>CAEFZP010005721.1:0-635000 GCA_903064625.1 Mallotus villosus
CTGGATGGCCACACAGGGGCACTCCAGACCCTAACAGCCACTCTGGTGTGCTAGAAAATTCTACCCTCAGGCTCCTCTTAATGCTAAAAGGCTGAGAGAGAGAGAGAGGAGAGAGAGGAGAGGAGAGAGAAGGGACAGACTGATAAGGAGTAGAGCGAGTGGGGGAAATAAGGGGGAGAGGAATAGGGAAGGAGAGAGGAAGGGCGAGGGGGGGGAGCGAGAGAGATAGACAATGGGAGCGCAAAGAGATGGAGAACAAGTGTCTTCTTCCAACCTAATCTCTGACGAGAGGTAGCAGAAGAGAGCAGGCTAAACAGACCTCCGCTTCACGAGGACCGGCAAGTCGCATCTAGGGAGGATGACGCCGACCACCGACCACCACAGCATTCACAGGGGCGCAGCGGCAAACCCGCTCAACAGACGCAGTCCACATCAAAGAGAGCCGTGAGCCAACACTGCCCAGCGTCCCCCCCCGTCCCCCCCAGCCACTCTGTTAGCCCCGCGCATCAGCAGCTACTTAGCAACAAATTGATCACATGTACCCCAACCCCGCCTACTCACGCAACCCCACTAACCTGCCAGCCCTCGTCACCCCCTACCCACTGTGTGAAGTGTGTGTGAAGGCTATGATCTCTGGATCCCCAGTGCTAGACAGGGGCTGGGGAGGGGAGGGGGAGTAGAGGGGTGGTGGGGTGAGAGGGGCTGTGTGTGAACAGGTAGGGGAGGCTTTATTAAGCACTCAGCGGTTTGTGACCCGGAAAACCCAAATTACCCTGGCGAGGCCCTCCTGCTCGGGGGACGGGACGCGGCCGGCGTTAAGAGGGTGAAGTAACCCAGACCCAGATGCCTGGTCTGCTCTTGATCGCAGACAGTAGCTGCCTGGAGAGCCCTCATGCACACACACACACACTCACACGCACGCACACACTTCTGTTAGGATTAAGGCTACTTTACAGACCTCAAAGTACACTTCTCAAATGCTCCTCAACAAGGATCACCTGGGGTTGTTTAAGTATGACAGCAGCTGCCTAGGAGTGAGTGGAGCTGACGTCGTTTAATATGAGGAGGCTAGATTAGAGAGGTGGTTTTATGGAGAACTTAGCAATGGCTTTTAGCCTCCTCTGAACTATGTTTCAGTCGACGCGATCAAGATTCACGCGCCCGTATTGTCATGGTGACGAGGAGGAACTGCTGAGGTGGTCCGTCTGTTGGCAGGGTGGACTCTCACTTGTGATCGTGTGCGTTCGACTTGAAAACATGACAGTGACAGCCCTATCTGTTTCCTCTCTCTCTACCTGTGTGTGTGTGTGTGTGTGTGTGTGTGTGTGGTGTGCTCCCAGGGTATCAGGGCGAGGGTTCTGGAGACCTTCGTGATGCTGTTCCTGCTGGGCCTCCTCATCCTGGGGATCGTCTGGGTGGCGTCCGCCCTCATCGACAACGACTCGGCCAGCATGGAGTCGCTCTACGGTAAGGTGGCGCGAGGAAACCAAGAGCCCAGCACCAGCTACACTTACGATGGTGTGTGTGTGTGTGTGTGTGTGTGTGTGTGTGTGTGTGTGTGTGTGTGTGTGTGAGAGAGCTTCCGTCCACGTTCCCGACTTGCAGTGTCGATGATAAGCTGTCTCTCTCTCATTGTCACATCCCTCCATCCGCTTTATTGTTGTCTCACTCTCTCTCTCTCTGTCTCTCCCACTGTCTCTCTCCCCCTCTTCTTCTCTCATCCTCAGATCTCTGGGAGTTCTACCTACCCTATCTCTACTCCTGTATCTCCTTAATGGGAGGCCTCCTTTTGCTCAGTAAGTATCAGGGCTGCATCGCGCCCCCTCGAAACAGGGGCCACGCGTACCCCTCCCCGTGTCATCGTCAGGAAACGTCCGCTCGTATCGATTCCGTGACGGCCGATGGGACGCGTCAGGCTTGTCACCCGCTGTGTGTGTGTGTTTGTGTGTTTTCCAGTGTGCACGCCTGTGGGTCTCTCCAGGATGTTCACGGTCATGGGCCAGTTACTGGTCAAACCCACGGTGAGTCATCAGGAGGTCTGTTGGCCTACCGCTTACCTTGCCTGGACATGCTAGGTTGCTAGTTGATTGACTAGTGCTAGGTGTATTAACTTACTGGGTAATTGACTAGTACTAGGCATATTAGCATACTGGTTAATGTACTAGTTTTATCTTAGAAATGTTTGGACGGGTGCACTTCAAGTCCGATGCGAGTTCTGACCGCTTAATGCCTTCGCACCGATGAAATACAAAACTGGAACTTGCGTGGACAGACAGTGTTGCATTTTCACATTGCCTTCATTCATGTAGCAGATGGTTTTATACAGAGTGAAGTAGACAGAGTGCATAACGTGGGTGCAGCAGATCATTAATGACTAGAAGTGCGTAGCACTACCAAGAATAGTTGAAAAACTTGAGAATTAGCTTTGTTCCCTCCCATCTCTGAAGTCTGCCTGTCTCTTGACACACACACTCTCACACACACTCTCGGAGAACTACAAATACGTCATCGGCTCATCCTCACATCTGCACATCTCTCCGGTCCCACTTTGAGACTAATTATAACCCATTTCATTTCTCTCTCTGTCTACCTTGATCTCTCTCTCTACAAACACTAAATTGCTAGATCATCTCACCAACACCTCCCTTGCTCTCTCAACCCACTCACTTGATCTCTCTATCTCTGTTTCTCTCTACTATCTCTCTCTCTCTCTCTCACTCTCTCTCTGCCTACCTTGCTCTCTCTCTCTATCTCTCTCATCTCTCTCTCTCTATCTCTCTATCTCTCTCTCTCTGTCTACCGTGCTCTCTCTCTCTGTCTCCCGTGCATCTCTCTCTATCTCTCTCTCTCTCTCTCTCTCTCTCTCTCTCTCTCTCTCTATCTCTTCTCTCTCTCTCTGTCTCCCTTGCTCTCTCTCTCTCCCCCCTCCTTCAGATACTGGAAGACCTGGATGAGCAGATTTACTGCATCCATCTCCAGGAGCAGGCCCTGCTGAGGAGATTAAATGGTATGGCTGTGGAAACGTGTGGGCCCATTACGGGGGGGTGGGGATGTGTGTGGGTGTATGTGGGGGGGGGGTGGGGTGTCTGTGTGTGGGAGGGGGTGGTGGGGTGGTGATGGAGCACTCTGCGCTGGAATCAATTAGCATTGACAAATCAGATCCATACACAGATCCAGACCCAGACACACACATGCAGACTTTCTTACACACACACACACACACACACACACACACACACACACACACACACACGTGGACACACACACTCGTTATGTCTCATAACTTCTGCTAAATGCTAAGCAGCTGCCACAGCATGGGCCGTGAATTATAGCTGGGACTGTTTTTAACAGTCAATGTAAGACAGGGCCGTGCCTTTGTCACCAGAGGAGAGGCGATCGCCTCGTTTGATCTCCGGCCCAGACTGGACAGAGCGCATGGTGTAGTCACGGTGTAGTCACGGTGTAGTCGCGGTGTAGTCACGGTGTAGTCACTGTGTTGTCACGGTGTTGTCACAGTGTGGTTACGGTGTTGTCACGGTGTAGTCACAGTGTAGTCACGGTGTTGTTACGGTGTAGTCACGGTTGTAGTCACGGTGTGTAGCCGACAGCTTGAGTTGCAGTAGGCTACTCAAACAGGTAAGTGATGGAAACACGGTAAACCCCTGAGTGGTGTGTGTGATGTTCCACGGCTAGCTGGCTGTTGAGCTCAGCAGAGCACATAGAGACATGGAATATGTTATTTGTCGACCACTTCCGCCCATGTTCCCAAATTCCTGCTTTTGCAGTCAAACGATCCCACGAAGCAGGAAGTATTTGGGCGCAGAGCCAGACGTGCGCTAGCATCAAGCACACAACCAAGCTCGCAGATGCGCTTGTGAGGAGTGGATGGGGTGCCTTTACAAACCAGGGAGGTAAGGCAGATTCCTGATAGGGTTGTTTTAAAACGCTACGCTGGCCAGCTCCAATAGATCGCCATTTAGCCGTACAGCTCCTTACGGGTCGGGCCGACTGAAGATGCTTTGAACTCGCCGTTAAAGATCATTGTCATCTTTTCGCTTATCGTCCTAGGAAGAAGGGGTTTTGATCTTTGCGAAGTCACATTTGCAATACAATAACACTGGATGTTGTTTCTCAAACTGGGACGGAATCCGCCACTGGGTAAAAGATGCTCTGAGTATTGTGTGTGTGTTGGGGTGGTGAGGGTATGGGTTGGAGAGACTTGCGCCCCTTATTGGGAATCAGTCCCCAAGCCCAGGTAACGCCCGGTTCTCACTGCAGCGTATTGTTACGGAACCTGAGTGAGTTCAGGAGTTTGGAATCAGCTGTGCTCTGATTGGCCTCACGCATCCACAGACCGTGAGAAAGTGCTGGAGTGAGAATGTGGCGTAAAGCTGTAAGCAAGGTGAAGCTATCTGGGATCTTCAGAAGGAGGAGGTGGTCAGAGGTGGTTCATGGGTAGTTCACTGGACACAGTCCACAAGCAAACAATGTCTGCCTCCCCTTGCGTCACCTGTACTCTGCTCTCCCTCTTTTTCTTGTTCTTTCTCTCTCCCTCCCTCCCTCTCCCTCTTTCTGCACTCCCCTCTGTCTCCTCTTCCCTCCATCCCAGCAGATCAGGCCCGTCTCATAACGTGGTCCGTGTTTGTGCTCATGGATTATCGGTGGTTATCGCTCTGTGTGTATTGACTCTCCAGCCCCATCCAGTTGTGTCCTGTTAACACTGGAAATGACATTTAGGATTTGGTTTATTTACTTGAGATCAGTAGGTTTTGGATTATTTCAGCTGACTAGCCCTCTCTCTCTCTGTCTGTGTCTCTACCTTTCTGTGTTTGTGTGCAGTGGTTGTTTCTCAGGCTGGGAGGAAATTAACCTCTGGGGGGGAAAAGTAGGTTGTGTACATGTGTGTGAGTGTTTGTTTGTTTGCTCTGTCAGAACGATGCTACTATGATAGGACTCTCCAAGCTTCTGAGAGACAGGCAGCGGCATGCTCTGGCCTCAGATCAGATGTACCACCATGCTCTAGGCTCTGGAAATCATGTTATTCTGTGTGTTCACAATATCCTGCATCGGTGTCAGTTGAGTCCTAGGCCTTTATTAATTTAGCAAGTACTTTTTTTAATTATTTGTTCCGAACACCAAATGTTCCTATATGCTTTCAGATATTTTATAAATGCAGTTGTTGTGGAAATTCAAGTGCAAAGATTGGGTTTGAAATGTTTCATGAAAGCCGTACGACAGCTGTGCTGACCTGTTAGTTTAGCAACTTTTAGAATTCAAGGCGCTTCCCCTCCCAATATAAAGTTTAGACTGCCCTGTACTTGAAGAGGACTCCGAAGGTGATGTGGGCAGATGGCATTTAGATGTGTGTGTGTTTGTCTGTGTAAGATTGTGTGTTTGCACCCGTAAAAACCGGTATCCCTACACTTGGATAAGTGAAGTAGCTGTGTTTCAGTGTTGAGCAACTGATTGTGTGTGTGTGAGCGTGTGGTACACGTCTGTGTGCACACACACACACAGACACACACTCACACACTTGGGGCCCCCTGCATTGGGAGGCAGCCAGTGCGGTAGTCCAGATGCTATGCGGCACGATGACCTTGCCAGAGCCTCCGCCGCCCCAGCGTGGCATTAACATAATTGCCGATGACGTCACCGCTTGACTGCGCCGCTGAAGGTTGGAGAGGAGACGTTGAATTATTTTCAGCTTTCACAGCAGCACGGAGTCGCCCACCTCCGCCGCCCTGTATGTCAATCTCTTTTATCTTCCACTGTCAACCTTTGGATAAGAGGCAGATGCTACTCGTAAGAGGTCGAGTTCCTCTGCCTCAGCGCCGACGCTGTTCCTGTCGAGTCATCGTGCGAGTTTGAGGGTTTTTTTTCTCTTCATGTGGCGGCAGAGAGCGAGTGTTTGTATGGTGCCTGAGGGAGCAGGCTCAGTCACCCTGAGGGAGCAGGCTCAGTCACCCTGAGGGAGCAGGCTCAGTCACCCTGAGGGAGCAGGCTCAGTCACCCTGAGGGAGCAGGCTCAGTCACCCTGAGGGAGCAGGCTCAGTCACCCTGAGGGAGCAGGCTCAGTCACCCTGAGGGAGCAGGCTCAGTCACCCTGAGGGAGCAGGCTCAGTCACCCTGAGGGAGCAGGCTCAGTCACCCTGAGGGAGCAGGCTCAGTCACCCTGAGGGAGCAGGCTCAGTCACCCTGAGGGAGCAGGCTCAGTCACCCTGAGGGAGCAGGCTCAGTCACCCTGAGGGAGCAGGCTCAGTCACCCTGAGGGAGCAGGCTCAGTCACCCTGAGGGAGCAGGCTCAGTCACCCTGAGGGAGCAGGCTCAGTCACCCTGAGGGAGCAGGCTCAGTCACACTGAGGGAGCAGGCTCTGTCACCCTGAGGGAGCAGGCTCAGTCACACTGAGGGAGCAGGCTCAGTCACCCTGAGGGAGCAGGCTCAGTCACCCTGAGGGAGCAGGCTCATTACGCTTGCCCGAGGAAGAGACCTGCTGAACTACCAGGGAACACTTCCTGTTGTGTTTTGACGGCGTCTGGTTTGAGGGTTGAAGTTTCCCCTTCTTGTTCCCCGGGCTACCATCTCCGAGGGCACAGACAAGCTTCGGTCTGTTCTTCTCTCAATCTTTCTCTCTCTCTGTCTCCCATTCCATTCCAAACCCCATCTAGACAGGGTGTGTCAAAATAACAGATTTTTTTTTACAATAATTTGATCAAAGTGATTGGTCCTTCACCCGTGTAAGATGAAAGACGGCATTTTTTATTGCACGCTAGTAACTGTGTAACATTGAACTAATTGGTCTTGATCTGCCAGTCACCTGAGGGCGACGCAAACGGATACTCCTTCCACCGTGGCTCCTTTGAGGGATCTCCGAAGGCCTCGCACATTGGAAGAGAAACAGATAAATTATCTTTAAATGAGTCGGCCTTGTGGTTTTCCCGGAGAACCCCTCGCTGTCTACTCCCGGCCTGCCGGACCAGTCCCAGCATGCCGTGCGGCTGCGCTAGACAGCACCCTGACACAGGAGATTACTCCCACTTGTTTGAGATCACATTGTTGTGCACCGGGGTTGGATTACCGAGGGCGTTTTATTATTTGGTATTATTTCTTAATAAAGACGAGTGACATGCCACAGGAGCACGGTGTGAGAAGGGCAGGACGATGTCGACTTCCCGTTCGTTGCGGCATTAAGACGTCGTTCTCTCGGCTTTCCCGCCGTAAATAAAGAGTTTGACGTGTTTTGCGAGAGCCGTGCGGGAATGGTTTACCTCGAAAAGGAGGGCATTGACAGTGCGATGTTCTGGACTGCTAATGCTTTACCATGTTCTCTAGATGAATAAGCGTGTTTCCTTTCGTTATGTGGCAGTTCCTTGGCAGATAAGGGGCGAACCCCGCTCTGGAAGTGGTGCTTGAGTGTGTGAAGTGTAAAAATAACAATGGAATGCTGTCAACGTACGTCAAGACTTCAAGAATAACAATAAATATATATATATTTTTTTAACCCAGTTTCATGAGACAGTTGTATGTTTTCTTGTTGTCATCTCAGGCGCCCCATCATCCTCCACCCTCCCCGGAGGCTCGCTGCACCACCGCAGCAAAGACCTGGACAGTGTGCGGAGCCAGAGGAACAAACTGGGTGAGAAGTGTGTCCCGCGTCCCCCCCGCCTCTCACAGAAACATCATGTCAATGTGATATGTAGGAGGTGGATCGTGTCCAAGCTATATGGATGCTGTGTGTAATATTGCATCCAGGTTTCTTGGAGACCGCATTCTCAATCCTTTTCTAAGGTTGTTATCGTTGAGGTCTGGCTCGCGCTCTCCGCAGGCGTTTGGGGGCTTGAGGGGATGGGGGTTTGGACAGGGGGGGGGAGGGGGGTGCAAAAAAGGCACTTAGGATATTGAACAAGATGCAAACTTTATATAGTGGCCTGTGCCTTTTAGTGATGTCATTAATTTAACAGGACGGTGCATACGGAGTGCACTTGGAAAACTTCAGGCAGGCTGGCAGACAGACAGGTAGACAGACGGGCAGACAGACAGACAGGGAAGGGAGGCTGGCAGACAGGGCTTAAGGGAGGTTGAGAGAGAGAGGGAGGGGGGGTGCAAGCTGGACAGTGTTAAAGACCACAGTTCATAATAGAACTTTTGGAAGGGCATTGCACCTGCCTTTTGTAGCATCGCAGCAGTCAGATCTCACCATGCATACAATTCTACTGAAACACTTGTCTCTCTATATATCTACTATGCTACTATATATACTACTTATATATACATACAGTATATAAGTAGAAACTAAACTTGGTCTTCTAGTCTGTGTTTTGCAACCGTGTAATAACCTTACCCCTAGCAGCCACTGCAGTGCTGTCTCGTATGGTATAAATCATCGTATCAACCCCCCCCAACGCGAACGAACTTTCATCTAAGTTCTATTTATGGTTTCCACTGACTGAGACAGCCTTTAAAATGTGTGGTCGATTAAAGAGGAAGAGTGTTTCACAACGTGTTGTGAAATCTATATTTTCTCGTCCGCACCCCCCCTGCGGGGTCGACATGATTTGAGAGTGTTGGTGTACACACGCTCCTGATGTGTTTCACCAAACCCTACACGTTCAGCCCCAGGCGGGACGGTGCACCAGTGCTCTTTGATACAATATTAATTAACCGGTGTTGGAGAACGAAGCCGTAAACATTCAATCTCAAAGGATTTGATGTTGTCAAAGTCTCTTACCCCTGGTAGACCCCGTTCTTGAGGAATAATGATGGCTGGCCTACGTTAGAATCTTTGACCGTCTTTCTTTTCAGCTGCGACTACTGTAGCTCTGTTGGCCGGTCGGTCAGCTGGTCCACAAACAATTGTGTGTGCGTACGTTCTCGCCTCTGTTGCAGATTCCCACGTGTCTAATTCTTTCCACTCTTCTCCTCTCATCTGCTGCTCAACTCTCTCACCCGCTCGTCTCTCTCTCACCCTCTCTCTCTAGCACCCTGTCTCTCTCACCACTGTCTCTCTCACCCTCTCTCTCTCGTCACACCCTATCTCTCTCTCTCTCAACGCTCTCTCTCTCTCTCTCTCACCCTCTCTCTCTCTCTCTCACCCTCTCTCTCTCTCGCCCTCTCTCTCTCCTCGTCTCCCCCCTCCCAGAGAGAAGAAAGAAAGCCTCTGCATGGGAGAAGAACCTGCTGTACCCCATAGTCATGTTAATCCTGCTCACGGGGACGGTGAGTGTGGCGGGGCCGCTCGCTCCGGCCCTGGGAGCCGAGGGGCCGTCACCCCCGGTGCACCAAAGAGCCGGCGTGTTTACACACGGCGTACACACCGGGGGGAGGTCAACAACACACAGTGGGGCCTGTCTGGCTCAGTCATACCTGACTACACACACAGCACTATGGCACAGGGGTGTCTCTTTGTTTGACTGGGCTTCAAGAGAATGCTAAATAGATCAGTCCGCAACAGCTGTTATTCCTAATGGGATTTCCCCCGACTGCCCCCCCCCCGCCCCCCCCCCTCTTCTCCCACACACTGACTGTACATACATAGCTAGATGTGAGATATGTTTGTTGTGAGTAAGTGCCTGGAATTCTTCACACTGTGTGTGTGCTGCCTGTCACCCACCAACAATGACATCCCCCCTCCCTCCGAGCGCAATGTATAGATATGGGTTACAGGGTTCAAATGTGTTTCACAATAATGTGGTTCTCTTCCTGTTTTCTCCCCCCCCCGTAGACTCTCTCAGTTCTGCTGGTGGCGTTGAACATCCTGTACCTGCTGGTGGACGAGACGGCCATGCCCAAAGGATCCAAGGTACGAGCCAGAGGCACACTCGGTACAGACACTCACTGGACCTCACACACACACACATGGTCACACATGGTCACACAGACACACACGGGCATGCCTACACAGACACAAAAAGGCTTCTAAACAGACATATGAGACGGCACAAACACATGCCCCACATGTAAACTGTAGGCAGTCTCAGACCACAATATTTTTTTTCCTTTTTTGGGGAAGAGTTGGTACATAAATCAAATTCCGGATATGCTCAGGTGCACGGCAGAATAAAAGCCCTGGTTCCAGATGTTTATCAGGCTCAATCCCTGGCCTTTTGTTCAGGGAAAGCTCATTGAAAGTCATTTCACAGCGGCGTGCAGATTAAGCGACCTACGTGTCTGAAGTCCACGACGGGGCGAAAACGCCGCGTTCCCAGTAGGGCAGCGGCGAGGCCCGGGCGGGGAGTGTAACAGCTCTAACGCAAGATTGCCATCTTCTTTCTAGAGCGCGACGTGAAGTTAATCTGCCGCTCTTATCTTGTTTCATCTCCTGTGAAAGAGGTGTTTGTGTGTCTGTGTGTGTGTGTTTACGTCTGTTCCTTTTCTCTTTTTTTTTCCTGACAAGGGGCAACAAAATGTATCCTATTTCGACCTCATTTATTTTTTCCCCGTCTCACCGCCAACCGCTCCTCCACATTCCAATTATTTTATCGAGGGAAGATATTTTCTTTGGCATGACGCATCTCAGAAAATCCCCCAAATTACGCTTGTCATGCAGCTCTTCATGCCCCCTCCCCTGCCCCCCCCCTCCCCATCTTGACAGCACGCAGCCAGCGAAAATGGTTTATGCGCTTGATAGGCTGGGCGAATTCCACACCTCTGATCTCAAATCTTTAAAAAGGGGGGAGGGGGGGGGTGTGTGTGTGTGGATGTATCATCCTCGAGACAGGATCAATAGTGATATCATACCCATCTAGCCAATCTCCCCCACGTGATGATGCCCTCACGGTTACTCATACACTCTAGGAGGTTAAAAAAGGAGAGAGAAATGGAGAGAGGGATGGTAGGAAGACGAGGGCGAGTGAGTGAATGACATTAGGCAGGGAGGGAGGCTGGGAGGGAGGCTGGGAGGGAGGCTGGGGCCAGGTAGGAGAGAAAGGAAGGCGGTTGGGGGCGACGGGCGGAATCCGAGAGCTTCCAGACTGTGGGAAAGTCAAATGTCCAAAATCCCCCTGCCCCCACCCCCGGACTGAGCTGTAGAGAGAGCAGTACAATGGTGGAGGCCTGCGGATGTTTGTCTTCCCCCCCCCCTGCATGCTGCAGCACCCCCCAGAATACTGAGTACCCAGGACTGGCAGCCCAGCGCTGCTCCTCCCCAGCCTCTCCAGCCTCTCCAGCCACCCAGCCTCTTCACCCTCCCCAGCTCCCCATCCTCCCCACCCTCTCCAGCCTCTCCAGCCTCTCAACCCTCCCCAGGCTCCCCAGCCTCTCCAGCCCTGCAGGCAGACAGACTCCTTCTGCTCCTCAGACAGACACGGAGCAGAAGGAGGTGCAGCGGTCAGAGGATGGCAGGCGCTCAGGCTTTTACAGCATGATGAACAGGCGCTAAGAGGGACCTATAAAAGGGTTATTGCCAGCCATCTCTATATATGTTATATTATATTTGGCTGCTGATTGGGCCGTAATAGTTTGCCCCCCCCCCTGCATTTACTGTATCGTCCCTCGGTCCGTCTGTCTGTCAGTCGGTCTCAGTCAGTCGGTCAATTAGTCAGTCTCTCTAATGTATCATTATACTTATTAGAGAGAGATATTGTTTAATCCACGATGAGTATTATTTTGTGTGGTATTTATCTGTCGACAACCCAAGCCTCGTATGCGTAGGTGTGGCGTAGGACTGGCTGCCCCCCAGAGGGGGACTGGCTGCCCCCCGAGAGGGGGACTGGCTGCCCCCCGAGAGGGGGACTGGCTAGGGGCCTGAGATGGCCTGCTCCACGACCTCACTCAAGCACAGGTGCCGCCGGATGCTAATCCCACAGCCAACTAACAATGCGTCTGCATGCGTCTGCCCCCCCCTCCCTCCTTCTGCCTCTCCCCCCTCCTCCCCCTCCCGTCTATCCCTGAATACGAAAATAAATCAGTTGAAAGAAGGCGTAATGTGAACGCTTGCTACCACACACCCCTGACACAGAGGCTCACACACGGACCATCACAGACACGCACACACCTATGCACACGCTCACACACACAGAAACAGTAGCACATACAGGCATGCACTCTCTCTCACACACGCCTCCATGTAAACTCTCTCTCTCTCTCTCTCTCTCTCTCTCTCTCTCTCTCTCCCTCTCTCTCTGCCTTTCCCTTTCTCCCACTCACACAGTTAATGTACTCTGTGCCCTCTCTCTCCCTCCCTGGGCTCTCCATTAATAAATGACATCAGACACTGTGTGCTAATTCCCTGGGAGGGCGGGCTCTGCAGCACAGCTCTGCAGCACAGCTCTGCAGCAAGCTAGCGCAGATGACGGGGGCGTAGAAAAGGCGTGAAACAACCTGTCAGACCTCTCTTCTCTTGACCTTTGTCGCCGTGCTTTTTTGTCTCTGCGTTTGCATGGTACCTATGGAATAGAGCGTAACCCATGTAGGCCCATCAAAATATGTCGATCTCATAGTTAAACTAGATGTTTGTGCGTGGGGTGCCCTCCAGAGTGGGTGCTAGAAAGTAAAAATGTAAATAAATACAAAATCACCTCCAACAATTCAGTGTTTCTGTGTTCCCTCTGCTGTGTAGCAGATTTAGAATCTGAGTGGCGCTGGCCCTTTAGCTGGCAGTGACAACTCAAGTTCATATAAACAACACGACTGCCAAGTCTGACAAGAAGCAAACGCGTATCATTTCCAGCACACAACACCGATGCCCCGTCTTTGAGGGTGCATATCATTCTGTTTACGTCTTTCAAACATATTCGCTTCAAAAGGGCCTACGGGCAAATAAAAGGTGTGTTTGCCGAAGCATTTGTTTTGTTGTTTTTATGTCATTGGCACGCATTCAGTCACTATACGCTTTTTTACCGTAAGCTGTGTGGTGTTTTGTTTGAACACCTGTTCACATATTGGA
Source organism: Mallotus villosus (assembly GCA_903064625.1). Lineage (NCBI taxonomy): Eukaryota > Metazoa > Chordata > Actinopteri > Osmeriformes > Salangidae > Mallotus > Mallotus villosus. Next base: position 12,882 of record CAEFZP010005721.1, read on the forward strand.
TGATCGACAGTTATTTTAGACGGCATTCTTTCATCTTCTTCCATTCATTACTTAACCAATTTGATTCTGTCTGTCTCGACGGGGCGATTGTGTTTGTGGAGAGATGTACAAGCTTTACAGGAGTTGTATAATGTAATTGCTGGTGTACAGGACGCTGTTCTGTCCCGGAACCCTTATTTTTTATGAGGGCATAAGGTTGAAAGTATATACATAACACTGAACTTGAACCCTAGTGGTGTTGGGTAGGCACATCTGATACCACACCTCACCCATGTTGTCCTCCTCTCAATCTCCCTCTCTCTCTTTGTTTCTCGCTCTCACTCTCTCTCTCTCTCTCTCTCTCTCTCTCTCTCTCTCTCTCTCTCTCTCTCTTCAGGACCAAGGGATTGGGAACACTTCGCTGTCGACCTTTGGCGTGGTCCAAGCCGTGGTGGAGATCATCCTCATGTTGTATCCTTTCATTGACCATCCACCTCCTCCCTCACTCCCCCTCCCCATCGGTCACTCATCTCTCTCCCTCTTCCTCCACCCCATGTTCTGGCTCCACCCGACATCCCCTATATCGCCTCCATCACCAGTATTGCTCGTGTCACATGGACACTTCCTCCCGGTTTATTGTCATTGTTGAGAGGCGCAGAGTGGAGCCTTGGTAGAGTCTGGTCCTTGACTCCAAGCTACCAGCTACCTGATGGTCTCCTCGGTGGTGGGCTTCTACAGCCTCAGGGTCTTCCAGAGCCTCACACCCAGGAAGGACGACACCACCATGACCACGGTGAGGCCCGATGCTGGAGGGTCGGGGCTCAGGAGCTGTGGGTCTGAACTGGATGGGGGGGGGTTCAAGATATTGATGTAACGCATGCTGTTTAGTGTTCCATCCTCTTCAGGTCTTTCTAGGTCTCTCTCTCTCTTTCACATCCACTCTCTCTTTCTTTTTCTCCTTTCTCCATCGGTGTAGCACCTTCCCTAGAGAAGCCAAAGTCTCCCGTTTTGAACAGCTCGTAGTCGCTCGGTCCAATATTTGTTTGCGGGTTACATAAGCATCGCAAGCTCTCTTTTTCTGAGAGGACGGAAGGTGGTGTGTGTGTGTGTGTCTGAGGGGGGAGGGGGGGGGTGTGTAAAGTAAAGGATGTGTATTCTGTTTGGCCTACGGTGGCACCCATTCACTTGGTAATGAGTTTGGACCAGCCGCGAGGCTCGTTAACTAGCCGTGACGAGGAAGTGAAAGGACCTAAGAAGCTACAAAGGGAGGGAACCTGGTAATGAGCATCTCCAGAAGTACTAATCGTACAATATGTGGAGAATCCATTTACCTCTGAAGTGGCTGTGTGTGTGTGTTTGTGTGTTTGCGTGTGTGTGTGTGTGTGTGTGTGTGGGAGAGAGAGAGAGAGAGAGAAAGAGTGTCAGCATTAATATGCATGTGTTGAGTGTGTCACTTTTTTGTTGTTGCTCTATTTCGTTCGCATTAGCGCCGTATAGCCGCTTGTTACAGGAAGAATTTGTCTTCATTGGTTTCTTCTCGTCTCTTTTACCAATTCCCCCAAAACAGATCATCGGTTGCTGCGTGTCCATCCTGGTGCTGAGCTCGGCCCTCCCTGTCATGTCCAGAACCCTGGGTGAGTCTCAACGCCCACGGTCTCCACGTCGCTTGTCCATGTCAAAACGACATGATGTAGCACTGCAAAAGAGATCCGTGAATCCGCATATAGCCACATTTAACTGCATCGGACTGAAAGAGTTGACCGTAGTTGATCCTAGTTATTGGGGGTCGAGAGGGGCAGCAAGAGGCTAGGAGGAAAGAAAAGGGCCCGACACCATCACAATCACGCTAATAAACATGCGAAGGGCAGACACAGCTGTTCAAATAGTATTATGGTTTGTGTGCGTGTGTGTGTGTGTGTGCGTGCGTACAGTGAGTCATTGGGAGCTTTACAACATATCAACAGGTTCTGCTTTTTGCTTCTGAATAGATTAAAAGGAATAAATGCATGAGGCAGATTTAGCAAAGGCTCTCCCACAGTGTTTGAGAAAAGCCCAGTGTGGACAGAGATGTCAAAGACTTGTGTGTGTTATGGGAAAGGTAAACTTTCCTACTATCCGCATCTGTGTGTGTGTGTTAGAAATAAAGACTGCAGTTTGACAGGAGGCAATCTTACAAAGCTAACGCTAAGTAATGCGATAGCATTAGCATAAACCGAAGGCTTCTGATTTGGAGTGAAACTACTAAATGACAAGAGTTCCCACAGTGCAGTTCCTGTAGAGGTGACGGTTGTTTAGGCTGCTGCTAGCCATGGCAGAGCCAAGATAGGTTCAAATGTTGAAGAGCCTCTCTGAATGATGTTTTATTTAATCTCTTGAAAGTTCTCTTGAAAGACTGGGGGGACCTGTACTCATGTTAAAATGGGAGTGCTTGTTTTTATTTTATTTTGGGGCAGCCATGCCAACAGTCAATTCTTTCTTTTTTTCGATGGTTATTTTGGGAGGAAAGCGGGGTGTTGAACTTCAGGTAGACTTCAGGTAGGACAAGATGGCGTACAAATATAGAACTCTCAAATAAAACTTAAAGCACTCCTTGTGCTTTTCCCCCAAACATTTTATTTTTAGGCATATATATATATATCTATCTATATATGTAACTTTTATCTGCAGTGTTCTCAAAAGCACAGATTGGAGACAGTAGAGACCTGCATCTTCACAGTCCCAACCCTGAGTTACCCCACAACAACTAGTCTAGTGAGACAAGAAAACGTAACATAATACATTTCATAGTTAATGGATTATCCAACACAACATCATGTCAGAATACAAATTGTAATTGTCTGTGGGTCATCTTGTTAATTGCAATGCCATTTCAAATATCATTGACATCAAACAAGATTGTCTATTAATACCAACAGACATGCGAATAATTCAATCTGGGCTTTAATGGGCTTTTGGTTTGCTTGTGTCCTCTGCCCTATCTATCCCCATTTATTTACCAGCTATTTGTTTAAAGGCCGCTGGTACTTTGCAGCGGACCTATAGAGCATATTATGTATGTCTTGACATTGGATCGATCAGCTAATGTAATGACCTTGTTGAGAGGCGTATCTGAAGAAGTGTGTTCATGTTTATATCCGTGAAAGATAATGAATGTTCCCGTGTCAGATATTGAATTCTGGATGTTGATGTGGAAAGATAGAAGCTAGCTATGGCTTGGCAGATATCTAGCCTGTTTGACAGTTGTGTGCTCAAGCTTTCTTCTAGAAGCTCGAATGTAGAAGGTAGGGTAACACATGTTGAAACGACTACTATTATACAGAAGTAACGTGTAAATAATGTGACAAGTATAGTTTGTTGCTCCCCTCCAAAAGACCTTCTGAAGAACAAGACCCCACCATCACACACACACACACACGCAGAGGGCTCTATTGTTCAGGTTGCAACATCCCAGTGGAACATCCCGGAAGGCTCTGGAGGCAGCCTCGTCAAAAGCCAGGGTAGACAAATAGAAAACAACGGGGTGTTGATGGCTCGCCAGGCAGCGTGGCTGTCCTCCATGACAGATGGCTGGGGTGGCTCTCAGGTCTAGCCCAGGCCCCAGCGTGGCTCCAGCAGTCACACAGCACCAGAACATGGGGCTAGATTAGCAAACAGCTCTCCGTCTTTGTCAGCTGGGACGTTCCAGAGGAAGAGGGCGCAACCTCGACCAGTCGTATCCAGTCGAGTTACTGGTCAGAATGCCCGGGATACCAGGGTCTGCAGGAGGTATCTGTTTGACTGTGTTATCACAAAGATTAGCGTGGCGTAGAATGCACGTCTTCTTGAAGGTCCAGCACCACCTGATCAAATCTATAGGGATATTGCTATCTTTGGGGTGGAACACCTATGATAACGGATCCATAGGATAGGTGGTTTGGAGAGTTGTTTTGATCAGTTAGGCTGAGGCTAATGCTTTCCTGAGGAGAAGGTTTCCCATCACTGGAAGTCGAACCCGTCCGTGTTGCACAAGTCATCCAGCCGCAACGGAAACCTACAAGATGGTGCTTGTTTATAGCTTCAATGAGATATGAACATTTGTGGTTGACTCAGGTGGATGTGTGTACAGGTGACTGTGGCTTCATTGAAACCGATGGCACACCGGAATCGGGGTGTGCCTTTTTAGTTATTTATTTATGTTCTTTCACCTCTTTTTCCGCCTCGGTTTGCACGCAGATGCTATATAGGTCACTAGAATTACCATGAACAAAATGAATGTCATCCGCCATAGAATCAAACATTGAAAGCAAACATTTCAAAGCTTTCCTCGGGAAGAAAGACATTGATCGCCAAAGTCATTTACATAAAGGCTTTGGCTATTTGGTATTTTGTTTTCATCCGTACTCGGCCAGCCATGTCCCAAGGTTCTGTATGGCGTGTACATCAAATGGTTTTTGGCGTGTAAGCCCTTCTTTCATTTTGGCCTATCGGGCTTGTTGAAAGAGCTGTTCCATTGAAGAGAGACACTTTTACAAAGTGCCTCAACTGCCGACAGGGCAGACATTCCTAAATAGTCAGTTTGCGGCAGCCCCCGCGCTTTTGTGGAGAGAGAAGAGGTTTTGCTTCTCAACACAATGCTTGTCTTGTCAAGGGACGTCTGGAAAAACCAACGTGTACTGTTTATCTAGAGTCTGCCTCTGGGAGAACCTAGATCGTTTAAAGGAATTAGTCTCAATTTGTACTTAGTTTGTTGTTGGAATCCTCATGGGATTCGGGCCTAGTTCACTCAGGTAAATGGATGAATCTCAGCATGAGTTGTGTTTGATAATCGTTTGCGATAGTCCAACTATCTTTTCGTCCAAGGTCATCATAGGTTCTATTCCTTTGTCTTCTTCACAGGTATTACCAGGTTTGACCTCCTTGGAGATTTCGGGAGATTTAATTGGCTGGGAAACTTCTACATCGTCCTATCATACAACCTGCTGTTTGCTGTCGTGACGACGCTCTGCCTGATCCGGAAATTCACCTCAGCGGTCCGTGAAGAGCTCCTCAAAGCGCTAGGTAAAATTTACATAGGAAAATACGTTTTTTTGCGGTTTCACACATTTGTCACAATGGGCTCGGCTCTGTATTTTAGTTTGGGGACCCAGACACATTTGAGGACCAAGTCTAAATGCGTCTTTTGTCACAGGGCACTCATTAGTCTCTGCCCCATGTCAGACGCAGGGACCGAGTGACAAAGTGGAGGGAAATTGCACAAAAATCCAATGTTCCTTTGGACTGACATGTGACGGGGAAGCTTGTTGTGACAAGCCCAGTCTGATATATAGGGATGTGTGCGGGGGTGTGTGTGTGTGTTTGAGACAGAGATGTGTGTGTGTGTAAGGCAGTAGGATGGATAGTTATAACATGTCAGACAGAAGGATGAGGAGGAAGAAAACAGCACAGTACCTCCGTCTGAGCTGGGTCGCTTTATCGCTTTTGTAATGAGATTTCTCTTCCTTATCTGTCCCTGTCCAGGTCTGGATAAATTGCAGCTGTCAAACAGCCCCACAGACCCGGAGTCAGGGAAGCTTGCAGTCAACGGGCATCAGAAAACTCTGTGAGAGGAGAAGACACACACACAACCACACGCACATACACACACACACCTCAGCACAGCCTAAGGGAGATTCTGACAGTACGCCTGCATTACAGAGGGAGAAAAAAAGCAAAAGGGATTTAGAAGTCTCTGGTAGAGAATTGGTACACACGACAGACAGTCTGACGGACGCGTCAAAATGGGGGCCGAGAGCGATCTTAAGCTTCATGACATTCCATCCAACTTTCTCCTGGGAGGAAGTGAGGGGGCGGAACCGGAAGTAAGGACTGAAGTCTCAAGACTGAAACAGACTGGCATTACAACAGTGACCTTGACAATGACCTCAACAGTGACTGTGACCCTCATAGGCCACTGAGCGGGTGGTGGTGAGGGTGGGGGGTTCCAGTACCTTCTCTATTCTGACACCCCCCCCACCATTGCACTAGACCAGAGAGTGCTGAGCCCTCTCTGTCTTGTAAACATCAAAACAATGGGCTAAAGAGATGCCTTTTGATTCATCCAATGGTTTACACAGTTCATGATACGCCATGTTTCATAGTCTAGTTTTCTCCAATATGTTCTTTCTCCATCATCTCACAGTTACTGAGCCCCTCAGCAGTGTAGAGTAAACACACATTTAAAAAAGAACATGATAGTAGATTACATTAACATGATTGGTTTCTAATGTCATTTATATGGTCTGTATTATTTGTATACTGTCCTAAAATTGACTACTATTCAAACCGTGGTAAAGCTAGATGGTTCCCCTTTTGATAAGAAGACTTATTGATTTCTTAGCAAATGTGAACACACAATTTTCTATTAAGGCTCAGCAGTTGAATTGATAGTATTCTCATTCATCCCAGCCAGTAAACACAGCATGTAATTGTATGCACAGTCCAGGACGGTGTCATTGTTTCTCCACTTGGTATGTGTGTGTCTGTTTCTGGTAGCGACTTCAGTGACTAGTGTCCCCCTGTGTGGGCAGAGACGGCACTATGTTTACACTTGGCTTTTATTTCATAGGGTTTTTAGAACAAGACAGGTATCACTAGATGCAGTAGAGTAAAACTATTTTAGGCAAAACGAGAGAAAACAGGTGTCCATCTTGATTCCAAAGACTTTTTTCATGCTACAATCCTGTGGTTGGATTAGTTTAAAATCGAATGCACATGTGTAAAAACTAAAATGTCTTCTTCTCCAAATAATTGTGTTAAAGTTTCTCAGATTTATGGGGCACGACACTTTAGTCTTTTGTTGTGTCATATTGTAAATTGTATATGGTGTATAATGTTTCTTTTGTTACTTTTTAGTTTTTGTTATTTGAATGTAAATAGTTGGCTGCCATTTAGTCCCACAAGGTGTTGTTGGTTGTTAATGTCTACAGAATCTCTTGAACTGTGATGTTGTTAGTCACTAGAACCACCTTTGATGCCTTACAGTAGGAGCTTACAGGCTTTATGTTCTTGTTTGTGTGTATGTGTGTGTGCGTGCGTGCGTGTGTGCGTGTTATCACTTGTTTTGTAACTTTGAGAATTCACTGTGAACCCCTTTCTCTGGATTTCAAGAAGTAAACTGTCCAGGTATAACTTTGTTTGCAGTGAATGTAGTCAATAACCCATGCTCTTATCCACAGTGGGGGTCTTCCAAGGGGGTTGTCGATTCTTGCAGGGGTCTACTATTTAACCAGATCACTTCAATGTAAGAGAACTAATATTTTAAAATGTTACAAAGTACAGATCTGGCAGAAAAGAGATGATTAAAAGTAGACAATTGATGTTAACTCATATTGAAGTTGACCAGTTGATGGTTAAATTCTTAAAAGTCCAGATAAGATCTGGTCAGTAAAAGTGATGTTAGTAGGTCTTGAACACCTGAACAGACAGTAGCCTACATGATGTGAAGATAAACGGAGAACGCTTCTGAGAACCAATGAGATGAGGGCAGCAGGATTGTACAGGGATGTACAGTTCTATGGTGACTTGTAGTAGGATGTGTTTCTAAATGGGAACGTCATTGTAACCATAAAGCATAGAAGAGGAAGGAAACAAGGTCTATTTAATATGCATTTAAAACATTTCTCGGGTGTTTTGCACAAGGAATGTTTTTACATTGACTTTTGTCTTTTGATTGATTTTTATGAAAAAAGAAAGCCATTGGCCACTTGATGCCCCGTGGAACAGAACGTGGGTGGCTTACTTCAAGGCAGTGCTAACTCTCAATCGCAAAGCTTTAGTTGTATTTTATTAAGGTTGCAACAAGTGTGTTCCTTTTTCTGCCTCCAGTGAGCTCAAATGTTTTAGTTTTGTTGCTGCTTAGGTTGGGTCAGTGGAACTTCTGATTTTGAATTGATGCGATAACTACACCAAAAACACAAGGTCAGGTAGAGTTAGGTTCATGGTGGCCAGTTACCTCAGGATTCAGAAGGGGAAGTCACAACTCTAAAGTTTACAACTATATGAGTTGGGCTCTTTGGAAACAGTGGGAACAGACATGACGGGGTGCAGTTTAAAACAGACCTGTGGACATGAACGCTCAGTCTGGTTTACGCTGTGCTGAGTCTAGCCCTGTGCTGAGTCTAGCCCTGTGCTGAGTCTAGCCCTGTGCTAAGTCTAGCCCTGTGCTGAGTCTAGCCCTGTGCTGAGTCTAGCCCTGTGCTGAGTCTAGCCCTGTGCTGAGTCTAGCCCTGTGCTGAGTCTAGCCCTGTGGAACTGCCTCACTACAACCAAGCCATCCAATGGCTTTGGGGAGGCCAACACTCATTGATACTGTGAAAAAATCTGTGGGGGGGTGGGGGGGAAGAAACGACCAAAACACGTCCATTCCTTTTTATTGTCTGCTTTGTGCTTCCTCAATCACTTTAAAACTTGCCCTAATTCTAAGTATCCCTATGGAAGCGATAACAACATTGTACTCTGTCGTCCTCAAAATGTAATTCTCAATTTTATGCAACTCATGTAATTTATTTCATAGGGGAAGCACACAAGCAGTCACCAGTTTTACAATCACTATGCCATGCATAGTTTTTAAGGTGAAGACAGATAAGGCCTGCTTCTATCGAAATCTGGTTGCCTTCACAGTATTTCACACGCAGCAAGGAATTGTAAGGTTGAGAATTGGCTTTTTTGTCTCTTTATGTCCATTTTGTCTATACCATTTTTGTGTTACTGCATGTAGTCTTGCGCTAAATGTATGTGAATGTTTTTTTTATACCATGTTCAATTTCCAAGTCAAACCTTTTTGTTTTTGTTGGTTTGTTTGCAAATAAACTTATGAAAAGATCTTCAGCCTCTGTGTGTTTGTGTATATCAGTCATAGGACTCTGAAGGGTAGAAAACCACAGCCTTGCTTGGTACAGAATGTTAAAGTTATCCTGAATTCACAAGTTATTTTTATTAACCGTTGGCAGCATTGCATTGTATAGTACATTTATACAACTTAAGCCTGACAACAATGGACAGTAGTTTTTAGTTTGTATTACATATAGACTGTCTCATCATGTAAACATGACACACACAACCTAATATCATCAGAGGGTATCAGAACTATAGTGGTCTTTTCAGACCAGGCGTTTGTGGTAGTGAGACCTACACATGGGACAGGTGGGCGTCTCTTCCAGGCAGAAGGACTCAAAGGCCTCCAGACACGGCTGGTGGAAGAGATGAGAGCAGGAGAGGAGCACGCTACGTCTCCTCCCTGGAGGAGGGGTGATGCTGGCCACCATCCCCAGCTTGGGGCTGCAAAGTGGGGTGAGGCAGATGGAACAGTCCCTGATGTCTCTTTGGATGACCTGCGACCACAGAAAGAAACGGGGGGTGAGGGCTGTTAGCTTAGCATCATGATTGAGAAAGATTGATTCAAAACCACAGCAACAGTGATATATCATCAGTATGGTATTGGCTGTCGCCATATGACCCAACCAGGAAGACACTCTAGATTCTAAAACACCTAAAAACCCACAAAGATGATCTATCCGAATGTCACTCATCCTAAATACCCTTCATTATGTATGGTACCCTCCTCTTTCACTTATGATTTTACACATCCAATGTGAGACAGTAATGTCATTACCAGCTGGAGGTGTCATAACTAAGGTAGTTTGTTTGGCTTGCTACAGTGTTTATCGCCAAGTAAAAAGAACATCATGTCCACACAGCTTGACCAATCATTAACCTCGAAGACAGCTTCCTTTATTCAAAGCTTACCCCTCCTTGCATGCTTGATACGGGGCTTTTCCGGGGTTTATGGTGTTTGCCCCCACAGAGAAGGTGTATGGTGTGCGGTTCTACCTGTATCAAGGTGGGACTACTTTTTTTCTTTTTAGGGCTCAACCTTTTCACCTGAGATAAAGCACAAACGCTGCTTTCTCTAGAGGTCCTACCTACAAATGTACCACACAACAAAGGCGAGGCCTATTAACCAACTGGTCCTAACGTTTCTTCAGTGTACAGACGAAGAAAAGAAAAGGCTTGGCACTACAAAAAGTCCTGCTCTTATTATTTTGTAAACAGCCCAGGATTATCGCCACCATTCATGTCAAAAAAGTGAATTACGTATCATCTGGAGAGACATGACTTTCTATTGCAACTGGGATGCAGTTCCTCTCTCTCTTTCCCCCCTGGGGGCAAGTGTTAGCTTGTTAAATGAAAGACAAGAATATGAATGGGATTAGATATTTTTACGAGGCGATCTTAGATGGTGCACGTGCTGGTTTGAGCCCCACCTTGTTTCGTATGCTTATCCACTCCTCCTCGTGAACCTCCGAGAGGTTCTCTCTCTCGAACCGAGCGAACACTCTCCTGCACGCCGTCACCGACTGGTCGATCTCGCTCAGGAAATCCTCGATGTCGGTGTGGCAGGACTGGACCAAGCTGTCGTTCAGCTCCCGCAGCTGATTGGAAAGATTTGGGTGCACACCAAAGAGCCACATGTGAATGAACAGGACACACGAGGGAGTTCTGTTTTCTGTCGTAACTGATTTGGTCGTGCTCTGTACAGTGTGGTGTGGTGAGGCCTGTTGACGTGGTGATGGTGCTAACAGACAGATCGATAAGCCTACACTTCCCCTCAGACTGCAGTGGAAAAAGAATGAAAAGACCAGTAAAAGATAGCTGGGCTGTAGGGAAATGCACACACACACACACACACACACCATCTTTTACCCCTGTCATAGTGACATCACAATTGCTTTATTGCTAAGCTTTTATCACTAATTAAACAACTGTTAACCATTCAGATAGAGCTTTTACGAGCTGGCTGACTTTTCTACAGTCAAGGCAAACAACACGGTCCCTGGTGAACTTTGCCTTGTCTCGAAGTAGGAGCAGAGGGAGGAAGGAGGACCGGGCAAAGGGAAGGCAAGAAAAAGAGAGAGAGAGGGAGGGGTTCCAAGGGAGGGCGTTATCTGCTGGCAATCCATCTTGGTGTCACCAGTTATCCCACCTAATGTGTTGACTCAGGGTAGGACCTCCGCAGAAAAAGAAATGGAAAGCAAGCCATTGACAGCATATCTCAGGATGACTTGATAAGCATGCTCAAGCTGGTTAGGTAGGTCTTTCTCCAGAGCGTTGCTGCCGGGGGCAACGGCTGGAGCTTCACTGTGTGACGGGCAAACATGGTTTATGGGCCTGCCGTATATCTGTTTGATGGAGGAAGTTCACTGCTACACGGCTGTGCAACAAGGCTGTATTTCTCTCTACCTGTGACAATCAAGGCAGGTGTCTTCAACCACAGAGAGAGCAGGTGGCTGTTTCAGACTGTTTCAGAGGCAATCATTTTAATATTGAACCATTTATCGTCACCCTTGGTCAGTAATGGCCATCAATGAATATTCGAATCAAATTGTTATGGCTCTACAAGCGCGGCACTAAGGGATTCATAGCTGTTAACATTCCTGGATCGATCCATCCCTTCATCCTTACTTCTCTCCTTGCTTCCTTTTCTCCTTCCTTTTTCGGGAGGAAATACGCATTAAAAGGCTATTGGACCGGCACAACCACCTCCACCGCGGTAGGTTTCTGAGAAGACGCTAATGTGTTTGGGGAAGAGAGTTCATTGGCCCAATAAAAGTCTTCTCAGCTGCTGACGTGACATGCCAAAGGCTGGGTTTCTAGATGATTCCGGATGACGGTGAGGACACTTTGACCCCTCCACAACACACCGTGACCTGGACAAGTGCCGCTGCCTTTAGAAGTCCCTCTGAACTAGGGAGGCACTCTGGCTGATTACAGTGCTCGGAGATGAAGGACGTGCATCCCAGCATTTTTAACAAGCCACAAGAGTGAGGGAGATCTAGAAGATAGGCGAGGTAGTGTTGTAGTGAGGTTGTGTTGGGTAGTAAACATGTTACAAACCACAGTACGTAGAGAAGTTAGTAGCCACACCAGTTTGTTTTCCAACCTGCCGTATCAAACCAAGCCGAGGGGTGGAGGTTCCAGTTTCACTAGATGGCAATCTTCCCTTTTTCAGGCAGTCTGCACACCCAGCCTTAGTGTCAACAGGCGTGCATCCGGTAGGCTTGAACCTACCGGCTAAGCGCAGGCTCAAAGGGGGCTGAGTTCTTTAGAAAGTGTGGATTCTGTCCCGTCAAACTTCAATATGATCAATAAGGAGGGTTTTTTTTTGTCTCAAAGTGTAGGACGGAGAGATAAAGACTGTTCAAATGGTAACCTGTCGCCCCCTCCCCTCACCTCTTCAACGACCCACCCTCCTCTCTTTCTACCATCTAAAGGAAAACAGGGGGATTGTGGGGGGAGGGGTGCAAACACACACAGACACACACACACACATAGTGGAGAGGACTGCTGCTTTTGTGTTGACCCTGGAATGTCCAGACTGTTTGACCAAAACACACAGTCTCCCGTAATTAGTTGACAAACAGTGTATGATTCACACGACATCAAAGACCCTCAAGGGTGGAGGAGGTGAGGGTGGGAAGAGGGGTGTGGAGGGTGGGAAGAGGGGTGTGGAGGGTAGGAAGAGGGGTGTGGAGGGTAGGAAGAGGGGTGTGGAGGGTAGGAAGAGGGGTGTGGAGGGTGATGGTCAGAATCCCATCCTGGGCATGCTAAGGCCTGGGTCGCTGCTCACTGACCCCAGACCTGCTGTCCGCCAATTACCTCAGTTGTCTCGACTGCTAACTAGGTTGAAAATGTAAGTGAGGAGAGCAGAGAAAGTCCGGGCATCGTCTTCCATGCGACATCTTTAGTACCTTTCATATCCATTTACGTCAATGACTTAGAACAAAATTGTCTTATTACTGAAAAGAGGCTATTGGATGGTCAAGGATACATTTCTTATCATGACTTCTCAGACATATGAATATAATACAGATCTGTTTCGATATAGCTGTGAATAGAGTTGGAGATATGTGATATGTCTATATATATATGTACCGATGTATAAGTAGCATGTTATATATTTGCACCTTTTCCTCAAAGTATCTTCGCCGTAAATGTGCATCTTTTGGGGGGATGGTTTTCCTCATGTTTCTGTACCACTTCCTGGCAACATAGCCCCTCCAACAAGTTTGGATTCTACCAACAGACACAGAAGCATTGTCAATTAACTGGCTATCGTACCGTACATGCATTGGTCAACAGATGTCTAACTGTGAGGTGAACATTGAGTATTACTCAAACAATACCCAGCGTCAGATGTGAGATGTAACTTATGCACTCGCCCATTACACAGCATGGCTCTCTCTGTGGCGCGAAGACAAACAGCAATAGACTCTGAACAGCCTAGTTAAGGGCTACTGCCCGCCTTGCGTTCCCATGGTTACCTGGTGGCGCAGCGCTCCCTGAAGAGGCGGGCTCCGTCGTGGATCACCCTGGTCTCGTACTGCGCCTTCCTGCACATGGGGCAGCATTTCCTGCCCGAGAAGCTCTCGAAGGCCTGCAGACACGCCCGGTGGAACACGTGGGAGCAGGACAACAGAACCTGCAAGTCACACGGATCAAACGTGTCGAGCAGATGCCACACGCTGCGTCTGCACTCGCTGGAAATACAAGTGCCAGCCGAGTCTATCGTTAGCGAAACGTTCTTTTAACAACAAACCATCCCTTTGAATGTACTGTGAGAGGGGAGCTGTTCCCACCGATTGTTGCTTGTGAATCCAAGCAATGTTCTTGGACTGGTGTGATGTTCAAGTATCTCAGGTCTCAGGCGCTGTGGAACTAATATTTGACAGATGGATTGACTCGTTGTTTTGAAAGATTGTGACATGCAGAGTCTCCCGGGACTACTGTATTGGTTTTCAACATCTCTCTAAGTGTTTTTAGTAAGCCCTGCAAAAGATATGTGAGAGAGTGTATGTGTGTGTGTGTGTGGGGGTGGGTGGGTGTGTATGTGTATGTGCATGGGTGGTTGGGTGAGTGTGCATACGTGTGCATGTGAGTGTGTGTGTGTGAGCCCCTGCTGGGAGTGCTGGGACCTGGGCTGCAGCCTCCACCACTCTGCTCCACCTGAGAGAGAGCCTCCTTTGTCATCTGAGCAAGAGTCCAGAAGAGAGAGAGAGAGAGAGAGAGAGAGAGAGAGAGAGAGAGAGAGAGAGGAGAGAGAGAGAGAGGAGAGAGAGAGAGAGAGAGAGAGATAGAGAGAGAGAGAGTCACAGCTACAGGGCTTGGCACACAAATCAGTTTACTCAGAGGTCTAGAGGGCATGGGGGAGCCATATTGATTTCCCATTGTTTTTTGGTCTGACCAACATACTCCATCACCAGTGAAAGGGCCCCCCCTGTGGTGAACAATCTATATCTAGGAGCTGGACAAGCCATTAGACTGGAGAGAATGTAGCGCTGCTTTGCAAGGGCTGAACCCCACAGGCTACCTACCTTGCTGAAAGACAATATTGGGAAAATGTACATTTTACAGGTGTCTATAATGTCTAGACACAGCAACATTATTATCAGTTCATGTTTTTAATATAATATGTGTATTATATTTGCATGGTATTGTCTGAATAATTCATATTCAGTGGATAACAATATCAAAAAATAAAACAGTACACCTTGCAGTATGTTTTCAGAGATATAATAAAACAAAAATAACCATAATAAATCCTAATAACAGTTGGCTACAAATAAACCAATAGAATATGCATAAAATATGAAGAATGTTACAATCACTTCCTGGTGTTTCAAGATTACCCAAACACTTGTGTGTGATAAACAGAGATTCCCCATTGTCACTTTCCCTTGTTAGATGTCGACTAATTAACATTTCTTTCCCTGAGTCAGACTAATATTTACACGTGCGTCTATGGCAACTGTGCTTTGTGCAGCAGTCTGTTTGAGCCGTGCATTCTTAAGGAGATTGGCATCTTAAAAGGGGATCAGAGAGGTGTAAAAGACTGAATGACCCCTCACAGTAACACACTGATTGCTACATCATCGCGTCACAGTTGAGTTCCAAGGCAGTATGGGTAAATTTGAACAGTTGTCTACACAGATTAGGACATACAGGAACCGGAGGGAGAAGAGGGGAAAGGAGGTGTGGTGGTGGTGGGTAGTGGGGCTGTATGTGTGTAAGTGAGAGTGTGTGCGTGTGTGTGTTGTTGTGTGTGTGTGTGTGTGTGTGTGTCGGGGGGGGTTCTCAACTCTTGCAGTTGAGAACTTAACACATTTTAGAGTGTGAATGAACACCTAATTTTTGTGTGTACAGAATACCTGGGCTTGCAGGCGGAACTCCTCCCTGCAGATCACACAGGGCTGAGCCGAGTCACCCTCATCAACAGACCTTGCCTTGACCCGACTCCACTCATCCACTGTCAGCCTCTGGGCTGGGGCGTCCACCAAACCCAGCTTCTGAGCTTGAGACACAGAAACAATAGTGTCATATCAAGCAATTGACGCATCAATCAACTGATATCAATCAAAAGCCTTTCCTGACAGTATTATGCATCCAATGCATATTTCAGAAAAATGCTAATCCTTGTCGTGAGTAAGTCCATTGCCTACCTAATGTAAGTGCTGGTTGTGCTGGATCAAGCACATACTCTATCTCCTCTGCTCCTTGTTGCTGGGAACATTTTGCTTTCATGCCACTCTCACATTGTTTTTTGCAACGGGTCTCAGTCAATGCTTTTCTGAGGCGCCTTGGTTTAACAGGGTCACACAATGAAAGGTTCTGCAGGAGCAAGTTTCTTGAAATATGGTCTTGAAGAGCAACTGAGTTTATGGCCAGCTTGCCACTGGTAGTTTTTGAGGTCAAACCCTGGTAAAATAAAAAAAATTAAATGCATTAAACCTAACTCTAGCAGTTTCGTAGCCTTAACACATTGAACATTGGCACATTGGCTCCTCATATGTCAAATATGGCCACCCCTTTCGTGCACACTGTAGCTAAAGCTAGCTAGATACAATTTAGCATTCGAATATGCTGACTATGTCGTAATAACAAACAAAATATGTATGGACTGAATTACATATCAAAGTGCAAATTCTGAGAAAGAGAGTTACTGAGAAAACACATTTTTGGGATAGTCAGAACTGAAAACGAAAAAGAAAGATCCAAACCTTCCGCATTGTCATCTACTTGAGCTAGTGTTTACATGGTTACTTAGTTACCATCGACGCAGAGTCCCCCTCCTCTCCCCTCTCTTCTCCCTACTTTCCTCATATTCCTAACTTCAACAACTCAAAAACATGAAGAAAATGACTTTTTGGTTGATATTTCTTTTGGTAAAGATAAAATCTAAATGTACATTCATTTTTTATTAGAAATGGTATGCTTTCCGTTTCGTGCTGGGTGAAGTGGATTAGTCTTTTTCTAGTCATTACAGTGCTATCAACATCACAATGTTCATTTTTAGCAACCAGGGTATCTTTGTAATTCGTTACGTCATATGACATATTGGATGAGAAATATGAGATACATATGAGATACGTTTGCACAATTCTCATCTTTCATGACAAATAATACAAAATGTTGATGTATTTTTCTTCTTAAATGATTACAGCCTTTTCTCTCCAAATAATTATAGGTTCTTAAATTATAAAGAGATCAACACTTGAACTAATACTCAAACATGTATTACTGTGTGAGCCTATGGTGGGGTGAAATGACTCACCAACCTGTCGTCAGAGTTGGCCCTGAACAAAGCTAAGCTGCTCATACCTGGCCCGTGAGCTAAGGGATCCCTTGTAGGTCACCCCTACATGGAAAACCATACACACACACAAACATGCAGGACTCCCAACTATCTCTGTCTCCCTTTTTTTTCCTGTGGGCTCGATGAAAAGTTTGCTTTATTTCTCACACACTGTGTGGGGGTGTGTGTCTTCTTAAAATGCTTTGCAAGCCTTGATTGACTTTGATGTGCTCAGACAGAATCGCTGAACGCAGATGGCTGAAGCAGAGGGCCGGAGATGAGGCCTGTCAATCTGGGGAGTCCTCTAAGAAAACAAAAACCAAGACCCATCTCGGGAAGAAGGAGAAAAGCCCTGTGCTTCTCAAGAGGCTTGCACATTCTTGAGATTAGAGCAAGAAAAACGCAGACCACTGTCGCTAATGCCTCAGACAAAGGCGTGGAACAATTTATTAGTTAAGAATTCGAAGCCCTGAGCGCAATCAAAGGCCTGACGTCCACAATGCCAGACTCAGGGGCCTTGGTTTGTGTTTTTAAGTAAATAATCATGGTTAAAAGATACGGCAAAGATGGGCTCAAGCCTTTCATAAAGCCTGCATTCTTCCAACTGTCATCAGAATGGATTTTCAGTGTGTGCTTTTATTTTCAACAGGGACACTGTTTGTCTTTTTCTTTATAAATACCGTTTTAAAGAGCTTTTTATTTAACTTTCTTCCCCCTGAACCTCTTTACCTGATCTGTGGTATTTTAAGAAGAAAAAAACTCACCTTGTCGTGCAAAGAGCTGATGACTTAAGCGAAAGGAAAAAAAGGAATAGTGTGTGGTGGTTTAACATTGAGTATGAACCCTCCGTTGTTGCCAACGACAGCTCTGAAAATAAAGAAATATGTATTCTATTTGTTTTTGTTAACAGGATGTGCATTACCCATGACAAAACGAATAAGGGCATCCCGTTTGTTGTTGCCATGTAACATGGATCTGTAAAACTGGATAAACTATAGGTGATGAATAAAAGTATGCTTTAAGGGTGACAGAACCACAACTGCACTTGCCATGTGTACATGTTCTATGCTGGATGCAATTACTAACCTGTGCTTTATCATTATTTCATAGTTGATATTAAGGGTAACCCCGGATCCTATAAATCCTCTTGTTATTGTTTGATAGTCATTCTGCTTGACCTTGGCCTTGACCCCAAGAGCTGGTATTTGGATCCACATGGTAACAGGGTTGTTGTCAACATCCACTCTTAGATTTAAGTCTTTTGTGTTTTTTGAACAATGATTGACATTTGTTATTTATTGGCAATTACGGTATGTTAACAATCAAGAGCTAATTTATCCTCCAACAATGGAAATAAATAAATATTGATATACATATAAATATATATCCAAAGATACAGATTTTTTTTGCTTATCTTTTCGCAAACATTTTTGCATATTTGTACTGATACACAGTTCTGAAATTAATCACTTGACAGGCAGGTATACCCAGGGAGACATCCTACATGCGTGCATAAATATGTCAGTGATTCATACAACAATGCCTGTACTGTAATAAAGACTGTCTGCTTCCATACATCATACAGTGATACATGACATTCTCAGAATAAATGATTGCCCCTGAAATGACATGTGCAGGACAGACGGTGGCCTCAGTAGTTATTTAACAATTATGTCAACCGCTGAGTGGACCAAGAGACCAATCATTTTGATAGAAGACAGTGGAGAAGACAGAAATCAGATTATTTTACGACCCCCCCCACCATAACTGGTAACTAATATGACTCTAATTGACCAATAGTGATAAGACTCCCCTCTGGTTGTCCAATAGGGGAACCAATCACAACTGTAGGACAGAAAGGCTAAACTATTTGCCACAATCTCCTACGTCATTGCTGACTAAGTAAGCAGTAAAAAAACATGGCAGTCATTACAGCATTTTCGGTGCATTTCAAAGAGATGGACTCCCTAATGATTAGACGTGTCCTTTTGTAAATGAAATACAAATCACCAGAGACTTTTGGTTTTACTTCATTTACTAAGTGCTACATTACCTCATACTTTGGACCTAACAATGGATTTCCCATAAATCTGCAGACAGTTGAAATGATGAACTGCCTCACATATCACAAAATGTGCCAGGCCTTATTAGCACTTGAGAAGTTATTGATCGCCATTTTGATTAATCTCCGGCGTGAGCTACGGTAGCGCAGGGAGCTCTGTGTAGGCCTGGTGGAACTACTGGCTGGTACTTCTCCTTCTCAATTACCTTCACTTTGTGCTGACTGCTGGTGCTGAACTCTGGCAGGACAACATCCACTGCAGTGCCCTCCTGCCAGACGAGTTATGGCTCCTCACCTTCTGTAACCTGCTGCTTCACTATTATTCACTGTCGGGATTACCACTGCAGGTTAGACAAACAGTGGGTACAGTTGGAACAGAGGATTTGCAGTGTTAATATTCATTATCTATATTGTACAAAGGCCTAGAAGTGGGTCAATGAGTTCAGACACCTGGCAGAATATGGAGAAGAAAATGACTAAGGGAACTAGACATAAATGAGTCTTCTAGCTTCGTAACTGAGGGCCATATGTTAATTGTTGCTGAGCTAGATGTGCCAAGAAAATTTCATTGTAATGTCACAGCCGTAACCAATAATTTTAACTGTGCTTCATCTCTCTCAGTAATGGACAGTAATTGAGCAGAATCCATCACTAAAGCCTGAAATAGAATCACATAATGGCCATAAATTGTGCCCTGCGAAGGAAGAAACCCAGAACATGTGACCTCCCCTGCTGTGTCTGAAATGCATTGCAACTTCCATCACATAAGGTTTTATACTTATCATTGGCTACATGCTGATTACATACAATGCAAACGCTATAGAATCAAATTATACCTTATGGGAAAAAATGAACTTCATTGGACTTACTGTACAGATTTAGTATCTCCTAACTAAAATGTTAATCTGAATTTGAGTATGAATTTTGTTCTGCATACAGGGACTTTGTGGGTAACCACAGATTATTAAACCATTTTCACACCTTTCCCAAATTGTGCGTATCTAAGGCTTGACGTGTGGGGTGAAAATGCAATGTGGTAGTTTACATTTGGATTAGCATACCACCAAGGTCTCTCTGCCTCAAAGAGAAGCTAAAGGCAATTAACTGACTTCATAATAAATAAATAGTCAATCTACAGACATCCTCAGAAAACTCACTGTATATCCACAGCTATACATTTTTTTACCTGACTGAAAAGAGTGTAAGAATCCGGAGTCTGCCTGCACTGGGTGGAATGTGTTTGTGGTGAGTCTCGTAAATGCCAAGTTCTTTGGGCAATAAGAATAAATATCACAACCGCTCTCTAGAATTACCACATAATTGGGGACTTTCCGCGTCTGCATAGGACCCCGCTGTCTCCTCCCCGTCCTGCATGTTGCCATGGAAGTCCACGTTCAGGTAAGGACGTTACACAGCGCAGGTGCTCTTGTGCCAGTAACACAGAGTTCAGGGTGAGGTTCACAACAACAACATCTTCGTAGAAGAAGGCAGTTCACTATCATGATGTGTGGTTGTACCTTTCCAAGCAGACTGTGAGCTCAAAATACACCATCATCCCAACTCAGCCTTTATGGTTCTTCCTACTTTCCACACTTCACGGACAGTGAATGTTGTAAGACTATTTAAGTTTTTAGTATTTTGCCTACTTTTCTTGTCTGCTGGTGTAGTTCGCACAAACCCAGACAGCTGACCCTTGTTTGTCCTCAACCATGACAGGTTCGTTCAGCTCCAGTTGTACATCCGTGTCAGTCCAGCACACACAGGATTAAACTCTGAACCATTCGCCCCAGTCGAAAACCCAAAACGATTTGATTGTCATGAGCCAAACCCATCATAAAAAAACATAAAATCCCCGCTGTCTAAATGACACATGTTGCCTAACCATTCAGAAGGCGAATCATCCACCACAGCTTTCATACTTCAAAGAGTGCTGACGTTCTGCCAACTGTGAGCAGACTTTTGGCCTCTTGTTGCAGTTTCAGAGAGCGTTGAAAGGTAAAGTAGCAACAGTTATTTACCTGTTATTGCGATGTGCCAGAGGTACAGGGATAAACGTTTGCGTTTTCGTTATCTGATCAAACTTTTCCATCTAATCTCATCTAAATATGTAGGTATTTATCAACCTTGATTTGTGGTAGCGAGTAGTAAGTTTGAGTGAGGTCCAGGTAGTTAATGATTCAATATTGATAGTTCAATCATGTACATTGTGTACATTACTTACCTCATTGTATCTATGGTACACCGGAAATGTGATTGAATCATGACACTTTCTAGTACAATGGTTTCCTACAGCACTACAAGTACCACAATATATTTTTTTACTTAACAAATTGACCACATTATGAAAATCCCATTCTTGTAGTGAGGGGTGCGTCTGTCAGGCATAGCGTTGCTGTTGTGACATTTGATTGTCACGTCTTAAATATATTTCCCATGGTTCATACAAAGCTCAGTGGAAAACTCTTTTAACAGCCAGGATCCCAAGCAGCAGAGGATATGAAGGGTTGATTTGCTTGGTTGCAGCCTGTTAACATTTAAAAAAACTTACGTTGGCTTGAATGTGTCATGATCATGTACAGTCACTGGAAGAGACCCACCCAGATGTTAGCACTGTCATGGATGAATTGGCATGTGACAGGTAAACAAAATCAATGCCTTAATATTACGTAGGTTAAATTGGTGCCGTGACAAACAGAACGACAATTCATCTTTTCATCAATTCATCCATATTACCAGGTAGCAAAAGCGATCCACAGTACACTGTATACATGTGTTGTAATGATCTGGCTTTCATTCACATTAGGTTCTATTGGTGCTGAAGCATTCAATACACTTCAGCCTGCGTCACTACTGCTAGTACTGGATATCCAGTACTATATCATACAGCCAGTAGTTCATCAATAGCCACAGTGTATACTTCTTAGTGTCATTCTGATTTTCATCCAGGTGTTAGAATACGCCTCTGGCATCAACATCTGCCCTGAATCTCTTTCTTCCTCGAGCAAACTGAGGAGATGTCTATTGAATACAATATAGTCGCGCTTCAGGCCAAACACATTAATTAATAAAGCAAGTGCCTGTGTCTGGCTCGAGTCCATCGAAAGATTAAGAAACATTCAATTGGATTAGCGTTTAGCATTCATGAAATGTATGTAAGCATGTTGCCGAAATGTTCCAGCATTACACACCGCCGTGTTGTCAAGTGCAAATGTCAGGTAATGTTTTCTGCAAGACTTGTGCTTGCTCACTCACGTGCGCAGGGACATTACCGTGTGACGGAACTGGAAAGGTGACAGCCTGTTGGCTTGTTGCCTGCTCTATCTCCCCTGCCAAAATAAACAGGTGAGCTTCCCTTCTCTTCACACCTCCTCCAGTTCTCTGACAGCCCAGCAAAGAGCATGGAACAGAACCAACCAGAGGCAGGTCCAGCATTTATTACTGAAACAGTCTGAAACAGTTACAAACATTGTATAGTCTACCATTGTGTCACTTTGGAATTGCTGTCAAGTTGTTGTTGTCTCACTTTCAACAGGTTTAAGGATAAGATGTTCGCTTTTTGGTTGGCCACGTTACAGTTATTATATTTGATACGGCGGCCAATTTAAAGCTGCCATTTGAAAGGGACGGGAAAAAGGCAGAGGGAGACTGAAATATAGAAAAAAAGAGAGAGTGACAGAGTGAGCAATCTCAATTACACTGAGGCAGAGCAGGCCTGTCCTCAAGAAGGAGAGGTGAGATGGAAGATCAAGGCTGCGGAACGCGAGGAAATGTTTACATTCTTCTCTGATGTCCCACTCAGAGCCTCCCGTTTGACACCGCAAATCAATTTTGGATGAGATGAAGTGGCAAGAAACCCATGAGATTCAAACATTTCTGTGATGTATATTTGAATTCGCTTGACCTTTCGATGGGGTCAATTGCTGCTCGTCAGTCAAGGCGTACAGGTCATGTGTTTATTTTGTCAACGTTGCCTCCGTTGAAAACGTTCTGCCACAGCTTGTTGATGGGAACCTAAGATGTCCAAAGCAGCATCATTCCTGTCCATGGAACAACTGTCAGGCTTTAAAGGGCCAGACTTCAAAATGTCAATTTTCATTGACGATAAAAGTCAAATGTTTTTAGAACACGAACATGCCTTGTCTCTACAGTGAGATGTTCTGACCCCCCCATTCACACATGCTTGCAAGTGCACACGCACACACACACACACACACGCACACTCAGACCAAACTCACTAACTTCAAAAGGAACTCAGAGATAAAACAAAATGAATCGCAGACACATCAAGCCTCCCATGCCCTTTAAAGCTTAATTATACCTGTTGAAGTGATGAGAGACACATCACAGAACCTGGTGATTAATAAACATTCGCCGCATCCTATAAAGCGTCCAACAAGTCCCTGCTCATCACCCCCTTGCACTCGTCCCAGTCTGGGGCTCAGGCACAGAGCACATTATCAAAGTGTATCCAGCGTGTAAAAAAAAAGTTCACCCAGCAAAGACCTCACTTCCACCTTCTTGCCCTCGTCTCTTGGCCCACTCCAGCGTCTGCTCTTCCACCTGTCTAATTTAAGACCGACGAGAGCATCATCCAGACACGTGTTTCAGAGCCTAGGCCTCGTCAAGCTTTTATCTTTCATTCCCGTGCGGAGATCACTCGTCTGGGGCTTTGTAGCCGCCGACCGGGTAAGTGTGGCGTTCGCTGGGGTTTTGTAAACAGACACACCTTTTGTGAAAGAATATGTCCAGAGATGGAGTTACTAACTGCCTGGGCTCAGCCGGTGTTGCTGAAACAAGACGTTGGGGAAGGGGCTGACCCGAGTCTGAGGTCATATGAGATTGCCCTTTGAAAGGCTTACGTGCCGAGTGAGGACCAGAGTGTCAGCTGGCATCCCTGCACAATAACACACGAGCACATGCATGTATGTACACACACGAACACAAACACAGATTAGAATAGAACCGTCGGACAAACACGCACGCACTTGTGCATCTCCTCTCAGGGGAACATTCTGTCGCTTTGTTTCCAAACTGTTTTCGAGTACACATTTACCGAAGCCAGCTTGATGAACCGAGTGTTTGAAAGTAGACATTGTTATTGATCACGGTGATATTGATCCCAGGAACTCCACCTCCCTGACCTGGAGTAGATCATTTACCTATAGAACAATGAGGTAACATGTAGCCATGGAGCCAGCCATACCTGTCTGCACAAACATCCAAATAGGGTTTACACAGCAAGACGTTGAAAGACATGAGGAGGAAAACAAATGTTGTCAATAATCTTACATGAAAAGACTCTTGGTAGGCCCAGACCTACTTGGGAGACAGCTAAGGCCTGACCTGTAAACTACGCAGACATTTGACCATTGTTTGCATTGCTGTCAGTGTTTTGGCATTGGTTAAGCCCTTCTCCAGTCAGTGTGCTATTACACTGTTGGCGATGAATGTTCCTCATCTTAAGAGGCTTTAACCAACCAAGTGTGATCCAGGCTAATCATTTCACTCAAACAAGTCGCTATTGTGTTGATTATGTTTTTCCACTTTAAATGTTCACCAGGGAAAGTTTGCCACATTTTATGAGAACTGACAAATTGTTTCTTCAACAGAAGTTTGAATATGTTAAGATATCGTTGTTCACTCACATTAGACTGAAGATCGGAAATAATGGGACAGCACAATTAATACTACACTATATGCAGGGAACATTTGACAATAGTTCACTTTTATAAGTCTTATTTAAATTATTGGTAAATGATTATACTGTGAATAATTACCAGGTATGGCTCAGTTTGACAGACATTACATTTCAGTTAATAACAATCATAAATCAACTGCATTATGCCTCCTTTTTATTTAACATCTTATGAGTGTATGTGATCAACAGGTAATAAACAAGTCATTCAAGTTATCAACAGATAATACATAAAAATATCTCAACATAATTTATATTTTACCTTTATCCTTTCTATAGTTGCAGCCCTGAGTACACTAGACACAATGCCTGTCAATCTACTTGAGATTGACAGAACTTCATCACTTAATGACTATAGATAGGGATTGTGGACAAAGCTTGAGTCCAGACTCCATTGACCAAATGCTGTCTGCAGGCGCATGTCTTTGGTGGATTAGTGGGTGACAAAGCTTGGATAGTCTTTCTCATTGGAAGTAAGAGTGTTAAAACTCATCCGTGAGCTCAGTCTCAAATGGTTAGACGAAGACAGATCAGAGACGCAGAGCAACCCTTTTGTTCGTTTATCAATATGGAAAAGATGTCCCTTGCACCCGTTAAGATACTCAAAGCATGGAAATAAACGGAATAAGTCAATATGAATGTATACAATTTACCATAACTTGCAAGGACAAGGAATGAAAATTCAATGCATAAAATAGCTTAAAACCATACATTCCTGTCAAAACTAGTATAAAACAGCACTCTATACTTCAAATTCAGACTACTGTGTAGAGTCTTGGCCCTAAACACATTTCCAACACGTATAAAGGGATTTCCCTCAGAAGATCTTGCTGATTTGTGTACAAAGAATTACGGTAATTGCCAGCAACAAGATATGATTAATAACAATAACAGCTTAATTATAGTTTGAGAAAGACATCTTAACAGATTTCTCTATATTCCAGTCTAGGGGAGGAGAGTACATCAATATTGCTACAGGACAAGATTATAAAAACACACAACAAAGCCCCCAATGATTGCACATCTATTAGCATTGCCCATTTAGAAATGTCTTTAAATGCATGCAGCTTTGGTGGCAATAAAAGCCCAGTTTTTGGGGGGCCAAATTAGGCCTTTAAGGGCTAAGTAAAGAAGTAAAGAACTCCCTAATGTTGGCTACTGTTGTGTCACATGACTCTTGTCATATCTAAGGTAATTATGCGTATGAGTGTATGTTACATTACTAGGGACTGGTGAAAGAGAAGGACGTAATAAACAGGATGAAACAGACACTGGAAGTGCAGTGAAGGAATAAATAATCATACTGTACATTCTCACTGATTTTACTAATGATGAGTGCTCAAAGTGCAACAATAGTAATTTAGCTGTAAAACTGTCAGCAGTTAATCTATCAGTTAAAGGTTTTCCTCCTTTCAATGTAAGATTTATTAAAGGTTCACATGGACTTGCCAGGACATGCCCAGTCTGTCTGCAGTGTACACAGAGTTTGTCTGACTGTTCGAGAGTAACTTTAATTACTTTTCTCGTATTCACATTTACAATTGTCACACATTCGGATTGTCTTGTATGAAAGGTCCCAAAGCAACACATACTGTACATGACTGTATCCCAGCCTCCCCAAACCCTGTTTGAAATGGCAGTTTATGTTCTCAACTCTCAGTCTCATTTTTATTTGGTGGACTATATTTTGTCTGAGATCCTCAGGCGATGTCTTGCGTAGAGCCAAGACTTCTGCACACTATGCCTCAGGACTTACAAAACCTGCTGCTACATCTGCCAACAATAGGAATTTCCCTAGTTTACACAGCACCAGCACAGAGTGAGCTTATCTCACAAGATGTGCCCTCATTGTTTCCTCTCTGAAGGGGGGGGTTCAGCCACTAAAGTGTTTAAATTCTGTTTTCTTCTTTATATATTAACTCGTCTGACTTGATCTTGACCGATTAAAAATAATTAAGATAATTGACTCTGGTATCTCCTGATTACTTCCTCTCTTGTGCATCATCCAACTAAATTATTTAAAAATTCATTTGAAAACCTCAATGAACTCAACCCACACATTTGCTGTATGAACAGTCCCAGTAAACCACAATAAATAATTTCCAGTAAATGACTGCGCAAGCTACATGTATGTTGATTGTAAAAATGTGCACCTTTACCTAAGACCTTTCCTCTTTTGAGGGGGTTTCTATTTGGACATACAGTAGAAGTAGACAAATAATTAATAATAATAATATAACTAGAAAGAACAAATCAATCTATGACATAATTCCAGTGATTTTGGCATATATTTCTGAATTTAGCATTGTCAGTTGGGATCCCAATGTTTTATCAAAGTAGAAAGCCCAGCTGTTCTACCTGATCATTCATCATTTGACTCATCTATCAAGTAGTGTACACTCGTCTAATCAAACTCGTTATAGAGCGGCAAGCACCTCTCTCTCACCTGACACCTCAATTATCCTAACCTCTTAGTAAACATCATAAAATCATGCTTTAAAGACGATGAGAGAAATTAGAATTTTACCTAATATTTAGAACGATGATGTATTAAATTATTGTTTTTGCTGTCAGTTCTTGTTCCTGGTGCTCTGGCTTTGGCTCTTTGAAGTCAGTCAATATTAAAGTTCTGTTTTATGTGGTCATGGGGTGTTCTCATATTGCCTTCCTACAGTATTCAGCTTCACTTAAATATATAGCCAACACTGTAATTTGTTTACAAGTGCAGGCACAATTTGCTTTAAATACAGTATCAACACTTCAAATCACTAGGAAAACCATATCATATAGAATATTATCTTTTAATATTCTGTAAAAAAACGAGAAGAAAGAAACTCAGAATACCAACTATCGCTTCACTCCTGGACTGGCATGGTATCATTAAAGTTGTATAATCATAGATTTTGTAAACGAAACGACCCACTGTTGAGCCAGAATACCATTTACAATGTATTTAATTTAGGCCCCACCAGCCTCTAGGTTTGAAAGTGTGTCTCAAAATCATGGTGTCTTCTTTCCAAATATCCTAGACTTTGGTCTGATGCCAGGAACTAGGGAAGTGCCTGAGAGTAGATAAACAAACAAGACAAACAAACAGAATGACTGCGCGTGTGCTACGCCGTATATCACCTTACACACTGAGTAGTTCACCTGGTAATACACTCGTTCTACACACTCAAAACATGTGCAGATATGTAGCAGAGATTGATGCAGTACATTTAACTTTTCAGATGATTGAGGATTTTTTGCAACCAAGTATGCAACGAAAATATAAACAGAATGTATATCATGGTGCTGACAATGTTAATAATAGTCACTACAGTGACTTTATTTCAAATTGATTAGACAGGAAGGGCACATCCATTTTCATGGCACATATTACTTCAAGATATGAAAGACAGTATTTTGGAGCAGAATCGAAGCTTTAAGGATCAAATGGAAAATGGAGTCCACTCTTATGTGGGCCATTGTCTTGTGGCCTTATTAGCTGGTAAGGATGTAGGTAAGCTGAATGAGAGCAGGCACCAATGCTAGCCAGCTTTAGAGCATGAGTACTCTCTGTCTCTCTCGCACCATTATGGTGTTGTGTAGTGTTATAAGAACAGGATGGTTCTCAAGACGCTTGCCTTTCACTCCACGGAAGGTGTGGAAACAGAAGGAAGCAGCTGGGCATCAGCAAACTGGGGCCCATTGACCTCTCAACCTCACTGTCCAACGTTCCTCTCCTCTCCACAAGAAAAGGCCTTTGGAATTCCGGAGAGATTAGTCCTCACATCTCTCTGTTGGTCTGAAACGACAGACCTTCTGATCAATTCATTCCAGAACAAACACTATCACGTATGGCATAGGTAATTATATATCCCATGTATCTTTCGATATTCTTATTTGTAGGTGTATTGGAATGCTAAATGACAGACGGAATTGAATATAATGTCACAAAAATATATATCAATATATAAATCCACAAAAGTATAGTTGATTTACAGGAATGTTACATCATCTTTCACACCTGTGAGGTATGTTGCATTGCTAATACCTAATCTCATTTCAGTGAATACTCTCCACTTGAGCAAAAATGTTGCAGAGTGCGCCTAATATTTTGGTTGGAATGCAAAATCACTGAGCCATGCATTCGGTTTGGATCCTCATTTCTGGTTAAATTAGCACCCTACTGTACCTTGCTTCCAGAATGGAGTGAGCTGTAACTGGAAACCTGTCTGGCTGGAGGATGTGAACTTCCACGATGAGACAGGGGAAAGAAATGAGTAGCAATTTGGAAAATGATTGCTTGAGATTGCCCCAAAGCTATAGGGTTGTATTTTCATGTTCCTATCTTCAACATGTTTCCTGATGTGAGTTTATGACTGGAACTTAATTTGAAGCTATGCATGTTTGCTCACTGTGACAAATTAAATAAAATGTCTCATGACTATTTACCACATACTGTATGTCACCCACTTGATAGATGGAGAGAGAGAGAGAGAGAGAGAGAGAGAGAGAGAGAGAGGAGAGAGAGACAGGGGGAGAGAGAGATAGTGATCGAGATATATATAGTTTGCTTTAAATGCATTTCAGAGAAGAAAACCTTTTTTCTGTAAAGATACAACCTTTCATGTCCATGCAAATGGTTATGGTGTAAACTACATTTCCCACAATGCTCTTCTTACTGCACTGTTGAAGTCTGACCTAAAATGATGCTTCCTGGAGTTAGTCAGCATCTTCCCTTAACTGTAGCCACAGACGGTGCTGGCACTACACTTACCCTCCAGCTACCCAGCCAAGGCCTTTTGTGATATAACCCTATGGTCCCACACCACAATGCCACTATTTTAAGAACATGATATATTTTCACTGGAAAATACAGTAAAATGCACTCAAGTTGACATGTCTGTCTTTTCTGATTTAGTTCAGGGCGGGAGTTTTTTCAAGTTTTCATTGTTAACAGCGTAGCTTGCCTTCCTTTATTTTAAATTATACATTAAATATTTATGAGGGACATAAAATAGGCTTTTCAACAAAGTGGTAAGTCCTGAAAGAGCAAATCAGTTTTCTAGATGTTCTGAGACTCATTCATACATATATATTTTTACATTTACTTTTTCGTGTTGAGATTTGAATAGGCATTCATTCCAAGCATTGTGTACCCTAGTAGGATTCATGTATTATACATTGTAGATGACATTACATCACATTATGTATCCCTCCATTTCTCTCTCTCTCCCTCGCTCTCTGTTTACCTAACAAATATGTGAATCTTGTGAGAGAAACAAGAGTGCAGCATAGTTAGTTCTGTGGTTTAGCCTTGCTGTGTGGCATTTCTTGCATTCCTTGTTCAATTTTAATCTGCTTTGGATTTTGTTCTACATGGAAGTAGAAGGAAACAATGCAGTATTAGCTGGTAGGGTCAGCTCCACAGTTTGTTTACTGGGCCAACTCCAGGGATTTAAACCACTGGTTGAAATAACCAACATGTTGCACTCTCTGTTGTCTAAAACAGTTCTTAGATATGTTTCAGTTTTTGGACTGTATACAGATAGATGGACACGTAGACAGACAGACAGACAGACAGACAGAGTTCAACTCCACACTTGTTCAGAAAGACATCCTCGGTTATCAAAGTCTTATTTAAAGAGGTAGCTACTGTTCATGTATGGGAACGTATTGTATCATTTGTTGATTATCTGTCAAATGAAGTTGTCAGGGTACAAGGGTTATATATTTAGAACTATTGTATTTACAATGACATGTTCCCCCAGCTTTTGGCAACAGCCTCAATGAAGAAAAGCCCTCATCTTCTACTGAGGAACTGGGCCCCATTCATGATTTTCCCATGTTGCAATTTACTCACTGAATTAGACCTCAACAGAAAAAAACTTGTTTCAATCCCAATTATCATTTGGCAAGGAGGAAAGGAAGGGTTGAACTGGTGAAGGGGGAGGGGTTGGGACTGGGGTGGGCTACTTAAGCCTTTTTTGTGCCTTGTTTCCCCTGTTCCTCTCCTTGAGAGAGTAATGTGTTTCCCAACACAAAAGGAGGATCTCCAGAGATATGCCAAGAGTCTGGAGAGTGTGTTTGCTGGACCTGTGAAGAGACCCCTTTAGGAGGCTTCTGGGACAATAGAGTACAGGCACAGGCAGCAGTTTACTTTGTCCACGCCAGGCATTTCACACGCACCCTCGGCAACAGGCGGTCGGAACTAAGGCGACAACGTTAGTTGAGTTATTGAAAAGTTTTGTCTTTTTTTTTCATCCCAATGCCCTTTTTCATCTTTGTTGCCCAATCAGAGCAATGATGGTCAAGGGAGTGCTGTTTGAGCAATAATCTTTTCGTTCTGTTATTAACTAATTATCTGCCAATTTTAACTGTAAGGGGTTGCTTGTTTCTTCCCTCATTCACACTTAGACCTACATTTTTTATTTTATTTTATGTAGCTAATTTCAAGAGAATATGCATGCAGAAGTACACCTCAGAGTTACATTTTCCTCAACCAAACATAGTACAGCAATCATCCAAAAGAACACCGTAGCAAAATATTAAAAACCTTTCAATCACCAGGCAAAGCCACAGGAATTTTCCTGAATCATTCCACAAAGAAAGAAAGAGGGGTTTCCTTGAGTGAGTGATGTCACATCTGGAAAACCCTGAATCATTACATATTCAGCATATGTATGGTGTCACATGAAATAATTATGTGTCAGGGTTTGGCTCCCTTAAATATTTATTATGTTCACTAGTACAGTGAACAGTAGGCTATAGCATAGTGTCTGTTTTTTTATATACTGTCAGCACTATGCACTGTCAGCTTATCAATGCAGAAGCTGTAGAATGTGGTCCATCTCTGTATCTACAGTATGTGTCCGTGTTTGTTGCACGTATCCAAACATACATAAAGCACCTTAGATGTCATGCAAGTGTCCCCACTAAATACAATTGTGAAATATCTTGCACACTCCTGTAGTTTCTTGATGCCACATTTGTGGCATAGAAATCAAATACATTCTGTATATCATGTATTTGTGATAACATACCTTTTGTCTATGTATTTATCTATGAATCTATGTGTCTATGTATAGATCTATCATCTGTCTGTCCGTCCATCCATCCACCTATCTCAGCGTGGCACAGTGGCACCAGCCTCAGATCAGCGTGAGCAGCAGCAGTAAGGGAGACAGCCCTGCGCCTCCACCACGGCTGGCTCTCCCCATCTCATCTCCTCTCCCTGCCTTTTCCATTCGGCCTGACACATTGTTACAGTAATATCTCAATGCCGAGCTTGAGACAGCGGTTGCTATAGCAATTGCCAGTTCTGACGAGGGCTGGGGCTAACTCCTGATTAGAGAAAATGGTACCTTGTGGACAATTTCTGCCTCTACTGTAACAGGTTAAGCTGTTGGCAGTCTGAAATTGCCTTTTCATTGTTATTTTTTCCTCATGTGGCATGTCTGTTGCTACCGCTTTACAGTCGTGAATGATGAGAAAATAAATTACGTTGAAATGAAAAGAAATAGAAGCATGTACCTCTGTGGCGTATAGATTTGTTTTAACAAATACATTTTTGTATGTCAAAATGTGTTGTGTTATGTTACGTTAACAATAGACAGGACAAAGTATAGAGATGGTTAGATGTTGGGGTACAGTATTTGCCTTATTGATGTGTATAGCTTCTTGCTTTTCATCTTCAAGAGAGACAGAATAGAAGTATCTGTCTACAACTGTTCTATTAAAAGAAGTTATGTTGCAGTCAGCCCATGGTTCAGGCCTGCTTCCAAACTCGCTGGTTTTTAAATAGAAACACTCTCCCTGGTGGGAGTGCTACCTTGGTTAAATAAAGGAATTCAATTATTCAGAAGCGTTGGTCTTCTAATGGCACCTACCTTCATTAACCTGTATTGCTTTGTCAGTGCAAAGCTGCACGATAAATAAAACATTACGGTAAAACATTGCTCATCTTTTCTGTGTAAAGCTACATTTCTTGAAATTGTCACCTGATTGTATCATTCATTTCAATGAGAGGAGAAAGTCATGTCTAGGTCATATTTTAGACAGTCTGTATTTGTCAGTATTTTTATGGGTTAAAAAGATTTGCTAAATAAAAGATGAATTCCTCTTCAGGGCACTTTACTAAGATGTTGCTGGAAACATCACTTTGCTGTCAGATCAAATAGAAAGTCAATTTTGACACACTGTCATGCCAGACATGATAAAAAATCCAGTTTCATTGGTACAGTTGAAAACGACCCCCTATAGTTACTTATCAAAAGGTGGCATGAGTGTAACGTTCAGCAGATTGCATTTATTCAGATACAACTGTTCTTTTCAGATACATTTTTTAAATGTATTCATTTAGCAGACGCTGTTTATCCAAAGCGACTTCCAAGAGAGAGCTTTACAAAAGTACATAGGTCACTGATCATAACACCCAGATAGCCCCAAACATTGCGGGTAGCCAAACATGAAGCATACATTGTGACAAACCAAAATAAGTGCCAAAGGGAGGAACCATAAGAGCGTGAAGTTTAACAAGTTACAAGTTACAAGATACATTAACAATGTGTCATAACCTGGAAGTGCATAAGACGTCACTTCTTAAGGTTATGCATACATCGCTGTTCCGCACATGCTCTGTTTGACATAGCAAAAATGCTTCTTGTCATTCAAGATCATATTACTGTAAGGTAAGATGTTGGCCTTCAATGCAATCCCTTTATGTCGCATTGTTGCATTCAGTAAGAAGGAATGTCTGCTACAGCAGGCTGGTCTGGGAACAGCTAAGAGTCTCCTCCAGTCAGCTCTCTGTTGAATCTACAGGCACCACAACAGTTTAATCATTTACACTGAGGCACATTACACTGAGGGTCATTTGTTTTCTTGACAAACTGCTCAGAGTAATCATACACACCTGTACATCAATCATTTTGAATCCTCATGAATGCTTTGTTCGCTTAAAGACCCTGGTAACGATGGCAACGGCAACTTCAGTAAACCCGAGTGCTGATATTTTATCATGTTAAACATTGTTAATGTTAAACATTAATTTGACATAGTTGGACAGGAATTCCAGGGATATTCTAATCGCATGCTGTCATCATGGTAGAGTCATCCCATGTAAACCCCAACCCAGGTAGACACAGATATTTTAAATGGGAACTACATTATCAAGAACGTGAGCTGGGTAAATTAGACACATTTCCAGGATTTGGGGATTTTTTCAGCAATCCACAAATGCCAACTGGCACATTACTCATCACTCCACAGTAGGGTTAGCTGTGGCAGTGATCCTTGGTTCCTAGTGGGCTCCGGACATCATTCAGGTGGTCAAAACACATTGGTTTATGGATTAGGTGAGATACTGTCTAGTGCACAATATTCAAAAGACCAGTAAGCTTTGTGCAATAATGGCTCCTGATTTGTTGATAGTATCTCAGCATTGCTCTAGTGTGACTACATGGTACTTCATGTGTTCTTCTGTGATACTGCCTTTGAACTAAAGCATTATGGGTATTTCCTTCTTTTTTTTTACATTCTGTTGCTCTCTGTCAACGGGTGGCTTTTTGTTTCTGATCCCTAAATTACTGGTCTCTCTGTGAGACCGTCTATGGGATGTGGAATCAACATACTTTTGTTCCCAGGTGATCTCCATTTGAATCAAGAGTCATTACAATGGTGCCATGACAGCTTGACACTTCAGTACTTATAGAGGTAGTACTCGCCTTTTGTAGCTCCCAAAGTTCATGAGGTGACGTGTTTTAATACCCAAACAAATGGTGTGAGCGATCACATGACATTTCTTCACTGAGCATGTGCGAGAGGAGCTGGTGTGGAAGAGCTTGTGAAATATTCTGATATAAGCTTCTGTGCCAGACCAGACCACATCATTAGCTTTTGACCTAAATTTCTCCCCCAGTGTTTGCGTGTAGGGCACAGGTCAGTTTCTTTGGGATTATGCTTTGCCACTTCAAGGCACACCTTTTTTTCCAAGCAGAACTGTGAAGAGCAAGGCCTGTACAATTGTAGCAGTGTTTACCAAACAAAAATTAATCTCTCTTTTCACAACTAACAGTTGTTTTTGGTGTGTTGACAGCGATGTTGTGATGGTGTTTTGGTGTGGTTCCCATAGATGATAAGTTGGAACATAACTCTGATTGGAAAGCATCCCATGGTGATGTGGACGGGCAGATCTGTATAATTGTGGCCGTACTTGTTGACTTGTTGACTGTTTCACCTGATATCTGAAGTTTTTACTTGACATGTCGTCTTTCAGGCTGAGCTATAGGTACGGTCTTAATGCAATGGTCTAACCCTATTTGCTTTTCAGGATGAGTGACCACAAGGGACATTTACCTGGCTTTATGGTCATGAGTGTGCCAGTGCATACACTGTAAAGGAACCTTACTTATTGCAATTCAGTCAAAGTTAACAAAAATAAAGACACGATTGTCATAAGTGAAGTTGATCAATCATCAGTGACTGATATTATGCATCGACACATCAGATAAACATTGTATAACTGTTTCATACAATAATCCTTTCATGGTGGTTTATGTCAGTAGGCATGAGTTTAAACACAAAACTATTTTAGATTTACTGTGATGTGGTCTGCATAAAGATTGATCATTTTGAGAGTTCTATGTGTGTGATGTAACCCATCTAGGTTATCGATACAATCAACGTCAAAAAAGAAAATGCCCTCCTCTGACAACGGATCACTTCTTAGCAAACTGGGAAAAGCCCAAGCTACGGAGAGGGCTTGTGAAGGTGGGGCCTCAGAATGGTATGTCTGGCAGGATTCACAAGTCTACTTATCCAAGAAGTTCTCACCCTC
Organism: Mallotus villosus; assembly: GCA_903064625.1. Classification (NCBI taxonomy): domain Eukaryota; kingdom Metazoa; phylum Chordata; class Actinopteri; order Osmeriformes; family Salangidae; genus Mallotus; species Mallotus villosus. The sequence continues at coordinate 48,085 of CAEFZP010005721.1, forward strand.
AGTATATAGGGGATTTCTGTGGTAAAAAAGACAAAGTAATTTGCCCATCTTTTGTATCAAATCCCACAAGAGCTACTCAGTCCTTGATTTCTTTATCACTCGGACTTACTCTAATCCCTCTCTAAGAGTGAAGTTGGCCCCATCAGGTCTCTATCCCTGGGTGTCAAAAAACCTCAATGTGTGTGTGTGTTGGGAGGGTCAGGGAATCCTGTGTTTAGGTGTGTGCGTGTGTCTGTCTGTGTGTGTGTGTGTGTGTGTGGAGATGTTGCGTGTTTGCCATGGTCCCCGAGACTCCGCAAGACTGTTTTGATTTCCCACTTCACGAGAGAAGGTGGGAGTAATCCCTTCAGGACTCTCCCCTCGAGAGTTCTTTAGCCGCCATAAGCCACGCATTCAACAGGCAAACCCCAACGTGGGGCTCTATAGAGCCAGGCTGGTATTACGGGATGATTGGGGAGGGGGGTAGAGCTTAATCTGCCCTGGTGGCTAACCTCTCCCTAAAAGAGGACCAGCGGGTAAGCAAGCTGTGTGATTGGCTGACTGGCATCCTTATGACCATGTGCCCTGCCACCCCTGACTCTCTCCTTATGTATTGAAAACACAGCGTCAATTTAGTCAGTGTTATTGGTCTATGAAGAAGTAACCCTAACCCTAAGGGCTTTATTAGTAGTGACATTTAGCAACCAGACAGTCAACAATGTGTTAAAACAATAATTTATACTCTGCTTTATCGTGTTAACGCTTTGCATACACCACAGGCCTAACCTAATTCTAGGTATTCAAAAAATGTTTAAACCGTGCAATATTGAATGATTCTTATATGAACGTCACAGGGGTTAGCTAATGCTTTTTGTCACCATTGTCAATTTGTCCTGTCATTCAGTCAAATCCAGATCAACTCTTAAGTCTCTCTTTAAAGTGGTTAATTCAAAATGTATGCTTTGTAATAATCTGAATGCAAGCTAGATAACATTGGCAATGAATTCCACAGCATGAGCATGTCTTCCTTTTCCCCTCCAAACATTCATGTCACGTTGCACACACTGGTGGATTATGGGCTGGTTTAAAGAGTTTTAAAATTGCTTCCTTTTGTGTGTCATCAAGTCTGAGCGGCGTTCCATAAAAATGAACGGCTGAAAAGCAGAGGTCTTGTCACAGCACCTCTCTTCATCTCACTCTGCTCTTCTCAAGGTCTCTCATCACCCTCCTACTGTCTGAATAGCTGGCACTGACGGTACACTCTGATTGCAGGCTAGTCGATAGGTGTTACCATGGAAATGGAGACCAGGTCACTCTCTTTGTATGCATCCTCTTTTGCAGACCAAGTCCTGTCTGCATGACATTTCCCACTGTTGATGGATGTCAGATTGTGGACATTCAGATTCGGATAATGACTAATTTAACCAGGACGACAGGAAATATTCCTTTAGACGCCTGGGCCAGATATTTTGGATTAGGATTGGATTTTAAGTGGAATACAACTTTAAGTCTGGCCTGTGAGTAGTCCTTTTGGCAGTTATTGAACACATTCATTGCCTCAAGCTTTGCTGGTTTCGTGGACATAATCCCTGTATTAATCATTTGCATTCCAGACCGGGCCAATGTTTACCTCAGGTCTATGCTATGCGTCACAAAGACAGCCACTAAAGACACAAAAACATGTTACTGTTGACTGCCTTAAGTCATCGTCGACCAAGCTTAACATTATCTTACATTCTGAATGCCCCGTTTGAAGTTGACTGTGGGAGAAAAACGCTGAGGGACAATTATCTTGTATGTCCTCAAGAGGCCTAGTGTTTCAGGTGGACAGGTTCAGCGCAAGAGATCAGAGAAGTGGAGTAGGCTTCACAGATACAGAGTTACAAGTGAGAGCTCTGTAGACGGCGGGCACACCAACCATCTGAACGAGCAGGATACGAAACACGTGACAAAGCAGCCGCCGTGTCCCGTCTGAACAGCGTTCTGCTGCACCCGTCAGTCGACGTTCTCAAACGGAGCCCCCTTTCGCTGTTTCGCAAGCTAAGATGAGATCTTAAGCCCTCGCAGAAGATGAATGCGGAGTGGTAAATTAATTTGAGGTATTTTCTTTTGTGCGCTTACAAAAGCCACCAGGTTTGTACTGGTTTCCATAGCTGATGACAGATCATCGGGCTGCGGTGTTTGCCCAGGTGTCAGGCCTCCCAACCCTGACAGCTGAGGTTTGTCCAGGTCCTCAACTTGTATGTCTGTAGATTTCTATGCGCTAATTGTATGGATTACCTTATTCAATAACTCTAAAATGAAAAAATGACCAAAACAAAAAGGCTAGCGTGTCTAAGCATGTGTCTCAAACTGCCAAACACTTTGAAGTTTTTCAAAACCCTCTGCAGGACAAATAACAACCTAAATCTAATCCAGTTAACCAAATTCCAAGCCAAAAATTTGTTTTGTTTTTTAAAGCTTGTTACCCCAACCGCAAACAATCTTATGCCTGACTGTATCCTGTTTGGGTTTTGTGCCCATGCTTTTACTAGCATGGTTATTCTGCCTTCCCAAAGAACATAAATCATCATGCACAGCATTTACTCACTCAATATGATTACATTGTATTGCTCTGGAATGAAGTGTATAATTGCACAGTTGTATAAAAAAAAACAACCCTTGAGGCATTTTGGCAAAAAAATGTAGTTTGTGGTGAGGAATTTCTTATAAGATAAATATAGACAGCAAAGTATACCAGCAGGTAATTGCAAGTTCAACTAATTTGAAAGCTGCGTCTTAATGGAGGTCAAGTTGGAGCAGTCAGATTAAAGTTAAAATGCAATGTGTCAGGTGCAGAGGTTGTCCCTGGTTTGATCCTGTCAATCAGGTAGCTTGTTATGTTTGTGTGGGGGTAGAGTGATCACATTGCTGCTGGCAGGTAGAGTCTGGCTGGATCTATAAATGACCTCTCATAGCTAAAGTAAACCCTAACTCTAAGCCAATACCGTGTAGCGTAAGCCCAATTGTTCATGGTTACACTAAAATCATCCATCAAACGTTATGAACTCAGGATCAGCACGTAGAGGGTCAACATTGACTTTAGAATTAAGGAATGGGTTACCCTGAAGATTAACCCACATTGCACAACTGTTTAGTAACATTACTAACTAAAACCCTATAATTTCTAGCTAAATGCTCCTGTAACAGGTCTTGTTGCGTTGCAAGTTAACATCACTTCCTACCAATTCGCCCACTGCTTGGTTCAAATGTGTCCTCGGACTTAGCAACGACCACCTCCGATGAATACCTCTTCAACCAGCTACGCCATGTAAAGCTGTCTCTTTGATGGTGTGGATGGTTGTTACTGAGGAGTGAGTTTAATCAATTGAACTTGGTTACACACCCGTGTACACCCATACTAATGTGCTGTCAAAGTCAACAAAAATAACACATTTGACAGAACCCTAACACTTTCCATCAGTTAGGGGTCTTGGATAGGCTTTGAATCATTTTTGTGCTTATGTTCAAGGGAAGCAATGGTGCCTTAAATCCACTTAGACATGGCCAGGTCTGAAGAAGTGTCATCTACATTGCTCCCACCTTTATTTCAGCAATGATTCGTTCAAGCCTTTTCTGAAACCGTTCACCTTGGACTTCAGATCATGTGCTTACATGCTGGGCCAGCAAGTTTATATTTGTCCTTCTCCCCACTCTTGGAAGTTCAAATTGAAAAAAGGAGAATTTGAAAGTTGTAGAAGGACGCAAAGAACGTCTTTTCACTTCACTGACTTGACGGTAGGTACAAAAGAGCGAGAGGGATGTTTCTTTGAATCAGCGTACAATTAGAAGCCTCCGCCACTTCATTTGGCGGCCGGGTCCGGCCCTGCTACGTTTTGTTTTTGTAAGCCTCCAACATAACATAGTGTGCCTTGCCGTCAGCACCTTGAGCAAGTAAAAGCACTTCCTTTATGAACTAACCCCCTGGCAGATATTTGCTTTTGCGGAGCTCAGCGAGAAGAAAAGAGAAGGGGTTGCTGTGAATAACTTGTAAAACACTGTTCCAATGAAAAGCAACCGTAGACATGAAAGAGCACGAGAAATGAATTGAATGTTGTTTTTTTCCCGACTCTATGAAAAAAAGAAGTTGGAGGGTGTGTGTGTGTGTGTGTGTGGGGGGGGGGACGAGGATCTGAAGCAGTCTTTTCCCAAAGACCTCGCCAGGTGATTCATCACAAAGCTCTGTCAGTGCTTTCCACAACAGAAGGTGAACAATGACAGTGTGATTGCAAAGAGAGAGAAACCTCCTGATTGAAAGATATCATAAATGTGAACTCTACTCCCCAAATGAAGTAGATTGCAAAGGGGCGATACAGACGAAAACGCAGTATCTTGACCTTATGGCACATAAGCGTCAAGAGAAGTGTTTCAGGAGACGTTGCGTAACGAGAGCTTCCTGAAATAAAGGAATAAAAACAAATTTAACAGCTCCTTAAACGTGAACAGAGAAGCTGGCAGTCAGATTGATGTGAGATGTAGCGAAGGAGCTGTCAGGCTACTGCGTTTCAGAGCTCAGCTGGGGAGTGGAGCTGAACAGACTGTGGACTGTGGCCAGGTCTCTTGATCTCACTCTCATATCAGCTGCTTCAGAGCTACACGCTATGTGCAGAGGACGAGAGAAAATACTTAGCTAGTTATGTAGTTGTGCTGCACTCTGCTTAACATTAACTCCAAGATGGAGGCCTGGATAGATGTTACCTGGAAATGCAATACAACTGTCAATGTTCCATTTGAGGTCTGACAGTCCAGACACAGAATTCTTCAAAATGCTCACTTTGACGTTACCACTGTCACAATCACAAATATCAACAAATATTGAACCAAAACTTTACAATGAAATATTGTAGCATTGATTTGCAATCAGAGTCTCAATTGGTAATTAGCATCTGTTGGTGAGTTGTCAAGCTAAAGTGAAACTTTGACAAAGAAAGGAATGTATTATATTGTTTGTATTAAACTCAATTCAAACATGGGTGGGTGTCAGAACAGTACTGTTCCGTCTGATCAAAAGGTTGGAAGCCTCCAGTATTTAGCTCTAACTAAGGGTCCACACCCCTGAGGGAGAACACTGCACGAAGGTCCTACCTTCCCTCCTGCCGCCCCTCCACAGGCCTCTCCCTCACCTGCCTTTGCCCTAGTTCTCCTCCAGAATGCCATGTGAGAACAGAGTAAACACCAACTGAGATACTATTTACATTCTGGGCCGAGGACTGCTATTACCTTCCCATCAATATCAGTACTTAGAGTCCATGAAGAAGGCAGACAGGTCCCTGGTTTATAATTTTCACAGTCTCTAATTCTAGGTGAGAAGAAATAATACTATATGATATTGAACTAAATAGTAATGATACTAAGACATAATTGAAAGTGATAACTAGTAATGCCAACCGGAGATAATCTTCTATTCATCATTTTCGGAAGAATGGCAAACCTTGAGAGAAGTGTTCTTATGTGATTTATGTCCTGTGTGAAAAAAGGTCAAAAGTCACCAGACATTTGTTTTCCCAAGACTGTAATATTTGCTTATAGTGGCCACCCTCATGACTCATGACTCATGACTTTAGGAGTTGTGAGTTTCTTGCGGAGGAGTTGTGTTTCCCTATCCTACCTGTAAGAGTACATAGAGATTCAGACGGTGTAGGCCGACTCAAACAAAGTACCTGTTTGTGTTCAACATACACTTTCACTTTGAATGAAGATATTGATCTGTGCACTAGATAGAGCTGCACATTATGATAGATAAGAATATACAGTATCAACATAGTAATGCTAGAAAAAAATCTATGCAACAAGTTTGATTGCTGTGGTCTTTGGCCAGATGTGTCAACAGACCTGAAATTAGATTACGTTTTTAGATGATTGAATTGATTGCTTTCATGTCACACATTTGAGGAAGAGTTTTCTCAATCCATCAATGGCTGTCGGCAAAAAGACGATCCTTCTCTTAAGTTCACCATGACCTGGGAAAGAAATATGCAGCAGGCTTGGACAAAATCACACAGGAATGTCAGATCGATCCCAAATCTACACGTGCCAATTGACAACAACACAGATAAGACACCGACTGATTTATACAGATGAACATTTTGTGCATCTTTGCTTCTCCGTAAAGGAAATGCGTCCATAGATGGTTTAGCATGGAGCTGGATTGCATCTAGCAACTTTCTGGCAATGACATGTGCCTTCAGGCTTCCCTGACTCGTGTGTTAAAATGCTGTCAGCTTATCAATCGGTCCAAATGTTGAGGTGATAAAGAGCCCTAGAGCCAATCAAATGCCAGAGCAGAGCTTAAAAACGATTTATACCATCAGCAAAAATATGCTCGGTAGCTTTTAGGCTAAAACCATAACTTGACATGATTTACCATTGGTATTTATTACCAGGGAACTTGGATCTAAGGCACACAGACAGAGATGGAGTTTTCCTAGTGCCAAATTAATTAAATGCTAGCCCTCTTTTGCTGTAATGTAATTAGTCCACGGGCCAGAGAGGGTGTGGAGACTGTTTACCCTCCATACACTCCAAAGGCTTATTATGAAGAAAAAGAATCTGATCAAATGAAAATCTAAATGTTTAACTCAAGCGTTTTGTTTAACTCAAACGTCAAACCCAGTATGTTTGACTCAAATAGTATGCTGCTCTTGATAACCAAGAGGTTATCCACTGCATTATAGTATTGTAATATACTGTATGTACTGTATACTGTAAACGGCCAATCACATATCAAGAACATCTTGTACTGAAAAACAATTTGTGTACGGCAACCTTTCCCTCCACAATATTCAGTGATTCGGCAGAAGCCTGGCATTAATTATTGAGCCGTGTTTCTGAAGGAACTAATGGCTCTTTTCCCCCCAGACAGATGTGTGCATATAGCAAAGACAGTGAAAAAAAAGATGTTACTATGTTACTATGAAGTATTTGTGCGTGTGTGTTTGTTTATGTGTGTGTGTATCTGTGTGTAATTGCCTCTTCCTGCACCCCTGGTCCTGTCAATCCCACAACGAGTGCAGAGTCATTGAAAGCTTCTGCCCCCCCTCCACACACACACACACACACACACACACACACACATGCATCTCCACTCCACGTCCTCCACCTCACCCGATTCTTCACTAGTACCCTGAGATGCCCCCCCTGTGTACGATTGAATAGAAGCTACGACAGGGTAGAAAGGGCACCATGGCTGCCAAATTAGCGCCACATTCAAAAACATCTGAAAAGCTGCTGGGAGTCCACAATGGAGACTGAGCATCAACAGCTTAATCATCCTGTGTGTGTATGGGCGTGTGTACGTGTGTGTGTATGTGCGTGTGTACGTGTGTGTGTATGTGCGTGTGTACGTCTGTGTGTATGTGCGTGTGTACGTCTGTGTGTATGTGCGTGTGTATGTGCCTGTATACGTGTGTGTGTGTGTTCTCCCTCCTCCTTATTCTGTCAGGCTACAACGCCAAAAGACACCAAAGAGAGCACTGGTTCTCTCTTACTCTCCATGTTTCTCTCAACAGTAGCGATGATGTCATATCTAGATGTCTATCTCGAACCCAACAAGCCCTCAACATCATCCCTGAACGAGGAGGATTACATCATCGGAACATCCAGTTGAAAGTGACACAGAGGCTGAGATAGGAGTCGATTCACGCTGCTTGCAGGTGGGATGCTGGGTTTCAATGAGACAGCCCAGCAGGAGATCCTTGAAGGAGATTTCTTCATGGGAGTTGGAGGTGGCTGGCTAGAGACAGAGGAGAGACCAAGCCCAAGAGCTGTAACCTGGGGTAGCTGGAGGGGCTACCGTGGCCCTGGTGTGGAGGGATGTGGATTTGTAAAAGTGACCGCAGCTGCTGCTGTGGATTGAGAAACGTTCACCTGTGTCCTGTCACACCCTCCCTCTCTTCACTCCTCTTCATGTTCCCTGCCTCAACCCATCTGGATCTTCTCCACCAACATCAACGAGAGTCTGCGAGAGATAGAAAACGGAGGTAGTGACACTCTAGAAAGAGAGAGAGAGACAGTGAGAGACAGAGAGAGAGACAGTGAGAGAGACAGTGAGAGAGACAGTGAGAGAGAAAGAGGCATAACTCTTGTCACACGTTTGATGGAGGACGTTTGTCAAGGAGCTTGAAACTGTCTCTGCCATCCTTGCATGGAGTGACAACCTGGCACAGGTACAAGACAAAGCCCTGGTTCCCCTCGTTCGACAGAGGGAGGTGAGAGGAGGGGAGGAGGAGAGAAGAAGGGAGGAGAACAGAGGGAGGAATGAGGAATGCAGTGCCTGCAGAGAATGGTTGCAGCTTCCCACCTGCCTGCACACTGTTGCCTTAACATCATGCAGGAAGTATCTTCTCACCTCATTACAAGTTGGACAAAACACCTCAAAGGAACAGTAAACTACAGACCATGGAAGAAGCAGAAGTGCATCCCTTTGCGTTACTTTGGGATCTTAACCTAAGGGGTGAAATTATATTGGGATACATGGGGATATTGATTTTGACCAAAAAAAAAGATATTCCCACATGACCTAAGATATAAACCACGAAGTTGGGAGATTCAGAAGTGCTTACTGACGTTTTTCCAGATGCAAAAATGTTTCGCCAATTATTCTTTTTTATGATTTATATAATTTAATTAACTTTACCCCCTATCAGACTGTGCCATAGAGAGTTCAGTAGAGCCATTGTGAAGACAACTCAAACCAAAAAAAAGGTCATTTTAGAGTGGTTGGCTCCAAACAGGCTGGCATCGATGGCCTCATGACACAATTTGAGTAATCACTCTTCCTCTAAGCAATTAGAGCTTATGTTCATTAAAGAGTTGAGAAATCAATCATAATAGGATTCTGGCGGTTCCTCCAGACGCTATCAACTAATGTTGAACAATAAATACAACTTTAAAAGAAATCGATATAACCTTAAGCAGTTGTTACATTGCCACAGAGTTGCAGTAGATAGTTTGATAGTTTGAGTGTGTCTGTAGAGCATCAGAAAGGGTTGTATAATATTCTCATTTGGTAACCAAGCATAAACATACAGTAAACAAACACACGCCTCAGACTGGAAATGATGAAGCTGGTTTAAATGACTTCAGAAACACATCCTGTCTTCAAAGTCGCTAAGCAGAGAACATAAAGAGGGAGCGATGGTCTTCCACGTCAGACTTCAGAAGGACTCTTCATCTCCAGCTTCATTTAGCTAGCCACAACAAAGTGTGTCTGATTGTGTACAGGAGGCACTCCTGTAATTCCTCCTGATACCCGCGCATTAGGCTAGCTCCATTCCCCAGGAACAACACATCAATTGGAGATCCAAAATAAACTAAGAATAGCTTACGAAGGCCGACAAAGTAAAAACAATGAGAGGTTGGGAAATTGTATTGCACAGGAAGATTTTTTGGTCACATTGTAAGTGGACAACAGTATTTCTTACTTTTCACAAAAATTGGCCATGTTTTTATTGGTTGCAGTATAGTATGAAAGATTAGCCCTGAGATGGCATCCTCAAACCCCACCATCTACACAGCTTTTGTTGTTTTGTAACATTCGATACATACATATACTACATACATACTTAAAACTAAAAGCACATGCAAGAGACGTAGCATTTATCCACAGCAGATACGTGTCATTGATACCACTAATCAATGAAACTTGAGCTGGAATAATGTTTTTTTATTATTATTATTTTATAAATACTGGTGTTGTAAATCGCAGAATACAGGCATTTGAAGGATCTTGTCACACATACAACCATAATAAATTCTTACAATACAACTGAAACTTTTCAGCAAAACATGCAAACGGCCAGGGGACCACAAGAAAGGGTCAGCAGCCCATTGTCTGACTAGCACAGTAAATTGATCAGTCCGTGGTGAGGGAATTATTTGGATTGTACAGAGAGGGTCATTGTTTTGTTGGAAATACAAGAAACGTAGTTTCCAAGATCTATTTCAATACTGAACACCTCTGACAGGTAAACAAGTCTGGTCCTGCAACTGGCCTCAAACGACCAAAAAACATATACAGAAATTGTGAAGGGGCAAAAATGAAAATGTGCTGCCACTCTGATAACTCCAGACAGTGTTTAACCGCACAGGTATAATTAATACGCTATTTCTAAGCTCTCGTCTTTTAAGAGGCAGATGCAGGAGAGATGGCCTCAGATTGGAAAACCACATGTGAGGAAGGCAGCATGGAACTAAAGTATCGTGTTTACCCCTTCATAACATGGATGGTAATCCCCCCTCTGCACAATCATACACACAAGCTCTCTCTCTCCCTCACACACACAGACACACACACGCTAACTAGCAATTAAATCCAGTTAGAGATTACGTGCGCTGGGTTGTTGCATCCTCATCTTCACAGGAGCCTCCAGAGTACAGTTGTTCTGATAATGAGTAGAGTCTGTAATGTTTCATCCATTCATTTTGATAAAGTGCTTTTCACCTTTTAGCTTTAATTATCTCCAGACATGGCAGACCTGTGTGCGTGTGCTTGTTTGTGTGCAAGCCTGTGTGTGCGTGTGTGTGTGTGTGTGTGTGTGTGCGTGTGTGTGTGTGTGTGTGTGTGTGCATGTGTGCGTGTGTGCGTGTGTGCGTGTGTGTGGCACAACGGGAAGCTTGCGGGAAGGTGTGTCCCGCAGGACAGTTACAAAGGAAAACAACTGAAGAGAACGTCAATCTTGATGCCCTTTTTTCAGGTTTCTTTTCCCCCTGCAGATAGCTGCTGTTGACTGAAAAGGCCCAGGTTCATAACAGACCATGTCTGCTAGCAACAGCTTAGCTGCTCCGGTGAGGCGTCCGTCTGCACGTCTTTTGGGAGCTTCATGAAAGGAGATGACTAAAGAAGTCTCCCTGAGGAGGCAGGGAAAAATGTTTATTTTGATGACCCCGCTTGACACTTTGGCGAGGATTCGAACGTAACAAAAACATGCTACTCCAGGGGTTGACTTTCAGGGAATGAAGCGTCGACGATGCAGGCTGTGCTATCATTCTGCCAGGACTCCATTTTGACACAATGATGTACACGTGCGATGGGGGATCACTCATGCAGTATCCTATTTTAATGACGTCGACATTCAGCTGGGGAATAGTGTAAGAAATCGACATGACCCAACAATAATGGATGCATTCCAATCTTTCCATTGAGAGGTCAACCAGTGTAAGAAACAGCTTGGGGAAGCATTCAGGTGTTTGATGATTTAGAGCTGTGTCTACCTTATACCTTGTCTACCAGGAGCCTGGAAGCATACTGGTTTACATCCAATATAAAACATTCAAAGGTCTTGCACAGAACACACACACACAAAGCACCAAACACACGTACGCACACATACACATCTGTCAAACACCATTCGAGGGGTACACATTAGCAAACCAGCACAAGTGTTGGAATTGAGAATTTTAATCTTGACTTTTAACAAGCTTTTGACCTTCCCGTGTCTGCAGACCATAATTATAAAGTCCAGGCTCAGGGTTCGATTGACAGAATGCAAAGTATTGGGCCGCCGCAGCCAGCAAGACCTTTTAAATCACAAGGCTGCATGAGAAATGTTTAATCTAACAAATTGATTCTGTTTCCTCCCCTTTTTTTCATTATTTCTTATGGGTGTTTTGAATATGGGGGTGATGTCATCCTCTCATCCTGTTAGGAGAGTCTGTGGAGCATATATTTCAAGGCTGAAGGAGAGAAACACAACATAGCAGTCTCCCCCTCCCCTCTTCAAGCCCAAATCAAATTGTGCCCTTTTCTTCTCAAGCTGTAGTATCGCAGACGACTTGCCTAGTCGTCCTGCTGCATGTTTGTGAGTGTGTGTTTGTAGAAGTCTGTACATTAACAGAGTAACAGAATGCATAGAGGGCCACAGAAGGGTGTACTGTTCTAATGTCGAATAAAATGAAAAACCCTCCTTCCCTGGTCGAGGACTGTGCCATTGCGTCTGTCAGGCAGCACTAAATTTAGCGCCTGGCATTTATTTACCTGATGCCCTTGCTGCTGGAGTGTCCTTGCTAACCGAAGGCAAACTAGTATGTCACCCTCCAGAACTGCAGCACACCGCCGGGTCCCTCGGGGGCTGGAGGATCTCACACCACACACACACCACACGCCCCACACCACGCCCCACACACACGCCCACACACACACACACACACACACGCACACATATACACATACAAACTCATGTGCTTGCTGCTCAAAAGACAGTAGCATACAATTACACACTCACTTGAGCATAACCTGATTGGATTTGATTAGATTTACTGTTGTAACACTACCGTTTTTTTTCCGTGGGAATTAATAAAGTACCTATCTGTCTGAGCTTGTTGCATTTAGACACACTTAATGCATCTTAGATCTGAATCCAAGTGTCCCTGCAAAATAAAACCATGCAACACCTTGAATATTCCTACACACACACACACACACACACATACACACCCGCTACACTCTCCAGTCCCACGCCAAACCTTCCCAGATCCCAGTTTCAGCAGGCCTGAATAGACATCTCACTAGGCAGCGAGCTAGGACCCCAGCTCCAGCCCCCTAGCTCAGAACCTGGGCCTGTGTGAACTAGAGAAGGTCAACCTCTCCAGCCCTTGCAGACTTGGCAGCTTGTTGTGTTTATGGTGTTTAAGCGGTATTTGGGGAGGGGGGGGGTTGGTGTGGCGTGCCGGTATTTGCACCTTTTTGTGTGACGTGGCGTTGCAGCGTGGAGTGCTACAAGAGCCCTATGGATCAGCGCACCTCTAAAGAGCTCCTGAAACCTGCTCTTGTTCCCCCGGCATTCCAGGTAGATCCGCGCCCGCTCCTTCCTGTCGCTCCCCTTGTGTGGCGCTGACTGACAAGCGTCCGTTCCTCTCAGCCGCGTAATCAATCTGCTAATTGGTGTCGGAGGGTCGGTCGCTGTTGAAGCGTCCCCGGTCTGTCTTTGCCTAATTTGTCTTTGTCACAGGAGCCAAATGACCACAGGAGTCGGAGAAGTCGGTCTGTCCGCCCCACCTTCACTGTCCGCCTCGCTCTCCCCCGCCTCGTCTCTCTGTCTTGCCTGCCTGTCTCCTTATCTCTTTCAGCCAAGTCTGTTCTACTATTTTCATCCCATCATGGCCGACAAGTGTTCTGTTTGTTTGCTGGAATAAATACCCTATCACGTTGAAGGGACTTTCATTCTATCCATTTGCTTGCAACATCCCAGGAGAAGCCTGTTAGGTTTCTGTCAGAAAGTATTATATGTTCTATAAACATCAGATCTATGTTTCTGTCTGATGTTAAGCCTGGGTTGATATTTCATGTTGAAAATCAGGTCAGTTATTGCGTCCTCTAGCTCACTGTGTAAGTGGCCAGCGTCCATGTTCTGTTGGTGTGTGTGGGGTGCAAGGTGAGGTGGTGGAGGGGTGGGGGGGGTGGGGGCCAGGGGAGAAATCTGGATCCTGGAAATAGCTCTCTCCACTTCACCTCCTGATTACCCAATCGGCCTAGCTGCCCAGGAGGGCAATCAGCATCTGATTGGATGTCAGAAGCTTCTTGACATTTCATTGGTTCTGACTGCAACTGCCATTGTGGTCAAGAGCGCAGGAGAAACGATTTTGACAAGAAATGTGAATAATTTCTTTGAATATAAAAACAGTCATCTGCCGTGTTTCCTGTAGACTGGCTAGATAGTCATTATAAACACCTAAAGAAGAAGGTCCACCAGACTCACCAATCAAACCCAAATCCATGTATTGGCCCCCCAGTGCCCCCTGTTGGACCCCCTCTTATCTGTTGGTTCTGGTGCTGGATACCTTCTCTAAAACAAAGACTGGGCAACAATTTACATTCAAAGTTACATTTATTACAATGTAACTACCAAGCAATACCTATTGTAACAACACTGTGGTTATTAATTTAGTAATTTAGTGGTACATGCTCCTACACAAGTGAAACTTGCTATGGGGGAGGAAAGGCTTACCAGGGGTAGGTGGATGTTAGCATTGCTCTTATTTTGGTAACACAACCTTCAACTCCCCCTTCGAAACATTCACTTACCCATGTTCAGTAATGTAACCTCACGGTGAAGTGTTGCCAAAGACTGCTCTGTTGTATTACAAGCTGAGAAAGACAGACCAAAACTTGGTACAGTAGCATTGATCAGAAGTTTCATTATGACTGTGAACAGCAAAGGGTGCTGGACAAATGACTCCTCTCTGCCTTTCAAGAGAACGGCCTCACAAAGACATTGTGAGATTGTATTCTGTCTCCCTCTCTTTCTCTCACTCCATCTCTGCATCTCCCCCCCCCTCCCCCTGTGTAGTTGAGATGCTCTGATGAAAGGGAATTATGGGAAGGAGTGAGGGGGGGGGCTAACCTACCCCCGCCTGCCAGCTCCATCACGCACAAGGACGCCGACCGCAATCCCCACACACTCATCACACCACCATTAGAGTTATTCAGTTGCCCTCCACCCCCAATGCAATCTTCCTTGTATGAGAGAGGGCCACTGCTGCAAAAGACCTTGCTGGGAGCACAGTGGCTTCTTCAGTTCTCTCTGTACCAGCCAACCTATCTGTGCTGGAGAATTGTATCCATGAACATGAATATTTTAATTGACATGATCGTTTTGAAGCTGCTGAAAATTACTTCACCATCCACTGCTAATGATATTAACATCAGATCATAATGTGAACTATTCCCTTCGAAGCATGTTCATTTAAGTCCCCATAAGCTGTCACATACTGATGATACTATTAAACGGACTTGTTTGTCTTTCAAAAGTCATTTGAAAAGGACAAATAAAACCATAAAGAAAGACAAAAATACCCGGGAATAGGATTAAGATCCTATTTTCGAGGGTTGAGAGATCAGCAGGGGATGTTCACATGTGTGAAATGAGTGCAACTGCCAGTCGGCCTGTTTTTCAGAGGAAGTCAAGGTGCTTCTCGTCTCGCATCAAAGATGCTCTGCATGGGATACAAATGGTGTCTGACCCCAGGGGTCACACTCAGTGTTAGTCAGTTAGAATGGCTCCAAACTGAGATGTGATTGGGCAGCCTGAGCATAACTGCTTCCCGTTGGCCTGCTCTGCATCATATGGCACGTTATTTCAACCCTGACCTACCGGGGTGTGTGTTTGACCCTTCATTCCCCCAGACAGACGGACCGAAGGCAGATAGACAAACAGGCAAACAGACACAAAGTCGGGCAGGCAAACAGAAAGGGAGAATACATAAAACAGAGCAGTCTACATCACAACTCTACTGCAACCACTTAACTGTATTAGACAGAGACACACACATACACACGCACACAGCGTGTACATGTGCACACGCACGCACGCACATTCTTAAGAGCATCACAATCCTCCCACTGCATATCCGATAAATCTTTCAGAAAATGGGAATTCATCGCTTGTCCATGCTCATTGAAAATTGTACAATAAGTAACATGATATTCCCATATGGTTTGAAATATATTGTGTCGGATATACATCTATACACATATACAGGACCCACATTTGGACATACGGATCCTGAAAGTCTGGAACATGATGACCAAGAAGCAACCGTTGCCGAATTTGGAACGTTTTAAGATTTGACGAAAAGCTTTCAGGAGACCAAAAATTCAACACGTTTTTTTGCCTAGAAGTCCAGTCTGGTGGAGAGCCATCTCTACAATGTAGCACGTGGGTGAGCCTTTACACACGTCCTTGTCAGTTTTCAGGGTGCGCTGTAAGCGGAGGATGTGGCAGAGTCTCACGGCTCAGTCCAGAGTGTCATGGCGGAAACGGGCCCCTCTTCGTTTGGTGAGGCAGCCGCCATCCACCCCCAGAACGTTTGTCTGACAGACAAGAACTTCAGGGAGAAAAAAGACAGAACATGGACTCTGAATGTCCATGTTAGAATGAGACTTGTGGGAAACACCCCCGCATATTTCACTGCATCACCACTACAGACACACGTTGGTGTTCCAATGAAAAAACGTACCCAGAAGTCTATTCTCAGATTCCATTCTACCGATTCATATATACTCATCGATATTTCAAGATCTTATTTGAAGACGTCGTTTGAATGGGGGTCAGTGACAACAGTTTGTACTGAAGCCTTCTCACGATGACGTGCCAGTGCAAAGATGGTGCAGCTTTGTGCGCTGTGCTTTCAGCACCCACGGCATGGGAAAGGCCAGACACCGTCTTTCCTCAAACAGGTAGCACCTGTAGAGTCCTCTGTGATCCATCAGCCTCTGATCTCCGCACCTTTATAGACTTAACTAGTGACACACACACACACACACACACACACACCCACACACACACACACAGTAGTACTGCACAAAGCTTTAAACCATCCGTCCCCTCCCTCTCTCCCTCTCCCTTGCCTGATGAGTCGCGGACCTTCCAGACTTCTATGAGGCCGTAAAGATAAAGGGCAAGGTGTTTTCCCCAACTGCACAAAGCGAGCTGAGATAAGTGAGCACACTGGCGTTGACTCCACTAACGTACCTCACAGAGCCGTCGTACTGTAGCCCCCTCAGAGCCTGCTGTATGGTTACACCAGCCCCTCCTCCACACACACACACTCACACCTGAAATAATGTTTCAAGTTGTTTTGGGGGGGAATTGTTGAAATGTATTTAGTTCCTCACGGCTTGTTTTCAGGGCCGCGACAGGATTACTCCCAGCTTACTGCTCTGTAAGACTCAGCTAGGAGGAGGGGCTCCCGGCTCCCTCCACTGTGATCCTGCCAGAGTGGGGAAGAACATGCTTGCTTCTGTGAGTGTTTGTGTATATATATGTGTGTCTGGGTGTGTTCCTATGCTTGTGTGTGCCTGGGTGTGTTTCAATGTGTGTGTGTGTGTGTGTGTGTGTGTGTGTGCAGAGACAGGCCTCAGACAACGCTGTGACAGATAACAAGAGAACACAATGACATCAGCTGGAGGAACACAGCAATCGATGGCAGCAGCCCCAGATCGATAGCCACGCTCTCTCGGCCGGAGACGCTGGAGCTGGGCTTTGTCTGCAGTGCGCAGTGACAGATAGAAAGACAGACAGACAGACAGACTGATGAATGAGCGACAAACAGAGACAGACAGACAGACAGACTGATGAATGAGCGACAGACAGAGACAGACAGACAGACAGACTGATGAATGAGCGACAGACAGAGACAGACAGACAGATGAATGAACAGACAGACAGACAGATGAATGAACAGACAGACAGACAGACTGATGAATGAGCGACAGACAGACAGACAGACAGATGAATGGACAGACAGACAGACAGACTGACTTTACAAACTTAAAGAGGAAGAGAGGGAGTCGTCTCTCTCCAACACTGGAAGGGAGATGGCCGAGTGTGATGATGGATGGGAAGTCTGTCTGTTTGTCAGTACTGTAAGTGGGCGTCCACCCACTCCTCATACTGTATCGCCCTGCCCCAAACAAAGGTCCAAGGAAGAACATTTACAGTCCAGCGTCAACAAGTGTCAGACACCCAGACACACACCCAGACAACATTTCATCACCCAGTCACTAATCAGGCATCAAAGGAGCTTTTCACTGGTATGAAGGTCAAAACTCATCCACACGCACACCGTCATAGTCTGTCATCCATAGCCTAGCTCATATTGACAGCTGCATACCAACCACAAATGATAAAAAAGGGATGAGCACTCAAAGATTGCTATTTGTCTGCAAACAGTCATGTTTTCAAGGAGCATCATAAAAGGGTTTGGTTCATTTGAAGTGACTGAAGACTCTCAGAGGTCTCGAAATTAGGTTGAGTTTCATGTCTCTGTGTGTATGTTTATGTACAAGAGTGTGTTAGAGTTTGTGCGTGTGTGTTTTAGAGGGGGGGAGAGGGACTGGAAGGTGTGTGTGTGTGTGTGTGTGTGTAGGGTAGGGTAGGAGGGTGTAGCGACAGTTCTCTACTATACAAGTTCACCCTTCAACACCATCTCCTCATCCAGCTCTCAACTCTCCCCAGCCTGCCTGCCTGCCTGCCTGCCTGCCTGCCTCCCTGCCTACCTGTCCTTCCACAGACAGCCCCACCACCACACGATTAGTCACTCGCCTCATTACCTGCTCTCTTGCTGTTTTCCGGAAGGGTAAGAACATTAAGAAAACACACAAGAGCGAACCCACATTCAGACAAACTAACACACTCAAAATCACGGTTCACAACTGACAGTTAGTCAGTTAGAGGTGAGTCTGTATGCTCACTTTAACATTTGACAGGGCATGTTATAGTATCAGTGTGTGAACTACAATGTCAGCAGGTGTCACATGTTAGCTGCTGACAGCTGATCGATGCTAAGTTTATGGTCGCGGTGTTAGTCTATATCAACGTATGCCTGTGTTGTTTAGAGGTGTTGGCTTCTATTGGCACGGTAACCACAAAATGCTTATCAAAGTATCCCGGGGAAAAGCTGATCACAATATGTTGACAGGAAATCATTAAGAGAAATAGGAAGTGAATAGAAGGAAACAGGTAAGATATTAACCATAAACCTAATAAATAAAGACAGCATGACCAATACTTAAGCTTACACCCAAGTTTATTAGAATGTAAGTGAAAGAGCTGACTCAGAGGCCTACTTGGCTAACACATTAGCCAAGTTATCATACCACACTGACTTTCAGACATGGAGGTGGTTAGTGTGGTGGGTGCAGGATAGCATGGTAGCCTTCTAAGCCTGGTTTTATCATGCTGTTAAGGTGTTTGGTTTTGGATGATAGATCTAGAATGATCTTAGCCCAAAGGTAAATGGCAGGCATTTAGGGTGTATTGCAAATATATTATCAGTGTCCTGGGGTTTCTTCAAAATGCAAATTGAACTGCTCATGTTGAAGCAAAGTTAATGTTGTAAGCCAAGCCAGATCTGCATCCAGGCCTCTGTTTTGACAACCTCACAATATAAGGATCTACATTTAATTTGAGTCATTTAGGGTTTGTTTGAATTAATAGGCGGGGTTTCTCCCCAGACAGGTGTTGTGTCAAAAGTGTGCCTTCCTCTTTCACTGAAACTGGGTAGGTCTTCAAACTAAACTCAGCAACTCAAGAATTCCCTGGATGGTAAAGTATAGGGGAGGAGCTAAAAAAGAATGAATTAAACGGTTTTCAGGTAATAAGTCAACAATTGAAAAGAATGTTGTAACATGGCCAAGATGATGGTAGTAATAGACCTGCTCCTTTTCTGTGTGAGGGTGCTGGCTGGTTTTGAAGCCTACCTGCCTGACCATGACTCACCTAGTGAAGCACCCCCACCCCCCCCACCCCCCACCACCCCCCCCACCCCCCCCCACCACCCCCCCCCACCACCCCCCCATCCCACTGCTCCAACAAACACACACAAACTCACCGCTCAGCTCTGGGTTCACCCTGTTCTGCAGTTCAAAGTTTTTTTCCGTCTTGTCTAGCCTTGGCGTTTAATGTTTAAGTATTGGGAGCGGCTGGCAGGGAGCAAATAAAAGTGTCTTTACACACCATGGGGCCACACTGCAGGGTTGTGATTCCACGTACTGTATTGTGAAACTCCCATTGTGCTTCAAGAGCAAAGCCTCGGGACATGTCAATCTGTTAGCTACAGAGTGAGTTCCACCACTCTGTAATGAATGAGACGTTTTGCTTTGGTCGTGATTCAAAAAACAACAATACAGTCGTTAAAACAGTAATAAGGTAAGAATGTAAGAGGCCAGTTGGCTGACAGTTGTGCCAGCGTTGTGTGCCCTTGACAGGTAAGCGTAATGAAGGACCTCACATGCTACATGCTACTTGAAACCACAAGAAGTAGAACATCTTCTTGGAGTTCAACAGCAACACAAATGTTGTCCTCCTTCCCCCAAACCAACAACTACAGAACCCCCTGGCACTAGGTGTGTGTGTGTGCATGCAGGGTGTCTGTGTGTTGGGGTATGAGTAGGTGTTAGGGTGTGTGTGCACACGTGTGTATGCATGATTGTTCTGGAGGCCTAATCCATCCAACAGGGTTACAAAACCTTCAGACAGGAGACGGCATTATTGCAGTCATGAAGGGACTTAGCCCCAAACAGCCAAAGCCCGTTTCAACCGCACACAGTTCACTTCGACCTGACTCATGCCAGTATAACACAGCACTGCATGAAATGTGTTGGGATTACAAAGGTATCTTCCACATCTCGCACGTAAACAGGTGAGAACCTCGCTGAGAGAAGCTAGTGTATATATGGCAGATATGGGTGGTGTCAGTCAAAGCCTGTATTGGTCTTTTAATGTGAAGAAAGGATGCAGAGGGGGATCTGGAGAAGGGTGGTGTTCATGGTAGGGTGTGTTCCCCCCAGGAGAGCCGGGAATTGATGAGTCACACCTCCCCTCAGTCCTCCCTTTGGATTAACCATCACATGCAACAGGCTTCCCACTAACTGGTAAAGCCCTCGATCCTCATCAAATTCAACAATTCTCCATACTGCTGTGTCACCCCTCGAAAGCCAATGAATATGTCATAGAGGGGACCTCATGATTTTTCTCTAAACCTGAGTCAGAGACAGAGTTGAGACGGAGCGTATCCAGGCCAGCAACGGGGAAAAGCATTCGCTCCGAACATCAACTAAACGTCAGCCAGAGTGTGTAGAACCTTCTTCCATCCAGCCTATGCATTGGCCTCTGTGCGGCTTGTCTATAATGCTTGACTGTGATGCTTGACTGTGATGCTTGACTGTGTTCTCTGCAGACCACCCAGAGCCAGCATGGCCTCCCCTTACGGCTCTATTATTCATATGACTTACATTATTCACATTGCTTACCATTTACCATATCACACATTTATATAGCAGTTTACCAGGAGGCCAGCTGCTCTCCTTATGGGGATGGCTGAGGTAATGTAGCCTGTTGTTCACAGGTAGGGGCTGTGGCTGTGTCTCTCTCCCTCCCTCGCTCCGTCTCACTCTCTGTCTCTCTCTCTCTCTCTCTGTGGTTTTGACAGGCTGAGAGAGGCATGTCATGATTTTTTATCTCGCTGCAGTGATACCTAAACCCAGGCCGTGACCTCGGGCCAAACGGCGCCCTGGGTTTTCATAAGGCTCTCTCAGCAGTGGTCATCGCAGTGTTTGTTCCGCAGTGGGCCTTGGCGTCAATGCGTTTGCATGCTGAAATGAAGTCTGTCTCGCACGACACGAGGATTCCTCATAACATTCGGGGCAAACAGATCCGGATGGACGAATTTCAAGGATTTCAGCAAAGCTACGTCATTTGGATTTGCCTCAGCACTACCACTGTGTGTGTGGTGGTGGGGGGGGGGCTTGATGATGGCATGTCACATATGCTGGTCATCTTTTGGCCAGAGTCTCATGTTGCATGGACACTCAGAGTGGCAGGTAGCATCACCTGCCTGGACCAGACTAGCATGAGTTTGTCTGGGTAGGCTGTGGGCACCCTGCTAGCATCACTGGAGGTCAGCCAGAAAGGGTTTGAATTCAAGCTAACCTGTTTCTGTTTGTATGAGAAACCCTTTTTACCTGTGCCACTTTGCACAGTAATACCACTAAGAACCAAGCTAGCAAACCTTGTACTAAGATTATTCTGGATATAACATCCCCACACTATTGATTTGACTATGTTCTAGTAAACTATACTACCTTACTGCAAAATCTAGTTTTATCGAAATTTACCAAATAATAGTCCACACCCAATATAGTTAGATGAAACGTGTTGGTCATCACCATGTTCCCAAAGGGAGGACACCAAATCCTTATCTTCAAATAGAGGCCTTTCTAACAAAGGGTGTCTACCAAGGAGGAGAGACAGTAATATGTCTCCCCTAGACAAATGGCCACCATCTTTGAGAGTAGGTCCGGCAAATGCGTGAGGACAAGAGAAAGTAAGACAATTACGCACATACCTCGTCCGCTGCTATGGCCCAGTGAATACAGTGGTTACCATGGCTTAATCTGTCAATGAGGTGGACTTTAAGGAGGGGGCAAGGGGGTGGGGGTGGGGGGCAGGCGGGTGTTAGATGGGGGGAGGGATGAGGGGGGTGTGCAATGCGTCTGATCCTTGGCCTAAACAGACACGCACCACATTTGTGTACACTTTAACTAGCCAATTCCATTGAGCCACAGTGCAGGATGTTGTGGAGAGTGGAGGGCCTGGGATAACGCACTCCGGAACCTAAATCTCTTCCTCAGCCAGACCACCATTGAAGGCAGGGCAACCTTTTGTGGTGCTCTCTTTGTATAAGGAGACTCTGGCATCCTATAATATTTGGTCAATTGCACGATTACATTTTTTTCCCCAATCATTACTGAACACCATTGGAATGAGACGGATTTCATTTTTAAAGAGCTTATAGGCTTCAGAGATGTGTTACTAACTCCCATAGATACAATTTAAGATATGGTTACTTGATAACCTGGAGTAAATAAATGTCCTGCCTACCAATTATTAAATCAAAAAAGTTACTGCTTAATGCTTGCCAATTATCAGTTCTGATGTTCTGATGAAAACCGCAGAGAGCGCACATTGCGCACGCGTCATTTACATAGAGGTTTACATTTCTTGCAATATCCAACAGTTATTTTCCAACGAAGAAATGTTTCAAATTAAATGTTATCAAATAACATATAAGTCCCATGAAAAGTTTGTTGGAGAATGTTTAATATGTGTTTTATATTTTACAATCTAAATGTATGGATTTAAGATTGCAGAATACTAAATGGTTCCCCCTCAATGAACTCAATACCGATGGGATTTAAATTAACATTATGATTGGACAATAACCCAATACACTGATTGATTTGCCGTTAAAGACATGAGCACAGATGTAAATTAGAGCATGCATAGTTAATAATAGGCCGAGTTCATAGTTACATTGAGTGGTTTATTCCGAGGAACGCAGGTCATTCGCGCACCGTGCCATTTCCTCGCCCTTTCCAGCTGTATTCTATTCATGCAAACCAGTAGCGTTAAAATGACCTTAAGTAGATAAGTACATTTCAGCCCGTGTGGCACTTTTTTTTATATCTGGCAAGTTTTGTGAAAGGTTGAGGAATAAGGGAAGGGAAGAAAGATGTGTACCCAATGTTTTCACGTGAAGCAGACCCTCCCCTCGAACCTTCCCCTCAGGTGGAAGAAATCTTTAAAGTTTTTTTACTCTTTTGTGGGATAACATCAGACGGGTTTATAGGCGAACCAATCAGGTCCCTCCCCTGCCATAGATCGCTGCTATAATACATAGCAGTAAAAGCCGTCTGCTCGCACAAGCTGCTGTGGCTCGACTACGTTGATATTCTGTGGCTAATTTTTCTCACTTTTTATCCACGTAACCGCGACCCTCCTTCGATGTGTCCCGTTATCATTTCGCAGAAGCGTTCATTTCCGCACCTGCCACGGTAGTGCTCGGGCGGCACGGTACAAACGAACTAGAGGAGGAGGCAAGGACATTGTGGAAGCGTCGGAGCAATAGCAGGGAGAGCTATAGAAACGGCCGCCGGTTGATAACGCAGAGGCTCCGAGTGATTTAGATCAAATTGGCGAAATGCTGCTGACAAAAATCGTTGTGGGTTTCATCTGCTTGTCCTTGGTGTCCTCTGTGATGGGCTGTGGACCAGGCAGAGGCTACGGGAGGAGAAGACATCCGAAGAAGCTTTTACCTCTGACGTACAAGCAGTATATCCCAAACGTCGCGGAGAAGACCCTAGGGGCAAGTGGCAGATACGAAGGCAAGATCACACGGAACTCCGAGCGATTTAAAGAACTGACTCCAAATTACAATACCGACATTATATTCAAGGATGAAGAGAACACAGGTGCCGACAGGCTTATGACTCAGGTAAGGAGAATACCTTTTTGATGCACCTATCATAATGCACTGTCAGTTGTGAATTATATTGCACCGAATGCGCACCATGAAGTGAAGCCAGCATAATTTTGCCGGTAGCTATTGAACTCCATCTTTTATCTTTTTAAACTTCGATGTATAAAGAGGTGCACCTTCATAACCAAAGCATAGGAGTTTTGATTGAGGCTTGCAAAAGGTATTGGCTTATGAATCACGCCAGGAGACGTGACGTGCTGGAGGACAGGACACTCGGCCCTTCTGATTGTGCCAGTTTATTTGAAATATTTATGTAGTCCTGTCCTCATATCTATATTTGTATTCTTAAGGCCCTTGCGTTATGGTAGTCGCATCTAAGATGCTCATTTAACCAGTCTCTGGATATGCGTGTTCCTGTTCATAAAATGAAGATTACATCATATTTTAAATAGCCTAACCTTATATCGTAATTCCGGTGGTCCTATAGCCTAAATGCAGCCGGAATATACACAGCCGGTCTTTTATGCATGGATTGACTCATTTCAACAGTCTTGTACAGGCAACTGTAATTCACCCTTTCGCAGTCATGCTTATCGGTGCATGACGAAATTGACATTTCTTTGAGAATGTTCTGAATACTATCACTAGCTACTTCATACATGGGTGGGACGCGACCAATTAGTGGTTATGTTGCGAGGCGCACCGACGCAGCCCTGGGTGTGTATTGGTTTCTCAAATGTGCATCCTTTTTTGTGAATTGGATTGGATTCTCTTACATACATTGCACGCTGAATGTTTTTCTTGCGTTTGCCGTTTTGTATTCAGGCTATTCTATTTGCAAATGTTGCATTTCACAGATTATTTGCACAAACGGAAGGTTTAGGTAGGCTGTAACTGGAAAGCCTTTGTGGTATTCAGGGCTTGTCTTGACCGGTGACAAGTGTGTTTTGCACTGGCTCTAGCCCTATCTCCACAAAAATTGCCAGGGTGGGTTGCTTAATCAGTCCGGCCACCTTAAAATGCCACTGAACCTGAAGCAGCGCGAAGATGGAGGCGCGCGCAGGAGTCCCTGAACCGTACACCGTGCCATGGGCACGCGCTCAGATTAAATATTCACCCTGCGTGCAGTCCCTACATCTCTCTTGACTCTCCCTTCCAGTATTCCGTTATACAGCCAACTATACGTCCTCACTTCAGAGTCCTATACGGAGTTTACCTAACATTAACTATTTCCTTGGTGCTGTCATGTTAAGATTTGATGGACTAACCTTCAATCCTAACATCTCAATTAAAAAGTAGCCTATATTCTTATCGATCAGTGACGGAGTGACTGTTGAAGACTACCATTTTGAATGCATAGCATGCTGAAACATTCCCTTGGGAATAGACCCCCCCTCCGATCCAGCCACTTTTACCCTGTTGAGTCTAGCCGGTAGCTGTTGAACTTATGACCTTTTCCTCATTGGAAAGTGGAGGAACGTAAAACGTTGGAACTGTTAAAACCCATATAGTATGACGGTATTAGTAACTTATTTGAGGTTATTGGTACGCACCGCATGGCACCAAATGAAAGCATGCACAACAAGTTTAAATCCGGCATTTATCCTAACATTGAAATACCATAGTTTGACGTACAGTCTTTAGTTATATTTCGTGGAAGATTTGCGTGCGACGTTCGTTTAACAGTTGCGCATGACATTAGAGAAGTTTGCTTACCTCCCTGTTTGGCGCACATTGAGTTGTAACCGATAGCCTGCTTGGAAGTCTATTGTTTAAATAGAGTATAAGTAGGCTATACGTTTTACGTCTGTTGTGGTTTTCTTTATCAATCTCTAAATCAATCTCCGGTTATGATGATCTCTTACAGCGCAATATAGCCTCAGGTTGCGCCAGTGTGAGCGCTGAAACTAGAAAGCCAAATTCGCTTCAATGAAATGAACGAAGTAGTCAGTTTACTGACATTTTAGTTCACACACACTTCAGTGAACACCGTGGAAGGTTTTTGTATATTCCTCGCAAAGGAGATAAAATTGAGACGGATTGGTGGGTTGTTTGCGCAGACAGGTACCTGATAAGTGTTTCCTCTAATTCATTTGTGAAAAGATTAAGAGGGAGGCAGCGGGCGAGGCTTGTTGAACAACTTTAGCCTGAGCACAAAGCGCCGGCCGAGGAAGTCCTGCTGGGCTTCACGGTGGCTGAGCAGAATTTGGCTTGATTTGCGGCACACGACCCAATGAATTAATAAATAGTTTAGGCTTTACGGCTCTTGACTCCAACAATCCCACTCAGAATGTGCATGGTTTTGTTATTTTTTCATCCGGGGCATTCTACAAGTGCCAACGGCTTATAAAAATGTCCATTATGACCCCTCGTCTCATTTACATACCCCCATAGGATATGAATCGCATGGCAATGTGCTTCAGAAACACTTTCAGCCCAAGTAAGACGAACTGTAGGTTATGATCCTCATAATCAGAATGTAAAGTGAAACGATAGGCTTGCGTTTAGCTATGTGTGTGTGTGTGCTTGCGCGTGCGTTTGAGCTAGTGTGTGAAAGGGAGAGAGTGATGGCGAAAGATAGATGAGGAGGATGATCAAGCGTGCGTGCACGCGTGTAAGTGTGAGTCATTACTCCATATTCGCATGTACTAGGTATCTTCCAATGGGAGCAACAACTAAAAACGGACACATTTAAGTAGGCCTGTCGTGTCCCAAGAACTTGCATTACAAGATTAATTCAACCATCTTTCTGAGATTACGCAGTGAAAAGACTCTTTGGGATATGTTATTTTACATATTGATTCACTGTAGGAAAGAAGAAGGAAGCGATCTTCTCCAAGGGTCCAGAGAGAGGGTTAGGGTGCACCACTTTAAAGGCCAACTATTCTATTATTTGGTTATTCTTCAAGATTATCCCCATAAAATATTAATTTAAAGAAAACAATTCAAGACGTTACATCCATCTCTCTTTTTCACAGATTTATAATTTCAATGAATTAGTAATTGTGAGCTAATGATCTCTGACATAGAATCTTTCATAGTGAGCCGTCGCTACTTTCCTTGACCAGATATCTATATGTTTTAGGCCAGTCAAGCGAATGCAATGGCTTATCAATTTTTCATCACGAGCTTTTCAATCTGAGATATGCCCCCGACGCTGCTCCCCCAAAGAACGTTCTAGCCTGAAACCATAACATTGTGTGTAGGCTACGTCTCCAATGTGTCCATATATAGGCCTCAATATCGATATAGCACAGATCAGATTATTGTGGAGCTGAATAACTCAAACGTGTCAATTAAAGATTGATAGCCTAGCACGTGATGCTTAAGGGGAGATGATACTTTCTTATTTGTGCAGGCCATTAAATGATTCAAAAATCCACCATTACTTGATGTTAATTTGTGGTATTGCCATACCTTATCCACACTCAAAATAGCCCCCATGATACCCCATGATAATTTCTTGATGTATCACAGATGCATTCCGTTAGTCTGAAATCAATTTGAGAAAACCTTGTTTCTGAAATATACATTTTCACTTGGCTTTTTGTATTCGACTAATGGGACATTTTATTTTCCAATAGAGATGTAAAGACAAGCTGAACTCGCTGGCCATCTCCGTCATGAACCAGTGGCCCGGGATAAAGCTGCGCGTGACAGAGGGTTGGGACGAGGACGGACACCATTCCATGGAGTCGCTCCACTACGAGGGAAGGGCAGTGGATATCACCACGTCTGACAGAGACAAGAGCAAATACGGCACGCTCTCCAGACTTGCGGTGGAAGCCGGATTCGACTGGGTCCACTACGAGTCCAAAGCCCATATTCACTGTTCCGTCAAAGCAGGTGGGATCCCAATGCATATTTATTGTTTTAACCAACGATAAAATCTCAAATGCAAAACAGAATGTTTTTAAACCTGACCAATTACCCCCCCCTTCAATTCGGAACGGATTAACGGGTTGGTCGCAGGTCTATTAGGCTATACGTTACGCATTTTCTTTTTGAACAACAGTGGAGATGTTTTTTTGTCAACGAATTAGCAACACACTCCGCGAACAACTGATAAGTATGCTAATTATCAATGGGCGTACTGTTAGTGCGTCATTAAATAGGCCTAGCGTATCCAATTTAATAATGCCTTCCTGCTGCTTTATGTAGGCTATTCTGTGTGAACCACACATGCTGCAGGTTCTTTGCTGGCATGCCATGCAGTTTATTTCCCGATCTTACATCGCCCCACACCGTTTCTATGTGGGAACCACGACCCTTTCACATGAATATTCTCCCGAAATACATACAAACAAAATCACCTAATAAAAGTATTTGTGATCTACAACCCAAACGGTGAATACCACTTAGGCCTATAGGTTAGCAGGTGGGTATACTCGCTTGTATTCGTACTATGGAGAGTGGAGACGTTATTGCCTAAACTTCTGGACTGTGCATTTTAAGCTATCCTAAAATGAAGACAAACATGGTCATAGAATAGCCTATATTGTTTATTGGAATTCTACAACAGGCCTATCTTTCAATCGCAATAGACTATGTATAGTCAATAGAACACATTGATCAAAAATGTATGACATTCTAAAAGTCAAATTTTGGCAAGTGAAATCCATGCTCAACACAGATGGAAACTACTATGGGCCTATTTCCTTAAAATACCACATTAGATTTAGAGTTTATGGCAAATCCTCTAGTTGGGATTCAAGACACACATTTTGAGATCATATACGTGTCATTGGGGGTCGTGTGACTTTACCAAAAGGATTTAGACTAAGCAATGTTGAATTCGTTTGGGGCAAATCTGGTTTTCAATTGTCACCTTATTTCATGCCCGCGAATCTTAAAAGAAGATTAAATCCCGAAATTCAGCAAGCCTATTCTTTTCTGTTGAAATGTGTGTGTTTACTGACAGTGTGATCCTGGAGATTGGAATGTGAAGAGTTCTCCCAAGGCCCGAATTATTGTCATCAAGATTGACAACAAAGCTGGGAGAAGTGTTAAAAAGAGAGACATTGATGTTGAGCAGCAGCAGGCATTTAGAGTCTGGGTCCTCATTTAAATTCAAATCTACATCTTGAGAGGCTTGGAAAAGTGGCTCCACTGGGTAAATAGTGTTTGCGGCGCTCTTGTTTTTTTCTGAGTAGGCTATGTGTGTGAATTGTCACATAGAGGTTTCTGCACCTGAGTAAATATGGGAAGAGTCGCTGGGAAAGGCATAAGTGTTCTCTTCCAAGAGTGGCTCGGCCCAAAAGCAGATTTAGAATGACAATGTCCGCTCTTTATTGGTTTTTAATTAAGGCCAGAAGACCAAAGGCTTTCAGTTTTCTAGTCTTAGACAACGAGAAGCGCCCAACACGATTTGAATGAGTCCCTACTACGTTCACATATATAGCTGGCATTAGGACATGGCACATGAATATGGCCCACCGTATTGTATAGGCTGGATATAATAGGCTACATAGAAACCTTTATGTTCTCAAGTGCGAATGTGCTCTGAAAGATATGAATAAACGCATCTGGTAAATCCTTGTCTACACATCTAATGTTAGAAATGGGATAGGCTGTGGGCTACTGCCTCGTGTGCAAACAGGTGCTAAAAGGCCTATGCGCTGCCCATCATCCATGATAAATTACCTAAATTCAACTGACTTTATTGAATGTATTTATTAATGTATTCAAATTTAATAAAAACAATCTTTTATTTCAACAGAAAACTCTGTAGCTGCGAAATCGGGAGGCTGCTTCCCAGGTTCTGCGTCAGTTACCCTTCAAGATGGAAGTAGGAAGTCTGTTAAAGATCTCAAAGTTGGCGACAAAGTGCTGGCTGCCAACACCGAGGGGGAGCTCGTTTACACCGATTTCATCATGTTCATAGACCAAGATTCGACAACCAGAAGAATGTTTTACGTGATAGAGACTAAAGAACCGACCCAGAAAATTACCCTCACTGCTGCGCATCTGCTTTTTGTTGTCAGCAACTCAACGACTGACCTGCACACGATGTCAGCAGTATTTGCCAGCAAAGTCAAACCTGGGCAGAAGTTGGTGGTATTCGACGATTTACATAACCAACTCAAGTCTGTGACGGTGGAACGGATTTACATGAAAGAGTACGAAGGGTCATTTGCTCCAGTTACTGTACAAGGAACCGTCGTGGTGGACCAAGTGTTGGCGTCGTGTTACGCAGTAATTGAAGACCACAACTTGGCGCACTGGGCCCTCGCGCCAGTTCGGTTCAGCTACTGGCTTTCTTCTTTGCTTTTCGCTAAAGACTACACCGAGCCCAACGCCACCGTGCACAAGGACGGAGTGCACTGGTATTCCAAGATTCTATATCAATTAGGAACGTGGCTCTTGGACAGTCACTCGATCCATCCACTTGGGATGTCAATAATCTCCAGTTGAAACTTCATAGCCTATGGCAAGAGCAAACTGAGACTAATGTAGGACAATAAACAATAGTAGAATAAAAAGACAAAGGCCCCAGCGGAGTTGGGATATTTATTTCAGTGACTTTTACATGGTGTGTCCCTTTCAAAGAATGAATGGAGCCTTAAACGTTTTCTTTTAATAATTTATTCTCATTTGAACTCGCTGGTACCACACAAATGGATTCTAAAACGGTGTGACCAGCAAATTGCGCAGAATCTATTTTTGTATATCTCAAGTAAACTGCAAAGAAAAAGAAGAACATGTAGAAAGAATTAAACTTTCTTGACAGGTTGTAATGTTCTGTGCATATATGTGCAACTGACTGTTATATTTTGGGGAGAACAAACTTCGTGGGGGTCCATAAATTATATTTTTTATACACAGAATTGTAAATTAGATTTTGACAGATCGTTACCGAATCACATTTCGTTATTTGAAATAGTGTAAGATACGAGAATATATTTTAATTTAAATACAGTAGTTGGGAAAGTATTGGAAATCGTGTACTGCTTTGTTTATTAAGAATTATATTATTTTGAAGACGTTTCATTTATGTTGTCAGAGTGGGACAGATATTCTGCCTCATGTCTGCTCCCTCTGCTTGTGTTTCTTTTTTCTATTTTTCTTTGAGAAAATATGAAATGCACATTCTGACAATTCAGTAACATTATAAGTAGTACAGAACAAACGTTTTGTTGAATAAATTAATAAGTAACTCCTGTAAATTTACTAAAATGTATTTTTCTTTTCATATTTTGTAATAGGGAAATAGTTTTATAGAAATTCCATGCGGCAGATGCACAGTTTGGATAGTGTATAACAGCGTGACCATACCAGTTACCTTTCATAACGGCGATGTGTCAAAAATGTCTAGAGTTTATTATTTATATGTTTATTACAAAATGAGATAAAGAAAACGTTCAAAACTGCAGTTGTTACATGTCTTTGTCTCCAAATAACCCACATGTTGTGATAAACCTACCAGAATCCAAACGGATTCTTTGGTTTAATTGCAAAATTTTAATTGCATATCGTAGCCTATATATCCATTAGATTCGAATTATACTCAACTCAATTAAGGATTTCTTCCACGCAATATAGACTGACCTATAGCTATACAACACAGACGAGTTGAGTTAATTATTGGATTTTTGCTAACTATGATTTTTGGCAGACCACAAAGTTTCATAGCAGGCTATAGGAAATATTAGGATTCTGCTTCGCTTTGAACTGCTTGGTGTCTGCTTGCGAAATGTAGAGACCCCATGTTAAATTTAACGAGCTT
Source organism: Mallotus villosus (assembly GCA_903064625.1). Lineage (NCBI taxonomy): Eukaryota > Metazoa > Chordata > Actinopteri > Osmeriformes > Salangidae > Mallotus > Mallotus villosus. The sequence goes on from CAEFZP010005721.1 coordinate 79,586, forward strand.
AGCCTTTCGCAAATAACTTCTGAAAAATCTATAGACAGATTAAACAGAACCGTACTTGTTAGCCATAAATCTGCTTGCAGACAGGGCACAGTGGCAATTCAATTTACAGGAAACGTCCTTAAATCATACATTTACTGCTAAAGTTCATTGACACATTTCATTGCCATTTGAATTGAAAAGCATGGACAGTTTGTATAACATTATTGCAAGTATTTGGCTGGAGTGCAGTGACATATATTCCAGACATAGGGACACATAGGCCTACCAAAGCAAGCCAATAATTCTCAAGAACAAAACTAGCATAGACTTTACAATCACTAACAACCACGATCTATCAAACCCATTCTCCTGATAACATCTAGTACTCATCTAGCTTGTACAGTCTGTCAATGATGAGACAGTCTCTGATAAATTGTGCAAGTGCGACACCTTGTGGCAAGTGTGTTTACTACTGGCTATTATCCAATCAGACATAGCGCCTTAAATTGGTTAAAGCAGCATTATGTGGAAAGGCCTTTTAGCTGTTTTAATCAAAATTTAAAACAAAATCCGTTAAATGTTACACTTTTGGATGAAACATTGTATCTCACATTAAATTGCATGATACTTACAATATTGTGAGAAAGTTACTTTGAATGGGCCTTGATGATTTAGCAGATACCAATAAAAACGCAAACTGTTTTGAATAGCATTACTGTGCATTGAACTGGAGTCTACACTTTCAGTATTAAAAGATACATGAAATTCTATGAGATACTTGGTGTCTGCACAGACTGTGAAATCACAGTGAAAACAGACTGGGGAGAGCACAACCCCTGCACTAAAGTTAAAGAGACGGGCAAGTTTCTGAACACTGTTGCAACATGATCAGGAATTCCACTTCCTTCTCTCAAGTCTCCTCCACATTGTGTGTTGTTGTTGATATTGTGAGGGTGGAAACTGGCAGGGAGACAAAGCATCTCCTCCAGAGCTGTGACCTTGGGTCTCTGGGGGGAGAGATACAAAAGCGGCGAGGCGAAAGCATTCCACAGAGCAGGTAAATAGAAGCCTCTTCTAATCCCTCCTCCGCGGGCCTCACGTCTGCCCTGGGAGAGCTGGAAGAACAGCTCCTACACGTTGACATTTTGCAAACGTGAGAAGTCTGGCGTTGTGGGAAAACCAAAAAACTAACTAGTGTGTGGATGAATACAGGCTGGGTGAATGTAGGTACTTTCTGTACTACTGCCAAATCATAGGAGACTGAGGGTTTTGGTGGTGACCACCACTAGGCATCTCCGATTCACCATAAATGACGAGCAGGTTGTATCTCTGTGTGATGGTAAATTGTAGATCTCCTGTCTACTCTGAAACATCTGTATAGAATGAAACTCTTTGAAAGGCAGTGACTTTATTCCACTGAATTAAAAACATTATACAAACAAGCTCGTCTTTTCTGATAGTATCTAATGTAATCTATTAATAAAAGCGAGATGGAAAACATTTCTAAATATGACGTTTATTGTTTCAAAACTCGACCATGCCATCAAACATTTCAACAGTGTAGTACATTGTGGTTCATTGAAGTTATTGCACATGTGGTGTTGAAACAGTACAACATTGTTCATTAACATTTGCTTCCATCACAGTAGTAAACACAGCCTTGTGGCTGCACTGGTCGTGGTACACAACAGGCTCAAGTCATTGATTAGCATTATCGGGAGCATGGACATACTTTCTAGGAATCTTGTCTTTCTCGAAATCCGACCAAACAGTGAGCGCCAAGCAGAGTGGACGTGACTTGGGGCTGAGAAGAAGCCTGTGGCTTACAGTGTCAGACAGGTGACACCCCCGTCCCCCCCTTCCCCTCTGGTGTCGTCACTAGGATGGAATGACTTCCATCCATAGAGCTAACACACAATGGGCAATCCTGGCAAGTTCCCCTTGGCATACCCCTTCCCCCCCCACGTTCCCCACACCCAGCTTGGTACAGAGGGCTGGAGTTGGCTCAACAGAAGCAGCAACAAGAAAGAAAGACATTGGTTAAAAGTTAGAGATGGGAAATGGAAGGAAGCGGGGGGATAGTGGTTGTTGGGAACACAACCAGAATCCGGCCTATTGGCCACGCTTCTGTGTTGGTCACATACTGAGGGAGGAAAAACAAGTCAGTGGTGTTCTCGTGGGAGTGTTTCACCTGCAATGAAAGAAGTTATACACATCAGAGATGGGAGCTGTGGATATCAAAGCAGGATCAAAGCTTGGAATACAAAATACAGTATCTGCTATATGAAATCCTGTAAAATTACTAGAAATGTTGCATCGTCAGTTAGTTCAACTGTCGTCGGTGTTCTTCATAATGCCAAATGTTTGATTTCATATTTGAATAAGAAAAAATATGTACATCATTTTTTTTACTATAAAATGTTGATCCTGCTTTGATACATTTTAAGTGTGAAACGATCCAACCTATGAAGAAAAGACATTTGGTTACTTTTCCACGGCCCTGTAAAACAAGTACAAAACACCCTCCAACGCTGTATCCCCTCCGAGGTACCTAGTGGAAAAATATAAAAATACTGTAGAGAAAATAATTAAAAGAAAACTCTTATCAAGTAACAACGTCAGCAATTAAGGGGATATCCACAACTATTAGCATATGAAATTGTAACTTGAAGCATAGTCTTGATCCAACTTAATTATTAAGATTCTGAACTTGCACTACTGGAGATGGGATGTCCAGTTCAAACTGGTACACAATAATAAATCCCTTAAAACAGAGTACAAATAGATCCAATATGAACCTGTTTTTGCCGTTGTAAGACAACTAGTCTTATAACATGACTTAAGTGGCATTGCCGATACTTAGAAAATCCATAGGATTGCCATTTATATTTAAACCTATTCAAAATGCAAACATTTAAGTGCTTGATATTGTTACAATAAGTGCAGGTTGACCATATTTTTTTGAAAAATGAAGACCTCACAAATTTAAAATATTAACACAAAAGGAACAAAAAACAAAACAATAAAACAACGTCCAAGTCAAAAGTTAAGTTAAACCATGTGACAAACCAAACCAATGAACTGTATTTAATATAATGCATTGCTCTAACTTACAAATTCAAGAGCACTTTTATGTAATGTGAGATGTAAAGAAAATAGTCAAATCTGAGTATGTGTTTACATGCGTTTTTGTGAAGAAATTAGGAATATTGAGGACATAAATGTAGTCCAAACAAGTAATCAAATCCACTTCTAAATCCCTACAAAAGATAAAATCCTCATTGCGATAAAAACTAGAATTCTTAAAGACTATATCGTAACTTAGATAAGTCGCACAAAATTGTGTATGTTTTAGAGTGAAATGCAAATCACCAGATAAGAGCTCTAAACTGATTCAGACTCAGTATCCCATGGTATGTGGAAAATAGGTCTTTGTAAAAACACAAAACACCAGGAATAAATGCAGGACACATTACCAAGGGGTAGTGAAAGCAAACAGTGAGGACCTTATTAAAAAATATCACACCAAAAACAAGCCAGGCACAAGTACTATGCCATTTGCCTTAAAGCAACCAGAAACGAGGACATTAAAACACACAAACATTGTGGGCTAGAAGTTAATCGGCTTCACATACCTGGAGTTTCATGGTATATATGCCAGTTGTTTATTTTTTTTTCCTTTTACCTTTAAAATGTCTTCAAACGCCTATTAACAGAAATGTAGTCCAGTCTGAGCTTTTTGGTTCTACATACAAATTAAATGTTTGTAAAATGATGAACGTCTGGACACTTCTTCATATATATAAAAAGTTAACTCGATACACACATCAAAGCACATACTGTATACACATGAGAACACTGATAAACACAGTGAAAGTTATGGTTTTATATACATGATCACTAATATATGGATAATGGTTGCCCCCGCACTATTAAATGCATGATAAATTGTTGCCACTGGATGTAAAGTTGCAAAATGTTATGAATTTTATAACGATCAGACTCTGATGTTAAGAGCTCTGTTGGCTTATCTTTAGTTAGCAAAAAAACGTTGGTTAGAAAAATTAAGTGTGGGTCCAAGCTGAATTTGAGTATATTAAATTGAATTGTATATGGAAATGGCCTTGTCTGACTGGTTGGATACTGGCATGAGACCCTAGTTTCTGGTCAAATATAAAATCTAATATATTCTGATTAAATTAACATTTTCTGAGGTTGGAAAGTGCTGTTAGCTCATGACTGTCATTACAAATGCCTGAAGTTGAAGTGAAATATGTTCTGTTATCCGTACAAGTTGCTTTGCTGCTTGTCACAAATTAAAATTGGTTTCCTATTTGAGATGGGCATGTTTTGTCTATATATGAGCTATTCAAAACCCCACCCTGCTTAAACAATTAACTCCAAAACAAATTCACTGTTTCCTGAATGGACCAACACAAATCACCAACCATAAATAGAAGTAGAACCATAGAACCCTTACTCCATAACAAATCACCAAAATCATATTTCAACAGAAATCCTTACAAACTAGTTGCAACTTATACTGGGAAATCCCTGTTTTTTAAACTTATTCTGCCATAGATGCTATCTAGACCTAACCACCACCTCTCAATATGTAACCTTTAAAACCTGTCTACAGAACAGAGCCTACTTCAACATGTGTGCTTGAAGTCAAAATGCCCACTAATGAAAGGGTAGATATAAAATTATGTCTAAAAAAAGAAAAATCTAGATTTTGTACACATGTTCTCCAGTTCAAACAGCTAAAAGTCCTAATTCAATAATCAAAGATCCAGAATCCGCTATTAAGGAATGCTACAGCCAAAGGCACTGGGTAGTCAATGTAGTCCTTCCACTGAACGCGAGTAAATAACAAACTAGCTAACAAAATATCTACCAAAAAGTCTATTATTAGGTCATTTGGGTAAAGGTTGCTGGGCAGTGAGACAGAATTGCTGTCTTAACTCTGTGAATACCAGTTGAAAAAAAAGATAGGAGAGATACAGTCAGCAAGAAGTCATTAACCATAACTATGGGTGCATTACGTCATTAACAACTCAAATGTTCTCCACTAGGCTGTTCAATTACCCCCCCCACCCCCTCCCCACCCTCTCTCTGGACATCTTAAAAGCAGTCTGTCGATGCCAAACGGGAAAACCAGATTAACTATAAGATGCTGCCACCTACAGGAGGGAGGTAACACTTGCAGGGAGTGGGGGGGGAAAACATGCAATCAGGCGGACAGCACTCCTCTCGCAACAACGCCTGTACGCAACGTGAGAACGGGAGCCTCATCTCAACGACCCACACAAAACCGCTACACCCAAATGATTCTCCTTCCTGGAAACCTACTTTGTTCAAGTCAGTCGTTATCGACGGGTGGCAAAGAGAGAGGGAGCAACCATTATCTAGTGTCGATAGGTGCGGCTAATTGTCATCTCTGCAGGATGTGAGAGATTTCATCAAACCTTCCACAACCCTGCATCAGCAGAGCTGAGTGTCTATCTAGCAGATATTGTTCCAGTGTGTTCATAAACAGTTACAGTCCTGTCCGGGTAGGAAAACATGCTGCTGGCGTTTTCTTCCCAGTTCCGCAGACCGTGGCAGACGATGGATGAGTGGGCGCTTGTACAAGGGACGAGGTGCTTGTCTGAGGAAGGGCCGGCTGGCGTAGTGTGTGCCAGAGGGCCGTGTGCTAGCGACCTGCTCGTACACGTAGAGAGCGTTCCTGCGGGGCGGGGCCGCGCGGGGTGGGGGGGCGCGTCCTGCGCCGGATCCCTCGCGCCTTAGCCGTCAATCAGCGACACGTCAATATGGGACAAATCTATCATGTGCCTGTGGTGACCAAAAGGAGGAGTCTTAAGTGAGCTGCAGCGATGACAGACAATGGAATGACTGGAAGTGTGCATCGACTGTTTTCACGTTCATGAATGAATCGGATCGTCCTCCAAATCACTGTGACATGGTTGCCTATATATCCACTGACAAATCTCAGAAGGTTTAAAGCTAACTCATCATTTTGTTGCTGCCTTCAATAGACAGACTTGGCATTGAATCAGTGAATATTATTATTTTTGATCAATAAAATCACAGATGTCATAATATAAATTATATGTTCATTACGGATTTTCGTGTTGACATGACATTGGTAAATTAAAATTGTCAAAATTAAAATGGTCAAAATTAAATTATTGTGTTTGGAAAACACATTTGTGATCAACAGTGCGCGGTCACCGCCTGACTGACAGAATAAAGGGCATAAGGAAGCAGACTGAGTTTACCTGTTGAAGCTGACTTGGAAGCTGTGAGCGTGCTGGGGACTGACAAATTGGGCGATGGCTTTCCTCTGCTGGGGCAGCATTTTGAACATCTGCAGAGATTTAAAGGGGCTTTTTTTAAGGGACAGTCGATATTTTGACGTTGATGGGGGGGCAGGGCATGGGGGAGTCAGCTACTGCTATTGAAGGCCATTTTTGTCCACAAGAGGGAGTGAGGGTGAGGGGGTGGCGATAAGGAAACGTGGGTGAACGTTCAAAGGAAAAGACAGAGGGCGCTAGAGGACCACAAGTGAGACACATCGACTAGCGTACCGAGAGATGCAAGAAATCAACAGTATACACCACTGTTCAAACAAGACTCTCCGTGCCTCCATTTTCTTAGTTTGCACCGAGCAGGGCTGTGTGCAGGTGGACCCGGTTCTAGCGGAAGAGCTCAGAGCAGTGGTGAGCAGTCTTACCTGGATGGGTCCGATAGAGTTGAGCAGGTTCCTGAGCTGTGTGTCGGTGGTGGAGGAAGAGAGTCCCTCGATGGATACAGTGCTGGACCCGCCCTCTGGGGACGTCTGGGTCGGCCTCGTGGGCATTACTCGGCCCCGGCCAATCGGACTGGGGCTCGCTGTTCCCTCTGCCTCTGGCTCTGCCCCGGCCCCGGCCCGGAACCACCACCTGCAATTAAAGGGGGAGAGGGAAAGGGGGAATAGAGGGGAAAAGACAAAATTGTTTTAGAGCCCTGCTTAAGGGAGATAGCTCGATGTTCTAATGACATATTCAGCCTTGAAGTCAACATGTGACACATCCCAAGGGGCAACCGTTCCACAAACGTGTGGGTTTGTCGTTACCCCTCCACAATCAAGGTTTTGGAGAAAATAGGGAAGGGGAGGTACATTTTCTGGTGAACTTATTTCTACATTGAGCGTCAACGTCGAAACACAGTGAGATCTCGATGCAGGCATCTGTTGCATCTTTACAGGAGCTTGGGTGAGTGAATGGAGGAGGAGGAGAAGTACCCCAGAGAGAGACCTCAGGAAAGAGGGGGAGGGTATGAGAGAGAGGCAAAGAAGCAGAACATACGTTGAGAAGAGGCAGAGGGAGCGACAGAAAAAGGAGAGGTGGGGAGGATGAGCAAGTTAGAAGGAGAGAGAGAGAGAGAGAGAAAGTCATGGTGGCTGCTCTCCCTGTCCGATGGGACACCGGTGTGCCTGGCTGTGACAGGCGTGCAGGAGAGACCAGGAGAGACCCCGTGTGGCACCCCGCTCCCGTGTCATGCCGCTCTCTGCAGGTCAATATCACAGCACCTGGCAAACCGTCCTGTCTGATCACGCCGTCCGCTCTACGGCTGGGTCTGCCCCCGACGCCGCCGGACCCAACGGCACCCGGGAACTAAGAGCAGGACTGATTCAAGGCACTGTTCTGCATTCACACTCCGAGTACCTTCCTCATGCAACCCGATCACAGTATTGCTTGATGTTAAGACAACACTTGGGAGAGAGTTATCGTACCCTGTTTGGCTGCGGGCTGCCGATGCCCCCTCTGGCCTCCAGGGTCGTGGCAAGGCTCTGGAGCTGCTCCCCGGGAGGGCTGGCCAGGGTGATCTTCCTCAGAGGCCCCTGGCGGAGTGGGGGGCCCGGCCTGAGGGGCTGCTGCTGCAGGGCGTCGCAGGCGTCCGGACCCTCTCCTCCCTGGATAAGGAGGGTGGGGGGGTCAGCATATGTAAGTGACTGAGTTCGACCGACAGACATTTTAACCCCTCTGTCCACTTCCAACATAGCGAGAGCATGGTTCAGGGAGGCTCTGGCCATCTACAACAAGCAGCTAGAAAGGAGGCTGTCTGGTAGAGGCTGCCTGGCCTCCACAAGGTGAGGTGGTCTCATTACCGAACAGAGTCCCAGTCAAGGCTGGGCTGAGGCGGCGGGGGAGCACAGGAAAAGGAATTGAAGGTCGCGTTCTCCTTCTCGCACGGAGATGTGACAGATCAATACTGAGTCGAGGGAGGTGGGGCGGGGGAGGAAGAAATAAAGAAGCGCCCCTATCTGTGGAACCTGTCCGCCCCACACCTACCCCCGCCCACAAATGGATTAATCGTCCCTATAGAAATCACCGCTCCTGATAGTGCCCATCAGATGCTAAGCTGTATTACACTGGAGTGACATCGGCTTGATGTTCAGCCCCCCCCTCCTCTTCCTCCTCCTCCTCCTCCTCACAGCCTTCCTTACCCAACCTCCTCGCCCCCTCCTCGCCCCACCCCCGCCATCTTTTGTGTTGCGTGTTGTTATGCCGGATGAAAATGTAATTTGCCCCCTCCCCCCCCCCACTTCACGTCTGTGTGACTAAGCTATACAAATCCAAATCCTCAAAAGTGGCGACTCTTTTATTACACAGGTATTATGGTGCCTCGCCCCCTGTTAGAGATTAATTACGCCGCCCGTTTGGATGGATTGACAATTCTTTAGGCTGGCACTCGCACCTGAGAGATGGGAGGCTGATGGAGAGAGAGACAGAGAGAGATAACATTGTCAGGGGCTGCCGTCGATGACAGCCCAACAATGTGCAAGAGGGAGCATCAGAAGATACTGCTTTTCAGCACAGCCACGGGCCTTCGGGCCCCCCCCCCTCCTCTCCCTCTCCACTCCCTCCTCGCTCTTCCTCTATCGCTCCCTCAGAAAGATGCCGCACTTCAGATAGCTCGGCGCAGGTTTCTATTAATGTTCCTGACACTGGGTTATCTTTATCTGCAGACAGCCGGCGCGTCCTGCCTGTGCAGGGTCTCTCTCTGGGACGGGGGTGGGCGGTGGGGAAGAAAGCTTAATCCAAATACTATCACATCTCCTAACCCCCCCCCTCCCCTCCGCCTCTACACACACACACCCCCTTCCACATCCGACCACAAATCTGTGTGTATCAAACACGGGGGCCGCTTTTGTGATTCCGCAAATGGAGATTAATTAATAATCGCAGCAGCAGCAACTTATCAAATGAGAACAAAATAATCAGCTTTGGACAAAGGAGCAGAGGGGGAGGGGATGGGGGGAGGGGGGGTTCAGGCATCTATTAGGTTTTACACTTCCCTTTGTCTTTATCTTCCGTAAGAGAATACCTGTCCTTGTCTTATAAAACAAGGACGTCAACCTTTAAGAGCAGTGAACTATGATAAATGTCACACAGCTCACTTTAATGACTGGTGCCTTTCCCGGTAGTTAGTCAGTTTCAACGCCGGGACAAAACATGCGAGGGAACGGGACACTTTTACAGATCAATTCAAGCCAAAACGACACGGACGTGTCTGGGTGTCACGTCGTCATAGGTTACAAGTGTTTGGAGATGGGAGAAGGACCCTCCGAAGGGAACGAGTGGCATTTAAAAAGTATATGTGAATTCTTTGGTTAAGTTCAACTTGTTTGGTTGAGTTGTAGAACTTGGGAGAACTGGACGCAGCATATGGGAATATCAAGTGTAAGGCAGGACATGAGAACAAAATGAAATAGCATATTTCAAATATCATTAACCCTTTCCAGAGCAAGTGATAAAAAATAAAATACAAAATAAAAAAACACACACAAAAAACCATTGTGAGATTAACAGACATTGAAGAGACTCTCACCCCGCCTAGAAGCTTGACCACACGGACTTTCTGTGGCGGCTGTAGAGTCTCTCTACCGCCGCTGTTGGACCGCTGCATCACAGTCCTTTTCATGAGCGATTTATTCCCCTGAAACTGGGCCTGTCCCGGGCCCTGACCCTGGCCCGCCCCGGGGCCCTCCAGCAGGGGCATGTTCCCCCGCAGGCCCTGGCCCACCCCGGGGCCCTCCAGCAGGGGCATGTTCCCCGGCAGGCCCTGGGGATTCTGGAAGGGAGGGCCTGGTCTGACTGGGTTCTGCAAGGGGGCGTTCCTCCTCTGCTGCTGCCACTGTTCCTGCTGGTTGCCGCCAGGCCCTGGACGCTGCTGCTGCGGGCCGCCTTTGGCCATCTGCAAACGGGTCTTAACGTTTTGGCGGGACTGCATGGTCTGTGGGGTGCCGTTAGGGGGGAAGGGGGAACCCTGCTGGGGGAGGAGCTGGGGTTGCTGGGGTTTAGGGGGGAAAGGGGCCTGTTGCCTCTGCTGTTGCTGTGGCGGCTGCTGCTGCTGTTGTTGTTGTTGTTGTTGTTGGGGGGGATACGGTGCTGCTGCATTCTGATTGGAAAATGGACCTTGTCCTGGGCCCTGATTGGCTCCCTGGCTGGTGATGCGATCGAGCAGCTCCTTCTTCCTGACGCCGGCCTGCATCTGCCTCCTCATCTCCTTCTTCCTCAGGATCTCCTCCCTCAGCCTCTTCTGCTCCTCGATCTTCAGGCGGTACAGCCTCGTCTCCTCGTCCTCGTCGGGGTCCTTAACGACCAAATCAAAAACAAAACGCCACACGTGTCAGCGGTCTCCCCCTCCAGCCTGTCGGTAAAGGCACAGCCGAGCGTCGCTTCTGCAGTTGTCAGGGGGGTCGATACACCCCGGAGAAATATGTGACAGTATTGATCTCTTTTTCCCCCCTCTCTCTCTCTTTTTGATGGACTTCATGCAAGGCTGCTCCCCATTAATAACCTTGTGATTGGGTCATTAATGAACGCTGGTCACCCCCCATTGCACTAATTACAGGCTTAGTCCAGTCTAGTGTGTCAGGCTGCTCCATTTTACAGAGTCACTGACTGCACGACGCTAAATCTTTACAGTACCTGGACAATGTGTCCTTCTTTCGATAGAGAAAGTCGGTAGTCACCTAAATGTCACTACCATCAAGACTATGTTAAAACTAGCTACAAATTACCAACTACTAGCTGCGACATTACCACACGTCTATCAATACAAATATATATATTTTATAATGTACTAAACTCCATAATCCTGCACATTCTGTCAACCAGCGAAAACTGAATATCCAAAATGAAATCGGGAAGGGACTCACGACTGGCGCGGCGCTGGGAGGGGCACTCGGGATCTCCTTCCTCACCACCGTTCTCTCTGGGGCCCCGGGTGGAGCCTGAGACTTTGGGGGGGGCTGGCCTCTGCCTCTGCCCCCGCCGGGCACGGGCCGGAGGTTCTGCCCCGGACGCATCCCCGGCGCCGCCCTGGCAACGGGTCTGACGTTGGAGGTGGGTGTGGAGGCGGGGCGGCCACTGTTCATGCCGGGGTTGCCGGTGGCGACGGGAAGCTCGCGGAGGTTGCTGTTCCGCTGGGGAAGAAGCTGCATCTGTTTGGGATTACTCTGCCGGGAGAGAGAGAAAGACGAAAAAGGTATTTGAGTGAAGTCAAATAGTTGGATTTAGTTATTTGGACCGTTCAAGGCATCAATCGGATGAGCAAAGGCAGACAAACGTAAAAAATATAAAAACAGCTTTGGTTTTGTGGTTAAAGGTTTTTTGAAAGACAAAATAAACGCTGCCACAGAAACACCACCGCTATTCTGTCAGTAAGGGAAAGCGTGAGTGGCTTGTGCCTCACCATGCGGGGCCTGATGGGGGCGCTGCGCTGCTGCTGGGGGTTCTGGGACTGCGGGGGCATCTGGCGGGGGCTGCCCCCGAGTAGCTGCTGCTGGAAGGGGCCCTGGGAGTGGTGCATCATGGGCCGCTGCTGCTGCTCACTGGGGTGGTGCTGCTGCTGCAGAGGAAGCAGGTGGGGCGGCGGCTGGGACAGGTCCTGCCTGTGGTGTTGCTGGTGCTGCTGGTGCATGGCCTGATGGGATAGCGGCGGGTCGTGACGCGAGAGCTGCGAGTGAGGAGGGCCGTGCATCAAGCCCTGCGGACCACCAAACAAAGAAAATAAACAAAAAAACGCCCAAACAGAAACGGGAGGGGAAATGGAGAGCAAAGCGAGTATGCATGAAGACGTATACACAGATTCTAATTCCCCTTTTTCTAGTTGACTAACTCGAATGGTTAGGAGCTGATACACACACTTCATGTTTTTCTGGCGCTCTGCATCTGATTAACCTCCAATCTGTGTCCTCATATAGCCTGCTGGATACAGCCCAGTGCGCTCCACTAGAGGGCACTGTTGCCTGTGTCTACATGTGGGGCCCATTTTGGGAAGGGATTGGGGGTCTCACTCCAATAATAAATATTAGTCTTTCATCTGAACGCTTCAGTGGCCGCCAATATTAAACTAGCCTAATTTATTTATGTGTTCATTATTAGGGGTCTCCGACATTTTAATAATCGAGTCCGACTCCAACCTAGAGACAATCATGAATAGAACAATAAACGGCACGCGCGCTCGAGTAGGATTGCAAGGACGCCTGGGGAATGCCATGGATGGTGAGCAAATAAAACAAAAACATATTTGCGCCAGTTCATATCACGGGGATAAACACGGATTAAAAAGTTTCACTCGATCAACACGTCACACGGACCTGGGAGGCTACGGCATGCGGGACACCAAACGCTCACTGTACAGAGGTTGTACAGAGGTTGTACAGAGGTTGTACAGAGGTTGTACAGGTCACTTACTCTCATCCGTACCTGCATCCCAAACGGAAGCTGCTGAGCGGTAAAGGGGTTCTGCTGCGGGGGGAACGACTGGCGGAGGCTGGGGCCCCCCATGAACTGGCGGTTGTTGGGGGGTCCGCCGTGCTGGCCCAGTCCGCCCATGCCCTGGTGGCCCTGGGGAGGGAGGTTGGGTCTGGGGGGCTCCCTCTGGAACAGGCCCAGAGGACCCGGGCCCTGGCCCGCCTGGTTGAAGGCAGGCTGGCCGAAACGGAGGGTGACCCTGGCTGGGTACCTGCTGGTGGTGGCTGTTGTTGCTGTTCATCAGAGGGGAGGAGTTGGGGTGGTCGAACATGTGTTGCCCTGGGAACCGCGGCTCTGTCAGGAGGGAGGACAGGGGAACAGAGACGTCAGGGTGTTTGGTCGCTGGACGGACGCTTTAGATGCATCAGTTGTCGCCTCAGAAGTGTGGGTTGGATGGCAGGAGACAATGAGCCATACATCTCTATCATCATGAGTAAGTAACCTCCCTAGCCTACTAAGCGTCTGCCATTTGACATGAAATGCCAGAGGAAAAGGACAACACATGCATTGATATGTATAGAGGCTCATTGAAATGTATGCATGTACACATACATATAACATGAAGTGCCACTAATGGTGAAGCACAGGTGGTGAGGCCTGCTAGGATAAATATGTTAACATCTTAATGTGCAAGGTGGGGAAACAGGATGTGTGTGTGTGTGTGTGAGCAGCAGGGATGTCTCCTACCGCCAATGAAGAAAGGCTCTCTATCCTGGAGGGGCGGAGGGGGCTGGTTCCTCCAGGGCTCCATGTGATGGGGGGGCCTCTGGGGCTGGCCAAAGCTGCCAGGCATGTGCTGCTGGAAGTCCCCAGGTCCCTGGCAGGAGGCACACACACACTCAGGAATTAGAGCCCATGGTGGGGAATACGGCAATCACAAACAAATGAAACAAATTAAAAGTGGGCATTTGCAGCGCACCATTTCATTTGACTGTGTGTGTGTGTGTAGTTGGCTGGTGTAACTGAATGGGCTGGGGTCATCTGTATTATGCAGGATTTGGTCTTGCGTACATCAATATGCAAGACGATATGAAGAGGAGAGAAATCCCTGAGAATGAAGGCAGGCTAAAACCTGAATTAATCCTGAGTGCCACTTTGTTGATACGGACAGCTAATGTGTCAGGTACAAGGACGCCCGCGCCTCAGTCAAGGATCAGCGCTCGCTAACTTCTTTGTTTCATCCGCCCACCCCCCGCTTTTGTATGTTCTGCTCCCCGTCCGTCCCCCCCCGTCCGCCTAGCTACCTTCCAAGGAAAACTAGATAACGATCCTTTAATCCCTCTTCGGAATAAGAATCCCCCCTCATAGCTGTCTCCTTTATTCTCTTAAACATCCGTCTCTGTTGAAAAATTAACCTTCCATTCAACACGTGGCACTACCACAAAATGGGGTGCTTTACCTCCACCGAGCCCCCCAGTAAATGACTTAAGATGCTATCGAGGCTTTAATCCACCTTTATTCTACTGCAGACTGACAGTGTTTAGAGAGAGAGGGGTCTGCAAAGTTGCTTAACGGAAAGTTAATCATGGGGCTTTAATCCGAGGTGAGGGAATGGGAGAGGATCACATTGTTATTGCGGACGCTATCGTTCTGCTTCTGAAAGGTCAGGCGCCTGTTTGCACAATGGAGGCTGGGGTTGTATCTCTCTACATAGTACTTCATTAGGATATTTACACATTTGATAAGGCCTGGCTTCCCGCTTCCCACTGCCCCTGCCCCCCCCCCTCCTTCTCCCCTACCCTAGACTGGTAATCCTTGATGATAATAAAAAAAAACTGTCTGAGAGGTGCTCAGTATGTAACTGATCCGGCGATAAAGATCAAGCTAGCTAAGACAAATGTCAAACAATGGACCGGGGGAGGGGGCCGAATGTCAAATTATTCATTGAGAAATGGAATTTCAAGGATTAGGCAGTGATATTAATTTGGGGAGATTTGTCTTTAGACACCTTGAACAAAAGTATTAATCTTTTTACGAAATGTAGCCTCAGAGTCCCACACTCATCCCTCTCACCTTGAACAAGTGAACTAGATGATAATGATATAATGGATGACGGTGGACGACTGGGTGCCCGGTGATAAACAGGAACTTGCTGTTTTATCACCCGCATTTTTCAAATGATGTTCTTGGCAACCGCCGCCTTAAACATGACTGACACCAGGGGAATGTGACACGGGGCGAGAGACATCAGCCAGTTCACCCCCTCCAACCCCTCTCCACCTGATGAGGACTAACAGTCCTTCCATTCCCAGTCAGACCCCATACCATCAATCTCTGCACATCATCACGTGAGGCAACACAGGCATCAGTAAATTGACATTGAGAGGACACAGACTGAGATTCTTTTCTATATATATATATATATATATATATATATATATATATTTGACTTGCCATCAGAAGGCCCTAGCTCATTTGTCAACGGGTTTGTTAAAAACCACATAAAATGCAATTGGATGCAGCCATTTTCCCAATCGTCAATTTGCATAAATCCATATAAAGAGCTCTTAGCAGGAGTGTCAGTCAGAAATGCGGCCACCTGATGCCAGAGCATCATTAGCTGGAAGGACCAAAGAACTTGAGGCACATTTGGCTAACTGGATGACTGGCTGGCAGTGCTTTTTGTTCCCCCATGCCCCTTCTAAACTCAGTAATCACTTTGCAGGCCTTTCTGTAATCTTTGGAATGGCTACTTTGTTACTCACATACTAAAAAGTACCTTATATTATCTCCCGATTCCAGATTTTTTCAAATTTAGCCTTGAGTTCCATTGAAAAAGGCCCCAGTATTTCAATAATTCATACAGTATTTCAGTCTTTATTCAGATTTTGTCCGCTTTGGGGACACAAACTTTTTGGGGGGGGGTAAAGTGCTGTTTTTCCACTGGAGGCACATCCTGGATTTGGGGCTTCAGGATTCCATTATGTGCCAGGCTGTGGTAGCCTTAGCCCTCGTGCATCCATGAAGAGTGACTCTCTAAGCCCCTGCCGGCGCCAGTGCCCCTCCAGAAGCCACCGCTTCCTGGAGCCCCTATCAACGCCGCCCAGTTGTGCAGCAGGAGCCCGATATCGCTGTGTTTACAGATTTGCTCTAACAGTATTTGGCTGGGGCGGCCGGCCTAAATGGCGTAATGATATTGCTCTCACAAAGAGGCACGCTAACCGTGTGACGGGAGGCGAGAGAGAGACAGAGGGGGAGAGGGAGAGAGAAAGAGAGAGGGACAGCTGCTACTCACGGGGAATCTCTGAGGACCCACAGCAGGTCTGGGCTGGCTCTGAGCAGGCGGCATCAAGGGCACTGCAATGAGAGAAAGAGCGAGAGATGGGTGGAGAGAGGGGGGAGGGGTGGAGGAGCATGGTGGGTAGAGATGGGAGGGGGAGGGGCACGGGGGGAGGGAGCAGGACGAGCAAGGGGAGAAAGAGGGAGGAGGGGAGTCCATTAGACACCTCGCTGCTAAACACTGTTACACAGGCACGCGTCTTAAATTTCCCCCTTCCAAGAAGTGCTCACATTTACACACTGTTGGGAAGCAGCCAACAGCCATAGGAAATGGTAAAAGCATGTGATTTAGCCCAATGATGGAATACACACAGTAGGCACAAAGGTTAAGGCATGCCACAAAAATTCTTTCCTCATCCATAATGGTTAAGACTTGACTCAATTCTACATGCATTAACGTCTATTCATAATATATAAAATGTGATTTTCTTGGCATCAATAATATTTGGGGGAATAAATGGGAGACATTTCAGGGACGGTTTATTTGCAAAATCAGGTTTGGGATACGTGCCAACCAGAGGAAATAAGCATCCCGTTATCCTGCCCTCCCCCCGAACAAAACACACCGGCTGGATGTCTGTCTCTCCACACATACAATTAATCATGACTGGAGGCAATCCCTGATCTTTCAGTGGGACTCTTCCTCACAGGAGGAGGAAACAGCCGCCTCCCTACCCTGACACTGACACACACACACACACACACACACACACACACAGACACACACACACCTTGCTAACAAATTTCAATTGCAGCCTCGACAGACAGGCCAAGATAAACCCATCAGGGGGAATGAAATGGCGATGCCGCCAAAAGAAGGAGAGGATAAACCCATTACTGGCGGGCAGACCTATTCACTTGTCATTCAGGCAAACAACAACATGACACTCTAATCCAGACACCTTTCAGCGCAGTTCAAGGATAACTGCCAACCAAAATGGCAGCGTTGGGCCCTTAACGCAACAACTTGCACAAGCCACAGTCCAAATAACCAATGAAAACACAATCGTAAAAAAAACAAAAAAAACAACACACACGTTATTTAATGTCTACCTTAACGTCCTAACCCAGCAAAACAACCTCCAACCCACAGCACTGAGAGGGAATGAGAGCTACTAGGGGCTCCAGGCTTACCTTGGGCAGGGGATGAGGAGGGGCCCCTGAAATGGGGGTTGATGTGGATGTTTTTGGGCTGCTGTGGAGCCTGCTGCTGGTTCTGGTGCTGCTGGCTCTGGTGCTGCTGGTTTTGGTGCTGCTGGTTCTGGTGCTGCTGGCCCTGGTGCTGCTGGCCCTGGTGCTGCTGGCCCTGGTGCTGCTGGCCCTGGTGCTGTGGGTGGGGGTTGCTGGATGGCGGGGAGCTCATCACACGTGCCTGCGGAACCATCTGCGGCCGGGCCGGTGAGCCCTGTGTGGGGGTCGAGCGGTGGGCCATGTGGGGTGGGATGAGGGGCTGCAGGGGCTGCTGGGCCAGAGGACCTCCGTGTTCCAGGAGAGAGTTTGGAGTGTTGTGGTGGTGCTGGTGATGATGAGGGTGATGGTGGTGGTGAGGAGGGGGCATTCTAGAGAGAGACTGCTAATTGGAGGTGATGGACAGATGGATAGAGGCAGGGAGAAATGTGGAGAAACGGAGGGATAAGGATAGAAAGAGCACAAGTCAGAAAGGGTTGTGTCTTGGAGGTCCTGACTTTCAGTTAATAAGCTGAACAACCTATTCTTGACAAGCCAATCACCCAATAAAACTTCATTAAAAAATCAAATCTCCAATCAATAAATACAACTCATCTAAGATTTATGCATCAATATATGCAGTAGGACTACATTAGTAAGACATGACTTCCATTGGACCCTTCTTCATTCATTCACTTCAGCACATACTACACTTGTTATGGCTAACTAATTGGGGTCCAATACCTCATCATCTTGCAAAGCACCACCATTTGGAAAATTACACTTATTTTTTCAAAAATGTTTTAAATTGACTTTCCATTTGACAGAAATGATATCAAAGGCTTTGCATGAATGGACGAGCAACTTAAACGAACGGATTATGAGCTTGCCGAGATATTTAACAAAAAGCGGGGGCAAGCAACTAAATCCTATGCAAAGAACAAATTAAATTTTGTGTAATGCCAACTAAATGGACCCTCGCCAAACGATTGAGTATAATCCATATATCAACACTGATAAGAGAAGTGAGGTTTTGGATGACTTAGTTCACTAGCAAGCAATCTCAAAAGCCAATAGGAAAAGAGCAATGTGTCACACACAGGTAAACTATCCAACACAAGGGTGAACAACTTGCACATCTTAAGCTCTTCCATTGTAAAACTATTGATTGAAGGAAACATGTGTCTATGTGCCACAATACCAACAGGCTACTGCGGGTCAGAGAGTTAGTAAAGGGTTAAGTCAGTACCTGCATGCCCATGTGTAGAGGCATCATTGGAATCCTCTGGTCATTCATTCTTCCTCTTCCACCCCGGAAGTCCCCCATCCCAAAACCAGGAAACATCCCTCTCCCTCCCCGTCCTCCCCGTCCTCCTCGACCACCGAAGCGACCTTGCCTCCGTTGGCGTTCTTGCTCCTCGAACTCCATCAGGTCGGCTTTGGCTTCCTCGGAAAGTTCTGGTGGGGCAGGAGAACCCATCAGAGAGAAAACACCAACGCACTCTAAAAGAACCCCTGGAATGACTTCAGGGCTTTGTTATATACAAGCTAAAAGTATACCGTACGTTCTGTCTAGCACAGGGGTGTCCAAACGTTTTTCCACTGAGGGCCACATACAGAAAAATATACAAAAGGCTGGGCCACTATTAGAGTAAACATGAGCAAACTTGCAACTGTAGGTGCTACACTAAAGCCATTCCAAGGCTGTTGAAATCTGTCTAGAAACAATAAGTGGAAAGTAGAAAATGAAGTAAATGTACCTAGTGTTTCAGGTATGTTTCTTCGTTTGCTCGCTGCGTCGGCCAGCCGCACAACACTGACGTCCTTTCGCTCGGTCTTGAAGCGCAGCCGGCCGGACTCTTCATCATCTTCCTCCTCTTCGTCAGACTCTTCCTTCATGTCCTCCTCAGCCTCCTGTTCCTTCTCAACCTGAAAGGGAAGGAGGTTCAACGTTGTCAGGAACGTCCAATCAGACCTTTTATTTGTCCTTTTTTGAAGCCCCTCCACAAACTCACACCACGGCCTGTCCAATTTAGCAGAAAATGTGTTCAAACACAACAACAAATGAGTGTGCAGTAATGTTACTAGGGGCGTGGGAGTTGGGGAGACTTGATTAGACTGTGGGGAGGGGGGGGGCATGGAGACCTGGTGTCCTACCTCGTCTGTGTCGGGGAACTGGGAGCCGTCGGCCGCCTCCTCTTCCTCCCCCTCGGGCGCCTCCTCCTCCTCCTCCTCCTGCTCCTGCTGCTGCTCCTCTACCTGCTGCTCCAGTCGCTCATCGCCGAAGCTGGTCGAGTAGTCATCATTCTAAACACACATACAGGGCCCCGATGTCAACGCTGTGTCGTATAGTTCTGAGCGTATATCTCACAATATTGTTCGCCCAAATGAACAAACAATGGAGTGCTGAAGCCTTAGTGTACATGCTGGGGGTTAAGCAGTGAGACAGCTGAGCAGAGCCTATTGGACATTTGATTCAAAGGATGAGTCTTATCTCATTATAGTAAATCACTATAGAACAGCAGGGCATCTTGTAAGTTTGGGCTGTACATCCTGTTTTACCATGGCCATATCCCTAGTCATTAACAGTTTAGGTTTTGCACTATGCAAACATTTTAATTAGCATAATTTAAATGAGGGATCATGTCTCAGCAAAAAAAACAAAATATAAACACAAATGTAAAAAAACGAACTAAAAAAATCATTACATATAAATCAAGTGTATCAATAAATTACAAATGAGACAGATAAAGAAAAACATAGAAATGTTATGATGGGGGTTGTGTGTGCATGGGGGCTAAGGGGGGGGGGATTGGGGGGGTTCCACTGAGCCCCTTGGAATTACCATAACAGTGGGAGCAAGCCTTCATTACTATTCCTGACGGCATTTGAAATTCAATGAGATGTAAATGTTTGACATGATATACAGAAATGCAGAGATAAAAACATACTCTCTGCTTCAGTGATGGTGAAAATATCAGCTACTGACTCCTACACAAATCACTGCTTTGTTGGGCCTGGCTGCAAATTCATGAGTCGGCACCAGGAACATCACACACCGAGGTATGACACGACAGTTTGGATTACTTCGCTCCAACGTTTGAATCCCAACGCAGTTCAGAATTCAACTATCTTGATATAGGCTCTCTGCCAACCGCCTTCCCCAACTGAACATATCACAGGTCCAACTCTGAAGATTCTAGAGCGTGATAAGGGTCTAGATGTGTACCAAAAACAAACAACCAGGTAATGCATGTAGAAATCATTTGAAAGCATGTCATGATGCTTCACAACAGGAGTCAAATGACTAAACAAGGTCAGGCTGGAGGTCAGGGGGGCAGTGTTTTGTGTTCTGCACCATTAACCTGCCATCGCCCCAACCTACTGGAGGAAAAATGCAGCTCCACACTGCTGATATAGATGGGCAGATTGCCCCAAGGGAACAGAATGCCATAATCCCTTAAACTGTTCCACATATTACCTCTGAATACCACAGCAAACAGAAATGCTAAGCCTTGCCAGTTAAGTGACCTTGTAAACACTTCGTTATTATGGACAGGAGATACAAATGTGCATTCCCTCGCAATGCATTTCAACTGCTGCACATCCACAGTAAAAAGGTCAACGGCTTATCTGATTGAAAAGAAGTTCAAAAAAATGGGCTCGATACATCTTTGTCAGGTGTCAAACGCCATGGCGTGTCAGCAAATGGACGGTAACAGACATCGCACACGGATCCGACCTTATCTTTCATCCTCCCATTCCGTGGTGAAAAAGGGGGAAATGGAAAAGAATAAAATGGGGGGGGGGAAGTCTCATCAATCATTACGAAACTGGATGTGATGTCCTTAGGAGGGTCAATAATCTTTTCACCTATGTGAGACTTTATCAGATCAAGTCAAAGCCCCAGATAAAAGCCCGGCACATTAACCTCAGTCCAATTGGCAGCACATCTCTCCATGCACAAAGCAGCCTCTAACTCTGACAAAGATACAGGACCCAAGGTCACAAAGGCACGGGCCTTTCAGCAAGCGACCGAGCGCCATTACATCGCGCCAAACAAGCTGTCAGTGCAAACTTTGTCGGCGGGCAGATAAATAAACTGCGAGAGGGTGATAATGGATCTAATCCACCCCCCACCCCCATACCAAACCACATCCCCTGGGGCAAATCCCCCTTGAATATATCTGAAAAGTGGCCCTGAGAAAACCGCAGACAGGGAAAATTGACATTATAGTTTTTTTTAAGGTACTATGGAGTAAGACGGGAAGGAGTGGGGCTGGGCTGAGGGAAGAAAGGAGGACTCACTTGAAATTCGTCATCTATGGGCTCATTGAATTGAATGTCAAGCACTTCGTCCTGGTAGAGCTGGTCCACCTCTTCCTGCTCTCCAGAGTACTCCATCTGGTCTTCGGCCAGTCCTGCGTCATCGGCCAGGCCGATGTACTCCTCCTGCTCCTCCTCACCAGTGTATTCGCCCCCCTCCGGCAAATAGCCACCCAGCTCCGCCTCCTCGTAGCCTTCCTGCCCCAGGTTGACCGCCTCATCTGTGTTGACCTGCTGGTCAAGGGATCCACCCAGAGTGGGGTTGAGGCTCACGCCATGCCCGCTGAAAAGCATTACAAAAAACAGAACAGACCTGGGTGTTAGCATAGCAACAAATGTGAGTGTGACAACGGAGGAGATCACACAAACAAGGAATCGGCCACATGATTAGTCGATGCAGATGCCGTCAACAAACCTTATGGTTTGATCTTCGTCGTCGCTCTGTAGAAGGTCATCGTTCAGCTCTTCATCTGATGCCTCTGAAGGATTCTGAAATCAAATGACCAGATTGTATTCAATCTCTCGCAAGCCCACTTGCTCAGTTGTTTATATCATATTTGTTTCTATGAGCCATAGGTTTTACGTATAGACACATTTGCCAAGTCATCCTTAAAATCATTTTTGATCAAACGTATTTGTGTGTGATCGACCCCAATGGAAACTACATTTCCATGTGGGGAAGACAATCTGGCCAGGTTAAGGACATTTTTTTTTACCCCTCTACTTCCTCACAAGTTCACATCAACACATGCTCCTGTGGAGGAGACACCTGCTACCAGCCTGCTGTTCCATTCTACACCGTTTACTCAGATACATAGGATGCGACAATTACCAAATAACTCACTTTGTAAATTAAGGTAAATTGTGTGCTTGTCTTACTTTTTTAGATGTCAGCCAATCTTCTGCCAACAAATCACCCTCAAAATCACTTTTAACGGGAGAGAAAGCAAAATATAGGTTACAAGAAGTAAACAAACTCAGAGAGACATACTATTGTAGGTACTGCATGCGACTCAAGGGATATTGTCGGTCACACCAGTTTAACAATCCTGAACATTTAAAGATTTAGGGGGTCCAATATCCAGCAAATTTTCCTTTTCCACATTTGCTAGGACCCCAAACTCTACACATACCTCTCTAAATCGTCATCTTCCTCTCCTCTTCTTCTGCGGGACCTCTCAGCACCTGGTTTGTCATACTCATCAAAGCCATCATCTGCTATCAAAAAGACAAGACATAGTATGTAGTTATAGTAGTTCAATTGCCTTTATATAACTAATATAATCCATCAAATAATATCTTCTAAATTTGGGACATACTAGAAAAATATGAAAACACAATCATATTTGTTTATAGTTGTTTTTCCGCTAGCTAGGTACCAAGGCAATGTGTTGTGCTTAAGCTGACCAGGATACTAAACCATATTGATCTAGGCAACGAGACGAAAATAGATAGCACCAATTACTAGGGGTGTAACGATACACACAGCTCACGATACACTTCGTATCACGATACTGTGTGTACGATACAATACGCATCACGATATTATGAACATTTTAAATGAAATTTAAATTCAACTAACATATTTAGTTCCAAAACATTTTAAATAATTGTCTTTGTTGTACATACAATGTAGTTAACTCAGTTTAAGAGATTTCTATGAATGCAGTGAATGCATGCATGATGCAGGTGCAGAGTAGGTCTCGTGCTGGTAGCTCAACCAATAGGATCAAACAGACGTTAGATTGTAAAAATATTGCCATAACTCTACGATACATATTGTAAAAAAGTGCGCGGCTGACAATAAACAATACTAGAAGAAGGCCTCGCTTGCTAGCCAGCAGCAGCTCAGTAGGAGCGCAGCCAGCAGAGAAAGCCAGCTAGATAGTAAAGTATATACTACGTTGGCTCGCGCTTCCGAACACAGATACAACTACCTCGTGCAAAATGCAGTAACTTACGACGCACACTATCATCTTATGTAAATGCAATAGTACAATCAGCACAATAGGAAGATTGATTATAGTTAGCTAGCCAGACAGACGGTCGGTAGCTACTACTAGCTAGCTTGCTTACAAGAGTAGATTTAGCTCAACTACGACGATAATATGCCGTGCTGTTGACGTTGTGCTGCGCAAAAAATAAGTCACACAAGAAGTCGTTTATGAAGGCAGAAATAACTATGTTCGTTAATAAATACAAATCTTGCTTTGTTTGGCACAATTTTACATCAGAACGTATATGTTAACTAGCAATAAAAAACATTGTTAGCTATCAAACACCGCTCTCGCCAGGTATGCTAAAGCTACAGGCCTTGTGTTCGGGCTTTATTACGCTAGCTAGCTAGGCTAGCATGTTTACTAATCATTTAGCTGACGTAAAAATAGAAAACTCCTACCTTGGGCACTTGCCGCCATTACGCAATACCGTTTCCACGATGTATAGAGTTATAGTAGGCTATATGATTGAGAAATGCATTGAGATTTTTACGATTTGGGTTTCAAACAACCAGCTTGCTAGTAGTAGAACCGTTTTGCACCACAATCAGAGCATAAACATGGTAGAATGGTGAAAGCCCTGGTGCATTCTGGGTAGCCTACAATGAGTGGTCCTTTGCACCATAGTATGCTTAGCACCGATCAGAAGTCAGTTCTTGGTGTCAAAAAGCACTCCCTCTTGGGGTTAGATTGAGTAGCTTTTAGATCTGGATTTTTGGTTGGAGTATCTGGATAGGTGATGATGACTGAAGAAGGATGTTTTCGCTGTTCGTTTAGCCTAAATGCTGTGTTTTGTCAATCAAGGTAGTATAACTGAAACAGAAAGACATAATTTGGATGCCAGCATTACATTATACATCAATATAATTGACTATGAATGGCTTTTTTTGTGACCTACTCTGACCCCTTCATCTGCAGAATATGTCTCTTTATTAGATCTTTAATGTGACCTGATTGTGTGACACTGCAATGATGTGCACTGCTATCCCCAGAACTGGTTACAATATTAGTATTTTGTTGATAAATCAATATAACTTTTTTGGCCCTCAACATTACTGATCTTAATGGACAATAACAACATTTTTAAGAACCAACATTTTATATTTCTGCATTTAAACTTCAGAACAATTATTACATTTTTACTAATAATGTTTATGACTTCTCCACTCACTGTCTTATGCCTGATGCAGTGCTTAAACATGGATAAACTTTCTTTATTACCATTGTCTGGGCTTGTAAGTGGGATCAGCCCATCATCCAGCCAACAAAGGGTAAAGTTAGGAGAAATGTTGCCAACCTTTGTGCATAACAGATGATCACCATCATCATGAAAATAATGAATGACCCATACAAGTCCACCAAACTATTAGTTATGTAATAATTAACAATTGTATCATTCACACACATGATTGGGCATACACGTAGGTTTGGACATAATATTCTGGGGTCAGTAGACAGCTGATGTAGCCAACGTTTAGCTGTTGCTGATATTGATATGCTGTAATGATATATTGGAATCACTTGCAGTCTACACAAGTACCTGTTTTAGTTTCAGTCTCAATAGTGCAGTAAAGCCAATCTTTATTCAAGTCATACATTTATATATATATATAATGAAAGAATAATATATATATATATATATAATTCTTTCAGGGACAAAGATGTTCTCCTTTTCACAAAGGTTTTGGCATTACAGTTGTTTTTTATGTTCTGGAGTTTTTAAGTCTGGAGTCCATTAAGCTCATAGTGAGAAAACCAGGCAGGTGTCTGACTCTCTAGACTCGTGCAGAAGTCGAACCCCACAAATTCCTCCAGGGCTGACAAACGTCAACAAAGACCCCTAGAGACACCAAAGGGAGGTGAGCAGTGAACTGAAGCCTCATTGTATTGGCTCATTATGGGGTCCTGCAGTGAGGAAGAAGCCATTTTGTAGCACCACAAGGTCAATATCTGAAAGCCAGAGCGATGGAGAGGATCAGCCATGAGATTTTTAATTTGGGAAAGCGTAGAGGGACTTCTCTAGTGAAAGACAGTCTGTGAATTATAATGGACTGTAGGGATTTGGAGGATAAGATGTTGAGCTGGCAAATGTTGTCCTTAGTTCTAACATAGTGGTAACATTACTTGAACTAGAGTATATTTATTTAACAAATGTATTTTACACAAACATGGTATGGTATACCTACTGTATATTCTTTCAAAACCTTTTCAAAGAAAAGTTAGTGGCAATTCATTTAATTTGATAAAAAATAAAATGTTACCAGTTAAACCATTTCGGTTGAGTGATGATTAATAATTTCGTAATGATACGGTGGAAAGCATCCATGTACATAGTCAAAATAGTTTCAAAATAACCAAGATTGCATACTATTATCTCCTTTATCGATTCACACAATATTTTTTTTACTACATTTTTGTCACCCACTAAACTTGTCAGTGAGCAACAATGATTAAACCAAGTATTAGCCTACGAGGCAACCACAAACAAGAAGAATGTATGCAGGGTTAAAATGAAAATAATTTTTTCAAACAACCAACTGTAGAAGTGAATTTCTGTAAGCTCTACATCGGGACTCTTTCCCAAGAATTTTGGGTTTATTTCCAATAACAACTGAAGAAGAGAGCTGTCACATTCTATTACGGTGACCTCAATGATTCTCTGCCCTGTTCCCAATCCAGCGGTTTTCCATAACAATGCAATTTAGAGGGTGGAAAGCCAAAGGCGACAAGAATTTTTCCTCTTCAGTTAAAACACAAAAGTTCTTTTGACAACAAACCTGTCAGTCTGGCTTGGTTGCAAGCAGTTGACAAATTCTAACCTGTAACATAAAATATGTTTTATATGAGACAATGAGTTTAGTGCTGACAACTATTCTGTAACTCTAAACCGTCTTGGAGAAAGTAGAGGAGCAAGATGAAGCTGGAACATGAATGGCATATATCAAATGTACAAAGTCCTTTTTCCACTTTGTCAAATCTGAGTACAAGTTTATAGTTGAAAACATACATAACAAATTTGGAAATCCTAAATTCTGACCCTCTGAAGGAAACGCATAGACATATTTATAAAAGTCTATATTTTTATAAAAGTATTTTACTCACAAACCAGACAAGGTCTCAGCATAATTAATTAACGAATTAATGTAATTACCGTCTAATGTTCTGGTGAATTACTATGTTTCAGTGTCCTGACATCTAGCTCAATATGAATGCACTGAAAAATCTACACAGGGTTCTGGTTAGCTCTTCTACTTTGCCTGCACATTCTACTGAATCATGACAGCCTGAATACAATGAACCATTTTCCATGCAATGAACTGAAATGATTATTTCCACTCTCTGCATACGGGCACCGGAGGTTATAGCTTTTTGTCATTGGATGTTCAGTTTTATATTATAAATGCCATTGGCTCGCTGGCTGTCAGTCTGAAATGTTGCTTTCTTGGTAACATGCGGATTGTGCACGCGCAAATCAGCCAGGCACGTAACCTCCTAGAGACTGTCTGGAGTCTGTCTGAAACTGATAAAATTGGAGATGGAGTTTTAATTCTCTGGCCACATGCATACGAAATCGTGAATTCGAAATGGGAATCTACAATCACTTTAAATCGCCAGAGCCACGACTGAATAACCACGCATAACAAAGTGATGTTTAGGGACACGCTTTGAAAGTTTTTTTTCCAATGTTTATCACCAGACAGTTCATTATTGCGCAGGTAAGACAACCATCTCTCCAGCGCGAGACTTTAAAGTACAGAACCTCATAAAACGGTTAAATGTAGGGTAGTAAATTGACTGTTATAAACGAGATAGAATTTCTATATGTGTAAATATACCAAGTCCTAGTAGGCTATACAAACATCATTACGTTGATGTTGACGTCATGTAAATGAAATCAATTGTATTTCAAGGTAGCCTACCTAGCATTCAGCACTGTGAATGAGGGTCGACAGTGAAGACGGCATTGTGTCCTCAGAAAATATTTTGTGCTCGTTCAGTTGCCTAACTGACTTTGTCAATAGTACAACATGACGCACAGTTCCTTGCGTTGATGACGTTTAACCCTTAAAACGTCACCTGGACATTCATGCTAACCTGTTGTTCATGAATAATAGATGATCGCTTGAAAGCGTTTTTAGAGCGCAATGAACTGCCAAATAAGGACAAATTCTCTGATTTAGTGTCCATATAGCCGATTTAGGAAATTCACCGACATTTTCTGAGCACTGTGAGAACGGTTTTGTATGATGGTGTTGTTATTATTAAGTTATGTGGTAGGCTATATAATTGCCTGTAGTCATTGTTTGTTAAATATGTGGTTACTCCTCAGGTATTTATTCCACCAGCTGGTCAGATGTCTATTTGACAACATCTAAGAATGAGCCAAAGATTGTTCGAGTGGAGCAGTTCAAAAGGTTGGTAAACAATGTAGACTAGTCGATACAGAACTATTAGGTTAAAAATTACCTGTCTGATGGCACACAAAGCTGTGATCAAAAAGATGACACAAAGAGTAGTAGCCTACCACTAGTCAAGATATGAAGACATAGGCTATTGAATGGAAGTCAGTGTTCACACATTTTATATATCCCAATCTCTACTAAAAGCTCTGTTGTAAAACAAGTAAGTACAAACAGTCAGGTTAGTCGAGATAGACTGACCTCACCCCCATAGATCATTTCACTGATTAACTTATCTAGCCAATATTAACCATCAACCAACCTATCCGTTTTCTTTTACCGGCAAATATACAAATGTTTTATGAAGGGGTAAAGACTTCTATCAAAGGGTAAAGGGTTCTAATAAAGGCTAATGCCTGTGTATCGCTGTTCGTTTTTTTGCTGCCTCAGAGACACATACTGTACTGTTGCCAGTGAACTAGACACCTTTGCTTTGTCACTGCAGTTGTCTACTGGCTACATAGTCACATGACTAGGGAACCACCCACCCATCCTCTCTCCTCTGTTGGGCAAGATGGCCCCTGCACGCTATAGCATTGTTGTATACCATTTCTGATTCAATCATACAGGTGTAATTTAAAGAAGCTGGTGAAACAGATCTTAGAGTACTGAAACGTAATATAACAATCCGAGACATATCCGCCAAGATGTCTAGAAATATATGATGTCTAGATGTCTATAGAAATCTAAAAGTGAACATGCGCTGCAAGCATCGTATCAAAATCCCTGCTTTGGTCTGCAGCCTGATTGTCTGTTATAAAATAGTGTTGGCCCCTTGTGTGCTCATTACCCATCACAAGCCAGTATTTCATTACATGTTGATACCCATGATAGTGTAGTGTAGTTACACGATCATTGCCACAATTAAGGAGTGATATAGAGCTTAGAAAATACAAATTGTATATGAAAAATCTAGTCACCATATTGGTTGCTTAGCTAGCCCATCCATTACCATTTTGTACATAATGCCTTTAATCTGTCTGTTGTGGTAGAAGCATGTGTACGCATGCAGCTGAGCCTGTCTTATCATATAACCCTAACCAATGTGATATATGAACACATCAGCCTTGCAGAGTACTAAACAGAGTGTACATAACATTCATCAAACGCAGACATAATGAGTCTAGGTATTAGTTCAGAGCAGACCACTTATTTAGATAATTAGATAAATCTTTTGAGACTTAAGGCTTTTTGAGTGCTTTTACAGCCCCTTAGGGGAGTAGCCTGACAGTACAAGTTATTTTCAGTCTCTGACTGTGAAGTTTATCTGTTGATCTTATCAGTGACCAGCCAGGACAGATCTCTTCATTATCACCTGCTTAGTGCATCTTCACTTTCTGTCAGATTCCTCCTTCCAGCTCACCTTGTGATGTTCCGTAATGGTTTTCGAGGGTTTTCAGAATGATCATTTTCTCTGTAGCTTAAATCTGAGCACTGTATGCACGCCTTGACATCGTCGCATTTGATCTTTTGTGGTCCAGACATCCATGCTAAACTTAACAAAATATGTTGACGTTGAAATGTAGATATTTCAAAGCACAATGAGAAAGGAAAACGTTGTTACGTAGAAGAAGAAAATGTTTTTGGGGGGCAACTTTATTAGTTTTGGTCTAGATCACATTCACAATCTAGATCGAATATGACAAAACTTATTAGAGAATAGATGACTGCTATTATATTGAGGTTAACCTGATAGTATCTTTTCCTTTTTTTTACATATTCAGTGCCATTCATTTTCTGTAGAGTACAATATTGTTTACATCCATATATAATAAAATATCATGCAATATGTGACATTGAAAACCCCCTTTGTAGCATTTAGTCTAAGCTTTTGAGATGTCGATTTTTGTTGGCTTGAAATCCATAAGTTGTGTTTTAAACTATTTCTATCTTTTCCAATTTTAGGATGCCGAGAAGATGCAGGATACCATGACGGCTAGAAATACTCCTTGTCTCTGGCAATGTGTTCCCAATATGTGTTCACGGTAAGATTTGTGTTGACCTATTCGTTTAAGCACATTTGGGCATGTTTTAAGTCAAGTAAAGAAATGCTTGGAATTTGTGAAAGTGTTGGGGAAAGTGAGCAAGTGTTATCGCCTCGGGGGGAGAGGGGGCGTGGGGAGAGGGGTGGTGTGGCTTTGTGCAGCAGATATTGATATTAACAGAAACTGAGCAGCAGCTTGCATCGTCAAATTTGATTGATAGGATGCTGAGATATGGCTTGACACTATTCAGATCTGCCTTTTAATAAACCATGATTCTTGATCTCTTTACAAGATAATTAAACATGTGGATCTGATAAAGACCACTGGAGGCCTTGCTAGAAAGTGCTGAGGCAAGTGGTGTCACAGGATTGTTGTGTCTCTCAACTACTGGCTCTGTGTCCTCCATGCTGTTGTTGTAACGCTCACAGGCTGTGGCGCAAAGATACATCAAGACAGAATGCTTGTGGTCTTAGTCATACAGCTGCTTGATATATTGTTTAACATTCTGAGAGTATCTCGGTGCACATTGATATCACCCTATATGGTTTAGGAATTTGGTTTGAAAGCAGAGATGTGCACAATAGCGACACCAAGACTGCTTCTTTAATGGCTGCTGTTTTCTGTACTGACTACGTAATGACGCAGTTCTCTGAGGAAACTGGGCGTCTCCTTTCTACATTGGTGTGATATCATTTGAATCAAAGCCTTTTGCCGTATTTTAAGGGATTTTCTGGCAGTTGGCCAAACAGGGCCCAGTTGCTTGTTTCCCTCATGGCAACATAAGATTAGGTCTTTTTGTACAGCTGTGTCCCTTCGCTAGGCTTGGCTATCGATAACTCAAGACCAGCAGCCTCCATTTTATGTGGTAGGCGGTAGCGACACTCTAGGAAAGCTACTGGGATAGGCAAACTGTGTTGCGTGCAAACCAGTACAAACCAGAACTGGAAATATTGAATGTTACAGAGTAAAATCCAGATCTTTTTTTTAAAATAGATTGTCCCTTACGCTTATAGAGATTAAAGAGGGCAACTATTCATTTTTGACCGAACCTCGGGCAGAAATAATGTTTTTAAATCCGTTATCGCCACAGTTTAAGACAGTCCACCACATTGGCCACTAATTTAAAATATGAAGAAAACATTGAAATGCATCTTGTGCAAATTCTATTCAAATGTATTTATATTCAAAAGCGTGTTTTATCATCATCACCGTTATGCATTGTTTAACATTGTTATAGTCCTAACCAAAAAGAATGACACTCGACAAAATACTGAATTAAATTGGAAAATGTTAATGTTTTTGTTTAGAAGGACTTAAAGTATAATAAAGTATATGTTTGTAGCATGACAATTATGTCCTAATATCTGTTTTATCTAATAATTTAAAACAAATGTGTATTTGCATATGCAGTGTGCTTTGTTTGAATGTGCATTTGTGTATTAATCATCATTTAAGTTTTTTATGGACAACTATGCACAATAGTATTTCATCCCCTAATTAGAGCATTCCAATTCCCCATTATTGTTTTTTGGGTTAAACTATTTCGTAACATCGATATACTTTATTTTCGTGTTTTTTTGTTATTTAGATCTGCTCTTTTTACGGTAACCACCATACCGACTACGACTATCATCGCAGTCAACTGACATTATTTTAAATATTTTTAAATATATTTTTAAATATGCTTTGGAAAAAACTAAAGACAAATAATAATTGGTCAGTACGCAAAAGGACTATCTTTGCATTTAGAAGTAATTGAAGGTTAAGCATTAAAAGCATTATTGAAGTAAATCAAAATGTATAACTTTAATAGTTTGCAGAGTTATGCTTAAATGTACAGTATTTACTCTTCCTTAAGAAGAATAGTTTGACAGTTTTGCTAATGCACAATAAAAATGAGTGTTTTGCCAACTTGCAAATACAACCCTCAACTGTCTTAACATGCATCACTTTCAGTCTATTTTCCTGAAAGTATATGAGGTCCAGACTAGCTGCAAGCTTTGTGTGTAATGAGTTACTTTATCATTCTGAGGTTACAATGTGGGAGATTTTGCCAATGACCTTCCCTCTCTGAATACTGGTGTTGGGTCGAATGTTAATAAGTTCATGAAGGCCAAACTGTGTTTCTCTGACTCCCAACACAAGAATGGCTGTCAGAAACATGTTAAGCAGGACTGCTTCTTTCTTGCCACAACAGTAGGGAGAAGGAGCAAGCGAGAGAGTGAGGGCAGTGTGTTTGTGTGTATGTGTGTGTGTGTGCTTGGGGGTGGTGGTGGTGATGGGTGAGGAGAGGCAGAGGAAGAACCATGCCTCATCTTAGGTCAGATTGCTTGCACTTGAGTAGACTTTTTTTGTTCATCAAAACTTCTTGAGCTTTCGACTGCAACAAATCAATGTAGTAGTCCAGCAAACTTGAGATTGGTTCACCAACGAGGTTGCTCAAATACGTTTCAATTGAATTTAAGTTGATAAGATGAATCCCCAAGTATAATGTTACGACCAAATCAGGCACTGTATAACACATAACCTCCAATATTTGGTTATGGGGGATATGTCCCATGATCTTAAAGTAATTGATGCACTTTTGCCTAATGAATTTAGAAATGCTAAATAATACCAATGTGTTTGCAGATTTGGGCGAAAGAATACATAAAAACCCTAACCCTAACCCTGACAAATGACTTTCAGTAACAATTTCAGTAACTTTCACAGTAAACTGAGGTTGTAAGTCTGGCGTTTGTGTGTCATACGAAAAAGCACATCCATGCCAAATATATTATATGTTACATATGTTAAAGTTAGATTTCTCTCATAATTCAGTAAATTATGATATTGAATTAAATCATTGTTATCCAACCATGAAATCAGTGATACTAGCACTTTGGTGTACAAATCTTTGATAACTTCCAGTACAATTTCCTCATCGACCAGAAAATGTTTGGCCCATATGTTTGTTTCTTCAGTTTTGACCTCACCAGGTATACCTGCCTTATTTGCACAATGTGACCTTTAGTGAAATAAGACTCAAAGGCACAGTTAGAACCATTCGACCCAGCGGAACCTCTTTGCTAGAGAAAAATGCACCATAACTAATTGGTAAATCTTCTACCATACCATCTAGGTCGCATGTAAGATTTCTAGTGTCTGGGACCAGATAGTCTGGTTACAGTAAGGTACACCTTCAGCCCTGTAGAACAATGGAAAAGCAATCAGGATTTTGAAAGCAACACTAATATCTGGTAGTTAATTACATTTCTTCGAGGTGCTTCGAGGGTGCATTAGATGACCAAAACAGGGTATAAAACTATAATAGTTTTGCAGACAAGTATGAATTTGTGAATGTTTGATGGACAGCTCATGGTATTGACTTTTTTAACTCAAGGTTAAAAGCATGTATGCATTGTTTTTGATGATTGTTCAATTGTTTCTTGTGTTGAAGTGTTGTTGTTATGTCGTTGGTTTTAAGATGTTCACACATCCTGCCCGTCTCACCCAGCTGTGTAATACTGACAGCTTCCAGCCTATTCTCCTGTATTTCAATGAAAATATTTTCAGCCAGTGCCTTTCAAATGAGGTATCCATCTGTGAAACCCCGACTAGTGTATGGAAAAAGCTCCCGGTGATGGTTAAACTAAATGTTGCATAACCATATAGATAAAACCGAGTGGAAATACCTGATGGGAGGGCGTTAACCTGTTGAGCAACTTGGCCAAATAAACTTCAATACCTGCCATCTTATATTTTCTTATAGGTTTTTACCCCTCCATTCCACTGTTGTCCTTTTAACAGGTCTTAAAGTGAACACTTGAGACAGGTCTAATGTTGAGCAAAAGTGTACAATTAAGTCCTTCATCATTTGATAGAACATTATAGGGTGTTCACATATGGAGCGGCATGGCGAGTTGCAATACATTATCAATGAAGTTCAGGTTTGGGGGAGGAGCCAAGGGGAGGCAAGGAGCATCACGGCACGTCTAATTCATGGGTTGAGGGGCATAAAAAAGTATAGAAATCAACCAATCCACTAGCTAGCTAGCTGTGTGTACCTTCCTACTTTGTCAACACCCACACAGAGCTGAATTGGTATCAGCATAGCGTTGCAGAGAATCCACATGCCGCGCCACTCCATTTGTGAATGCCCTAGTGTTGCAGACATGTTTTTCTTCAATTTTGACCTCACCAGGTATACCTGCCTTCTTTGCACAATGTGACCTTTAAATAAGACTCAAAGGCACAGTAAGAACCAGTCGACCCAGCGGAACCTCTTTGGTAGAGAAAAATGCACCATAACTAATTGGTAAATCTTACCTCTCTCCAAGGTGGAAGAAATTATTTTGTAAACAGGGAATATGTGGGTTGATGAGTAAATCCCCACCTTTTGCAAACTGCAGTGCCCTAACAAGTCTCTCAAGACCATTAGAGTGTATATTTCACATCTCACTAATGTTTTTCAGACCAATTTCAAACAGAAAAATATGATCATTGAAAGGAGAAATGCTAACCGTACCATGTCTTTCCTGTCACACAATGGTGTGGAAAGGTCAGGCCTAATGAAGTCAGAGGGGTGACCCTTAGTATTCAGTGACTTTGCATGGGCTTCCACCCCAGCCAAGGAACCATGCCAGTTAATCCTCTTTTGATCCTAATTGATAGGCAATAACATGATCCTTATCCAGCAGCTTTGTTTTGTCTTCCGCAACCCTCTCATGGAGTGTCAGTGACACTAGGTGTGAAAGCGTTAAACCAAATGTGAAATTGATATTTCTCATGTTTGTTCACTTAAACCTTACTGTTTTTGTTACACCCGCAAGAAAGTCAACAGTATGCACTGCTTACCGTTTGGGGCTCTTTACAAGACTTAGCTTATGACCCCCAGAATCCTTCTGTGAACTGACCAGTGAAAGGCCAAGTTAAGTTTTTGTGTTGAAACTCTTTCATCTTCATCGTTATCTTAAAGGTGATTATACTACTGGCTAATCACCCACTTAAAATATCTAACGAGTTGCTGTCTTGGATGGGAGGAAAGGAACGACCACAAACCAAGGGTGACATACATTCTGTATATGCCTCCAAGATGGTCACTTTTCTTGAGTGATCTTTACACGCTTCCCCTTAGGAAATACATTTATTAGTAAAAATGTGTCTTCATATAGTTTGTTTGTGCTAGGATCTGTAACCGAGAACGTTGGATGACCTGATTGTGCTTGGCCTCATTGCTTTTCTATCCTTAGTTTCCATTTTATTCATTTTTCCACATATGATTATGTTAGACTGCATTTGTTCCACATATTCTTTTTCTTTTTACCCTTTCTCTCCCCCTAAATGTAGTTCCTTGTTGTTTGGTGTGCCTATTGTTAAAGACTATGGGCACTTTCATTAACTTCGGGACTGTAGGCAAACACAGATGCCAAGGAAACCACAGGCTATGTCTCGGGATAGGCGTTATGCAAGGCCAGGCTTCATCAATCCAGACAGCTTAACATTTTTGTATTACTGCTAAGCTTTTTACTGTCACTTTTATCAAGAAATGCCCAATAAAAGAATGGCCGTCGAAATGCTTACACGCTTTGTCGAAATAAAGTTGAAAGAATACTGTAGTTGGGAGGAACAAATGTTTGAATAAGCTGCTTTTTTGCCCCTGTCTCCTTAGCAGCACATCAGTATCACAATTAAGAAGCATGTTGTTTCGCTAGTGTGCTCAGTAGTGTGAAACAACACACTTTGGCTGGGAAATGCCAGGTGTCGTGTCTGTTCTTGTTCGCTTCACACAGTGACTCGAGACCCTCCCTGGAACGCCATTCTCAGGTCTCCTTAGGATTGAAAGTTATTTCCAGCTTGTTTGTTACCATGAGTAATGAGTGAACCAGAAGACCTGGTAACATCATTTGCTGCTCAGAGGAGATTGGGATGGAACAAACACTAATTAGGGATCCTAAGAAACTGCAGAATGGGACCTCGCTCATGTACCCCACTTGACTGACGACACCTGCCCTCTTCACGCCACACTCCACAAACTTGTCCCAGAACAGACACACAGAGTTGGTCTCTGCCAGTCAACCTCTTATTTAACTCACCAACAAACACGCATTTAGACACATACACAAATGGGTTGGAATGGTCACAATACCGTTTGGTATTAAGATGTCGTTTTCAGAAAAAGTCACCAGAAGTCTGGGAATGAACTGATTATCTTGGATTTAAAGACTTAAGTTTAGACAATTCCTCAAATCTCAGAATGGTGCAGTGGACCCTGAAGGATTATTTGGACGATGGAATTCATTTATATGTTTATGCTGATGTCTGTGTTTACTTGTTGTTTTAATACAGTGGGATAGTCCAATCAAATAAAGAATCCAGTTAAATGTACCGTTACTGTTATTAGTGACAACTCCAGAATGAATGGTAACAAAGGCATAGCTAAGATCAGATTTTAACAACAGTAAAAGTAAGGCTGAACTTTAATGTGAACTGTACTTTGATAGGGTTGTGTCTGAACCTGTAACCTGTCTATCATGACCCAAATACTGGATGTTACATCCAAAAGATCTACGTTTTTCACATTGAGTGGAAGGTAGGGTGGGCACTCTCTCTTCTGCACAGAACCATGACTCGTTCAAAAAAGAATGGAAAAAAAGACTTTGATGGTCTTACAATAGAATTGTAATAATGGCCCCAATACATACTATTTCTTTAAAAAATGGTCACATGCTTTTGTACAAAGTTGTTTAGGAAAAGTAAGACATTTTACAAAATTCTCGATTAATAATGAATTTATTGTTAACAAATGGGAAACGTGGTGCTTAAGAACCAACATTTACATTTCGCCAGTGGTTTTCTATAGTTATGCACAATAAAAATCCATATTAGCATAAAACATCCGACTTGATTCCAGGCTCTGATGCAGATACCCTGCAAACTAGCTTTATTTGCCAATGCAGATTGGGTCCCAATCTCTGCGTGAATGTGCGAGGCTTACTGTATGTTTGCTTATCTGTCCAGCCATCCCATCTATTCAAATAGCATCCCTTTAATTACAGCGCAGCGAGGCTGCTCGCCTGGCTTATTCTCTTCCTGGGACCTTTTTTCCTTCTTCTGGGACCAGATGGCGGAGGGGCATGGAAGCTCTTCTTTTGTCTGAACCCCCCTGTGAAAGAGGCTCTCCTCCCTAATGTAATCAGTGGCACCGGAAGGGTCCATTCTGGGCTGTGAAAGGAGACAATTGGGTCTGGACACGTCCAGATTACAGAAACGCAGAGTTCATCTTCCCGGCCCTGCCCCCTCTGACCAAGGCCCTGGCACAGAGGACCATCAGCTTTGATCAGCAGAGGGTGGAGGCGGTGATCCGACCTCTCGGGGCTAAAGGCCGCCCCCCTGCCCTGTTTACCCTGTACTTGGCTGCTGTTGACACCTCCCTTCCGGAAAGAGCACCAGGGGGGCGGGAGTGGGGGGGGCTGGTAGTGGTGTGTGAGGGGGGGGGGTTCTAAGGGGATAGATGGGAGTGGGGGGTGGGCACCATGACCTGTCTAGACACCGTTGCCCGTTTCTATGGTGTTGCCAAGGAGACATGATGAACTCTGACCTTAAATGTAGTTGGTTAAGAGTCACTCTGGTCATCCAAGGGGATTTTTATTTTGTTTTTTTCATTTTGGAGGAGTTCGGCAGTGGGGAGAACAGGCGGGGGTATGGATGTTACCCACATAATACACTGCCTCCTGGAAAGGACAACTACGATGAATCTATTGACAAAAGTTCTTTCTAAAGTTTTAACATTTTTATTTTGTATTTTTTTTCAACAAACTTCAGGAATGTATGTAACTGAGATCATTACATCTATATTATATACTGTATGTATGTATGTATGTGTCTATATATATATATATATATATATATATACACATTAAGGGCCTGCACATACATGGCTCATTTGTGTTAGGACATGGAAATAAATATTTGTTTACAGATTAAGTGCTTGCTTGGCAATATATTTGGAAGGAATTATGTTTTGTTAAAAAGATAGTGATACATACAGAAAAAAACTTTATAAAAGGTTTTTGGATGGATTTCTTCTTTTTTACATTTTAGAATTGGATCATCCTCTGACATCAAATCATTAAGTCAGTAAGTAATTACTGCAATTAATATTAATTCTTGATATTAGTGTGGCCTTTTGATCTTAAAATGGTAAATATGCTCAGGAAAATCTGTTGAACAGTTTTGCGCTGTTGTATTTTTTACATACCTCAGAAAAATTGTAGTTATGTGATATTAGTTAAACATTTTGATTATACAAGATTTATGTATTCTGTATTCTTGAGGAATTGTTTATCTGATAAATCAATCTTTTGAAAAGTATAGATTCATACTGTTAAATAGGTTTATGTTGAGAGCCTTGCAATTCCTTGCAAAGGCTTCTTTTGAGCAATAATGATAATGATCCAACCGATAGACTAGAAAATCATGTATTTAGAGATTAGAACTGCTGTAACTAGATATTATTTAAGAGATCACATTTTAAGA
Source organism: Mallotus villosus (assembly GCA_903064625.1). NCBI lineage: Eukaryota > Metazoa > Chordata > Actinopteri > Osmeriformes > Salangidae > Mallotus > Mallotus villosus. The sequence continues at coordinate 118,105 of CAEFZP010005721.1, forward strand.
AAGTTGAAATTTGTTATATTAATGGTATACTGATTTGAGAATGATATCTAGGTATTTCGTCCTTCATGCAGTTACATTTCCAAAAAATGACTGCATTATATACAACTATCAATAAATCTCCACGAGACATTACAAGGGTTTTTTCGACATGTCGTATATATTCCAGATTCAGTGAATTAGTATCAAGTATTGAATACAACTCGACATGAAAGCCCCTTAGAGTCTCAAGCAGCAATATGTTTGTACAGTCTTGGTGCTAGGACACCCGCATCATCATGCAGACAGAAGCAGGAAACGGCAGATGTTGATGTTCCTGTGGAGAGGGTGTAGTGGTTCCACCAACATGGCCGCCGCTGCCACCCCACCCTCTTGCCTGCCACTCAGAAGTTAAAATGGCAGCATGCAGCAAAGTGAGTGAGTGAGGGGAGGGGGGGTGGGGGTGTAGGGGAGGCGCCGACCACTGCTGTGTGGTATGGCATACTCCACTGAACCATACCCTTCCCTCCTAACACCAGGTCCAATCACTCTGTATTTTTTTAAGTCATTGATGAAAACTATTGTGAGGATAGCACAGGTTGAAGGTTCTGACATAGGTAATGGGTTTCCCTTTTAGTGTGAGCCACCATTTTCTCCATTAAACTGAAGCCACAATGAGTGGTTGAAGGCACAGGGGCTTCTTCATGGGATTGGAGTAGTATAGATGTATATACAAGATGGGCGGTGGTAGCCCAAATAAAGCCTCAGGATTGGATAATAGGGGTGTCATTCAACAAATACAGCTTAATAATGGATGTTTCCCCTTGCATGTGTAACCAAGAATGGTTACAAGAACGATGCTGTATCATTGGAAAAAGGTTTATCTCTATATCTTGTTTTTGCGATAAGCTCTCTGAAATAAGACATTACTGTGATGATTTCCCTCACGAAGTTCTATGTGACAGATTTATCTCCCCTCATTTTACTTTTAGTGGAGTGTTAGAGGAGATTTGTGCTGTATCACAAACTAACATTTAGTTATGGCTCCACATTTATCATGTGTGAGATTGCGTGGCCATTTTATTCTGCAGAATCATGCATCCAACCATCTCTTCTCCCATTGGTTCACAATGAAGGCTGCATGATTTGTATTCCAATATGCTTTGTAGAATCCCTCAGAGAATGTAAACCTTTTTGATACATGAAGGGCATTCTGAGTAATGTGCAATATGAACTGATTACATAAATATTAAGCGCCCTGTAAAACGGCTGAATATGTTTACTTGTTGGCATGTATACCAAATGATATCCAACAGAACAACAAGACCAAGTTACTTTAACTGAACTGTTTTCCAATAATTGTGTAGCATGCAACAGCAAAGATAAATGCTGTTTGGAAATCATAATTTTGGACAGTGTGGACTCTCAAGCGCTTCCAGAACTGATAAATACTCGTCATGTCATGGCAAAGCATTGTGCGCAAAACAAAAGACAAACGCCCTTTTCATTCAGAACTGAGTTCAGTAACGACGACAAAGCTAATAATTGTGATATCCAGCCATAGAACACACTAGAACAGATAGAGGCATTGAACCAAAACCATCTATATTTAGGCTTTTCTGCCTATGCTGTAGGTATGACATCCAACCATTGGCTCACCCAGCATATGTATGTGTGTCTTTCTTTCCACAGTGAGAAGAGATAGCAGCGGTTCTCCACAAGGAAGATGTCACGCCGAAGACGGGTCCGCACGATGATGTTGCGAGTGTCAGTGTGGCGTCGGGGGTTCTCTCTGTGTGCCTCTCTCGACCATGACGCGTTACCATGGAGAGTGAGTGACAGGCCAGTCCCCAGAGAGAACAGGGGGTCTGAGGTGAGTCGGATGTGGCCTTGACCCTGTCTGGCTTTGTGTCGCCTGGCAACAAAAACACACACATGGTAAAATAAGGACAGATATTACATGAATGTGCTTGGCACCATGTTCTGGGGAATTCACAATTCACAAAAGGGCATGTTCAAGAAAACTACTTTTCATTTTGTCTAGAAAAGGATGTGAAAACCCACGTGGAAATTGACACCTCATTTTCTCAACGTACCTAAGAGAGTAGCCAAATCACTAATTGTTTTGGTAAATTACGTTTAACAAGGAAACGGTCCATGTGTCATGTTAGGTCTGGCTCGTCACTTTTCTTATCGTTTACAGTTTCAGGTCTGTAAACTGTAATGAGATGCACAGGTCCAAGAGGTTCCCTGCATACAAAGAACCAGACTACAGGTCAACTTTTGGGGATTCTAGCTGGGGCTGCGATTTCATTTAATCTGCATAGTAGAATTTACACACATCTTATGTTAAAACCATCCCAACATGGTTGCACTGTAGGCTCTGCATTGAGGGTGACTCCTGTGTTTTCGTGGACATGGGACACAGTAACAGACACATAACAGTGCTAAGGTGAGTTTGATGGAACACCAGTCTCGCTCAGATTTTTTGGGCTCATAATATTCTGTCGATACAGAACCTTTTCATTGCCATATGGTTTGGAGTTCATTCTATTCGTCATTAGGTGGACCAAAAATATTTCTAGTGAAGGTAATATGTTGGCAATCATCGCATGTTTATAGATCCCAGACGAAACTTCAGTTTGTAACTGCATAAATATATTTCAGTGAGTTAAATACATTTAATTTATAAATAAGTGCATCGCGGTTGTATTTGGATCATCGAAATGATGCACCGTAAAGTTGGTTGTGATACTTATTTGGGCATATAACTGGTGGAAGATTGAAGATAGAAGTTAACTATGTTTAAATCATGTTGATCAAGGTGCATATCAACATGAACACAAGTACAATTCATTGTAATGGGTGAATTTCTGTTTAGTGCGGCCATTCAAATTAGTCTTCACTAACGGTAAACTAAAAGAATAAACATGAAATAAAAATATTACCATCATTTTTTCAAGATGTGGATTATTGATATACTTATGCTATATAAGAGAATATTTATGTCTATACACGGATGTAAACTGATCTGTTGTTTAGTAGAATCTGTATAGTTTTAATACAGCTCCAATCAATGTAATCCACTGTGATACTGATTACTAACTGAGTTGACTCGAAATTAGGATCTGGTTACAAATTGGATGAAAATGTAGACAAAGCCCAACTATTCCTCTTTCATGCATTAACTAGTCAGTCTACTAAGATTCTTGCCGTGGTGACACAATGTTTGACACCAAAGGCCAAATTTATGATGTGCCCTGCAGTCCCATTGCAATGCATCTATCAAAGTACAAATCATAATTTCTTAGGTTACTCGAAAATAAATCTTCCAAGAAAGTGTTTCAAACAACTTTGAGGAATCAGTATTTGCTGAATAGCGCATTTTCTCACCGAGAAAATCCCCTCTAAAAACAAAACATTCACTCCAAATATCGGCATCAGATAACCTGGATGAGAAAAACAGTCAAGGGAAAATTCCCCCCAAAGAACAGGAAAGAAACTTGTGTTAGAAAATGTCTTGAATCTTTTTCTTTCAAGAGGTCACTCAAACACAGTGTGTGAAATGAGAGTTGCCTGTGTGTGACTTCCCTAGAATGTATCCCCTATCCCATTGTCTGGCCGGTCGACTTCTGCAGGCCCCACTGGCCTGACTTCCATCCTTGAGAGATCAAGGGTTACCAAGGTGCTATTGAGAAAGAGGGCGCTCAGGGAGAATGGGGACAACCCAGACCACCAAATACTCATTTCCTTTGCATGTTAGGTACCCCCAGTTGGGACTCAGGCAGGGTCACTGACACTTAGTGCCAGAGTGGATGTTTGTCTCGTCATTGTTATTAATGAAAACTGTGGCTCTCCACTGCGCAAGGAGTGGGTGAGTGTGGTGTTGTAATTTGGTAATGCCTTGAGATTGCCCAAAGGAAACTGTGATCTGACTATGTCCAGGCAGTGCCAAACAGCAGTACCTCATTTAGGAAGGTAAAAGGTGGCTCTGTCCACTCTCGTTCTCCCCACAAAGTCTGGCCACTGAGCCTCAGCATTAACTTGTATTCTAACAAGATTAAAATATATTTGTCCTGGGGATTAGCATAGTTAGGTGTCCTTTTGCAGTTTCTTTCTTCGCACTAGTGCGGCAACAGTGGGGCTTTGATCTGTGTTGCGAAGCAAGGGTCCTGGCTTGGCCAGGCCATCGGAGTGCCAAGTGTGAAATTGGCCTGATGTCATCCCCATTCTCCACTTTTTACATCTTTCACCACTTTAATTATGTTTCCGCCACAAAGAGCGGGCAACTCAAAGAAGATTTTTCTCTGGCTATAGGAAGCATTTGGAAAACTATGGGTAAATGACACAGTAGGGGAGGGGAGGGGGTCAGAGCAGGATGGGTTCCTATTGTGTGCTGCAGACAGGATCAATGCCCCTTCTGATATTTCTACCTCTACTTTTTCTCTCTCTCTCTCCAGTCTCAACGTCCACCTAACATTCTGCAGGCCTTGAACTTTTGATACGTTTTGTGAACAACTTCTTTTCCAAATTGTAGCTTTCTTTAGTGGAGGGTGGGGGTGGAATGCATGCATAATTTTAGTTATTTTAGTTACTAGTTACTACTAGTTACTATGTAGTGAGTTGTACAGTATCCTTAACTTGTTTCTGTATACTTTCTATACTGAAACCATGGTGTTAGGTTGGGGTAGGTTTAACATTAGTTTACACCATCAACACTTTTTTTTTGATCTGATGTGGTTTGATTTTGAAGCGGGAATGTGAAGGGTATCCCTAATAAAGGTGTAAAGAGGAGATGTGTGAATCTGTGATGTAGTTCATGTGCTTGTTCAGGTATAGATCAGTGGAGTGAGTGAGTGGGTGAGTGAGTGAGTGAGTGAGTGAGTGAGTAAGGGAGGGAGGGAGGGAGGGAGGGAGGGAGGGAGGGAGGGAGGGAGGGAGGGAGGGAGGGAGGGAGGGAGGGAGGGAGGGAGGGAGGGAGGGAGGGTAGGGAGGGAGGGAGGGAGGGAGGGAGGGAGGGTGCAGGCATGTGCGAATGTGTGTCTGTGGGTGTTTTTGAGACAGGGGAAAAAGAAGAAGGGAGGGGCGGGGCAGTGAGTATGAGATTGTGGGTGAGAAAGCTCTGTGTGGAGAATGGGTTACTGTCGGGTGGGGGGAACCAGCCACCTGCAGCCATGACAGCAGGCTTTGACCTTCATTGCTCTCTCTCTCTCACTCTGTCTCTCTCTCTGTCTCTCTCTCATTCTCTCTCTCATATTTATATATATATATTCCCTTTCCCGCCCTGGCTACAGTCTTTTCAGAAACAGTAAGGATTGACTGTCTGCAAGACACTGGCCTTTCCTTCATGGCACCAGTCACTGACTGTTAATGTTGCATTTCAAAACTAGCACACATACATAATGATTTTTAGCAACACTTTTAAAGACATCTGTGTAACCATGGCTATAATATACATATAGCTACAATCTTATAGTGCTATAAACTTTATGATTTACCCAAAAATATTTTGTCAAATTACCGTGTCAAGATGCTATCAGTGAAATTACTTATTTTATACCTTTAGTAAATACATATTCTGTTTATGATAGCAAAATAAAGTATTGTTTGTGTGATATTCATATGTTCTTCTAGATTCAACGTTTCTAGGATTTCAGAAGAATCTGACAACGATCCTATAATGTTTATGAGGAACCTATCACAACAGAACTGTGTACACCCTGTTGTCTACAGTGTGTGCCAGTAAGCTTGGCCTTCTTCCAGCCTATTGACCAATTTGTTGTGGGCTGTGCATCTTATGTTAATCATGTGGTTCTTTTTTGTTTGTGAGTTAGTTCTTTGTTTGAAACCTCCATCAAAATTGACAACAAACAATTCAAATTAACTGAATTTAATACAAACCCTTTTACAGCAACTATAACATTCTAAAATCTTTTTTTTAAATGAATTACTCAATATTATACTAGAATTGTTATTGCAAGATATTAGGGAGTCTTATAAGAATAAGGCCTATGAATGTTGATGAATAGTGCAAATGTAAATGACGATGTGTTACATATATAGGTGCATTTGATATTGCTATTGTCTTAAGTTGTTTGTTCTTGCTTAATAAAAGTAATTATATTTCAATGTTGTCTGGACCAAACTGTTGCTAATCCGTTAGCCAACATGTCAGTTGAAATACAATGGTACTAACACGTCTGTTAAAGGTATGGGACACACAATCTTTAGCAGAGAAGAAATATGTTTAAGTGCAGAAATATGTGAAGCCAGTTTCCCCCGCTATTTAATAAATTTTCAGCAGAAATTCACGTCAGCCATGTAGATTGGTTTAAAGACGGCTATGTCTTCCAGAAATGAGTAGGCTATGCTATAGCTTTTTGTCTACGAAACTAGGATACATAGGCTATTAAAGTCTCCCTTTAACCCATCTTGGATCTTCTTAATCAACACAGCTAGTGTAATAGCGCGCTAGTTAGCTTATAGAAGGTCACCATCCGCCTTGAGGAGAGAATGGTCATCCTTCGCTAAACTATTTGATGCTCCAGACACTTGCTGTAAAGAATGACTAAGAGTGGCTTTCGGGGAGGCATGTTGATTTGGTGAAGTGGCGTGATTAGTTTGAACACTCACTGTCGTGTGGGTTGCTGGCCTACGTAGAAGCGGTCGCTTTAGCTGCAGGTGTTAAGGAACCTCAATCCCACTATCTGCTCGTAAAGCACGAGACCAATCAAGCAAGCGCAATCACTCGGGGCCACCGTTTGATACGTTACTGTGTTAAATGCATATTCTTGTATACTGTCCCAGCTATATCAGCAGGTACCATATAGTACCCGTAGGCTACACAAGTTATGGTACTGGTGACAATCATGACCCATGCTTGCCAGTCGTGACGTCATCAGCATGGATACAGGCCATTGAGGCCTTGTATTAAGGGTTACGCTTGTGTTTACACATGGATATTGTCATATCATTGGTGACTATCTGGAACGTCGTGTCCCAGAAAATGATTTCAGGCACGTTAAGTGTATAATCTTCAAAGTTTATTTACTTTTCTTTTCCAGTTTTCCAGGAGGCAGTTAATTACGCAATTAATACATACATGATACAAATTATGTACATTTATACCAAAGAATAATTCAAACATAAAATAAAAATAGCATTGTATTCTACAACTCTGTTGTAATTCCATTTAAACATGTTCATATAGATAGATATACGCTGATGAATAAATTCATTATGTCGTACCAGCAGTTTTCATAAAGGCAATAAACTTGAATCAAATAGTATGCATTTGAAGTAATACTGCTTCTCTGATTCGGCACAGTTCTGTTTAATAAAAAGTTCGCACTCGAACTTTAAGGCAAAGTGTGTTCGGTTTGGTGGATTTTAATTCACACACACTTTTTGCAGATACACAACAAAACAATTCGAAAGGCAAAAGTCCACAATTTGGTATGGATACAGTCTAAAACCTAGCTCGATCATACTTTCGTCAACGAAGACCAAAGTTTATAAACACAGTAATTTGCCCAAGTACAACAAATTGCAGCTTTCATGCAAAGGCCCCAATAAACTATTTTCATTCACAAAAAGAAGTTATTGCAAGATAAACAAGCAGTGTAAACACCTCAGAAATCTACTCTAAAGCAACACTGGTCATTGGATAGATTTTTTCTCAATATAATCTATATAAATACACATGAAGTCCTTTCAACAACAATAAGAGATTTTCAACAATTGTTATACAGTCACTGACGTATGCCTTCTTTTCTGATATATGAATATGTAATAAAATGTATATAGAGAAAGAAATCTGAAGAACGCCCCATGTCTACTCTGACACAAAGTATAGTTCACCAAGAGTGCGCTAAACGTTTTGCCTTCATTGTCATTATGCTACAGAGTTGTCTCCCTCACGTTACATGCAGCATTACATCGTTCAAAACACTTTGCTACAAAAGATGATCATATTGCTTTTCAAAAAACTATGTAGGCCTATAGAGGCATCGATACATTGGTATTACACAGTATACGAAAGTTTTGAATGGAAATCAACTTGGTTTAGATGTAACTATGAGGCACAATCACGTGTATGGCCTACATATTAGCATTTTAAGCAGGCTGAGTCGCATGTTAACCAAAATTGCGCTACTCTTCTCAATCAAATGTTATTACAAACTTTATCTGTGGGAAATTTCCAAAATATAGTATCAAAATCCGTGTTCTGTCTAATTAAGCCTGCTCACACCTGACTCTCAAAACCCTTGCTATGTCCATTTTACACCAAACACAACTCCAATAAAACCAACGACTATGGAAATAAAATCTTGTCAGCATTTATTAGGATTCACAGTTGCCTGGATGCAGCAGAAAATATTCTTTGGACTTAAGCAAGTAGTTTTTTCTTCGTACCTTACTGACAGATCTAAACGTCAAATGCCAGTTAAAAGCGCTATATGTAGACATGAAAATGAATAGCAGTATAAAATGAAGTGTAAGCATTGTATACTTCCTGGGAGAAGACAACGTCTACAGTATATTGAAAACATACTTTTATACAACATCTTTTTATAGGATATTGCAGAGATATCTATATATATTTTATCAATGTATGCTGGTATACTCTATACACTGGCCCTTGATTCGATGAAATTATTGCATTGTAGGCTTAATAAACTGATTTATCCCATCTCAAAAATCAATCGCTGTCTGATTTGTCGTCTTTTGAAGTGGTAGCGTGATTGTACAGTCCTTGTGCCATCAGGTGCAAGGCCAGACTGTTTTTTGTGCCACTGGCTTTCTTGATTTTGGCCCTTTTGTTCTGGAACCAGATTTTGATTTGAGATTCATTAAGGCCGAGTTCTTGCGCCAGGCTCTGCCGCCTCTGCTCGGTGAGATACCGGTTTGTTTGAAACTCGGTTTTTAGTCTCTGTAGCTGTTCAGCTGTAAAGGCCGTCCTTGGTCGCTTGTCCTCTTTGCTGGCAGTTTTCTTCTTTGGTTTTCGAGATCTCGGTCCTGTTTTGGGAAAGAAGGCATTTTACAAATCTAATCACATCAAATTTAACCTGGATTAATAAAAGATGATAAACTGAAACCCAACGATGAACTGATTCATAGCCTGTTTGACGACACACCAGGGCCTACCCAAGGCAGTCTTGCGTAATGCAAAGTAAAGATGTGAATGGCATGCCGTTGCGTCGCCTATCCAATCATTTAGCGCGATTCCTAAGCAATAGTTAAGAAGACAGACGATTAAATATAAGATTCATTCATGTGCTAAAACAGCGTTGGAAGTTGGAAGATATGTATATATGCCTTCCAGTAGTGGGACTGAGCGCGTGTTTCTGCAAGCCAAGAGCTTTATTTAGGCAATTACACACTTGGATTAATCGCCTATATATCACACAAACAGCCCACCATTTCACGCTATACTTCAAACATGTAGAAACATTAACAAATATACCCTAAACAGTCATATTTATTGTGAACCTTTTCATATCTATCTATTTAGTATATGGCCTACGCCTAGTATATAGGCCTAGTAATTACGAAGAATAGTCTTTGTTGTTTGACGATATTGATCCTTGGTTTTGACGGGACGTTCTGTCTTGAAACAGAATATGAATCCATTTTAGACTGATCATGAATCAGGCGCTTCCACGAGTAGCCTAGTAGGCCTACTACAAGACCGTGACAACAAACTATTCTGTGTAAAAGTTACAGTTGTCTTTTTGGAAGTGGAGTGGACAATTGGTAAAAAGATACCATTCAATGTTTGTTTTTGTTTTTCAATGTTAAAGTAATAAAGACTTATGGAGGACTATCCGCTTGCCTGCTTCTTGGAAAGGGTATCCAAAAACTACTTACAATGACTCCAGTCCACCGTTACATAATGCATGAGAACATGTTGTACTCTGCAATCTTTAGGCGTTAAGTAATATATAACCCAACTTTAACTTCCTTAATGAGAAAGTATTTTCAGTAAAAGGTCAAGCTATGTAAAAAAAACTGGTATAGCCTTCTGTATCTGATCTGTTCACCACAACACTGTGGGTCCTCCCATTGTTAAAATCTATGCATATTCAATCTGGCCGCAACAAAAACTGGATTCGGAAGAAAAAGCGATCTAGCAAACAATGTGGGACATATATTGTGTATTGCAAAGCCCTAAACTCAAATGAAAATGTAAAATTGGAGCCCATGAAATCTCACCAAAATACATTTTATCAAGCAAATATGCGCGCCAATGTTTGTCAATGTCAGCGTTTTGCCCAACACGCGTTGCACAAGCCACCCGTAAGCAAACGAGTTGTGTTGATAGTGCAATATATTTTGAATAAAATCAGCGCTTTACGCAAAATGTTATTTAGGAAAAATCTCATGCGATTTTTGTAATAGCCCAAAGATTACAAAAATATCACAGGGTTGCATATCCTACCTAAGTATTCTATCCGCACAAGCTACAGCAAACGCAGAAATACGCCCACAAAATATTCTTTCTCCATTCATCTTAAAAAACTATTCGGTAATGTATACCTTTCGATTTATGATAGGCTACCAGCGTCTTATTATAAGCTCCTCTTTGTGTGGTTAACGTTTCAAAATGTGACGACGTTTCTGCTACTTTATACGCTTTGAGATGTCGGCCAAGGCATATGAGGTCAGTGTTACATTGGGGTATTTCAGGTTACCAAGTAATAGAAAGGTTCCGTACGTAGCCTACCTGACGAAGGCCTGTCAGAGTATCTGGTGCAGTAAACCCAAGCTGGCCAGAGCATTGGCTGATTGGTTGGTGGATTTGAACTGGCTTGAGAACTATCCGAGTCCGAGCTTAGGCACTGATCTCCATTCTCTCCGCGGGGTTTCAGAGACTCTTCTGTCTCTATTGCAGCCTTCTTTGCCCCTCCGACTGCATGAGGGGTAGAAGTCCCCTCCGCTGGTACAGTACTCCCTACTTGCTCTGTTCGCGGAGTGGCGGGGCTGTGGTTCTCTGTAGTAGCGAGGCTATTATCTTCACGGTTTGAGTTTCCCTCTTTCTTTCGCCCGAAGTCCGGTCGTAAGATGTTGTCTATGAAGAAATTGGTGACTCGATGCGGGATCTGTAGGTTGCCAGGCGCTTGTAAAAGGGGTAGGATAGCTCTGTTTGACTCATCCGCCGACCCTTGGCGCTCTGCATCTCTGTTGCTATGATCATTTTCTTCCATACTGATACACTTTCCACTTTACCTTAAATTCCTTAACCCCTTTATTACTGTCCCGCAACGAAACGCACGCAATCCACTCAATGGAAAGAAACTTATAAAAATGTGTCAACAAAATTAAGAAAAAAATCAAATTTTGGAAAATGCCTTGGACACCATGCAAACCCCTGCGACAGTGCCCTCAGAGAAAAGCATAGTTTTTCTAATATATTCCCAAATGTGACTATCATATATATTGGAGCGAGGCACCATTTGTCATTTGCGCATCCAATTTGGTGCCATCCGTTTTCAGACTTTTCAATAAAAGTACTTCTATGACTAAACTAAGAGTAAATAAAAAGGCTTCTGACTGGTCCTGAAATACACTCACTCTGGAGTTTTGTTCTTATTTTCAATACGAGCCCCCGAGTGACGTTGGGACCGTTATCCTAGACACGTGCCTTCGACCAATAGACTTGAAGAAATCTCCCCACATGACACTGACTAGCGAGTAATCGACAAACGTCCAACCTCGCCTTTTTAAAGGGAAAGGACTCTGATATTAAGAAACAGAACTTGCCAGTAACCTAAATGCGCTGTAACTATTAGATTACCAATCTAGTTTCAATATTGCATTTATTTGACCATAAATCGAACGACTTGACGATGAACCATCACTCCTCCCACAAAAGTAGGCCTACATTACTGAATGACAATCTAAGCAGGTGCTCAATAGCGCATAACTTATTAACTGGAGAGTAATTCTAATGTGAAAAATTAGTAAGAATTGCTGTCTATTAATACGTTATGAAGTTGTTTGACAGCTAGATCCAGAGTTTGCCGAGCAGTCCCTCAACTGAGCTAGGCTATAGGTTATCCAACGCAGCACCCCATAATTGGCAGGGTGTGCTTCGAGAGTCCGTTCAGCTTGCACCGAATACCCTCTCCAAATTAGAGAACTGCAATTTTTCTCTTACGATTTTGATTCAACAAAGCTTTCTACATTTTTGACAGGTTTTTGACATTCAAAATATCTATGGACTCACGGACTCTTTGCGCTTTTGGTCACACAACTCACAAGGTAGTTCCCAAACCGTAGCTTTCAGAAGTGTATAGATTGAAATATATGTATCTAAAAAACGAGTATCAACAACTTTCTGAATCATTTCAACTGTATAGTGATTGAATAGTCGCAAGTGAGTCGTGACGCCGAGGTCGAGCAAAAATGGGTCCATATCCCTTTAAAATGAATCTGTGATGCAAACAAACTGTTGTGTTCACTGTGCACATGATATAGAGTCGCGCCAAAGACAAAACTTTGTATAACTTTGCTGACCAACTCACTGTGCGTTTTCTCTGAAATGTGGATATTAGGCGTGCGTCAACAGTCCCTGGTTTTTCATCTGAAGCGCAATGCGTAAAAGTGCATAAGTGAAGCACTAAGCGAGCAGTGAGTGAGGACCGTTGTGAAATGTATTGTTTTTAGTCCTTGGATTATACTTTGCACACTTAAGTAGCATTTTATATGTTTATGGGACTAATCAAAATAGGCTGTATTGAAATGAATAAATGAATGAATTAAACAGATCATTGTGGCTACATAGGTTTTAAAATGTTAAGAAATAGATAGCCTATTTAAACAAGTGGCCATCAATGTGTGAAATTATAGGGAAGTGTTTTATGCAAACGTGGGTCTGATTATTGTTGGCTGTGTGTTTCTTGATTTAATACTTTGACATGAACCCTTTGCATTGCTCTGGAACGATAACACTGTAATCACAAGATCGTATGGTCATTCTCAACAATGTATTGTCCAGCAGAAATTGTCTTTTTTATGCTTCAAACTAAATATATTATGATTATTCGTCTGAGACATTTTCTTATAAATACGATTTCTCTTTACTGCGTGCTCTACATTTTCCATATTGTATTTGGTCGTATGGTCAAGAATGACTGTTTGTGTTGGTTATACATGTTAGTTTTATGTTTTAATGATATACACCATACATAGAGCAGTAGGCTGACACCAGCCTTCCAAACGTGCGAATATGTCGTCTCTGTTCGGAAAAAGATAGCACGTTCACAAATTCCCACCTAGAAATCTCATAACATCATAATTCTCGATGGTTTTCTCGACAGACACTTTTCGGCTATGTCTTATCTCCTTCTCTGATGAGGTGAAAGTTAGAAGTAAAGGATGTAATTAGATAGGGCCAGTCTCATGCTGTGATTGTTTCTCACTTGTGAGAGATGCCCAGATTATCTTGATCTCCGAATGGGCAGTAGACAATGGCGATGCAGACAGGCCGCTACCGACTATGCTTGGCCTCTGCCCCCTTCTGCCTCTCACTGAGAGACGTGGCAAACAGGGGTGCGGAAATGCCACACTTCCATTCGTATCCATATGTATCCATATGTATCCATAGTTATTATAGCCATGTCTGGGTTGGAAATGTGTCAAGAAACGATGGGCCAGTGTGAATTCCCAAAACATATTTTCTACAATCATATAATCTGGACATTCTCGGTGTTGGTTCCAATGCAGCAACTTTACACCTGAACGCATAGGCTATTCAGCATATTACTCTTCGTGCAGTTTGTTTAGCTATAGCCCAGGCAATGCAGGTATACCTTTACCAAATCAGGCCAGTTTAGCAGAACCTGCAAAACACGAAACACTTTGCTGCATGTGATTTATAAATGACTTAATAAATCAGTGGCGTGTGCGTATATCTTTATGATTCCCTATAATCAAATAATATAGACACATGCCTTTTGTTTTATTTGGGATAACAAAATATTTTGGCCAATGGTAATGGAACCCTTTTAAATCAATCTGAATGAACGCATGAATTTGCACACCAACATAGAGTGTGCGCAATTCTTTAATTTGAATATATGGATGGGTAAAGTGGTAGGCCTATGCTGTAATGGGTAATCTATGCAACAATCTTTCGTAGGCGTCATGCAGTTTTCTATTGGTAGCCTGGCAGTTACGCCCCCCATAACGTAATAAAGTGCGTATAAAGGGAGTGCAGCAAGATTTTATTTTGCTGCCATATTTGAAATGATCCATGATTCCGTTATTTAATATCTTCTACTGAACTGATACCATGCACAGTGGCCATAATAGTACGGAGAACGTAAATGACTATGGTCACACCTGCTATATGCTTTGCATGACCTACCCTTATTAGTCCGACTCAATTTAACGATGTCTCGAGCAGTACCCAGTTAATTCGCATATCCGCACCTGGAAACCTCTAGACTAAACATCTGACAGCTATCCAACACTTCGTCCTGAATGGACACTGCATGCCTTAGCAAGGGAAATTAGATAGTCACTCAAGAGCAGTCGGTTTTCAACGAATTCCTCAAGATTTTGTCAACACAGAGTGATTCTGCAAGACAATATTTTAAAAAGGCTAACTTGTGGTTTTTCTATGCCACGATGGGCTGTACTCAAACAGCGGAGTGGATAGCCAAGAACGGTTAATAAGGTCCCGTAATGACTTCTAGAGTGGAAGTAGCCATGCAGGCCTAAGAGGTGTAACACGCAATGAAATATCCTATCAAATAACCATTGTGCGCTATGTGCTTAACTAAATGCTGCAATGGTTCGTATTTAGTATTAGTATTTTCTGTTCTCCTTCAGGACAGCCTGAAAGTTTCATCATCCTTAATGCCATGCATGCAAAAAAACGGTCAAATATTCCAACGAAGTCGATAATTAACGTTCCTGAATCGATGCGACGTGCCTGTCTGCAAAATAATTAGAATGTTTTTAATTGTTTATTACACATCATATGGGTGAGACCAGTCATTTATTTTTTACATTCGTGAATGTTGAAGAAGTTTAAAAGACAAATGTTTAGTTGACTATGAACTTTGAAGTGTGCATGCACACAAATATTTTAGCCTATTTCATATATTTATTTATCCCATGCACGTTTGTAAAAAGCTTTCCCTCTCCGTATTCTGATCAATATTAAACTCCACTATTGAACTATTATCTATTACCCTCAACTGAACATATTAAGCAGAAAGTCTCAACGCCGTTGTCATTTACCAACACTGTATTCAAACAAACACCCCACTGCGTAATAATAAATAGCATAGTGTGCGCATGTGCGTGTCCTTGAGATCCTAAACAATTGTTTCCCATTTATTTTTGTCTTGGTAGGGTTGTCTCAGACATCACGAGAATACCATGGAATCAACCTCCATTACAAAAGGTGATGCGGAGAGGGATTTGTGAATGGTCTGCTATGGTCTGTGCCAGCTCACAGATCACAACAAACTGTGAGACTGTTGCAGATGTGCCCTATCTCCACCCCGCCCCTTACCCCAACTCCGGACACCGCCTCTATACCGATGAATGGGATTGCTAAAATATCGGCTATGTCACCATGGGGTCGGCCCAAATCCGTTGGCTTCAGCTTCCTGTGCCTTTCAAAACGTGAAAGCATGTCTCGCCATTTGAAGATAATGTGCACTTTTTTGTGGTTGTGTCCCAGTGAAAATGGCCTGTTATGATAGGCCTATATAATTCGCGCGCAGCTTTAAAGTCAATGGTCCGATATGTCAACAACAACACAGATATCATGACCCCATTAAACACCACACTGTCACGTTTGTGGATCTATAGCTCAAGCTCGGGTCTAACTTGCGCAAAGCCAACGATTGTATTGCTGTCCCAGTTAGGCCATCACAGAAGCCTGTGAAGGGCTATGGCTACACTACCCCCACAGAACGACGGAGCGTGTCCCCACGCTTCACTGCACCAGCGCTGCCCTGCTCCACTCTCGACATCCAATAGGCTATTGAACTGGGAAAGGGGATTCAAACCCCACTTGCAAAGTTGAAAGTTCGATACCAGTAGCCTATACGTGACAGATAACAGGCCTAATCTTTACTCTGATTCTGATGGCGGGAAATGATATCATTAAGAGTTGGTATAGCAGCGCATACAGTGGTTTATTGCTGGACACGCACATTTATTTTTTATTGCAACAATTCAAGTTTTCAAATGTCTTAATCATATGATCAATCAATTGTGGATATAGGCCACATCAGATTAGAGTCTGGGAATGTTTATAAAGGACTGTTTAGTTGTAGTCCTGTGAAGGCAGCAATGCATGTTTACCACAGTCCTACAATACCACTGAAATAAATGCTTGCTTGGATATAAATTAATGAAGGCAGACTGCTTTCTGAGATCATGAGATGTGTATGAAATGAGATTTTAGCTAAACACATTACTATGGGCCATTTAAAAAAAGTATAGACATTACAAAGCCTCGTCTGTGATGTAGGCAATAGTCGATTCAAAACCATCAAATTGGATGTTTGACGTCCGCCTGGATTTGGTCAACGTTCACGTTCAAGGTCAAGTAGGCTATAGAATAGGCCATGCAGTGTATATATGTAAGCTTTTAGACATTTAATAAAAGAAAAAAAGACAAATGTCTGTAGGCAGAGGCCTATATACAGATGGTCTGTCTTCGAAATATACGAGAAATATATTACAATATGTTCTGACTATTATTGCTGACTCATAATAGTTTAAGTTGTATAGACCTGTTGACCAAAATGGAGAACAGCACTGTTTGTGCAAGTTCCGACTTGTTCTAACAACAACAAAAGAAAGATATTACATTATTTAAAAATGTATTGAAAGCAAACAAAAACGTTGATGTACTTCATCAAAAGTGAAAGATTATGGAAAACTGATGAAGTTGCCTATATGTGGACATATGCGCCATATCCATATGCAACCCTTCAAGATCAAATTATGTCTGCCGTTCAAGTAACTTTCACAGTACGACAACATTTGTTTCACAATGTTATCGAAACATGTTCTTACCAAATGCCCTAAGATACATTGTGTATTTCCATAGGAGCTAATAGTAGGCCTATACAAAGCTTTTCTTGTGTCAATATAAAGGGTATTATACTGTATGAAATAATCTAAATATTTACCTATAGCCTATCTAAACCTGTAGAACACTATTTACAAAGTAGGCTAGTTAGAGTTTACAATAACTAAACCTAAACTTTCCAACTCAACCAATTATATTCATAATGTAAAAATAGATGTATTAACTTTAAGTTACTTTCTGACCCTTTTGCGTTAGCAATAAAGAAGGGAATTTGGTATTTGATCATATAAAAGGATGGCAACATAGCCTACCCTTGTATGTTGATGAACACTGAAACCTCCACAGGCTATAGGTTATCTGGACGTTTCACTCCTACTCGTGACAGTAAAGAATGGACGCCACGTGGTGGCTATTTCCGTAGGGTTAATGGGTTTAGATTCTCAGTCATACAGAACAAATACCGTGCTAGGGGAGGAGGGCACCCCAATGAATAACTATTGGACACAGAAATCTGTTCATTAATAAACCCCCAGTCTTGTAACAAAAAGGCATATATCCATGCAATGTAAACATTTAGGAAGCTCGACCACACAAAAGATGAACAATAAAGTTAGTCTACCTGTTCAAAACTGTCGTCCCGGGCGCACAGAATAGTCTGTGGTAGGGCAACGGATGCTATTTCGCGGGGTTTGGATGGTCTACATACCTCAGGCACCTGTCGGAGACGTCCGAAATCATTTATGAGCGTAAACGACAAGTGTGGCGAGACAGGTGGGAGGAAGCACTTGCTTCAAGTCTCAAAAATAAAACGTTAGGCCTGTACGCTTTTCTTTTCACCTGCAAGACTGCATACCCCTTAGTTGCTCATACTTAGAGTTAGCCTAAAAGATGCAGCTGGTAGGCTATGATATATCCGACATAACTAAGTTAAGAGAAAAAAGAAACTCTTCTCAGTGACTATAGGCTACTTGAAGAAGACTGATACTGTAATTACTGTGGTTTCCTTTGTGTTTTGTGTCCGGTTGGCACATATGTGTTATTTAAAAGAAATTGTCATCATAAAAATAATAATCAAAAATGTAATTAACTCGTTAACATTTTCTGCATCATAAAGTGAAAGAAATAGCATATAAGACTTAAAGAAGAAGGAAGAATATAGCCTACTATCGAATTGAAATTGAAACAGCCTATAGGCGCGTGGGTGGGACTGCAAATTGCAGGACACAATAATGGTCTCTCTGGTCACTATGTAAAAGCCATTTGCGTCATTAGGTCTTTGGTCCCGTTTGCTACTTTAATTTTAGGGGAAAAGGTCAGTCAAATTATAAGAGTACTTGACCTCTTCTTGTGTGGCATCCTGCCCTCCACTGTCCCATTTAACTTGCTGGAATCTCATGAAAGCACATGTTCACGATGGAGCACCTTTCACCCTTCTAGCAGGAGTTGTTTTTACCCCTAACACTGGAAATGTGATAGTGTTTCAGTCTTGAAACCTTTGTCGACAGGTTCTATTTTCCTGAAGCCCATGCCATTTAAGGATATTGTCCACAAAGAGCGTCAATCGTTGTATTATAAAATATATTTTGTGATTTAGTGATCTATTATGTAGCCTATTGTTTAAAAATTACTCCGATTGATCAATGTTCGTTCATACATTTGACATTGCTATTCACTTGTTGCTGTGCAAGTTGCGTCTTATAAAATAATATTATGCTAAAACCTACATGCATGTCCAATAAAAAAGGATAGTTAGCCTAATCTTCTTCTTGCTTGAAATAGCCTATACGTTTCCCATATTTAGATATAGGCCCAGGCCTATATCTAATAACAATAAAGTTCATGTCACATAGCATATTGAATTAACTCGATAGAATCAGTTTTAATTTGTGTTAACATAAATAATGTTTAGGCTAGACTATTATTTTTGTTTTCACGGGATATAGGGTCCTCTCACAATGTGTTAGATTGGGCTACGTGCCTAGCTCACTCACCAGGCCCCAGACAACAGGTGGTACTCAGATGCTATGTAGGCCTACCACCAGATGCTGTGCGCACAAGCACTTTTTGCCTTTTCTCTGGCACCATGAACGTCGATTCTGGTCAGCAAATTCCCATTGTCTGATGATTCAGAACTTGACAAAACAAAATACCGCACTTTTATGATTTTTTCCTATCCATGCGGAGACACGCCTGTACTTTATTAGGGTGCAATATATCATGTCTACTATACTCTAATCCGGTCTGTATGAGTCGCCGTGTTTAATTTGCACGGGAACGGATTTGTTTTGGTAGCATGCATAATACGCCATTACCTGAGATTTAACGTGTCAACACACGATTGTCTCTGAGAGAAAAGAAAAGGAGAACGACTCAAATGACACACAAAGGTACAAACACCAGCCGAGCCGTTAAAGCCCCATAATCTCCATGTATGACAGCAGGCTACATGTTTACTCTTCAATAACGGGGATGTTTGTTACGTCAGTATAAAAAGACGACTGAAGCTAGGCTACTATAAAAAAATACGAATGTTACGGCTTTTTTTGTCGACCTACTATTTCTTTAGCTAATTAAAATATTGAACACCAAAATCAAGGAGTCATTTCAACAGGAATCCTAGGAATAAATGATTGCATAAATACAGTGAATATCTGAATGGATCTGGTATCACTATGACATGAATACAGAGAGAAAGCGGAGCAGCCTCAATTGAAGACTACCATTTGAATGGGAACTGAGTGGGTAATTTGAGCTGCGCTGGGGCCTTGCTTGTGGCCCACTCACTTTCAGGCCTCCGTGGCATTTACTGTAATTCATTATTCCAGGCTGTCCCCGAGAGAGAGAGAGAGAGAGAGAGAGAGAGAGAGAGAGAGAGAGAGAGAGAGAAAGAGGGGGGGGGGTGAAAGAAGACAGGAATGGACTCAGTGTAATGAAGACTCGGTGGACCTGAACGGACCTTCAGGCTCCTTTATCAAAGGCATCACGAAGAGCCAGGGATATTTAGGCTGTTCGACTTCTATTTGCAGTGTGAAAAAATACGAATTTTGGAAATCTTGACACTAGCCCATATATAGGCTATATATATTTTAATGGAGGCTAAGCAATGGAGTGAAAACGAAAGAAAAAGTATACAATTATGTATACGAAAGATGAAGTATGTCCCAGAATTTCAGTGAGTTTTGACCTTTTATGTTTGTATTGTCCGCCTGCTGGTCCACCAACTTTAACTTGAGGTCCTCGCGGGTTTCCCCTCCTGTGTCCATGCAGACAGTTGTGCTGCCATTATCATTCTCACCACTAGGGGTCCACAGCTGTCAAGCCAATGATGTCCAGACGTTCTAAGAGGATAAATACTGTCATCTGGTGGTAACAAAAGCCATTGCCACTGACTAAGGACGATCTGTCTCCATGACAGGTGCTCACCGTGTTCAGCTTTGAAATGTATCTCTGGGAAATGTGTATATAAAATCTACCTCTGATATCTATTTTGTTCTCTCCCTTTGCTCTCTTTTCCTCTCCCTTCTTTTGCACTGTCTCTCTCTCTCCCTCTCTCTCTCTCCCTCTCTCGCTCTCTCTCTCTCTCTCCCGCTCTCTCCCTCTCTCTCTCTCTCCCTCTCTCTCTCTCTCTCTCTCTCTCCCGCTCTCTCCCTCTCCCTCTCTCTCTCTCTCTCTCTCTCTCTCTCTCTCTCTCAGAAACAAAAGTGAAATGTATCTTCATCAGCTTGTAGAACATCCACCCATCAACATGGATTTTCATTTAAAACATCAAAACATGTCATTTAGACCCCATCCTATCTAAACACATCTAGTGGGACCGATACTATCAGCTGTAGACACTAAGAGAGAGAGAGAGAGAGAGAGAACATATCAAAGCAGAGGCGCTTGTCAGTATGTGTGACAGAGCCCGCGAGGGTTTCTAAATGTGCATGGCGGGCTGACAGCAGTCCCTCGGCCAGGCTGTGTTCTACAGAGGCCCCCGCAGGGGGGCAGACAGACAGGCCTCTCCATCAGGACCCATCCCTGCTGAGTTTGCCCCAGGTGAGAGACTACAGAAACAGTCAGGCCAGTGGGGTTGGCTGGTTGGCAGTAGGGAACACACACACACACAGGCACACATTCACAAACTACCAGACTCACCCACATGCTCACACATACACGTTCACCTAAGGCAAAAGGAGGTGCCATACACTTCCACACTGTCATCAAGCCTGAGAAAGGTTAGTGTTTGGGGACTGTACAATGCCATAATGGAGGATGGATTCTAGCCAAATGTAGAGCAGAGGCATCTGTATATACAGTATATGTGTGTGTGTGTGTGTGTGTGTGTGTGTGTGTGTGTGTGTGTAAGAGAGAGATTTCTTTGGCAGAGTAGGAGTAGTCTAATGGAGTCCTTTAGTCAGCTCTGGGTGGAAATGAAAGGCAGTTGAGGCCTGGCCAATTATTCTGCCTGAGCAGGGGAGGAGATGTGTAGATAGAGTGAGGGGAGGGGAGCAGCGTGTGGCGTGTGGCGCTGGATGGCTGCCCTGTTGGGGGAAAGAGAGAGAAACAGAGAAACAGAGGCGAGAGAGAGGGAGATGCTCTCAGCGAGACACAAGGCCGCAGCCGAAATGAACCAGATAAAATTGGCCGCTCTCCCAGAAATTCTCCCAGTGCAAAAGGTTAACTGTCAGTCCCCCACTAGGTAAAAATAGACTGCTCTCCAGAAAGGCGTGTCAGGAGGAGGGATAGGGACAAGCAGGGTGGCGCTGGCGGAGGTGTAGTGGCTTGTATGTGTGTGGGGTATGGGGGGTATGATAGTGTCTGAGTAACATGCAGGGGTGCAGGTTCAGGGGAAAGAAGGGGGTAGGGATGGTTGTTGAAGGAGGGGGGGAGTAGACAGTGGGAGTGAAGGACAGTATAATGGGACTGGAGGCTGACCGAGGGCCTCAAGACAAAGGAGAGTCCCTCTCTATTCATCTCCCTCTGCTGCCAGACACAACAACAACATACAGGCCAGCTATCTTGAGTCCAACAGTGCTGCTATGAGTAATTAAAGGCCTGTTTATTCTCTTATAATTGCAATATAATGAGAGCAAGGTGTCTAAATTCCTAACCCCAAATCTGCCAGATCATGACTAACTATAGCGATCTGGCTAATTATCAAATGGAAATGACCAGACAGGTTCTTAAATATCAATATGGGCACATAGCATTACATATTTGTCTCGTAACAGTTTAATTTTAGTCCTGTGAACCCCTGTGCTTATACAACCATGGTTAGGAGGCTAGACTTCCTTCTTCCTCAGCTTACAAGACTCCCCTTTGCATGGGAATCTTCCCTGTTAAACAAGCTACATTTGTCCTATTATCTATGGTATGATGACACATTTTAACCCAAATCTCATAAATTGTACAACAGAATGTTTCCCCCAAGATCATTGCACAACACTTAAAATTAGACGCAAGAGATTTGATGGTTTGATGTGTTACTGTTTTCTGAATACAAGTAGTCCTTGAGAATACATGAGGGCCTGGGGTTAATACATGTCAAATGTTTACGTTAAGTTTTCTACAAATCATGCAGGGGCCCATAAGTAGGCTTTAAGGTGAGACACATCCTCACGTGTTTTCAGTCTTTTTATTTTCACTTTAAGGTCGTAAAAATAATACACAGTTGAAATATACACACACTTCTTGACACAATGAGACGATAGGTGCTTCACCAGCTTTGATAATATGTTCTCTTGTTTTCTAGCATGTCTGAAATCCTCCAAATCCCAAGACTCAGGTGTTACCCGATCTGAATGTTCATGTGGACAACTAAGTTCCTTAAATATCCGTCTTAATCACTCGGTCATGTATCTAGCTACATAAGATTTTACAAACAGTTTGACACAATGAGGCTTTTTTTGTATTCTCCCTGTAGAGGGAGAGTAGTCATTGGTGTACAGTCTTGAAAGGCAAGTCATCTGTTGACTTGGTATACAGAAACATTGATGTTATTGCTCATTTCAAATACACACACTGCATTATGGTTCCATGAAACTACCCCAACCATAGCCAGAAATAATAAATAAGAAAAAGTCAGCTCTTGTATAGATCGGATTGCACTTTATTCCTCCACAGAACCCCAAACTGGATATCTACGGTAACACCTGTCTGATTATATAGAGAAAGCAATTATACTTGTGAGCAATATATAATGAAATATGTACAGGTATAGTAAAACTAAAATGGTATAGTGACAAATGCACTCATTTCTATAATACAAAGGCAATCACAGATTGCAAATCTTTGAGGCTGAAGTAAAAAATATCCCATCCTGTCTCTTTCGAAGGGCGCATGTTCCCAATCATTATACTTTTAAACATCCCATTCAAAAGTATGATTTAGCTTGAGACTTCTAACAATCACTTAAGGTGTGTGCATGTGTGTGGAGGGGGATATTAATCCAAGTCAATAATTAAGTACACTTTTACACCTGATCAATTGGATGTATTTTTAAATGATAGATTTCACTGCTGTGGGACTAGGATCTATTAGGACCAGATTTCGCTGGAACACGGCAGTAGGACCAATATCTTCAGGGCGTAATATCATTCTGATACATTCAAAACATGGTTCCGTCATCAGTGATGGCATGTGCATTTGGTTTTGGGTCACAGGTGTTGGCTCAATTTCTCATCTCAATAAATAAATACTTATTTTGGTTCGTTACAAATGGGAACATACAAAACTCCAATTCAGCCCTCCAGTCTCCATACATCATATATACAAACACTTCCTTGATATTTTAGCTCACCACTCTTAACATTTCCCTTTTTATGATTGCTTTAAAATCCAGGCAAAAACAACAAAAAAGCCAACATGGTAGCACCACTATTTCTCTTACTTTTATCAGTTAAGACCGACACGCATCCACACACACACACACACTCTCTCTCTCTCACCATGCAAAAAAAGAAAAGCTACATGGCTCAATCTCACACTGTAAAACTGAAACCATTCAATGTTTCACTTCAAAAGTTCAAATGACTGGGGAGGGCAAGACATTACCTTCCTACTATCATAATGTAAGGGTGTCATATCTAATGCTTTGCAGAGGAGTGGCGGGAGAACATCTTTTGGCCACAAGGGGGTCCAGAAGTAATGGCACATCAGAGTCACTTGGAGGTTTTCTGGACAGTGTTTGTTTGTTTGTTGTGAAGTAGTCAACAGTATGACGTGGGGTGCCGTTTGTTGTCTTCTCCTCAGAAATCTCGCTTCCTCGTGACCATCTGCATGTTCTTGGCGTTCCACTGTTTAGCTCCACCTCCTCAGTCCATGTGGGGCTTCTCACCACCGCCCTGGCCAAGACAAGGGGATGATCGTGACGTTAGTGAATGACATCCTTTATGCTTTACATTGCACTAACAATTCACACTGAAATGAGAGACAGAGCGAGGGATCGGCCTACAGTTATCGGACTGTGGAGATAGCTCTCAAAATAGTCCTGTGGGACAATATAAGAGGCCACTTCATCATAGTCTAATCTGTCTTTTCTGTGCTGCCATGAACTCATTATTATTATTATAATAAGGTTAAAAAATACAATCCAGAATGACACCCCTCCCCCGTCCACTCATGGGTGTGCATTCATAAGAGGAAGTGGGATCTTTCAATTCCTTTTATTTCCATGCCTGTGCAGTCAACCACAGCGCCAACTCTTCCTCATCAGACCGATGAGGAAAGGCTGAAAGACGACAAAGATCTGCTTTAAATGTTTATCTTAAAAGCCACGAGGCCAACAACTATCCAGGAAATCGCTGACGCTGAACTAAAAGGACAACAACACGTTGGTCAAATGTAACCACGTCTTAATCCCTCCTACAGAAAGAATGAGGTGGGGAGGGAGAAAAAATATTTATTCAGGGAGAGCAAACAAGGACTTGTGCCAGCATTCCCAACTTCTTCACAAACAACAACAACAACAGGCGACCCTCTGGTCAGCTCAAGTGACTGGCTCGCCAGTATGGGAAAACAACACGCCTAATCTGCTTTCACGCTCTCCTGGAGTCCAAAGGAAGAACTGGTGTGATTCAGACAGGAACTTTAAAAGAGATTGAGGCGTGTTCTGAATGGAGTTTATATGTACACAAGGAAACGAACACGGGGAAGAGAAAAAAAGCTGAGAATGTGTTTGGGACTATTAGACATGGCTTCCTTGTAAAAAGTCATTTTGATTTTAACAAAACTGTTTAGTACACCCTTATTTTCTCCCTGTAGGTTACATTTGAGGTACATGAATTCTGAATTAGCACTACTGGCACAAGGTGGACTTGAAGTCGTGGTTTCAGGTCTTACCATTGCAAGTTGCCGTCCAATGTTACCAACAGTCACTCCCCCAGAGAAGAATATGCATGGGAGCCAGGACCGTACGTACAGGAAATCTGGGGATGTGTACCTGCAAGAGCAGAGAAAAGATACACCATCAGGTTGAGTTATATGGCCTGTTCCAATAGTCAAACATCCTTTCAAATTAGATATACGCAAAGACAACCCCTTACAAAAAGCATGGGAACGTACACATTTTAAAAGACTGATCTTTGCGTGTGCGTTCATGTATGTGTGTGTGTGTCTCTTAATTCCTAAATCCTTCTGCCTCCCTACACTCCTTCAGTCAACATAACCAGCAGCAGCCTTTTGAACACTTCTTTGTGAGGCCCTCTCTGGAGCAACAGTGCGCTGCCTCTTGGCAGGATGTTTTTGAAGACGTGCCACTCAGGCAGGTACGGGGGCTGATAATTGGGTCCTCAGACACATGGGACTCGGGATCAGGGGGAAATAATTGCATTCATTTTCATGTCTCAGCTGTCAGCTCTCCTTGATGCAATCAAGGTGAGAGGAGGTGGTGGGGCTGAGGGAGGCTTATTCACAACGGGATACCTACCTCATCGTCAAGTGTGCGTATCCTTATCTCAAACTGACTCGCTTCTTTACTGGTTGCTTCCACAATGATTACCTCAGTATCTATGGACTAACCAAACGGATGTCCCACTTGCTATATCTAAAGTGCAGCTAGCAGATGATTTAGCATACAGCAGTGGTGTAGTCTAGCATGAAGTAGTGGGCATTCTGTCAGTTTACTCCCACCTTCATTTTATAGTGGGCATCGGTAAATCCTTGTGAACAGCACACACATGTATGTAACATTGACCACACCAGTGGAATATGCTTCAATGGAGGAATACAAATAAGTCTTCTTCTGCTGACTTACTGATAAACACCATTGTAGACCAGCAGCTGGGTGATGACAGTGGCCAGGAAGGCGGTGGTGATGCTCAGACCAAAGCCGCTCCTCGAGCGGTCAAACGTCCACCACAGGCCCAGGGACAGGGCCGCAAGGGTGAGAGACAGCTGCACATTATTGGCAAAGTCGAGTTTCTGTGATGACCATCAGTTAAGGGACATAGACAAATCTAGTACTGCTGTGGGTCGATCATTCGTTTGTCTAAAACGGTCATAATCACATGCTTTGGGGAACATTACTGACACGCAAGATATAAACCCAACTGAATTTGTCTAGTTCCCATGGCCACTTGGTTTGGGCATCCTAAGAAGGATATGCTACATGTCAGAAAACCTGCTGCTACTTTGTTGTGACCAAACAAGATGAGGTATGCAATCTTTCCACTTTGTCGAAGGTAAGGATACAGCACTGGCGTGGTTGATGCCGACAAACACTGCGATGCACCTCATGACGCTGGCCCACTCCCTCTTGAACTTGTGAGGCTCTCCAAGGTGGCTGTCTATGCAGGGATACAACAGGCCAACAACAGCTGTGAAAGGAAAGGAAAATTGCTTTAAAAACATGTTTTAAATTAATGCACACAATATTTGTGTCATTACTTTGATACCATAACTCATTATTTGCACATGCTGGGCATTCACATTCAATGACCTAAAACTAAAAAAACACAAATATCTTCTAACTGTTCTCAGTTAATCTCTTAAATAGTTTGCTATTTTGCAGGTTCAACCTTGGATGATGAGAGCGCGACAACGTGGGGGAGGGGTTGGACAATAGTTATTTATTTAATTTCTACCGCACATGACTTCCTTGTTTCTCTTTCTCAGCAGTGGCATGTTTCAGGCAGCAGCCAATCACAAGTTGTGGGGGAAGTGTGTCTGCAGACTGCGTCACAGGCCTGTGAGGTGCAGTGTCGAGCCCCCGAGGGGACACCATATCACATGATAGAACATAACTAATTCTAACCCTATTGTATTTAGCCTTACATGTACGTAAATCCTAAATTAAAGTACCAAAAAAGACTCCCAAGAAATGTCCTCTACAGAAAAACAAATAAATATCTTGTTCACAAAAGTCTGCAGCTAAACCAAAACATTGCAAGTAAAAAAACATTTATACAACCCAAATTAATTCAACGCTCTTTTGATAAGGAAATAACACGTACATAATGTTGAATAATTATCATATCAATTACTTTTAATTATTATTCTTAACCCGTTTTTAAAAGGCATAAAGTTGTTTCCTCTGGACTGTAGCTCTCAGCGTGCACTGCATAGCCGCTCAGAGGCCATAGACGCAATCTGCAGCCGGATTGGCCTGTAAAGCTCACCCGTTATGAGAACAGCCATTCAAAGAGCAGCACAGCCCACCATGTCCGGCTGTTTCTATGGAAGCCTATTGGTTGACTATTGAAACACTACTGTACGTTCCCAGACAAAAACACACATCCATATGGATTGCGAGAACACTTACATAACCGATAACAACAAACATAGACGATTTCCCTAGTTGACTTTTGTTTAGCTAATCAGTAGGCTATGATACTGTGAATGGCCACAAAGACCACCATATCTGGCAAGCTGCTGGTCGCGCCCATCCCCCTCCCCCGACATTCCATTGACCAAATAAGTAGACAACTTATGATCGACGTCTAACTCATTCATTCTCATGCATTCAAAATAACTATAAATGCCTCTGGTGACATCTGATGTGATGTGTCTAGAGCTACTTACCAGCCGCTGTGCCACAGCAAGGTGGGATCCACCAGGCAGATGAGAACAAAGTTGTCATCACCTCTTCAGGAAACAACGTGACATTTCTTTGTACTTGCAGCAAGTTCAACACCAATGCAAGAAATACTCCAACGGTGAAAAGGACGAGACCCCGCCGAATCAAGTTTGTTGTTCTGACGTTATGTAGAGACCCGTAGGCATTGCTGAGTACTGACGTTATTATGGACATCATTTCTTCGGCCTTTGATGCGACCCAGTTTGCTCCTGATAAATTATTGGTAGATTCTAGCCTTGATGCACAGGAGCAGCTCCAACAGTGGTCTTCGAGTCTTGGCATTTGGCACTTTTGAACTGAAAAACATGATATCGGTTAAACTACATTGTAGATCACCATATCCTGCCACGGCAGCACTCACGTCGAGTTGTGAGCTGTATGGCAACAACGTTAGAAAGACATACAATATTCCTAAACACATAACATACAGACGAAGCCGCAATAATAGGCTATATTAAAGTAAATACTATTTTATCAAGCATATTTACCACAAACATTTTAACTTGATGATACTACAGTAGGCTTGATGACAAAAAGAATAGAACCGTTTGTTACCTTGGTCTTCAGACGTCTTCACTGTCTGATTCAGCGATGGTCGACCCTGCTTATTTGCACCTTCGGAAATGATTATGGTGTGAGCTCTTCTTTGCCCTATATCTCACGTTGTTTGGTCACATCATCGTTTGAGTGGTAAGCAGAAAAAAAGCTGCTATTTCATTCCTGGCCGCAGACCTCATTCCAGACACAAGCTTCCTCTGCAGAAAACAATCACAGCTGTGTCGGGTGAGCTGCGTCAGCCAATAAGAACGAGGCGGGCGATATGACGCGACGCCACCCCACGCCCCTGTGCTCTGGACAGATACACGAGCCTGCCGCCTGTGCGTATGCAGTCATGCTGTCTCGTACGATAGCCTTTGCATGAGAGGGTGGAGCAGGGCAGCAAATGACTCAAGTCAAATAAACTT
This sequence comes from Mallotus villosus, assembly GCA_903064625.1. Classification (NCBI taxonomy): domain Eukaryota; kingdom Metazoa; phylum Chordata; class Actinopteri; order Osmeriformes; family Salangidae; genus Mallotus; species Mallotus villosus. The sequence continues at coordinate 147,167 of CAEFZP010005721.1, forward strand.
GCCAAACAGTCATATAAATAACTGATATGAATAACTTGAAAAAGCTATTAAAAAGTTGCCAGTATTGCCTTGTTAGAAATGATAGAAGACTTATTTGTGTCTAAGATAGGACACTGTGTGCATATTTTCAGTACTTATTTTCAGATACACCACATCCATGTCTAAGTCATAAATACGGTCAAGTACGTAAGGGGAAATAAGTTCAGTAGCACAGATAACCTGTCGGTCATATACTATGGAGGGAGTGTAACAGGGGAGTGTCAGTCCACCCGTCCAATACCCCTTTGCTTATGTCTCCTGGGATAATGTCAACAGCAGAAGAGGTCATTGCCCGAATGCCCTAGTATTTCAAGGACTGATATTACACGGAACAACAGAAAGTATGTTTTGTAACAATTTTCCAACGCACCACTGTGATCCAATGTCCATTCAGGACAGACACTTCCCGGTAGGAGAAAAACACAAACATGACTGGTTTCCTCGACACAGATTATGTCTAGTTTGGAATGAAGAAACCTATCCCCTGGAAGATTGTAACTAGTTTTAAACTGGACCCTAGATGGACTAACATGTTAACAAACGTGTCTGGAACCCCTCAGTTCATTTTTTGATTTCCTTTCGAGGGGCGTTATCATAGGATGCAGACCAAAATGCCTCTGGAAACAACTTGAAAGAATTGAATAGATCCAAGTTCATCAACCAATCAGACTAAAATGTAATACTTGTTATTACCAAAAATGCCTCAACAGCGCTCCTCTGTAGGCTACAGTCATCATATCAAACCTGCCTTATGTTAGATAAACTGTTGTAATCAGCCAAGCACTATCCAGGCCGGATGGAAATCTGTCTGAATGGGAGGGTGGCCAGGTGTTTCAGCTGGAGCAACAAAAAAACATGAGCTCGCAGATTTGTCTCGTGTGTTGGGAGAGTGGTTTAGAAGGGAGGGGGTGAGGTATTTTGGGTTGGATACTTTCAAACTCAAGACAAGTTTGGCGAGACTTACATACCCTGCACCTTTAAACAAAACACCATGTTGCAAGTGTTGAATGTATTTGGTGCCCCCTTTTGAATCTACTTATGGAAAATAATACTGTTTCTGATTCATTCTCTTGCTCTACACTCATTTTGTATCAACTTTCTTGGCCGAACCATCAGCTGCCACCCTGACTACTGTGTGAATGGCAACATGTAGTCATACACACTAGCAGTATTATTCACATGCATACTCATCACACATACAAATTAAATTGCCCTATGCTATTTCAATTGAATCAAACTTCAAATTTATGCAAAGTTTCTCTGCATAGCAAAGAAGAATTGATTGGATTATATTGAGTTGTTTAGCCAAGGGATTAACAGCAATCTAAATTTGAGTTCGAAAATATAGGCAGGTTTATTCAACATCGGCTTCAGGCACTTGAAAGTAATACCATGGGTGAACCAACCTTTTCTTGCAAATTGGCAACCAAAATTAAGTGCTGAAACTTGACCTAGAGCACATGAGAAGGCACATAAATCATATAGGATTTTGTTTCAATCAAGTTGAATTAAAATCGTTTTTGAATTAATTGTTTTCACTGCAAATGTTTCAGGGTAAAAATGCATGTTGTTTTGTTTTGCTATCGGTATGCAGAGTAGAAAGGAGTTAGTCAAGAGGCTCATTTGCACTGAGGCGGTGTTGAGGCAATTACATTCTGGTTGCCATCTACATTCAGCTTTAAAAAAACAAAAAGTTCTTCTTAGAATTTTCAGGGTTTTGTTTTGTGACTATAATGTGACTTAATATGGTTGGAAATAGGAAAACAATTCTCTTTTAAACAAGGGAATTTATGGAAAGATGGCATGTTGAAAATGCTGAAAATTTCTAACGAACTAAACAGCATGATTAGATCCCTATTATTTCCACAAAATAGATTGAATCCCAAATATCAAAATAAATAAATATGAGATTAATGGTTTATTATAAGCAAATACTTTTTTACCCAAGTATTTCTCACAAGACTTCAGATAAAGTGACTCATTTGTGACTGTTTAGACATTTCTTCTGGGTTTTAAGGCATTTGTTTGTATATTTATAAAGGCGTGGCAAAATAACTGGGTCAACTTTAGATTTGCTTTGCTTTTGAAAGAAACATAATCACTTTCTGACTGTGTTAATAAGTGCATGGTCAAATAAATATGTCAGAGTTTCATTTCAGGGGAGCCCCTTTACAATTGGGATACCAAATAAATCAAGCATGAAAGTATTTTGAGGGTTTGAAAAGTTTGTATGTGTCCCTTATCTCTCTTCACTAAATGCTTGGGTTATGTTGGGAACAAATACAGCATGTCTTACAGGATAAGAGTTGTGTTCTCTTTCACAAATGGAAATGTTTATATTTCTCCTTCTCCCATCTCTTATCTCCTCAGTGGCACTAAAGCTATGTTTGAGAGATGTGCACAGACCAATAGCCCCTTTACACGCGTTGTAAATGTTTTCAACAGACCGTCACACACAATGTCTTGCAGTTTTGACATGAAGAAAACAACATCTTACCTCATCCTCATTTCCCTCAGGCAATGTGGTTTAAGCAGATAAACAGGCAACCTTATATAGTTTCCAACGGGACGAAGCTCTGAGGCCAGAAAAAGAAGGTGACAAACTACAAAGTCATAAAGCTCAACCTGCTGTTTGCCCAACAATGTCATTTTTCTGTGGACAAGCTGAGTACGTTTAAAATCCCGTCACAGGCAAGTAGTGCATTTTTGTTTACTCCCAAATGAACACTCTGTTACTTAGGAAATCCTGGTGTTAGAGGATAAGAGCTTATAGCAGTTTATGCATGTGTAAGCATGTGAAGTGGAGGACCTGGGCTGACAGTATACAACATCATGATCAAATGAGCCAAACAAACTTTAACCAGGTTGGAACTAGAAAATATAGCAATATCACACCACTAGCGAGCAGTAATTGGGTGCAAGGAATTGACATTAACGAATGTATTAAAACCAGATGAAATCATGAGCCCTATACGCTAGCTACTGCCCTTTTAATAACCATGAAAATGATTCAGCGTATCAGCAAATAGCTCCGAGCAACACACTCTGCATGTGTCGAGGAGGCTTCTGCCTCATCACGAGATAAAGTAGGATGTTACGACACTTCAAATGAATACCAGATCAAGCACACCATAGATTATGCTGTTAGACTGTGGTAAGAACCCACCATTTGAAAAGAGAGAGCCTGGAAGAGCAGATGGTAAATTGATCTATCAAACTGTAACGTTTGACAATTTTCTCCCCTCTACCCTGTTCAAAATTACGAAGGGAGACATCCTAATTCATCTACACAGACAAGAGATGAAGACTTTATAAAGGTTTCAAATTCATTGGCTGTTTTTTTTCAACCCTACCAAGATTGTATTTTGCAGTTCATTGCATTGAATTTCTGTGGAGCAGTGTCGTGTTATAAATAAAATCTATTCACGAGATTAAAAAAATCATAGAATAGGAAGTATTATGTGGTGGGACACATTTTCTGTAGATACCGTAAGTTACTTTTTATCATCTGCAAAACTGTAATACTATGAATTAGAAATATAGCGATACTGTGCGTTGTCTTATGAAGACATATTTCTAATATTAAGTACCTGCCTTTCTCATTATACTTCCAAACATCCCCCACCACTGGTTCACCAATCACAGATCCCCAATCATTTCAAAGCTCCCTTGTCGCTACCCGTCTCCCCTCTCCCTCTTCCACCCCACCCCTCACACCACCTCTACACACCCTTGCTGTCTCTCTTTGACTTAATCATTGGTCCTCTATGATTGAGCCCTGTGAGATGAAAGAGCCGTGAGGATTCTGGGGGGTGCAGAGGGGTATCACCCAGATGAACAAAGGCTTGCCAACAAGGCTGCAGCTCCACAGCCTGAAGGCGTGGCACAGGGACTCAATCCTCCACCCTTTTGTTCTCCACAACCATTCAGCAGAGGGATCTCTCCAAAAGAGCAAAACAGAACACCTCCGAGCCCCATAGCAGACTGATGCAGTTCCACACTTCGCGTTCGGGGCTGTGTACAGCACCATTCTGGCCAAGAATCAGACACAATTGTAAAGGACTGAATGGCAACTCCCTATCTGTTTCATTGTTGGGACTCCAGAAAAAGGTCAAAAGCAAAAAAGGGAAAAGATTCGCAGTCACTTCTCTCCATTCACTCGCCTTTGAGCTTTGTTTATTCACCGAGTGATTGCAGACAGGACTCCCTGTGCTGAGTGTTAGAACACTGTTATTTATAGACATTTAGGCTATCCAGACTGATAACTGCTACTCTTATCAACAAAGCTTGTTTTCCATGGTCTGCTTGAACTGCACTCCTACTCCCATAGTCAAGTTGGTTTTATCAGTACCTCAGAATCTATTGATGTATAAATATACCTCTACAATACAACCAAACACTTAACGTTTCCTAAGAGCTATAAGTTAAAATGTAACAAAAGTTGGTGGAAGCCTGTGTATTTGGAAAAACAGGATGAAAGTCCTGAGGAAGTACTGGCTTAGCCAATTAGAAACGTGTGAGCCAGAGTGACCGTTAAAGTCTGACCATCACGTCACCATGTCCACTATATGCGTGCACATAGTATGCTTGTAAATAAGTCAGTGTGCAAACCTTCTCACCCCAACTCTCAAAACAGCCTCGAGCCAGAAGTCTGGCAACTGTCTGTCGCCAGTAGCAACACAGATTAGAACTTCCTACCTGTGGCACCACAAACATCACACCACTCATGAGGCAATGTGAGGCAGCCCACGTCCACCTCTATAACTATGTTAATCTTTAACATGTTAACTCATAACTCCTTACAGTTATGAGGCAAGTGTTTGGCACTTGTTATTTCGCAAGCGTTTCACAGCGAAACAGTAAATAACTTGACCTGCTTTCAAGTGGTCTCATGGAAGTTTCTATTTGACTGTGTTAACAGTGGGGAAGAGTTCAACGAACCTTTTCCTGATCATGTTTGGAACTTGGGAGGATTTCAGTTGTTTATTAATGGGATGCAATCACCTTGGGTGTGGGATATATTTCTTTGACTAAATAGAACAATTTTGAAATGAAAGACTCGTTGTAATATATTGTTAATAATCTAAGTCAATAGTCCTTTAGGTTTCAAACCTTTCTGTGAAGTTTAGTGAAGGGTGAGAACATGTCACATTCACAAGGCCATTAACCCCGAAGAAAACAGGTGCAGACCAGGAATAAAATAAACAAACGTTATCTTGCTGCGCTTTTCAAAGATGTCAAAAGGTGATGTTGTTTGCTCTAGTTTCCTTGTTTTGCTTTCACGGAGAGACGGTTATTAATTAACAACAATAGACTTATCTGTGGTTTATCATGTAGAGAGTGATTACGGGAACCCTAGGTGTATGCATCCGGGAGGTAGATAAAATACGAAAACAAGTCCTAATCTACGAAGTGTAGGATGAATGTAGGCCTACACCCTGATGGATTACGTCACAAAACTAACCCGTGTCGTTATTGTTTACATTTTTATACGGCGCTGCTGGACTGTATTAATTTGTCGTCACTCAAAACAAGGGCAAGTCTGTCCCCAGTGGTAGAGATTGATAACTGCACTCGTTTTCGCCATAATTAAGGCTACTATGGCCTCTTACGACATGGTAGTAATAGGGATAAGTAGGCCTATTTAATTCTCAAACCATTTGTGATTATTTGAAAAATGTATAATAGCCTATATATTTGTGTATATCTATCAAAATATTAACTGCTTACGACAACATCAAAATGTATGTGATCATGATAAGACGCAGGCATATTTAGGCCTATTGCTTGATGAATAATGTGCTAAATCACAAATCTGAGCATTCTTACATGTATATCAAGTTATAGCATCTTGTTTTAAGTAATTGCTTGGGGAAATTAGCCACTGTATCGTGCAAGATATACATTCTTCGGGTAGATGGGGACTGCATTTTAACTGCTGAAATGCTAAACTCTATGTGCTATGGAAGGGGGAGTTCAGTGGGGGAACCCATTTGTCAACCGTTACTTTGAACCCAACATTATTGTCTTAAAAAAACTACGTCGTAATGGTAATATGAGCAATTGAGCAAAATAGACGTTTAATTGGCCTACAGTTCGAGGGATGAACAGCAGAGGGCAGTGTCATTTCAGATAAAGCGATAATATGTAGACAGACTCAACATGCACAGGCTTTTCAGTTTGAATGTAATATTTATGAGTTCATGCATAAACTGCACTGTAGGCCTATATCATAAAATTCAGATTTCAGTGGCAGTACATTTTTAACCAGTCTTGTAGTTTCTAATCTGATTTGTGAATCCAGCAAGTTAGGACAGGTCTACTCTCTAGGTAGATTATCTCTCAACGGACACAGACATATGTTGCCATGGTACCAGAACAAAGACACCTGGCCTTCAGCTGCTACTCATGAAAGAAATCTCAAACATTTGATAACAGTGTTAAAACACATCCAGTCTATATAGAACAAATTAAGCTGGCATGCTGTTGAAAGGGAGCTTTACTCTTGACTTTCTGAATTTACTCAGTAAAATTAAATAAAAATGACTGTGCATTTCTAATCTCCTTGAAAAATTATTAATGACATTTCAGGAGGTTGGCTCAATTGTTATCACTTTTGACTTGAATCACTTCCTTTGTTATGCCTTGTGCCTGTTTGTATGCGAGGGTTCCATCTCATAGTTCCATCTCAGTGTGACACATACAGTCACTAGGATATGGCAGGATGACAGAGCCAACAATTCGGTAAAGACAGATACATCCTCCGATTAACCCCAGTGACCTCAATGTGGGTCCTATTACCAAATTGGTTGACAGTGTGGGTTCATCTTCTATACCTTCTGTGGGCTGTATACAGTAGTTACACACAAACCTCTCAACTGTGAATGAACTGTGCTGCTAGGTGTTATTGTCTGCAAATGGATACAATATCTTTTGGGGGGGCACGTTTACAATGGCAATCATAATGTCCTAAACAGTGTGCTACTAGGTATCATTATCCTTCCGATTGTTCCTCCCAGATCTATTTGGTGGTTTACGGCCCTCTTGTGAGTGATGAAACAACAGAGATGGTAATGGATCTAGCCCAGGTAATAATTGAGGGCAATTATTTCAGAAGTTCTCTTGTTTCGTAATTGCTATCTAATGAAATCACGACGCTGTTCGACAAAGAGGATAATTTCAGGGAATATCCATATCAATAAACCTCTCTTTGCCTGGCTGTCTGGTGAATCGTTCTCTTTGACGTCACCTGGCTTCAAGTAGCGTATGTTTTTCAGCAAAAGTAAAACAAAATCCTTAAATATTTTATTTTTATTCACTTAAAAATGGATGTGATTAGAAGAACTCCTAAATGTCAATTTTGTAATTGAGTAATTTTGATATTTTTTTGTATCATATAGAGCTCTCTCAAGAGAGAACATTTGGGTAGTAGATTATACGGCAAAAAAAAACAACATAATTTACGTCTATCAAATGCTGCAGGAGTACATCTAAATTATTTACCAAATATACTGGTGTGATAATAATTTTTCTGAATTCTGTTCTGTTGGTTATTTTTCTTTTGAGCCGTTGGTTTAATGGCATATTGCTTGACAGATTCACCCATCTGTCCATGAGAGTTGTCATTGACCGCCCAGTGTGAACCAACAAAGCCAAGACAGAATCTCCTCCTGAGGTTATAAACCTGTTATGTGAAATCTTTTTCAATTGAATTGTCAGCATGTAAGATGTTCCTCACATGAACAAAAGACTTTGATGAAAAATCCATGCATATCATTTCACAACTAGTATGGAAATATTTTTCTTGAATAGACGAGCAGAGTTCTGTAACAGAGGCAGTTTGAAAGTAATTTTTTATTCGGGTTCATAAATACATTCATTTCTCAGATGTTGGGATTGATGTGGAAAAACACAATTTAAAAGAATGTAAGGGACAGAAAGGCCTGGTGACACATGCAGTTAGGTGGAAAAAGACTACAAAAGAATACAGCCTATACATCATCTTCACATATCCTTGAGATTCAGAATGACACAGTAAAGTAGCCTTGATTGTGCACATTGTCATGAAATGATTGCAAAGACGCAAAGGATGAGCAGTTGTCCTTGAAGGAGAAAGTGTAGATGATGTTTCCTAATAGATTATTGTTAAATTAAGATGATTGTTCTTATTAATGAATGAGTGGTCATCAGAAAATCTAGATTTTACAAGCAAAGGACAGTCATCAACAAAATGATCAAATTAGTTTAATTTAATAGGAATTATATGCTCTGTCTAAATGTTTAATAAGCACTACTTTGCATTCCCTAGATGTGATTTTTTTTAAAGTTTACCAGGACATCATCTAGCCACATCATGTAGCTACATGTAATATTCCATCAAATGTTTATGCTAGCCAAGATGAGTATGCTGTGAATGTGTCAGACTCTTATATAAATGATGACATTTACATCAGCATGCCCTCAGAGTATCCTAAAAGTGAACTACTGTAGTAACAAGTAGAAAACTTGTGTCCGCAAATCATAAATGTTTGATACACAGCCAAGCCACACATGAGCATGTGCTTTGATCCTTTATTACAAATCCTGAGGCTGTAGACCCAATTTAGTCAGGTAGCCTGTCACTCTCCGTAACAGTAACTTCATGGCCACATCAATCTCCACCCCTTTCAATTTGTGCGGATTGTAAGTCTGAGTCGATGTGCGACCCTGTCATTAACCAGTTAGACTGCTATTTTTTCCATTGTCTCGTCCATCAGTGTGTCCATGCGTCCATTTCTCTGTCTGTCTATCCAGTCAGCCAGCCATAAATGAGCCAGGCAACCAGGCAGCGCATGAGACATCATCAACAGGTGCAGGGATTTGATACTTTTGATCTCTCCTCAGGGGACAGTCATGTGACACTAGGATTATCTCACACTCGTAGGCTTTGAGCCATTTGCCTCTGTGCTGTCTTTGTAACCCATTCAAATCCTTTAGTGCTTTTCTTTCTTCTGTTGTTTTGAACTTTTGCTGGCTGGGACACTCTGTGTACACGAGCACATGACGTCAACCAGGAAACACACACCAGCGCAGAGCTGCATTGTGACCATGACATCACTAAACATATATTATTATTCTCTAAGGATCCAGTTTGGATGGTGTTGACACATTGTTTTGAGTTACTACTATTATTAACTACGGTACTCCTTCTGTACACACACAAAATAAATAATCATTCAGGTCTTACGATTAGCATGAACACTTGTTTGGTGGAAGGCTTTGGTTGACCATGGTAACAGGAGCCAAAAAAAGCATTTCTTACAAGATGCTTCTCTGCCTGTTTGAAAAGACACCAATCTGCCAGTGTGTATGTGTGTGCTTGTGTGAAAGGAAAGGAGTGTGTGTCGGTTTGTGTGTGTCACCCTAGAGTCATAAACTACGGTAGTCACACTAAGAACCAGATGGAACCACTATCTCAGGGCCAACACAACAGACTTTTATCTTGAGTTTAAACAAGAATCTGTCTGTTAGTTTATTTTTGGGGTATGTTCAAGATAGACAGAAGTAGTGTCGAAGAATAATCTGTGTTTTCAACCAATATCAACATTTTAAAACAGCACTGGAATTTCAGCAGTTTGATGCAAAGTGTTTATTAGAATTCAGAGTAACAGAGATTCCAACAAATGTGAGCAGATCCCGGGTTCAGACTAAAATATTTCTCCGGACATTCCTCTTATATATCCAAATGTGATTATTTTCTGTAATTTTGCTATTGGTACAATACTGTTTGTCACAGACGCATTATGCATTTCCCACACCATTGGTGTCTTACTCTAGGGGCTTCAGATTACCGATGCATAGAAAATTCTCCTATTTTCTTGGCCTGCTCCGACCTTGTAGGCCAGCTGCACTAGGTTCTTGGGCATGGGGCCTAAATTTCTCATGATAGCTGGGCCTTGTAGTTTTCTTATGGATGAAGCATATACACATAATCTTCTCTTGCCCTCAGCCCCTAATTATCCAGATTTGCACTTCAGACTTAATATCTTCTACATATTAGTGGCAATACTACTCAGTCAAGAGCTTTGCATCTGATTTTCAGTAATAGAGCATATCAAAGTAAAAATGTGATTGAAAGGTTCATTTTCCATCATATAAATCCATACTCATTACCCATCCTCATATTTACAACAGTGTGATGTTTTTCCACATCAGTAGGACCATCATGGTTATGTTAACGAAAAAGGAAAAATACCTAATTTACCATAAGTAAACCACAGTGGACCAAGTCAACAAATGTCATGCTATTGTGAGCCTGAATCAACACACCTTCATAGCTGCTTACTTGCTTCGAGGTTGTGTACAGTTGCACCAAAACTGATGCTTAAATGTATATCATGAGACTAGATCAGCACTGACCTTTGGCTAGAGCCTGTCTCCTGGGTGTAACTGGGTTTACAAGAACACAGCAGAATATCGTTTGTCAGGTTTGAAAGGTGAGACATCTAGCTAGCACCCTTATCAGACAGACATGCTGAGAACTCTTTCATGGATTCCCCAACTGTAGTCGTCATACCCAGAAATGAATCTAACCTAACCCTATTCCGCTGTGCTTTGTTTTGCTTATGATTGTTGAACGGTAGTCTGGCGATCTAACCTGGTCTCAAATGGTCCTGCAATTAATTTCTCCTTTCTTCTTCTATGTGTACTTTTAGATTTACCTTTATCAACTGCCACCCCTCACCACACACCTCTCTCCTTCCGGCATGGTGGTTGCTGTGGTTACACTGGGTACATTTATGCTGCCATTTTATTCTCTTTTCCTCTTCAATGATCAGTTTTCCTACATTTTTCCACACACCACTTAGATTCTATGAATCTCTCTCGTTTTTCTGATGACATGGTACTGTAAGTAATAGTATTTAAATCTCACTAAAGGTGAGTGATCACGAATGCCTCCTATTTCTCAATGAGTTCGGATGTATTTTGTCAAAGTGAGCACAACTGCTCACTGTGTGAGATCAAATATCACACCCCCTGACACAAGCTCTTGGTCTCGTCTGCTATTCTAACATTTGCCTTGGTTCTTTTGTAGGTATGTACAAGTTTGTGTTTGTATGTGAAAGATGTGTCAGAAAGATTGTGAAAGAAAGAGACAAAGGTAGAAGGACACAAAGGAACAGACTATGTGTTGTGTCTGAATGTGGGAGCATCATTTCTGACCCCACAAGCAATGTAACTATCAACAATGTTGGAGCCCACAGCTAGTCCCATCATATAATCGCACCATCACACAATTGGCCTGTTTGGCAAATAGCAGACTATGCATGGCTTTCCATCCTAAATGTTTCTTTTTCTTCCAGTGTCAGTTTTCCCACATTATTGGTTCCTCGAGTGTGCTTTGGAGACAGTAAGAGTGGCATGGCTGTTTGAAGTGCTGTTCTTTTCATCTTTCAATCATGTGTTCCTTTACACAGTTATGCTGTCTTTGATTTACTTTTGTTGCAATTATATGAGTAAATATGTATGTGTTTGTTTTCTGTGGATAGTAATCTCAGTAATGATAGGAAATACATATTTTCAGGTGATAGTTGGCATTTAATGGCATTAGCTGAGTAAATCAGTTTGTGTTGTGATGTGACAATTTGGCTGGAAAATATTTTTTGATTTATTGAGTTCCACAAATGATAGAAATGGCAGTATACTTCTGTTAACGTACTTTGCCTAAACCATATGTCCATCTAATTGGGGTGCCGGCTGTTTAAAACCCTGCGTACATCCAGCCTGCCATTACAACAAGCCATCTGCCTCTGGGGAATCAAGTTTGATAGACTGTTGTGACATCAATTCCCCTTGTGTTGCTCTCCACCTGAACAGCTGGGGGTGTTTAGGTGGGGAACACAACATGTGTTGTGCAATCCAACAAGTTTGAAGTTAACAACCTGTGGCAGGCACATACCGACACACATACCCCTCTACCACTCCACACACATACAGACACACACACACACACACACACACACACACACACACACACACACACATGTCATATCTTCTGCATTTCAGAGCAAGGCTGTATTGTGTCTTGCCAAGAAATGCACCCCCTGCTAACTCTGTCTAGGAAAGTGCCACATGCATTAAACTTACTCTGGGTACTCATACTAGTCCCCTTAATGTACAATAAGAAACATTTGATGGATAGGTTAAACAGAACATAAATTACATGGAGGTGCATTTCAGGGCAGGTCTCATTTTCCATTGGATGTAAATGCAATGCACCCCCTGATAACTTTGACTGGAAAAGTGCCACATGAAACTTACTCAGTTTACTCATACTACACGCGAGGGCGTGCTTTTCTATGCGAGGGTGCATTTGGGGACACAACAACAGCCTCCACAATGACTCTCATACAATGTGCTTGCCATAAAGGGTTTTGCTAAGATTGCAGATTCATAATTTGACGACAAAGAAAAGCAATAAAAATGAACAGCACATCCTTGAAAACTACATTTTATATGCATGAAAACCCACATGTATTGTCAATTAAATTACAATAAGTCCACAATTACCCTAACACTAGAATCAAACTAGTCAGCAGAAGAGAAAGGTACTGTAGAATAGCATGAGCTTGGATATTAAAACAAGAAAATTGGACACAACAATATCCTGGCTACATTTGTCAGTCAGGCTAGCCATCATCTGGTCTGCGTTTGTTTGCATTTCCCAGAGCTCAGTGTGAAATCTAATTTGGCCAACCACCTTAAGAAGTCTCACACCACAGCAGATAGACACGGAAAACTGCCAAACCATTCACAACACACAGACCCTCGAACACACGTCCATGCATACAGAGTACACATACTGGACACAAGCACTCACACCAACACTGCTGAAAAAACAGAGAAAAAGAGAACAATATACGAACACACTCACAAAGACACAGACACGCACAGATGTAGCGAGAGAGTGTCCATCAATGGAAGATGTTAGGGAAAAAACGTAATTCAAAGATGATGAGAATTAAATTGAGCATCCCAGACCAGCTTTAAGAGCCTCATGTTAGTTCCAGGCCCTGGGTCTGTATCGGTTAGGCTTGGTTATGCAGCACACATAATATAGACCAGAGAAAGGAGGTGTGTCATAAAGATGGTGGTGTTCAACCACTGTCATTTTAACCCAAACTGAGCACAAAATAAAATCATCCACCAACAGCATACAGCAGTTGTGAGACAGGGAGTCAGGAAGGATCATGGTGGGCGAGAGATTGTGTGCGTTTCCATATATCTATTCTGTGTGTGCGCGTGTGTGCCTGCGCCTGCTTGTGTAACAGACCATAACAAGTACCTGCAGCCAGTAAAACCTGCAGCCAGTGAAACTAGCTTTTCAAGGGTTGCTAGCGTCGAATAAACAACAAAGGAGCTGCCAGCAACGGTGCAAGTGTCGTTCCAATCCCCGGTGCTTTACGGAGATTAGCGGAATCATTTAGCTCACTCATCTTGTTACGACGGATGAGAAACATGAAGAGAAGATGCAGCTTTTCCGGGTTTTGACTGATTATTATTTTCATCACAGTCAACAGTGCCAGGAGGAATGTGTGAAGGGGAAAGTCGCATGCACACACTGGGAGCCGGAAAGTGGGCCTGAGCAAAAGTTAATGCTGATTTTAAATTCATGCTTCTATTTCAAATTAATATCACATTTTATTTGATCGACATCCAATATCGTACAATATGCATTTTTTAACAAATGTTCTCTCCCACATACTTCTTATTGATTTAAATGTTTGAAAGGCCTTGCAGGGCAATCAACATGCAATTAATTAAATTAAATGTAGGCCTAGTCTAGAGACACTATTCTCTGGGCTCTTACAATGCTGCATTCTATAGATTCATGAGGTGTTTTCAGGTTGCATCGCCCAGTGTGAATGCGCTGCTGGATAGCTGTCTGAGTATAGATGAAATGCATGAAATTGAAAGCTGTCAAAGTGTCATCGATGCTCTCTGCTTGACAGATATTCTGCCGATTTAGATCGCCGCGTGAGTCCTCAATCTGAATTCAATAGAACATGTTTTTCAAACTAATTCACAGAATAGCTTGAGATAAAACGTGCAAACGTTGTTACCGTTCGCTTTCCCATTTCATGGACTACGTATTCCTTCACTGTTTGAAATAGGCCAATGTGCAGGAAAATGAAAGGATATAGGCCTACTATTCATTTACATACGGTTGGTGAATTGTCTCCCGTGGTGAGCCAGCGATTTAGCCTACTTTGTAGCTTTGTATCGTTCTACATTTCCATTCCACGATTTAGTCATTATTAAGAACATTTTAAGAACTGGAACGTTTCCTGTATAGCAGGAGGCAGTGGGCTGCAATAATGGGCGATAAATGCAGTTTTGACCTTGTTGAACGCAGCCACCTGCTACTCATACCGCTCGCTGATCTGGACCTTATATTTCTGAACTCCAAGTAGAGGGACAGGTAAACTCGCAAGTTCTGCACATAGGCTATGCCAGATGGCCCATTTACTAGTTAGGCTACTACCTATTGAAGACTTGAATTTCGTCAACTTGCAATTTGCATCCATTGCCTTCCAAAATCTCCCACTGCAAGTCACCTATGGCCACCAACTTTGCACAGGTGTTTGGAGCGGGTTATGGTGCCTGTGGTTACAGGTTTGGTACTCAGGTTGTTGTGCTGTTTGCCAGTTATGTTTTCTTCACCTGTCTTTTGGCTCAGCAGTTGACTACCGCTCAAATCTATGCCTCACAGAATAAATTGATCTGACATGACTGGATTGGTGAAAACAATACAGTGCAGTCCCTGCTTGCCACTAGATCCAAGTTATGCACATGTAACACAAGGAAATACACTACAACATACAGACATTATAGGTTTCCAGGAGGCACATTTCTAGAACGTTCAAAATGTGCCAAACTTTACATTCAACATGACATAAGAGGTCATGTTCTTTAGATTGGACTGTTTGGTTGTTGAGATGGTTCAGTAGATTCATCCAGTTCTGCTTCCCCTAACCCATCAGGAGATCCTCTGTATTATCTGCGTAAGCACCTCGTCTTAGCATCGTCAAAATCAAAACTCACGGCAATCAGCTCAGGGGTTTAATCACATTCAGTACATCTTATTCATATTGTAATGCTTTTGGATCTTCAGGGGAATTCAAACTAAAAAGCATTCCCACTTCAACAGGCCCATCATTTATTTCATGATAAGATGGCATGGTCTGCACACATCATCAGAGTTTTAAGTGGTTCACTCAATCAAAAGCTCTTGTGCTCACGGAAGTTGATTGAAATGTCAGAAGCCTTACGGCTGAACTCTGCTAACTTTGGGTTCTTGCTGCAAGGGATTTGTAAAAGTTTTCCCAATTAAATGTCAATGTAGGCTCAAATTGAAATGTGGTGAAGAATCTGGAGGTGTTGAGCAGTGGAAGCCCTTTAAGCAGACAGGAAAATAAAACGTTTGGCAGCACTGACCTGTATGCAAAAGCCAACCCTTTAGGTAACCAATTAATTTTGCCCTCCACGTACAGTTGCCTCTGCAGTTGATGTCTCTTCTGGTGATGTGGATTGTTGGTCAGAATAGTCAGAAAAGCAAACTGGCTTGCATACTGCAAAATATTCTACTACTACTACTATTCTACACAAGAGCATACCAGTCCAGACAGAGATAACATCCTTTCCCCCCCCCCACTTTACGTTGCTCCTATGTGGCTGAGACCAAACGAATTAATACACAAAAACATTGTGTAACCTACACAAATAGTTGATGCAATATTAAAAATGTACCTGATATGAATGTATTCATGCAGAATATGCAAATGTTGCTCAATAAGTCATATGTCAGATGGTGAATCTATTTTTCATAGTTTGTGTGACTAGAATGTAAAACAGGTTTGAAGAGAGAGTTGGAGGTGTAAAGGTGTTGAGCGAAGACGAGTTGATAAATCTGCCTCTATCTAAGGAGCTCACATTCAATGTCACCAATTTTAACCATTGGTGGTGGAAAATCAAAGCTTAATCATTTCTTGCAGTAGCACATTCCATCTTCAACTAAATAAATCTCTTCCTAAATCTATGATGAAAAGAAGTGCCCTGTTGACCTTGCCAATAGTAACAGCTGTGATTTAATGCACAAAACAGATATGTCCTAAAGGCACACAAAGTGTAAATGTAAGCTGCACATAAAAGATGGCTGACCTGTTGAAGGTGTAAACAAGAACAGTTTCAATATAAAAAAGGAAGGGGCGCTTTGCCAGACATACTGTGGTCGTTCGAGCATTTAACCACAATCAAATTCTTCCCTGCACATCACTAAGGATCAAAGCATCTGATGAATGTTTTATAATGGTAGTGCACACTCTCTCACACACACACACACACACACACACACACACACACACACACACACTGACACACAGTGTGTCCGCAGTAGATGAAAGTCCTTAGAAGGCAACCAAAGTGCAAGCAGGTGTCAGAAGAACTCTCCCTCCTCCGGTTTCTTAATTGGGCAGTTGAAGTAATGACCAGTCTGATTAGATCTATTTTACATATCTTGCAGTAACAAAACACCTGCCAAACCTGGCCATGCTCCTATGCTCTCCGGATGCAAAATTCAATTCGCATAAAATGTGTTTTTCTCCTTTGTAAATATCCCTGCACTGTGATTTTCTCATGTCGATTTACCCCAAACTACTGAGGTATAAAATGTAAATACAAATGATATGAAGACAAGAGAGAAGCACTATTTCTCCCGTACCAGTGGAATATTTCTCATACAAGCTTTGCATGCATATCCCCTTGTTGTTTTTCTCAGTTCACACTTGTGGGGGAGCCGTAATACTCCAGCGGGTACAGATACACCATCAAGGCTTTCTTCAAATGTCATTGGAAGGTTGAGCACAAGAAGCAACTACGATGCTCGACAAACATCATGTAATTGCTGGTCTCAAAGACAATTATAGTTAATGAGAGTTGAACACATACAAGAACATGTGGGTCAAACAAAACACAAGCACACTATTTCACCCATGCACAAAGACACAGCCTATTTGTGTTTGTTGGCGAATAAATCCCATTCTGATTCTTTTGGGAGCGTCGTAGCATCTCACGAAAGCAGAACACAGTGTGTTTCCAGATGTAGCGAGATGTAGCTTCACACAGTGAAGAGGCACATCCTCCTTGCAGATTGAGAACAAGTAGCTTCCCTTTACTCTGTGTTGTTGTTCATACTGCTCTCCTTCTCTCTCGTTTTCTCTCTCTCTCTTTCGTCTTCATTCCTTTGAAATATAAAAATGAGAATCCAGTCAAGGATGACTGTTCAGAGTGGGGGATTGGCTCAGATCCAACAATCTTGTGCACCTGACTGGACAACCCGACCCCGGAGTTTCCCCTCCCTTCCCTTCTTCCGTTCCTCACTGGGGTGGGAACTCATAGTGCATCTTTGATGTGGAGATGTGAGTGTGTGCCTGAGAGAAGGGCAGCCAAGGGTTACACTGCGTCCTGCCCCGACTTTTCTGTAGTTGACTGACTTGCTCACACATACACACACACACACCCCACACACAGACACACACACTAACACACACACACCCTCCCCCCACACACACACTAACTTGCTAACACACACACACATGCTGACTTTCTCACACACACACACCCACACCCCCACATGCTGACTTTACACATACACTAACACTTAAACACACACCAATGTGCTCCAACACACGCATACACACCCAAGTCCAAAGCCATGCATGCACTCATATAATGGACTCAGACGAACACACACCTGTCAGTGCACACACACACAGCATGTTTTGCACTCACACATTTATGTAAACATGGGCGCACGCACATACACACACACGCACACCCTTCACCATTACCTTCAAGAGGGAAAGGCATCTTCAGGGGATTCGTTTTCTGCAAGGGTAGTGGCTGTTTTGCATTTCCTGTGCCATGTGGAGCTATCTTGGTGTGCTAAGTGACTAATCAGCTGGCCCCAGGCAACGTGAGAAGGGGAAAAGAGATTAGAGTCCTTTTAAATGAGTCCACAAGAGAGCTCATTGGGTTCTCCCTTCTTCATTGTCATGCGTATCATCCCCATCATCATCCTCATACTCTAGCTGGTTGAAGTTATTTATCTAGTAGCCACATGATAATAGTAGAACAGAGGACAACCATATGCAACCTTTTTGATTGCCATTTCCTTATACTCACTTTCACACATTATTAGACGCCAGATTAACCACATTTTATGAGTTGGAACTTTCCTTGATTTCTGCTCTCTGTCTCACACAGACAGGAATTCAAACAGACCATCCACTGTATAACTCAAGCTTATATCTTTATTTCAGGTAATTCCACTACATGATTATATTATTTTTTTTATGGTGAAATACAGCAATCGTGCTTTATCACTTATTTTGAATCCTTTTCAAAGTAATCACAATGATATGTGATTTCTGTTTCCAAACACGTTTCACCACTACTTTTTTAAATTACTTTTTGAGTCACAAATCATACTATACCTGGTCAGTGAGACAGATAATGTATATTTCTAAGGGAGAATGTAACCCACAAATGTCAGTTTAACCCCCATGTGGTCCTAATTATTGGATCAGAGAAGAGTTACCCAGCACCTCCCACTCACTGCTATTTCTGTTGCATCCAATAAATCACAAGATGAAACTGTTGAGATAGAGAGATAGAATGAGCACTTCTTCTTTTTGACTCCATACAAGCATCCAGTGAGAAAGGCTGTCAGATGTCCTTCGGTCCTTTCTTTGAAAAACATATTGTTCCGGCCTGGTGCTCACATCTTTGTGAGTCCAAAGTTTTCAAAAACTTCAGAAACGTAGCACCTAGTACGTCCAGGTACGTCTTTGCACATGCTACTTGCCGAGTTCCTTTGACGCTCATATGCCCCAAAATGCGTTTGTGTTTTGGAGATGTAAAACTAAAAAAGCCACAAATATCGAATGCGTGCGGAGTGTGGCGTTTAGCGGTGCCCTGCGACACTACATCCAAAGCCCATCTCCAGGTGCCCGGGGTAGGGAGGGGGCGGGGCCTCATCGCTGGCGAGAGAACAGGTTCCTCAGAGCGTTGTTGTAGTTCTTGTTGAAGGCCGTGTAGATGAGCGGGTTGAAGAAAGAGTTGGAGTAGCCCAGCCAGAGGAAGATGCTCTTCCAGATGGGCGGGATGTTGCAGGAGCAGAGGGGCACGATGAGCTCCGTGATGAAGAAGGGGATCCAGCAGAGGACGAAGACCCCGATGAGGATGCCCACCATGAGGGCCGCCTTCTTCTCCTTCTGCTCGCGCCACGTGTCTCCGTCCGTCTGGAATGTCACGGTGGCATGGCGGACGGTGAAGACCATCTGGGGCTGCCGGGAGGCCTCCTTCACCTGTCAATCACACCATCAGCCTGTCAGGAAATCATTCCGCCTATCTGTCAGTCAAGGAACATTACAAGGGATGTACATTGGTATAAAAGAACCAACCGATCAATCAATTAAAAGCATCTGCACAATTGTCACGATGAAAATCTGGCAAGTGTAAAATAAACACTATATGCGGTCGATGCTCTTGGCATTTTTGACTGCCCTCACATAGAGGGCGAAACTGTACCACAAAATGAACAAACAAATACATAAATAAATGCCTTCAAATGTAAAACCTTCTGCCTCTCCTGAAGCTCCTCTGTCACCCACCCACACGTCGGTTTCTAAGTCTCCTTCAAGCGACCGTGGCAGCTCCGTCAGACCTGCAATATGTCTTCTGAACCACACTCACCTGCCACAGGAAAACAAAAGCTTAACCGCTTTGCTGAGCTGCTTGTCAAAATTCAGTGAGCGCATTCATGTGTGCACACTATGGTAACAGAATAAACTGTGTGGCCAGTATGTGTGCGTGAGAGGGGGCTGGTTAGGAGTGGGAGTTGAGATTCAAATCAATGCAGATCAGTTGATCTTGCAGAACAGGGTGGGCAAGTCAAGAGGGATGATCCTCAATGAAAGAGTATATGGAGAGAACCAAAGCATACACTTTTGGGAGGAGAGAAAGTGTTTTTATACTGTTGAAGGTACACCCAAAGGACAATAACTGGGGATTTGTCGGAGTCCTGAGTCCTTTTAGTTGAAATGTCAGACATTCAAAGACGGCAGAATGTCTTAACCCGTCATGAAAGCATTTCCATGTCACCCGAATATGAAATACTGTGGAGGCAAGACTCCCCTGGCATCAGCACTGCACCTATAATGTTTTGGGATACGTTAAGCCTGCAGGAAGTTCATATATACATACAGAGGGGTAGACTGTGGAGGGATGCATGGTGTAAATGGATTAGTTCAGGCAGGGCAGAAGTTCAGAGTGCTTCACCATACTGCCTCTATTCATGGTCTGATGAACCATTTTGTCCGGGGATTTGTAGACCCTTCAAGTCACAACCCTGCTGATTGTGCTTTTAACTGGACTGAAAGCATGCAGGCTTGTTTATCCCTCTTCAAGAAGTTATTTATATAAATAACCTGACAGGGTATTTGATGAGCTGTGGTGATGTAACTTCATTGGTATACAGTAGCATATGTATTATTCCTTTTATTCATTCCTTTATTTAGTTATTCATTCGCTGCTAATTGCAATCCAAAGGGATTCTACAAATCAACATCCAAGCTTAATTTGAAGCCAAAGGCCCTCGGCATTCAGTGGGCAACTGCCAAGGACGGACCTAGCAAATCTATAATAAATCAATTTATTTCCAATCCGTAATTACAGCATTCTCTGTAGTTCAACAGGTGCATATACAAAATGCCCACAGTAGCTTCTCAGTATTTTGTATTTAGCCATTCTTTCCTTCATATTTTTCAAGCTGGCTGCATCCCCATCCACCTCACCAAGGATGCAGCGTCGGGTTGCTGCAGGATATTACAGCCACTAAGGATGTCAACAAGAGAGGGTGCAAAGCAGGCAGGAAGTTCCTGCACAATCTGTGCACAGGATGAAATGGCTGATTGGAAGTGTTTGCCTGGTCTTATCAAGTGTGGCCAGAAGCAGGGCGTCAGATGATTAGAAGGAAGCTCCACAGTATGGAAGGTGCTGCGACCCCGGCATCGTTAAAGACAATGGTATTTATAGACCTGCGCTTGCCAGCAGGCATTAACAAGGTGGCCGTGTTGGTTCCAGCGGTGCGGATGGTTTTACTTATGTCTGTCTTCATGACTTCTTCCCTCCCTAAAGCTATACAATAAAGGTTTCTCTGTCTGTTTATGTGCTAGTGTCTGTGGGTTTCTGCTTATGTATGTTTCAGAAGGTCAATAATAATAATGAGTTATTCCATATAGAATATGGCAAGTAAGAGAGAGAGTAAAGCACCATTCACACAACACAGTCAATTGGGAGTCTGAACGGCACATAACTAAGATCTGTAGCTTAGTCCGCAATATGTTTCCTGTCACTTGGGCTGTGCGATAAGACATGGATAAGGCAATGCAATCTAAAACACAGATGGGTGATCTAATGAGATCCTAACATCCTACCGAACAAACAACATCAATGTTTACAGATAGATCATGGGAAAAGTACACAGCCGACAGTTAACTTACTGTTGTGTTTTCAGTACTGATATCGGCCTACATGTTTTCAAAAAATGATCAACAAAAACCAAGAATCCACACAGGCAAGATCTACCGAGATACAATGTGAATCTCAATCACCTCAGCCATGGGCGTGATGGTGTTGGTCTTGCGCGAGCCGATGCGAAACTTGGCAGCCTTGTAGATCTTCCAGTAGACAAACAGCACCACACACAGCGGCAGGTAGAAAGCTCCGAAGGTGGAGAAGATGGTATAGGAGGGCTCCTGGCTCACCTGGCATTCCAACTTCTCCCCGGAGTAAGTCTCCCCCCCAGCCAAAGAGCGGCGACAGGGAGATGACCGAGGACAGAAGCCAGGTGAGGGCGATCATCACGTTGGAGATCCTCTTCCTGGTTTTCAGAGTGTATTCCAGGTGCCTGGTGATCGACCAATAGCGGTCCAGGGCGATGGCGGTGACGTTCCAGATGCTGGCCGTGCAGCAGAGGACGTCGAAGGAGATCCACACCTGGCAGAGGACCCTGCCCAGTTTCCACAGACGCCCGTTCAGCTCGTGGACCAGGCTGAGGGGCATCACCAGCGCCGCCACCATCACATCCGAGATCGCCATGGACGCCACCAGGTTGTGGGGCACGCGGTGGAAAGTCCGTACCCTCAAGATGGTCAACAGCACCAGGAGGTTCCACACGAACGTGGCCACCACCAGCATGGCGAGCAGCGTGAGCGCCAACACGCTGAACACGGAGAAGGGACGTGGGAAGTTGCCAGAAGAGTCCAGGCCGCTGATGTTGGAGCTCACGCCGCTGGCGTTGGGGTGCGTCATCGTCGGCCCCTTCTGGTCGCTCACGGCTCTGGTGCTTGCGGAGTGCAGTCCGGTAGCACTGCCACAAGGGACACTTCCGACTGGCACATTCTTCTGCAGAAGGCAGGGGGTGAAGGAGAGAGTGAAGGAGGAGTAGAGGAGGGAGGGAGAGAGGGAGAGGATAGGCAGAGGGAAAAGGATTGACAGAATGAGAGAGAGAGAAAGAAGAAAAATAAGCATAAAGCATAAAATTGTTATTTGGTTAGACAAAACAGACCACAAGAAAACAGGACGTGGATTGTGATGGAGTAGATTGTACAATGACTGGTAAAAAGACACAAAGCCACAGGACTTTGATATGCAGCAAAAGAAATACTTGAATCACTAAGCAGAAGCCGTTCAGTGTCTTCTTTCAACAGTCACGTAATCGGCCTACAACTTTTATGAGTGATCTCACTCACTGTTAATAAGGCTCCATGGCATGACTGGGCATTGGTGAGTCTAAAGGGAACTTGCACATTCAATTCCAAAGCTCCAACACCAAGCTTGGATTTGCATCAACATCAAATTATTCCCGCAGCTTCAGTTAAAACAGAAAATGTGTGTAACTTAAGCCCTCGTCAAGCTGCTTGTTTGGACAAAACAGTTCCAAAACAATACCCTGGGAATAATTAAATTGTACATAATGTAAAACTATGCTGAATTTCCCCCTCTGTTAGACACATTATCATCTTCCTATTTTAGACTTCACTGACAGTTACATTTGGCAAAAAAGCGTTCTTTATTTTAGAAACAAGATGATTTATGGGGAAGAGCAGAGCATAAAATGAGCAGACTATGAGAAAAGCTTAAATGAAACTCATTTAAAGTCAGAGACAGAAATGACTGCTTACTGTGCCAACTTAACCTTTCTATCTCAGTTCATGCAAACAATGAAACATTGTCCAAGCCTATTTGGACATGAAAGTACATATGTTGGGTGGTTAGTGTGGAGTTAACTGTAGAAACATTGTAGTACTCAATTAAATTTTTTGTGAAAGACTATGTGTGACAATACACAAATCATGTCCAGACATATCTGGTGTAATTACCTTGCATCCGCTTCCCTGCGAGTCTCAATACACTTTCAAGGATGACTAAGATGTTGAACTTTTATGACGCACATGCACCCCATGAACATCCGACCACTACTGACTTCCATTATCAGACTTTCATCATATCTACTTCTCATTGACTGGCGTGTCATACTTAAAGAAAACAAGTTTGATATATATTGGTTTTGTAGTCCCTTCCCATTTTAGATGTAGATCTTTGTGGATTCATCCATACATCCATTCTCAATAAACCTGTGACAGAAGATTGTTAGTGTTTTTAACAATGCTTTCGGGAAAGACTCCACTTTCAGCAACAACATGTTCTTCTAAGATGTACAATGTTCTTTAAAGCCGAAAGTACAAATAGTGCTTAGTAAACATGCAAGACCACGGCAACCCGTTGCTAAGCAGGAGGCTTGAGTGACTTTGACACATCTGGTCCATAATCTCCATAATATCACACAAAAAGCAATGGCAGGCTATGATTTCATTGCCATAAGAAACCCTAATTGAGTGAGCTGATGAGTACGCTCACCTAATGAGTGAGCGTTGTGTTCGAAACATGAATCAATATGATACTGTTCTTACGTCTGTACTCTCGCTAACAACATTGTTAGTTGCAAGCAAAAATGTAGAGAAGCCTTTGTTGCATCACAAATGTGTTTTGTATAAAATAGATCCACACGTAATTTAAACATTTTAAAAATAGACTGTGGAAGTTGGAACCAAACACCGATCTATAACCAAATACAAAATACAATTGTGCATAACAATCTATGATGACTTTCGGAACCAGCCAAGTTTTGGACATTTCATAAAACCATCTCTTTGTGAAGTGACTGCAGAGGGCACACAACACTACAAATTCTCACTACAGCATGTCACTCCAAACAGGCATGTGATAAAGCATTTACAGCATGTCACTCCAAACAGGCATGTGATAAAGCATTTACAGCATGTCACTCCAAACAGGCATGTGATAAAGCATTTACAGCATGTCACTCCAAAAAGGCATGTGATAAAGCATTTACAGCATGTCACTCCAAACAGGTATGTGATAAAGCATTTGGTTAGAGAATAAACACTGCCACTAGTGGTGTGGGAAACATGAACGGGCCGACAGCACCTACATACAGTAGCATAGTAGGACACTTCTGTAGAATACTATGACACTTCTGACACTGATAAGGGTGTAATATCATATGTGTATGCATGTGATGTCATTACCTATGATGCATCTGATTATACCGGCTGGGCCTTGTCAGTAACCTTGGGGCTACTTCCGTCAACCAAAGTAGTGTTGCGGGCATGTCTTCTAATCACAGAGCCAGACCGTTCTCGCTGGCCTACTGACAACTTCCCCTCACCCCTCTTCTATTAGCAAGTCCTGAGAGCCACGAAATTGCACTAACGCATACAGAATAACACAGGCAATCAAACATTCGGTGTTCACCAAAGACCAGGATCCAAGAGCCGCCCGCTAATCACAAGTGACAATCCTATCACTCTGTCTCTCTCTCTCTCTCCCTTTCTTTCTTTATCTCTCCCTCTCTCATCTTTAACACAAACACACAGACATCTAACAGGTGCCTTGTAGCGACAGACAGCTGTCACATGACATCTATTCATGGAGATGGGACAGGACTTTGTGTCCCCCTTTGTTTTTCTCAGAGTTACACGACACACCTAGTGCTATTTCCTTTATTAACATACACGAGTCATTTCCTCAGGCTTTTACGCTCCCTTTGATTTGGACCATAGATGAGAACCCTCTAACGTAGTGTGAAAATTCACACAGGGCTTCAAAGACCGGTTGTCATAAAAATCAGTACAATGTACAAAATCAAACTAAGGAAATACTGTCCTGTCACAGCTGAATGAGGATTATAGTAACTGAAGAAGGCAATCCATTTGGTGTGAAGCCATCAGTGGGAAATAACAGTCATGTCGATGCCAAGAATAGATACCTTGAACGTGCATGGAATTATGACTAAATCAGTGAGAAGCTCAAATTAGATGAAAAACTAAGGATTTTGAAGGATACACATAGAAGTATTATGAGTATTTTATTGCAAAGTGCAATGAAATAACGGACATACGAGGTCTTAAAAAGTATTTTAACTCTCTGAATCTGTAGTCCTATGTCACGCGCTCTTTTCTCAGATCTTTCTGAAGCATGTCGATGGCATTTATACTTCTACTGTACATGTGGCGCTGCGTTGAGAGTTGGATTCACACCGTTGTTTGTGACAGCAGACACATTAAATGTCTGTAAGATGTCTCCCTCAGTGGCAATTTGCTTACAGGGATTTATTCAACGGCAGAGAGAAGGCTTTTGTAACATTCATTATAAGGGAACGAGTTCATCAAGAGGAGCAATTTGTTTTTTGGTCAGTCAAAACTCCCGGAAAAAACGGTCAGATTGGGAACAAGTGTTTGATCTCATAAGCTTGATTACACGCTTACAGGTGACAGTAATCAACTAGTTGTTCTGCAGTCACAGCTAGTTATGGAGTGCATGTAGGGCATTAATTTTTTTATAATTAATTCAAGTCTTATTATATAGCAAACGACAGCATATAGCATACTATCATAGAGTTAATATATAGATCATTTGCGTTCATGTTTGTGGCTTAAGGTAGGCTATTTTTAACCACTGTTAAGGAGATCCATTTCCACCCATAAGGTACACTTTCACACTTTAGTCACGCTTAATCAACACCCGTTAAAGACATTATCACCCTAGTCAGAACAAATTACTGTAGGCTACCGAACCAGGCTTTGCCAGTGATGTTGGAGACAAAGTCGTCGTACATTTGAATCAAGTTGTCATTTATAGTTTGTGCCAGAACTTAAATCTCGTCTCATAAATGTTTCCAAACAGTAACTTACCCCTCTTCACATTTTAAAGGAAATAAGTCCTACGTTGAAAAATACTGGACCTCTCCGTCCTTGCTTTCCAGTCCGTTGCTTTTGCTCGCTATACCCCGCGTGTGAAACTCGGTGAGTGTTTATTACACTAGCACCTCGCGCCAGAGACACAGCGGTGTTGGAATGAACCAAGGCAGACAGAAGGGGGAAATACCATTTCCCTACGCGTGCTTTTCTGCATAAAAACACATGTATGGTCGAAATGTTGTCCATAAAAACATTCAGCAGTAACTTTTTGTACATGAGAAGGACAACATTTTGACGACCGTAACACATTTCTGTACAGTTATGTCAATAACTAAGCACTACATTAAACCTACCTTGTGGGCTGATATCTGGCATAACAGAAATAGGTTCATGTTTGAAAGTGACCTTTTCGTTAATGCAAGTTTGCCAATGCACCAACCTATGCCACTCCCAGCTCGAATAGTTTATTCATTTTTGCGCTTAATCAATCTCGTATCCGTGCACGTGACTGGTATTTAAATTGTAATCAAGTTTCTTTCGACTGAACGCAATGGGAATCCCCAGCGGGACTTCGTTCTTAGTCCTGAAAATTGTTTGATCTCCCTCGGTGCATTGCTTAATTAAATTCACACAATTTATTACCAGCACATTCTCTAAAATCAACTGATATGGCTACAATGCAGTTTCATTAAAAGCTAATGCTTTCCGGAACTTATTTTTGAATACAGAATGTTGTTCTGCACGGTTAGATTTTTTGAAGGGGGATTACATTTTAGATCAAGCAGGTCATGTTGGATGTACTGCCGCGACAGTTTAGGTTTGGAACCATGGACAGCGAAACTACTGTTTCAGCACCATGGACAGCTTCCGCATTCTGATTTGTACTCTGCAACTGAAGCCCTGCATCATACTCAACGCTGCTCTGGGATGGGCCGAACTAGATGAATAATCATGCAAGATAATTGCGTGTAGCTGTGGAGGTAGTAATGCAAAGCACTTAAGGTGTCTCCATTAGTGTTATGTAAATCATTGTCTATTTTAATCATCTATGTCCCATTGGTGAGTCAGCTGTTTATGAATTATTTCACGCATTTTCCTGCAAATGTGTTCATTGTTGCAGGTTCCCCCCCCAAAAAAATGTCCATGATGAAATGACAAAATAACAGTTAACAGGAAAATATTAAGAAGAAAAACTGAAAAATGTATGCAATGTAAAATTGAAAAGCCATTTTAAGCTCTGTGCTGTCTAGTTTACAGCATTGCCATTCTGTTCCATGGGTTGCAAGGACCAACCCATCAATAGCCAGACAGAAAAACCTCAGGTAATAAACTCATAATGTACTTGCTACCCACCCAAGGTCAGAATGTCTATTTTCCACTGTGTGCCATCTGACCATTACTTGGATTTCCCTCCACATTCCCTGCAGACACTAAGAATCCCTCCTAAGGTATGGCTTGAACTCATGTCATCTGATTGTAAAGAGTCATGTCCTCTGCAATGTCTCAAGAGATCTGACCTCTGTAGGTGGTACCCACTGTCTGACATGTGCCTCAGATCTAAAAGAACCTCAGGAGAGAATCAGGTCTCTGTTGGTGACTGCTTGGAATGAACAACTGGGATACATATACAATGGAGTTTGATCGAAATTGCCTGTGCAATATTGCACAATAGGTTCAGGCACAGTATATCACTAGATTGTGTCTGAACAATCTGAATTGGAACCTTCAGACAAATAGGAACATCTAGAGAACAAATCAAATAAGCGATGGTCGATGTGAGTCTCCAAAGTGTTGACAAGAGTGTGATGCTTCATGTTTATTCCAGGCAGGCTATTTAAAGATTATTTTTTTTCAAGAGAGTACAAAAGAGGTGTCTGCACTCCAGAAACCCTACTCATACAGAAAAACAATTGGACACACAGACCTTCTTTAGACACGTCATGGTTCAGTACATGGAGCCCAGTAGATAGAATCATGTTTACTCTGTTTCCTTTTCCTGTTTCCTTTTCCTCCAGCATTCGAGAACCACAGTCACACCTTCCTGGCAAAAGTTCCTGTCAAGCCCTACAACCACTCTTGGAGAGCCCAAAAGAGTGCTGGAAAATAAGCGTTGACCTGGAGGCCAAAAAGGATTCATTGAAAGGTTCCAGGTATAACCCTTTTCCATGTCAAGAAACCATGCGGGTTCAAGAAACTGCACCATTTCAAAGGTTATCCTTGAAGATAGAGGCGGAAATTGTTTCTGCAAAGGGGCTCTGTAAATGGGGAGCTGGTTAGTGTGAGGTGCGGTGAGAGTAACCTGGTCAGTCTTGTGCTAAGCTGTCCATACGCTGAGGCAGGCAGGCAGGCACTTCAGATATATTTGATGGAGAATAACTGTTCAAATTGAGTGGATGTAGTGATGAAAGCGCAAGTACCAACCTGTCCCAGAGGGAGGATATTACAGAACAAAAATGAATCAGCCTCTAAGCTAAGCTGGCACTACCTTATTTAATTAACAGAGCATGTCTATGCCACAGCATGTCCACAATTATGTATGTTTACACACCTTGTGGCTTCATTAAAATTCACAAGAGCACTTCTCAACTCAGTTTTCTTTTCAAATACATATTTAATGGACCATTTCCAACAGGGTGCACAATTATGAAGAATCCAACTAGCTTCCGATTCATTTTTCTTTGAATGTAGAAGTACGAGCACATTTCCATTTCACTGCATCATGCAGACTCTGTGGGAGGACTCTGCTACAGTAAGAAGTGGCACTGTGTTTGCCAGTGCAGTTTACCCACTCCTTAGCTATTGAATTCCATTGAATCTCCATTTTTACAAGGTCAAACTTGCGGTCACAGGCTTGTTACATAATTCATTCTTTTTTACGCTCTTTTTCTCTCTCTCTGGTCATCACCTTTTCAGCTTCCCCTGCTCCTGGCGAAAGACTTGGGTGAATTTGGGTAATCTGGGACATTGGGTAATGTGGGGCACTTTTTCTTCCCTGCTGTGACAATGTCTAGTCCAAATAACTTTGTCTCTAGGTTTATCATGGATGTTATGTGACTGAAATATTTTGGTCAGTGTCCATGGTAACTTACTCTGGGAACCTAACCTACTCGCTAGCAGGTTTTCCTTTACAAACTCTGCATTTCTACCTATCCCCTCCCACTTGTTACAGTTGGCAGACATGGGGTGTCCTTTCCTGGTTTAGCTGACCGATCTCAAACACAATTTAATTAGCTTAGTTATAAGCCGTTAGAGGATTTTAAGACTGCAATTCGATGTGCTTTAATTCCCTGATGAATACCTAAGTTAACGTTAGCGTTTCCGCGCTTTGACACTCCACTCCATCCATTTATTTTAGCAACATTCTCAGCCCTTACATCGCTAATGTTACATACCATGGACGTGCACTCAGAACCGACCAAAGGCTTTTTGGAACTGAAATAAAGATAAATCATTGACATTAAATGTGGTCTTCTCATTGCCTACAAATGGAAATCCAACAATGAGTATTTATAAATAATATTGTTCCTACAATTAACATGAATCGCCTGTGACCATGTACCCTTCTGTAACTGGTGTCCCAGCAAATCAATTTCAAGATTGTAGATTCAATATTGGCCAAACAACTGAAACTACTTCCCCTATGGTTTAAAGAAAGATGGGAAACTGAACAGTGCATTAACATTAACCAAATAATGCCAATACCAATGGAATTACAGTTATTTGACTCTATGGGTTAAATCAGAGCAAGAATGGTCAAAGTAAAGTGAAATACATTTAATAACATTGCAAATGACTGAAATCAATTATATAGCAAACATGCTACAACATGAAGGCTTACTCTTACCTACTCTTCCATGATAATTGTAAACCAAAGATAGAAAGCAGGAGAGGAGGAAGGAGTAGGCAAGCCAGAGCTGAGGAGAAGGTCTCAGGAGATCAATAATTCACAGAACAATGCTTCACAATTCCTTTTATACTCGGGAACAACCAATCACACCACAATCTTGACCCTTACTTATCAATATATAACTAGCAATGATACAGTAAGTTACACAATGAGGTGTGATAGCCATCAAGTTGAAACTCCATCCAGTAACTCCAGATGTTACCATATGATAGCAGGTGGCAGGTTGATAGCAGGTGGCAGGTTGATAGCCTTACAAGATCAGCCTTTATTCTTCTGCCCTAAGTACACAATCTCTTGGTCAGTTTTTTGCACTTGCTTCATGAGATGCAATTTGTACATCTCCTTTATTGGGAACTGGGAATATATGAGATTACATTAAATTCCACAGTTCTTCATGCAGAATTCACCTGCTATGAAATGAACATCTCATTGTGTACAGCATCCATGCTCGGTTCGACAAAATGTCTTAGATTGTGTGCTTAAAATAAAAAAGGTCTCAGTCTAACTTATGGCTTCTAACTTATGTCAAAGATGTGTTTGTTTTGTCATAGCCATGATTTTGTCTGACCTGTCTGACTTGTTTGACTAACAAAGAATGACTTTATTTGCAGTGGCTATGTAGCACTTCATATCTTGGGTCTCCCATTTTTATTTAGTGGATGAGTCCCCAAGTTGGCATCTGCCTAGTAACTCCAGCAAATGAAACTCCAAGTGGCTTTCACATTCAGTCCAAATCTAATTACAATTAATATTCTAAGGCATATTAAGCTTGTCTAGAACCCTAAGTGTCCCTAGTGAGTTTTTCATGTTTATGAATTAGATTTCAGTAAGTGGTCAAAAGGCCTTTAAAGCTTTGAGTGCTTGTTGCATAACCTGATTTAACACGGGCAAAATCTCACTTCCAATTGCAAATGTTCAGCGTGTGCCAGGTTGAAATGGAACCTCCTTCAGTGTTATGTATAGCATTTCATTAAAATGCAGTATCCTATACTGTATATCAAAGAGCTAATGGAAAAGCTTGTGTAATGTAACTCATTCCACAGTGATGACTCATGGAATGTATTGCAATAACCCATGGCTAAATATGTCCACTGATGGATCTCTGAAAATGTATGCCTGCTCTTATTTACTGAAATAGAAAACGAAGAAACCCATTTTAAAATTTAAATCTTCCTCACAGACAACTTTTAATTCAAATTGTTAATTAATTTTTGAAGGACTTTGGAACTTGAGGAAATTGGTTAATTGTGTCTGTTCTGGCTGTAAAGATCCCCTGACTCAGCCATTGGTTGAATTTCCCGAGGTAATGCTTTCAACAAATGAAAAATGTTTATGAGTACCCTAGGAAGGTCATGTGCCAGATAATATGGAAGGGATACATCAATCTGGCCTTGCTTAGCGAGAGACCTTCCCAGGTAAAGTAGGTTACACTTCCCATCTCAGTCTCAAATCACATTCATATTCTTAAGAGCACTGTGTGACCACTTCAGCATGAATTTGATACATCACAGACAACTGACAAAGACTCTCTATACCATTGTAACGTTGTTTTCAGTGACAATCTGTCTATTGTATATATTGAGGATGGAGAGTCATCTTTAACCTCTTCAGAAACATTTGGAGTGTTTGGCTTGACTAGGACTACTTCCAGATAACCCTCCTTCAAACCCCATCTCTCAGTTCAACACAAAACAAATAGAATATCGCTGGGAAGCACTCTAGCCAGAAATTCCTTTTTCTGGCGTTTTCCGTGCAATGTGTCACCATCATCTCAGGCTCCAATCGGGGGCCGCCTCTTGGACGTCGGGGGTGAGTGTACGTGAGTGTGTGTGAAGGGCCTGATCTTCTCTAATGTGCTGCAATCAAAGAGCACTGTGGGGGAACAATGTGCCCGGCTCTGGAGGCTGACCCCTCGACAGACCCCTCCTGATGAGGTGGCCTCCATACATCCAGGACAGTCAGAGATGGCTGGCCTGTTATTATGCATCAGAGAAGAAATCACGCATGCGACTGCCTCTCTCGCCCTCTCCTTCAGATATTTAAATGTGAGGGTTCTGTGCTTTGGGTGAGGGTGACGAAAGAGGATGGGCCTGACTTTTGCGGTCCCTTTTTCATAAAAGCCATGTGATGTTTTCTTGTCCCCAACTGAACATTTTCTGGCCGGCCATTATGGGACCTAAAACAGAATAGAATCCGATTTATCATGGTCGATTCAACAGCTCTGAATGTGCTGTCTAATGAAGTCTAGGATACTGTTGAGACTTAAGTAGTGTGTTATCGTCAGAGTTAATGGTTTAAAAAAATGCCATTGTCATATATTTTATACTAATGTTCTGGTTCTTTTGTCATGTATCTACTTCGCATTAACCAGATGAAATTAGAAGAGTTGGTGAAGTGATTGTTAAAGTACCTCTGTAGCATATACAGTATGTGACTATTTTTACTACTGTAGGCCATATTGAATGCTACATTAACATTAAGAGCACCGAACGCTGCACTTAGCAATACATTAATTTTGGAGATCCTGTTATTGCAAGCATCTGCTAAATGAATAAAATGTACGAAAAACTACTGTATAATGTTTGCTGAAACCGCCCTAGATTAAATCCTCTTGTAGGAAGAACCTCTATGTGGTTTTGAATCTGTAAACTTGGAAGTTCAGTCAAGAAATCTCAGCATGCAATATTATCTGAATATTCCACAAACTGTATATGCTGTATATGCTGTACTATTAAGGAGATACATCAATACCTGATTACTTTCCTAATAGAGATATTTTGCTTTAGCAGAATATGAAAAACAATTACACATACATTTATAAAGTATATGGCAGTGCCTTACATAATGCACCACATACATTTCAATGTTGTTCACATTTGGATGACATTTAGAGCTGCAGTATACTGTGTGGATTATAAATGGAAGGTAACGGTGACATTCCTTACACACTTTTCTGGTCTCCGACTTACTTGGTGGAAGATAAATGAAAAGATTACAGACACAAGAGGGTTACAATTGAACAACATGAACCTTAAAAGTGCACGAGTTTACCTGTGAAAGAGCAAACAACAGTAACAAAACTAAAACTACTAACTATTTTCCGGACTATAAGTCACACTTCACACTTCTTTTTTCATAGTTTGGCTGGTCTTGCGACTTATAGTCAGGTGCGATTTATATCAAAATATATATAATTCTTGTTAACCTGGATTAATGAAAAGGCCCTGAATTTTGGCAAAGATTAAAATTGAATGATTTTTAGGGCCCTAGGACAGCAATCTTGATTTGCATCTAGAAGACTGTTATGTTTCTCAAGTTATCACACTGTAACAACAAGTTAATCGTGCAATCAGAATTCTGTCAACTCATCAAATCATGTTTACATTGGATGGAAAATCGTAGTATTTTAATCATAGAATAGTCCATCTTTCCGATGCAGGCTCATTTGAAAATTATTCAGAGAGATGGATCTTGTCTGGTCACTAATACTTCAGATATACTGATATAGTTTTATTCTTGTTATTTTTTATTATTATTATATTTACTGAACGGCATATTCAGAGCATTGGATCTCAAATTATTTGTTGAATAACCACTTACTAACCCAGTGTTTTAGAAATTAGACCAGTTGCCAAAAGGTCGATTTGAGTCACCACTAGCCGGACTACTTACATAACCTAAACAGGATAAAAGGTTGTTCACAACATTTATTGCCTACTGTAGTACCCTTCAGTAAGGCACTTGACCACACCAACTTTGCCACTAGGGGTGCTGCTCAAACATGGGGCACCTGTGCTAGATATGTGTCATTACTAAGTGGTTCATAACATCTATCATAAACTTATGTAAGAATTCTTAGCAGTACTTGCTTGTTTGCTGGGTAGCATATCAAGCCTATCTTATTTCTGTAATTAATCAACTTATCAGTGCCTGACATTAGAAATTAAATCATACTGCAATTAGAACCCTATCTCTTTCCCTGTATAATTATTCGAAAAACTTGAGAATTTGAGAATGCAAATGTGGTCATCTGGTTTCTAATAGGGAAAAAGCTTTAGAGGATTGCAAAAAAAGAATTACGGATGGTAAAAGGACTTTCCACAGCATTGGAAACATCATTCTCTAATGTTTCCCTCCAGGGGGGATTCACTTTCAATCATGTGGTGGTTATACAAACTCACATCTAAAGACACAAGTGTGAGGCACACAGATTAAAAGCCTTGTGTAAGCATGCTTTTAATCATTCTCCAAATGTGTGTCCCTCAAATGCTTGTGTCTACAAATTATTTTCTCTCAACTGACATCTATGAAGAAGACAACCATATTTCATGTCTGACCTCATAACCGTGTCAACGTATTTATAGATTGATGCTAAAGTTGACATCCAATTGATGAGGAACCCAGTAAATCCAAGGCTCAGTATGTCCTACCATAAAATAATTCATTTTCTGCATGGTTGACTTAAATCTTCAAGGTGACACTTGTTTACAGTCTAGACAGTATGGCACAAACAGCTGTGCTCTATAGATAGTTGGACTGATGCCTGTAGCGTTGTGGCATCATACTATTACTACTTACATACACAATATTAGGCATGATCAACAATCTAAGCAATCTTAACACATAATGGAATGATAAAAGCATACAGCACATAGGACCTTTATGTATTCAAATATAGCTTGAGAGATACCTGTAAAATATAATCAGGTGGAATAAACTACTACCCCTCTTTTCTACATCGATAGCATATTAACAGCGTAATAAGAGAGGCATTTCTTAACGAATACATATATGATAGGATTCAAGTGCAACCATTGCATGACTTTGATTGTGTAAATTAGCATGAGCTCACGCAGCTCATAAAGCTAACACTGCCAGCAGCTGTCAGAACAAATTGTTGTTCGCATCGACAAAGCACAAGGACTGTATGTGTGGAGTGTAGCAAACAGCTTCCATCTCAAAGCATGATTTTTACACTCTTACTGTGAGACTGTCATTCATGTGTGTCTTCAACAAAGGTTAAGCTCTTGTCTTGGAAGCTGACTAAAATGCAGACACGTTTCAGTGCTACAACATGCTGGTCCTCAGCGTGATGGGATGGAGGAGCTCAGAGAGTCCTAACTATACGGAATCAGAATAGATAGAGCAGCATGGTTCTGAATGTTAAGCACCTGTCAAATGGAGGGGGTCTATGTCTACACACAGTAAATGCTTTTTCCATTCATCAAAATTGTTTCATTGATATGCTTCCCCCTGTTGGTCGTTTCTGTGAGGTGCATCACACACTACAACTCGGTACAAGGTTTCACTTTGCCACAAAAGAGGCACATTATTTAATCCAAGGTAACCTTTCCCTTAGTTCTGGCAGTAAACTGGATTGGCGATGGCAAATTCCTTGCTGTTGGCGCCAACTTTGCTGGCACACAGTCTTACAGCCGTCAGGTGGGGGGTGGGGATGGGTGTCAGAGGCCTCGTCAGTGTAGAAGCAAGCAGCAATCAGGAGCACACTGTTCAGGACGGTCGCTGTGAG
This sequence comes from Mallotus villosus, assembly GCA_903064625.1. Classification (NCBI taxonomy): domain Eukaryota; kingdom Metazoa; phylum Chordata; class Actinopteri; order Osmeriformes; family Salangidae; genus Mallotus; species Mallotus villosus. The sequence continues at coordinate 183,027 of CAEFZP010005721.1, forward strand.
CATGAGGACACCTGAGACAGGAACGGTTACAACAGGAGCTCACAAGAGGATCAGTCCACATTTCAGCTGTTAGTACAGTACTGTCACTACAAAATAGTTATACAGTAGTAACTAAATAGAGTGGAGAAATGATGTCTACAGTATACTGTGCAGTCCCACTGTAACATTGTTTTAGATTGTATATCTTACCACAGTAGATAGTATTGGGGGCTAGGTTGTGGACACGGTAGCCCCTGGTGAACATGGCCCCCAAGCCCAAAAGCAACACTGGGTAGACGGTGAAGGTGTAGCGGATATACTTGGAGAAGAGGACGTTTTGAATAGCAAACCTGAGGCCAAAGACAATACACAATAAAGATCAAATGTTTGTTAAACAATAATTGTTATTCCAACCAAAAGAACATTCTAAGAATGTGTTGTTCTCATCACTGGCTTCAAACAAGAGACATTTGTAGATTTTGGCAACAAGAATGTGGACCTCATGGTCACAATTTCAAATACGGTCTGAATCAAGCATTGTCTAACAACTTATATTCCTCTTTCTGCCAGCACGATGGTCACAGCTTCCCTGTTACAAAACCTACCAGAGCAGCATCCCCAGTAGGAGCAAATGCCAGGACCACGGAGCTGGCCATGGGGTCCTGCAGGCCAGCCTTGTGCTTCAAGACCACCCCCAAACACACCAGGGTCTCCAGGAGGGTCCACCAGGCAAACATCGCCAGCCCGTTCTGGGTCTGCCCCCCAGCACCCGGGACAGAACAGCACAGGGTTTATGGATGCAAGGTGGCAAAGTTTTTTTAAAGGTGTTTAGAGGTGTACAGTCATTTTGCTAGGATAATGAGTAGATTTGAGTAGATTAGTTGTTGTAAGTGGACCTTTGTGAAAAGGCACAGCTCATGCAGGTATATGCATGCATGGTTGCAGGAGCAAATGTTATATATTTATCAGCTTTTTACTGTGGTATCAAATGAACATTCAGACATGTCTGTGACAGGTAAAGTGCAAAGGTTAGCCAGTGTGTTTAGGAGATACCATAGAAATGTTATGGTATTTGATATTGCTACCACATGGAGTTGATTGAGATATCTTATCAAAGGACATGATTCATCATGTCATTGCAGGACTTTGATAAGTGTTATGTGGACAAAAGTGACAAAATTTGGTTTCCTGTTTTGGATTTTCAACCTTGCATAGATGTATATTTTTTTTAACTTTTACATAGCATAAGTGATCAACCAATGTCAACATTTGCATTCATTCGAATATAATCTCATGTTTGGAACCATTGCTGTGAGATCCTCTGGAGAGAGGGGGCAGGATGTGAGCTCACCAGATAGCGTGTATACCAGACCTCCTTAGGGTTGTTGATGGCCAGCCATGCTCTGTGACGGTACAAGTTGCAGTAGGACATATACAGCATGATGAAGCTCTGGAACGGCAACATCAACTTGAAAAACAGAGTTCCCAGAAGATCCCTGGATGTGGGAAGAAAACACACATTTTTCTTCGATGACGACAAGCTGAATTGTTTTACTCTGTAGTCTGTGCCTACTGCCCCATGGTATTATTCTAAAGTGGACCAAATATGAACGTCACTTACTGCCTGTCCCATAGAAACATCCCACCAATCCTTGTAGTGTTGATCACGACCCATATGAAGAAGAACGCTGGGGGATGGATCTCAGGCTTGTAGCACACAGGGCTGAAAGTGTTCCTCACAGACAAATGTGACCATAACAGAGATTTGACAACCACAATAGAAGCTCTATTGCTTTGTTCCTATGCCTCAAGCTCATTCACATGAATACAACTGACCTTATTACAGATCAGCTAATTAGCATGCTAGGTGAACTTAAGATACCTATTATTATGGTATGAGATTTTAAAACACTTCTACCAAAAGAAGTCTAGGATTGTAATGCTGTCCAACATCACTCCCACATTGTATTATTCTGTAGGTGATTTGGATGGGATACCTTCTGAACACTGTGAAGGCAGAGTGGAGGAGCCAGGCAGCGTTCCAGGCTTGGACCAGGATCCAGGTGTACCGTGCCCACCTGTCCATGGCCACATCCAGAGGGAACGTCTCAGAAACTATGGCTGGTGTGTTCCTGTACAAACCTGTCAGGGAAATCCATTTTGATAGCTGTCAAAAGACAGTGCCTATGCCTGTACCATTTCAATCAAAGTCTCAAGGAAAATATATTATACATCTAAAAAATTCATTTTCCCCACATTATGTTGCAGGCATACAATAAAATGTGAAGACCTCCGTGGTAGTTTGCTGTGAGAGTACACAGGATTGACAAATGAGAGACAAAGCACACACAATCTGTAACAACAACTTGTGTGCAGACAGTTCCATCTGTAAGGCTCTTATAAAGTTTGGAATGAACTTCAAATAGGGTTCTGTGAGTAGCGCTCTTATCAACGACTGTGAGAAACGCCTTTGGTGCCAGGGTTCATGATGAAATGTTATTTCGATGTAGACCTCTACAGTAACAGACATCTCAAAGGAAAGATAATTATGAAAATAGCTTTTCTGCTTGAATGATGCATCCTCAGAATATTTATCCATGAAAAGATGCATCTAATCAGATGAACACAACTAATAACACCAAAAACTATCGAAAAGCTAAGACCATATTTTGGGGTTCAAATTACACATTATCCCTGTCTACTTAATTTAATTTTAAAGTCAATTAATTTACTTAATTGAAAGTCAAGATTAAGAATGATCAACTAAAGATATTAAAAAGTTACACTACAGTGTAAATGATAATACTCACCATCAGATGTTTTAAGTTGTAATCCTAGTACGTGAAAGGTCTCAGAAAATAGCTGGCTAGCGATGGCCAGTATTATGCTTGCAGAGTGAAGAAACATATAACGTTGACCTTCCATTCTACCTCAGAGTGAAGATGCCAGTTGAAGGAGAGAAAAATCCTTCACACACTTGTCTCTTATAAAAACATGCTCTACCACTTTGGACTTTGGGCAAAGATGCAGTCAAGCAGTGAGTTTATGGTGGTGTGCGTGTCTGTCAGTGTGTGTTGCGTACGTGCCTGTGTGTGTGTGCACATCTGCGTCCAAATGTATGTGTGTTAAAGAAGTTATCGAGGTTGGTAACTTTATTGTATTGTGCAAATGGGTTTATTGCAAGTCACTGATTTATATCAAAACATTGTATGTAGTAATAGTGATGAATAAAGTAGATTAGGGTATCTTATGTAATAATGATAATTGGCACAATCTATCTTTCTGTTAATGACTATGAGAAGGATGTAGCAGAAGCCACAGCGGCACAGCGGCACAGCGGCACAGCGGCACAGGGGTGGAGCTAGACACATTAAATTGTATATACTAAAATATGTTTACATGTTATACTCAATATTCATTGGGGTCAACAGTAGAAGCCAAACTACCAAACGTCTCTACATGTCTTGAGGCAACAGTATAGGGATCCAATACCTTGAATGGGTTTCACATTCTTTTTATAAAAAAACATAAATCTCCTAGCCTATTAAACAAATATATTCTTCTGTCTTCGGGCTATCTCCATTGGTGACATCATGGGGGTGTCTGCAGGGTACAGAGGTTGCTTGTTGTGCTTCCATACAACCATGGCCATACGTGTCACAAACATTAGGCAGGAAAGGGTCAGTATTACCCCTGGAGGAGTTAAAGGAAGAGTATGACAATGACCGTAGGACAGGAAAGTACAAGTTTAATACACTATTGTTCTGATTCTTTTTCTGTGTATACAGTTATTATTTATGCTGGTTCATACAACATTAGACAACTGAATTTTCAACAGAATCTTACCAATGAAGATGTCAATGTGGGTGTTTTTTGTGACAGGATTGGAGATACTCCCCACCATCATCAGGATCGCCACAGGGTAAACGGTCACAATGTAGCGGACATGCTTTTCCAGGTCCAGATAGAAGTTCTCCAGGATAAACCTTTAGGATAGAAAAGAAGCACAGAGAACCAGCCAAGTCCTGCAAATATAGACTTCTGTGCAAACGACAAGGTACAATGGAAGTCTAACATAGGATTCTTCAAATACATTTGGACTCACACCACATACAGCTACCACATACCACTATTGCTATTACCATAAGAGTAACTTCTCACCACACTGCCAGGTTCAGCAGGAGCAGCAGCAGAGAGAGCATAGCTGAGTGGGACCCGGACATTTGCATCTGATATTGTAAGACGATGGCCAAGTTGAGCAGTGTAGCTATCGTCCCCCATGTCACGCACACAGCCACGCCATTTTGAATCTGTTCAGACAGGAAGTGAGGCACTCACCTTTCAGCTGTTTGGAGGATAACATCGCCGCATTCCTTTCTGTGTCACTAACGTGGGTGTCTGTCATGACTTCCAGATGCTGCCCGATGACACGTTTCTCATACACAATTCTTACAGGGCTCACTGAGGCAAAACATGTTTGTGCTCATTAGTTGCCTGGCGCATCCATTCTCATTATATCATGCAGTAGTTACCAGTATTCTGATGAGCCAGAGGTCAGCAGTGTGGTATTTGTTCAGCCATGCTCCGTAGACCTTGATGCCGTGACAGGAGAAAAACAGAATGCAGTAGTTGGTGAGAACCATGAAGCCTGAGACGACCAGAGCTGGCCAGAGCATCCCTACAACACAGAGAGGAAGAAAGATGTTCATGAGCTGCCTGCACAAACTAGACATTCTTTTTCTGCAAAACATGCACTCGATACAATGAATTTCCAAACCAATGATCACATTAGTAATAGCATTAGTAATTGCACTCGGTCCTAAATGGGGTGCAGTCGTGGGCATCTTTGTAGATGTGTTATTGCAGTTACATGTACTGTATTTATGATTTACTTACTCTCTATCAAACAGGAAGAGCCATGCAGTAACTAAGCAGAGGTTCATGATCAAGGCGATGTGAAATCCATAGGGCAGAACTGAAGGGGTGGTGTACAGAAAGTCATAGGCTTTCCTGGGAAGAAGGACAACTTTTAAGAGACAGAATAGCAAACTTTCAACTCAAGGACTCTCAGTGTTTGTATTTTTCTATTTCAAAATACAGACCGAATACGATGTGATATGAGTCACACTCACAAAAGTCAGTAACATAATAATAAATAATAATAATAGATTGCATTTATATAGCGCTTTTTTACCTTAGCGGCACCTTAGCGCTTAATGAACAGAGTTCATTATTCAGTTCAGACACAGTCATACCGGTGGTGGTAAACTACAACTGTAGCCACAGCTGCCCTGGGGCAGACTGACAGAAGCGTGCAATGCGACATTGCAGCAATGTCTTGTACATCTACATGGGAAAATATGAACTAGTGTTTTTTGTGGTGTCATTAAAGTAAACCATTGTCAGAAAAAAAACTTAGGTTAGTGACTATGCTGTATGAGCCATACTGGAGTCCGTTCCTGTTTGGGATGGCATTTTGACATAATTCTAAAAATATAAATACATATAAAAGTGAACCTACCTCCGACAGAATCCTGTTACCAAGTACATGAACATGCACGACAACCAGATAAAGATTAAATCCCACAGAAACAGACACCATGGTGCAGGAGTCATGTCTGTGGCATACTTTAAAGCAACATCCTCTGTGGTTTGTCTGAAAACACCTGCGAGCACACACACATACATTTAATTTTACGCAGACATGAATACAGATGTGTATGGTACAGACTTTTACACAAGGGTGTACATATAATGTCTATATACGTATATCTACATATAGAACCATTTGAACTGGTTCATATGTTTGGGCTTAGAAATTCACCAGATCTCCCCCCAAATTCAGCCATAGTGTTGAGTGTCGTCGCAACTAAGAAGATGATGAACGCAGTAAGCATGAGCATGACTCGTGCTGCGTTGTGGTCTGCCATGATAGCTCACTAAGGGGAAAAGTCACCTTCAGTAAGAGCCACCAACACGTCACCATAATATATCACAAAACATCCACAATAAACATATGTTTGATCCTCATTAATATGGAGAAAACAAGCTCCTGGCTGTTGCATTATTGGATCTTACCTTGTTGATTGTGTCACAATCGTTGTGTATTTCAGTGTGTGAATATGTTGTCCTAGAGTGGTTTCACACAGTGTCACATCTGAGAAATGGCATGTGGATCAGCTCCACAATCTTTATGACCCTGTAAAGATGGCCCCAGAGACTGTAACACATGCTTGCTTCGACAGTTTATCAGGAAGTGCTTCCCCAATTTCTCCAGCTCAAAAGTTAATTTAAACATTAACTCAGTAATTAATTTTGACTTACTATGATGCCCAATGACTTGTTTATTAAAATTATAGGAATTATACGAATATTGCGTTGTTTTTTTATCAAGCTAACATACCGGATGTAGTGGGTCTACAAGGTGTCTTAGTTCAATATGATGATAATGTTGAACATATCATGGTCTATGTGCATGCAATATAACTTTTTACCACATAGTGTCACCAGTGACTTGTGCAATACTAGAAACATAAACTATCTTGTGTGTCAGAATGAGGAGAGACCGAATGCCTATTCAATTCAATTTACTGAACAATTTGAAAATCCATTATAAATAAATCCCTAATTTCAAATAATCCCTAGTTTCTCAAGATTAAATATTATATATTCTTTTTTTGTTTGTTAATTCTTACACATCATACAGTACTGTCTAGTATTTAGAATGTAAACATGCAAGTTTATTTTTCCAATCTTCTTGACAGCTTGTCTACCCCTGTTTTGCTTACAATAATTGTATTGTTAATTGTTGTTGAGAATCTGGCATAATGTATAACATGTGGTATAGTAAAATGTTACCCCAGAAAACAATGAAAAAGGAGTTCCCCTTTAACGCATGGCATACTGCAGCAAATAGCCCTCAAAAACAATCTGATTGGAGTTGGCTTGGGTTTAGAGAGCTAACTAAATTAACTAAATTGCTAACCATGTGATTCTATAGTTCCAGCTCTGAGGTCAGGGCAGAGGGATGGTCTATCCAGGCCAGGCCATGGCACCGCTCAGTTGGCATCCCACTTCTCCTGACAGAGCATTCAACCCAGAAAGGCTCCCCCGCTGGTTCTCGCACCCGCACCAGATGTTGCCCTGTGGCGAAGGGCTCTCGAAACGCTCGACAATAATTAATGGAGAGTTTCCCCGGGGGAGGTTTTAGGAGATTAAACGTTGATGAGCTCTCTCTCTCTCACTCAATCAGCCACTAGCACGCACGCGCCTGTGTGCAAACACACGCATATTGGCACAAGCGTGAAGGTGCTCAGACACATGAAAGTATGCACACATCTCTCCCATCATGCAGAGGTCATCTGGTAGCTTCAGAGTGGGTGAAGCGACCAGATCCAATACAAACTAGGAAGAAAAAAACAAAACAATTGTTGAACCTCAATTTGCGTTTTTGTAGTATTGTAGCCATGCTGAAATTAAAAAATAGACATTACATTTACATGTATTCATTTAGCAGATGCTTTTATCCAAAGTGACTTCCAAGAGAGAGCTTTACAACAGTACATAGGTCAATGATCATAAACAACGAGATAACCCCAAAACATTGTGGGTAGCCAAAACATGAAGCATACATTGTGAAAAGCAAATACTTGCCAATGGGAAGAAACATTAAAGCATGTAGATAAACAAGTTACAATTAAACAACATGAACCTCAAGAAGTGCAAGAGTGTACCTGAGGAAAGCAAGCCACAATAATATAATTCACAGCGAGTACAAGAACAAGAGCAACAAGTCCCTCAATACGAGACATTGTGTTCCTGGAGGAAACTAACATCAGGTCCAGCAAGTCATTCCTAGTACCGCAAGTACCGTTGTATTCCCGGAACAAGTGCGTCTGGAGCCTTTTCTTGAAGGTGGGGAGACAGTCAGTGTATCTGATGGAGGTGGGCAGGTGATTCCACCATTGGGGGGCCAGACAGGAGAAGAGCTTGGGAGTGGGCGCTCTTGAGAGGTGGGACCACCAGACGGTTGTCAGACGGACACCAGAATGTTGTGTAAGGCTGGAGGAGAGACTTTATGTAGTCGGGTAGACCTTTAAGGTATTTCATGCACTGTACGTTCCCAAGCATCATTCTGATGTGGAGATTTGCAGACAATTCTGTCTGGTTGTGTAAAAGTTACTTGTCAAATCTGTTTGACCTAAGGGACACAGGCAGAGGACAAGGCACAATTTGCTGGTTGCTCATCAATTAATGAAGGACTTCATATCCAATTACTACATGCCCCCTTTGATCACTCATATTAGGATGGATCATTGTGATGACAACCATTACAGCCCCATCCACTTAGTCTGTACCGTGTGACTCATGTACTACAAAAGCCCTGAATGGAAGAGATACTGCTTGTCAAAAAGGATTTTGACGTTACATATATATATTTGTCTTACAAATTGTATTTGTCTGATCAACAAATGAATGTCCGACGACTCCCTCCTCCCCCTCTGCAACACAAATCTCTCCATGTGTGAATAACGAAGGATAGGAACCACTCGTTTAGAGAAAGAATTGTAAATTGATCATTCTTAAAGATCTCGAAGAAGGTTCTGGATTGCCATCCCTGCAAGGACTTTTATGGCCATTGTTGCTATGGTGACCACCACAGTGACCCATGTGTGCTTTCTGTCTGACACCTGAAGTAAACTGGCCTTTTTAGAAAGTGGTCAGTATCCTTTCAGCTGCCGAAGAGCCAAAATAGACTGATCAGTGCTGTGTGGATGTATATGGTCAAGTACGCCTCTCCTCGACGGATGAATACGTTTCTCCACTTCCTGTCCTCTGATGCCACCTTGTCACCCTCTCTCGTTCTCCCTCTCTCATTGATCCAGTCTTATGAAGCATGGAAAGGAAGGGTAGAGTGCCTATCCTCTCAAATGAACTCCAAACTGGAGTCCTGTGTTTCCTGCATGTCCACTGTCTGAGAGACTGTGTAGGGTTGTCGGGGAGAGTAGCCCAGTGTCCTGTTTGACTCCTACATGCACTGTTTAATAATTAAGTGCCGTGACTAACAAGCTCTCTGTTTTGGGACTCTGTTTACTCTAGCACTCGCCCCAGAACGAGGGTGTGACTTTCATGCTGGATCTGTTACCCATTTTGTTGTTCCTCCATGGAATTGAAGCGTCCCCGATGTCGCAATCAAGTCTCCGTGACCAATAATACGGGTTTAAACCGAACAGATTACCAAAGCTGATGAAAACGGGACGAACGACGATGAGAGGAAGAGGGCAATATATTCCTAAAAATGTAAACCCTTCCTTCACTGGCTAAATCACTGGTATCTTCAAAGAAGGTTTTTCCCACTTCACTACCTTGCCCTGCCCTGCCCTGTCCTGTATCCTCCTCTTCTGCCCTGCCCTGTCCTGTATCCTCCTCTTCTGCCCTGCCCTGTCCTGTATCCTCCTCTTCTGCCCTGCCCTGTCCTGTATCCTCCTCTTCTGCCCTGCCCTGTCCTGTATCCTCCTCTTCTGCCCTGCCCTGTCCTGTATCCTCCTCTTCTGCCCTGCCCTGTCCTGTATCCTCCTCTTCTGCCCTGCCCTGTCCTGTATCCTCCTCTTCTGCCCTGCCCTGTCCTGTATCCTCCTCTTCTGCCCTGCCCTGTCCTGTATCCTCCTCTGCTGCCCTGTCCCCTCTTCCTTTCCTTTTTTTTTCCAATGCCCCACACACACACACACACTCCCCAACGCTCTCCACTTCAATCACCAGCCCCAGGCAAGCTATCAAAAGAGATAAACCTCCAGAAATAAAACCACTTTGATCTGTGAGGAAGCTGTCAAAAGAATATGTCTAACCTTCTAACAGGCCTGGATGGCCAAGTCCTGTCAGAAGCACCACTGTGCTGCAAACAAGAGACTAGAACCGTCACCTTGTAAAACACACCTCACAACTTTCATGATGTTACTGTCACAAAATACAACAATGCGAACAAGAGGCTGTTCAGGCTAATAATCTATAAGTATAACCTATTCACTAGTATTGATTTAATATTGATTCATGCTACTCTCTAACCAAGATCTCTGTAACATCTCTATAAGATTGGTACCACAGGTGCACGTTACTAACTCACGTATTCAATATACTGTTTAGACCCACACTTATTCAAGACAAAATAACGCAACAACATTGATCGTGTCAAGAACAACAGCAACAGTGTTTGCTGTGTTGAGTTCTATCGGTCCTCAGCAGCTTTCACATGCTGGCATGATTAGCAACGCTCTCACCTGCGTCCAATCCCAGGGGATAGAGTCACCCATGGTTACCATCCGAACAGGTGTTCAGCTCCACCAGGTTTTTAGCAGTTGCCGTCTGTCGGCAGAGAATGGATAAGTTACACACTGAATCGATAGGTGTCTCTATGCAAATATTAGATGTGTTGAAAACTGCATATGGGCCTACTGTACGAAGCAGGGCCTCAATGGCAGAGTCCATGACATATGTAAGGATAAGTACACACATACAACACACACACACACACACACGCTTGTGGCATCAGATGCCATGTCCTACTGACAACGGATATCTCACACAGACACACACACCCACCCACCCACACACACTCCAGGCCAGAGGCTGGTGTAAACCGAAGACACATATGTCTCCCCACACCATCGCTTTTGTCATTCCCTCTCTCAAACCTCCCCCTTTTCTCCCATCCTCCATCCATGACAATGTGTGCAACAGCAAGGCATTTGTTCATGGGTACCATGTCAGGCGTGAAGGTTTGAAAGAGTGTGATGTTTCTTTCACATCAAACATTTTGTTTAGACTTATTTTCCTTTGCAAGCTGACTGATTTTAATTATTTATCGCATGCCTGCTGAACAGGTGTTAACACAGGATCTTACATAGAATAATTGGCAATCATTTAAAAAAATCTTGATTTTGTCTGAAATAGAAATTATGGAAATGAAGTCACACCAAAAGTGTGTGCCGTCTTGATAATACATGAGGTTGACTTGATTCTGTCTGTTCGGGAATGGGCACCACTAATCTTTCAAACAACTTAGCAACAGCAGGCCTAATTCAGCCATTCAAACTTATTCTACAGGTTCTCAGTTGAAAAGGCAGGGAAGACATATTTTAATGGACGTGGCAGAAGCTGACTGTCTCAAGGTCGAAGTCTTTAGTCAATATGAATAGCCCTCCCCCCCTGCACTTGTCACAACTGTGGAACACAGTCACCTCCATGACAGTCTGTGAAGGATAAAAAGGGAACGAGAGAGAGAGAGCGAGGGTGTGAGAGACAGGAGAACGAGAGAGAGAGAGAGAGAAGGCGAGAGGGAATGGGAGTGAATAAGAGTGAGAGAGAAAGCGAGAAGGTGATAGAGCAAGCGAGAGAGCAGTGAAGCGAAGATAATGCAGTCACTCGGCAGGGGCGCTCCCCATCTTCTACCTGTCAGAGAGAGGCTCACAAAGACGCCTGTCTCTATCAAACCGCTGCCACGCCGCCCCAAAAGCCCGACCCTGGAAGAATCAATTACGTAAAAGCCTGATAGTAACTCTCCCTCAACAAGCCGTTGGTTCTTTCCTCTTGAAGTTTGAAGCCTTCTTCCAACCAACTCTCCTCATCTTTCAGGTGGCGTTGGTATAGGACACTTAAGTGCATTGTTGAAAAATGACTCAAAATTGTTCTCTTTCCTTTTTTCACGTTCTCCTTCATATCTCATCAGATTCGCATGCTAAGAACCTCATTAAAGTAAAGTGATATGTTGGCAGATATGGCCTTGAACGTTAGATTGAATTTCTAGATGGTGACTTTCTCCTTATTAGTCCCCTGAACCATCTCCATCTGACCAGTCAGGTGCCCTCACAGGTGACCTCTATAACTGCCTCACTTGTGCTCTTTAATATTTCATACCATGAGTATGAATTATTACTGTTAAGTTTAGGAAGGTGTGAAGAGAGAAGGGATGAGGAGGCAGGTGGATGGGGGGGGAGGGGAGGAAACTGTAATCCGTCCTATGCAGCAAAATGTAACGTTTTGTTCTTTTTTGAAGGTCCCACTCTCTTTGCTGTGTCACAGGAGCCCTTCTCAGTTTCTCCAGACAGACAGACAGCTGCTAATCAGCCACTCATCTGGAAGTCCCACAAAGTGCATCTTCGATTAACTTGATCTTTCTGACCTTGGTGCAATAGTCATTTGTGAGTTATTTTATGAACTCTCCCTCGGCCCATCGAAGGCATAATGTGTGTGCCTGCTTTCACACACGCACCCAGAGACGGATGAAGACATATACACACACACACAAATGCACACAGTTTGAAATTCAAGTGTATTATATGAGAGGCCGTATAGGACATAATTCATACTTGGTCTCACATACACGCCATGACCTCACATATATACCTTTATACTCTCACATATATACCAATATACACTCACACATATACCATCATACTCTCACACATACCAGTACACCATCATACTTTCACACATACACCATCATACTCTCACACATACACCATCATACTTTCACACATACACTATCATACTCTCACACATACACCATCATACTTTCACACATACACCATCATACTCTCACACATACACCATCATACTCTCACACATACACTATCATACTCTCACACATACACCATCATACTCTCACACATACACTATCATACTCTCACACATACACCATCATACTCTCACACATACACTATCATACTCTCACACATACACTATCATACTCTCACACATACACTATTATACTCTCACACATACACTATCATACTCTCACACATACACTATTATACTCTCACACATACACCATCATACTCTCACATATATACTATCATACTCTCACATATATACCATTATACTCTCACATATACACTATTATACTCTCACATATATACCATTATACTCTCACATATACACCATTATACTCTTACACATACACCATTATACTCTCACATATACACACCATTATACTTGAATACTTGTCTATGTGAGAGACAATACATGTCTATGTGAGAGTACGGTGTTCATTTTAGGACATTCTCATTTCTCAGACTCAATTGTCAGACTCATACGAAACAGCGTCAGTTCTCAAACCAAAAGTCGTCATTCTCAGGCGAAACGGCTTCAGTCTCAGAAAAAACATTGTCATTCTCACAACGAACTTTGTCAAACCAAACGCCGTCAGAAAAACCTTTGTCATTCTCACAACGAACTTTGTCAAACCAAACGCCGTCAGAAAAACCATTGTCATTCTCACAACGAACTTTGTCAAACCAAACGCCGTCAGAAAAAACATTGTCATTCTCACAACGAACTTTGTCAAACCAAACGCCGTCAGAAAAACCTGCGTCATTCTCACAACGAACTTTGTCAAACCAAACGCCGTCAGAAAAACCTGCGTCATTCTCACAACGAACTTTGTCAAACCAAACGCCGTCAGAAAAACATTTGTCATTCTCACCAAACTTTTTTTTTCTCACCAAAAATACGAACGATACGAATACGACGTCATCATGATGCGACACATACAACAAAACTTTCTACCTTCCAACACGGTGAGTTTGCAAGTCATAATTTATTGTTCTTGTTGTTGTCACTTGTTGTTGTCACATTATAAGCTTGACTGGATTTAGAACCCTTAAATACAATTTTAAGTTAGCAAGTGCAAATGTCTATTTGTCTTGTCATTACGACGTCGTTATTTATGTTTCAATAATGTCAATGCGTGAGCTAGCGATACAACTGCTAACGTTAACTTGAGCAACACGGAGGAAGAATAAATAACCCGAAATTGCTTAACTTTTAATTCACCTCTATTTTTCTGTAATAGAGACAATGGACAGAGTTAAAGAGTACGAGAGCTTGAAGGAACAACTTGAAAATGGTAAGTTTTAGGGGATCATATTTTCATTTGGGTATGAGGTATGAGGTTTAACCATTAGCAGAGCAAGCATCTTAACACAATTGCAATGCTCAGGTATTTATTTATTTATAACCTGAACTTGGAACATAGTTATTAGCCTTGTTTTACACAAATTAACGTTATGCGTCTGCTAACATGGCAAGCAGGGTGGCAGGATGGGACACTTACCCATCACCCCAGACAGACAGACATGATTAATATTTTCCACAAGTGTCCCTCATTTCAGTGGCTGTCCGGTTGTCTCCTATTTGCAAGTAAATATATGATGTTTGCAATAGACATTCATATCTTAAAATGTAATTTCTAGGAGAGCTGACTCAAAAAGGATTTGACTCGGGAGTGAAAAAGCTCCTGGTGGCCAAGGAAACTGGTAGGCTAGGCTTCAGTATTGCTGCACATTTTCAGTATTATCAGATCCTCATAATGTCATGTACATATGACATTGGATGTGAGTAATCATTTGATTTAACTGAGTACTTGTTCGTGCATTTATATTGTAGGGCCGAGTGAAGCGAGTAGCTCTGGTACAAGTCTGTCAGCTCAGAAAGAGGATGAAAGAAGTATCCTTCCCTAACCAACTACTAACCTAATTAGGACCAAACAAGACTGGTTGAAGGAAACTTTTAATTTGTATTAATTAAGTAAACGCTATAGGCCTATGTCCAGTTTCACACTGGTTTGTATGCATGCCCCTTCATGTCATAAAGCTAATGTGTGAGATGTATCAATATGTTGTTCTCAAGTAATTTTGATAGATTATCTCAGAAACTTTAAATTAAGAAAGATGTAGTAGTGGCCTGTTCCCACTCTTGCAATGTAAATCTGGCTATTGTGCTTCAGTACAGATGAAGTTTGAAGATAAGCCTTCATGTGTTTGCCTTAAGTTGTGTGGATGCATTGATACATTTACTTTTCAGTACTGGATTTAAACAGGGGGAAATCTGTTCAACACTGGCTTCATATGGATATAAAATTAGGTATGTGTGTTGTTACATACCAAAGCATTTATTCTACACCGAAACATTTATTCTTACGAAACACCATTTTGTGTTTTTGATTGAACAGTGAGAGGCACTTGAGAAGACTCCTGAAGTCACTGGGGTTGAGGCGGAGAAGCTCACAGAGACCACTTGATAAAATACGTGAAGCTGTGGAGGTAAGCCTTGAAATACCTTCAATCATTGCTTTTATCACAGCTTTTAAAAATTGTCATTAGGAACAGGATTGAACATTATTCTTGGTTGAACCATTGTAATATAAGCCTATACTTTGACCTATCAACACATACCAGACAAGCAAACACCGCAGATGTGGGGTTTAACAACAAATGTATTCATAAGAGTTTTTTTGTGAATGAGGCCTATTCTGAAAGTTTACGATGCTTTAAACATGCTGACCGTCAAATCTGTCTCAACATACTGTATGCCTGTGTAGAAAGAAAAAAAATAACTTCACGTATACTATGGCTGATAATTGTGCACCAAAGTAGTTATGCTTTGGCTAATTGTTACAATATTAGCTTCTCCATCCCTGAGAAGATTGTATACAACTGTATATGTTGATTTCCAGAGTGAGCTGAAACACTGGTCGCCTGATCAAGGCATTAGAGCAATGCTGAAGCGTGTTCGTGATGTCAGAGGAGTGAGGCCTTGCTACAGGTTAATGATGTCTTAAATGGCTTAGAATCACTTTTATGACCCTGTAACTTTTATTAAGCCCTTTCTCACATTCATTTGAAATAATTTTCTATGTAGGAATGATGTCGCTGACATCATGAGGGATCTTGATGCAAGTGGTGTGGAAAGAAGATATCCAGGCCAAAAAAAGATCCATCGAAGACATTACCACAGCCATGGGCCAAATGATACATGGGCCATTTTCAAGTTGTTCCTTCAAGCTCTCGTACTCTTTAACTCTGTCCATTGTCTCTATTACAGAAAAATAGAGGTGAATTAAAAGTTAAGCAATTTCGGGTTATTTATTCTTCCTCCGTGTTGCTCAAGTTAACGTTAGCAGTTGTATCGCTAGCTCACGCATTGACATTATTGAAACATAAATAACGACGTCGTAATGACAAGACAAATAGACATTTGCACTTGCTAACTTAAAATTGTATTTAAGGGTTCTAAATCCAGTCAAGCTTATAATGTGACAACAACAAGTGACAACAACAAGAACAATAAATTATGACTTGCAAACTCACCGTGTTGGAAGGTAGAAAGTTTTGTTGTATGTGTCGCATCATGATGACGTCGTATTCGTATCGTTCGTATTTTTGGTGAGAAAAAAAAAGTTTGGTGAGAATGACAAATGTTTTTCTGACGGCGTTTGGTTTGACAAAGTTCGTTGTGAGAATGACGCAGGTTTTTCTGACGGCGTTTGGTTTGACAAAGTTCGTTGTGAGAATGACGCAGGTTTTTCTGACGGCGTTTGGTTTGACAAAGTTCGTTGTGAGAATGACAATGTTTTTTCTGACGGCGTTTGGTTTGACAAAGTTCGTTGTGAGAATGACAATGGTTTTTCTGACGGCGTTTGGTTTGACAAAGTTCGTTGTGAGAATGACAAAGGTTTTTCTGACGGCGTTTGGTTTGACAAAGTTCGTTGTGAGAATGACAATGTTTTTTCTGAGACTGAAGCCGTTTCGCCTGAGAATGACGACTTTTGGTTTGAGAACTGACGCTGTTTCGTATGAGTCTGACAATTGAGTCTGAGAAATGAGAATGTCCTAAAATGAACACCGTATGAGAGAGAATACTTGTCTATGTGAGAGAGTTTGATTGAAACGGAAGGCAGTTTGATTGAACAGGAAGTAGTACTGAATTCTCAGTACCTGATTGGCTTACACATGAAGAAGGATTTCGGGTACATTAGCTAACGCCCACCTTCCCTATCAAGACGAGACTGCTGGCATGACAAGTTAGCAGTAGGCGTCTTAATGAAGCCATTGGACTCATTAATAACATTTTGAATACGTGTTTCAGTTATTACTGGGGACATTATGGAATTAAATGACATATTACTTATGATAAAATTCTTGTGCACAATAATACTTGCTACATTTAGACGCTTTTAAAGGTTTTTAATTTTACCTTGAAGCTTTTTGTGAAAATTAGGCTAGTTTCACGACAGCGACTTTGGATGTAGACTAGCCTACTTAAACATGTTAGCTGATTATCCAGTACAAGTGAGATATGTATACAGTTACATTAAACCTCTTCTTTGTAAACTATTTTGTCATAAATACGATGGGAACACATCACATGAACAATTCCAAAACGCACCACACGCCAAACAAAACATTTTTTTGTCAAGCGTCTCAAAGCTCAGATTCCGAGTCGGAGTTCCATGGAGCTATTTCGTTGCAGTGAATGGGTGCGGGCACTCATCGGGCATACAGTCAAATATAAAAATATCCAGGGATACACTCAAATAATAAGTTAAGGTTGTGGCATTGAAGTTCAGGTTAGTAGCCGAGGGTGTAAAGACCACTCGGCTAATTACAGACGTCTTAAACCCCAGTGCTACACTATCACAGGCATGGCTTAAATTTAAATGATCGGCTAAGTTTGTTTCATCAATTGAAAAACTGATCTAGGACTTTTGACTCAAGTAGTGGGGGTGCTAGGTTGTCCGTATTGCTTCCTAAACAACTATGGAATTCTACATTTGAGTTTTTGGGTGGATTTGCTTCTCATTGTCAGAAATGTTGGAATCAAAGACGACAGCCACGGGGCTATTTCTAACGCTAACGATGAAATGCGCCGGCTCTTTAGACCTGGATCATGTGCATCAAGCAGCGGCACTCTACCCCTTACCCCTAGCCCATAGTTTTGGGGGATTCGGCCTAAAAGACTAGCTCTTGACAGAGTGCTGTTGCCGCTCCTTGATGCACCTGATCTAGGTTTGAAGAGCCGGCGCATTTCATTGTCAACGTTAGCGTTAGACATAGCCCCTGTGTATGGCTGTCGTCTTTCATGCAACATTTCTGACAATGTTGCCGCAGCATTTGGTGTAGCCTATGCAAAATGTTATTCATAAATCCATCTTGTCATGTCAATCAGTCTCTTCTTATGGAAGGTGGGCGTTAGCTACATGTACCCGAAATCCTTCTTCTTCATGTGTAAGCCAATCAGGTACTGAGAATTCAGTACTACTTCCTGTTCAATCAAACTGCCTTCCGTTTCAATCAAACTCTCTCACATAGACAAGTATTCTCTCTCACATAGACATGTATTGTCTCTCACATAGACAAGTATTCAAGTATAATGGTGTGTATATGTGAGAGTATAATGGTGTATGTGTGAGAGTATAATGGTGTATATGTGAGAGTATAATGGTATATGTGTGAGAGTATAATAGTGTATGTGTGAGAGTATGATGGTGTATGTGTGAGAGTATAATAGTGTTTGTGTGAAAGTATGATGGTGTATGTGTGAGAGTATGATGGTGTATGTGTGAGAGTATGATGGTGTATGTGTGAGAGTATGATGGTGTATGTGTGAGAGTATGATGGTGTATGTGTGAGCGTATGATGGTGTATGTGTGAGAGTCTGATGGTGTATGTGTGCGAGTCTGATCGTGTATGTGTGCACGTATGATGGTGTATGTGTGAGCGTATGCTGGTGTATGTGTGAAAGTATGATGGTGTACCCAGTATGTGTGAGAGTATGATGGTATATGTGTGAGTGTATATTGGTATATATGTGAGAGTATAATGGTATATATGTGAGGTCATGGCGTGTATGTGAGACCAAGTATGAATTATGTCCTATACGGCCTCTCATAGTATTAGTTGTTTGCAACAAGTACAGGTACATAGGAGTTCTCTGTTCCTGCTCCTCTTGATAATCCCTAGAAGCCTATCTAAACCATAAACAAAAACTACACATGGACAACTGCGCACGCACACACACACACACACACACACACACACACACACACACACACACACACACACACACACACACACACACACACACACACACACACACACCACACACACACACACACACACACACACACACACACACACACACACACACACACACACACACACACACACACACACACACACACACAGCTCACTGAGTCCTATGTGCTGCTGTGATCATCCAAAGGCCTGGGGTTTTTAAAGCCACATGGAGAAAAACACATTGTGTATTCCACCCCCTGTGTCTGAATTATTCAGCCTCACTGCCATTGCTATTCTTAGCCTCGTTTTCTACTGTTTGACGACATTTTCTTAGGACAGCAGACACTACATGTACGCGGTTCAATGTGTCTTTAAATGTTTAATCATGGTCATTGTAGACGACACTACATATTTTCCTTTCATTGTGAGGAAGTAACACAAGACAACACATTATCTATTATAACCTCTTAATATCCAGTTCACCATTACAATGATCAAATCAACTCAATGCAATGCTCATATCTATCTGTTACGGCCAATAAAATGATGGTATTAGTATTACAGTCATTGTCAAGAGGAGCTTCATTTGATGCAAGGCTCAACACAGTCAAACAAACTACAAAGGAGAGAAACATACAATATGGTATCAATATTTGTTTTTTTAAAGATATAAGACATTAGTAAGTCAAATATGAGATGATAAATCTCAATTTAATTTGGTTCCAACACAGGGCTCTAAGAAGCATCTAAAAGTGCAAACACTGAGACCGTGTCCACTTGGTAATGACCAGCACTTATCAACAGCATGAAATTATTTGGACATATAGCATTAATAGGTAATGATACGGTTTATATCTCACCTTTCCAACTCGCTGTCCTTCCTGTCCTCTATCCGAACAGCTAAGTGTCCTAATGAATTGGATTGAACTGGGCCCCTGTGGAGAATACGATGGGAACATGATCATCAAACGAGACTGCTAAATCTAATTAGCTGCTTGTATGCCAACTGTCATTCTTCATAGACAAAATAGACCGTAGCATTTTAGAGGAACTGCTTTAACTTTACAAGGACATTTTCCACAAGTTCCCTCTTTGAGAACATCAAGATAATGTTTCTGGTGGAGGTTGAGATTAAAGTAAAAGGAGTTGCATGATGCCAAGAAAGAGACTTTCAGAAGTGGCAATACGCAAACAATATCACTCATCTTCAGACTTCTGTAGAACATGTTCAGCCAATTAATTCGAAGCTACTAATCAGGTTTTGAAAGAAAACCCGCAATATATATTTGAGATCTATTTGTACCTATACCTACCTAGCAGGGTGATATAACTTAATCTAGTAAGGGAATGAGTACGTTGGCCAACGTGATACGGAAAACAGTATTATTTCTCAGATATGCTCTTCCTTCGAATTTCATCTATAGGCCAAGTGATGCCAATTTTTACATATGTTTATCGCGATGCCATCCACTGTGAATTATTGATAGCAGGTTGTTGCATGCTGAGTGGGCGAGAAGAAAACACGGAATGGAGTTTAGAATCTCCAACGGAGGAAAACAGTTTACATCAAGAAAAACCTGTAATTTGATTATTAGTTATTTTATGTGGACAATATATGAGTGCCCCTAACTCCTATAAGACCATGCAATTTATGGAATACATTGAATTAGTTTGGAAACAAAAAGCTCAAGTGGTACAGAAGAATTTGTAATTCCATAGTTTGGTCAGAGCATTACCTAAGTATTGCAGAAAACTAGTATTTGGACATTAACAATGTCAAGCAATGGGTCAAAAACAGTGCAAGCCAAAAATGTAAAGCCAAAACGCCACTTTGCCTGTGTTGTCACGGATATGATCCCTTTCCAGCTTCTTGACTGTGTGTGACTGAAATAACCAGCTGGGTTATAATGCACTTTGATGTGTTTGTTTGTATGGTCGTCGGATGCACTTCACTATGACGCACGTGAACTGACACAGAAGAAGAGTTTGACTGAATCATCCCAAGCACGTTCATGGTGGGGCGGTAATATCCTGCCCTGCAGTACAGTCAATGAATTTTTATTGCTGCAAAATTATATTGAGTCGGGGTACATGGTGCAAATAATAGGCTTAATCCAGTGCATGATACAATTCAGAAGTGTACTGTAGGTTTGAGTAAACTCTGTTTATCATTATGCTGCAGAGTAGTGAAAAAAACATTGCTACGTTTTTTTATAAAACAATTCGTCATCTTTAATCGCACGGTCAAAAACAGGCTGAGCAGATTTACCAGCTAAATGATCAGAAACCCAGTCCATAGAGACATGGGCCCACACCTGCAGAGGTTTGACCTGTATCGATCACTCTGGAGTAATCAAGAAGACTTACTACCATACATCTTACCCCCTGACAGTTGCTCCCATGTAGATTCCTCTTAAGAACTATCAGTCACCCTTCTTAGTTAGACGGTCGGTCATTATTCAGACCGAATGACGGAGATGAATCCTGGCAGACTGTGAATGAGTAATCCTATCCTAGGTATTGTTGATTCTCCCCTCCGCTGCTACATTCCATCACAATTCATACATTATGCAACACTGGGAGACAGTAGCCTTTGTAATCAATCGTGGACTGAATATTACACCCATCTCTGCAAACAGAATGATATTCCCTCGTTTCCTTTGAGTCAGTTGCCTGGAAGCTCAGGTAATGGATGTGCTCTCTTGAGTGTGAGAATATGGATTTTCAGGACCTTCTCTGACCGCCCCGGTTTCAAACGCCTGCCAAAATCAGTTATTGATGGATGTTTGTTCATTAGCTGAGATGAGATCCTTCTTGTTCTCATTGCTCATGGTCAAATTCTTCCCTCCTCAAGCCATGCCATGATAGAGGATGTGGTCAGTTGTTTACAACCAAACAGATCTTTGCTAATTACAGATTCCTGGGGAGCATTGGGGCACTGTACAGTGCTTATGTGGCCTATATCCCAGGTCTCTCTGTGTGGATCCCGTGCTCACATGGGTTTCCTCCACAAAAAACAATCGCTCTCCTGGCCAGGACATGGGTGATCACTTGGACCACTGAGGTGCTACTGTTACCTTGTTTTTTAAATCTAGAAGGCACAAAGACCCTGGTCTGCCGGAGCTGGTTCTGCCTCACAGGAGAAGCCCCCAGGGTCATTCATAATCATCAGCTCACCCCTCTGAATAACCCAAGCAGAACAACCACACTGGGAGAATCCCAATGTTACGACTTGCACATAACAATCACTTCAAACTGTCTCTGTGTGTGAAAGTGCTCCGAAAGTTAATCATTTATGATAGAAAACTCTATGAAGTGCATTTAGTATATTGCGAAAATATATGACTGAGAGAAAGAAAAAATACATTTTAAAGGAACTGTCCTGAATCTATTTACTTAATCCTGAATTAGACAACCACTGAACTGAAGAGACTGTGCTCAGCTACTGTTGTGAACGATGTGTCCTCTTCAATGTACAGATGAAACTCCGATGCTGGTTAATCGGGTTGCATATTGCAATGCTCCAGAGTGGTTGTCGTTCTCCATTATGTTCCAACAGACACCTGCGGTTGCTCTCCTTCCATGCAGTCCACACATTACATCAAAGCCTGCCATCACTTGAGGATCACGTGCTATGAAAATGTGTCACCATAAGATACTCTTTTATGCCTTAGCATAGGAATGTATTCTTAATTCACCAATTCAGCATAAACTTTTTGTTTTAAGTCAATATGAGAGTAGGCCTAAAATCAAACCATCTGCTACCAAAACAAGACTATAGTGCTGAACAAATATATACATTTTCTACACACAGCACCATTTGATTAGATGTGTTAGGTTACTGTGTCAACATCAAACCTATATTATGAAATATAATATTTTTTGAATAATTGTTTAGCTTCTTATAAGACATCCGCGTTTTTTGAATACTCCACTCCGGGTTTTAACACAAACCCATTTCAACCTCAGCGCGGCTATATGTGATGCTTGTGCAGCGCACTGACGGCAAGGTGCATGAACAGTAGAGATTGGGACTCGACCACCAGCGGACCTATCATATTTGTGTTTATTCAGTGTTAGTGTTTATTCAGTTAGGATAAAACCACACTTACAATAACACAAAGGATTAATTCCAGCCGTGCTTGCTGATTTCCGAACGTTAATCTTCTGTGTTGTCCCAACATAAGGTAGGCTATACGCAAATTGTTCTTTCATTCATTTAACTCACTTAGGTAATCGTTAATATTAATATTAATCATGTTTTGTTAACAATGCCTATAGCAATGGACGTTCTCTCTGATTACACACTTATTGTAAACTATTGTAGCCTACCATAGCCCACTGTACCGAACCACATATGATAACGAAATTGAGAAATGAGTGATGCTGCAACTACAGTACTGTAGTGAAAAGAAAATTGCGAAATGTCACAGGTTGCTTTTCAAAGTAAGATTATATTATATGGTTATTTTGCCTGGTACTCTTTACGTGTAGGCTACTGTTTCGAAAATACCATATCCTATATCTTACAACAGCGCATGAGATACGAACTAGTACATATATTACATTTATTAACATGCCAATTTCCCGAAACACAAAATAGGCTACAAAGCAGGACGTGGAAATTAAGTGCATTCATGCAAGGCACGCTTGGAAACAGTGGACGTGTTCAATCACTACTAATTAGAGAAAAGGGCAAAATATAATTCCTGCGTAAACAGCCGTAGTAACGCCTCTGATTGTTCTTAGATGCCATTAGCCTACTGACCGCCCAACAATTGATTTATGTGGGTCCACACGAACACAAACACATATTGGAGATCCAGAAGAGTATCACTGTGTCTCAAAGACGGATGCTTAAATCCCTCACACATACGGAGGTGAGTTATGCTACAGTCACACTCACGAGCTCGTGGCAGCTTCACTTTTTTAGTGTTAATTTGGCAGAGAACAAGCAGCATATTTAATGAGTTTTCCTTCTCCGTTTCCCAACCCCCCACCCACTCTTCTCACGCCCCCCCCCACATCTCAAAGCAGAGAGATGGCTTTCTCTATAGAAGGCTTCTCTTATCTCTCAGAGCTGTGAACAGTTTCCCACAATCTGTGGATTCCTCAACCCCTGATGTGGGGGGAAGGTTTCAACCTCCATTACACACGCACACACATGTGGTCTGTAGTGGCACAATGCGATGGCATAGACAGTAGCAATAAGCCTCCTGTCTTATCTGGGCTCATCAGTAAGGGACAGACACCGTGTTGAACCTCTCCCAAACGGGCAAACTATAGGGCCTGCTCCTCAAGGGTCTGGTTCTCCTCATGTGTTCATGACATGTTTCCATGCCAGGGCCAGGCTGTCGTCCCTGAGTCAGTTGACCATGGACAAGCCTTGTGTCGATTGGGGATCACTGTGGCCAGCTGAACTGGTGCCTTCCGGCTGGCAGGAATACAGTATGTCGAGGTTATGTTCCTCACGGTCACCATCCTGTTTAGACAGGGACTGTGAGTAGCACTGTGTTTTAGCCAATGTCTGTGTTGCCAAACGTGTAACACTCTGGCGGACAAGGGCACGTTCGCTTTGCTTCACCAGCTTCAAAACAGCCTCAGTGTGCACGAGACGGTACTTTAGATGCCGGCAACTGATAGAAGACACTTCAGAGGAGGGGAATAGGCATTTTCGAAATACATTTTCTTCACTGGAGTCTTTGCTTTCCATGTGGTTGCTCGTTTCTGTGGACATTCTACCAGGAGTAGACCGGGGGTAACTTATTACATATTTATCATTTTTCTAATGACGTTTACTCATCATGTTTGCTTTCTAGACCCTGGGGTCCTGAAGACTATAAAAAAATGATGGGTATTGCCGAAAGAGGATGTTGAAGGGCAGTGATGGTATAACCTTTACTCCTGAGCTGTCAGGCGTATTCATAAGAGGTCAAATGTCATTGATCCTTTTATAATCATGTCTGCGTCTCATGGCAATGATGAGTCAATATGTTAGTGCTTTGATGCCCAGCAGAAACTCACCGAGGTTCCTTTAGGATGGGAACGCATTCGAATCAAGCGGTGCGTCGTATATTTGATGAGGACCACCAAGTCATGTGGTATTTTGTTGCTTTTGAAGGGGATCCATTGTGAAGACAGGACACCCTCTGTTTTAGAGTCCTCTCTCTTTCACGCTCACTGCCAAAGTCTGCCAGTTTTGCCACAGGGGGTACTTCAAGCGCCCTCGGTTGCTTCCTGTTATCTCAGGCTCGCGGTCCTTCTGGCGCTCATAGCTGCTCGAATTGGCAGACTGGGAGCCGTCGGAATAACTGGTTTTAATTTCTCCGGCTTTCCTCTCGCACATTTTCTTCCGAGAGAGCGTTGTAGGCTCTTCTCGATGGGAGTCCACTGGAGAAGCTTTTGTCTTTTGTTCTGTGCAGTGGAAAGGAGTTGAACTTCAACGACTGGAATATCATTTTTAAAAGTCTGCTTTCACAGGGACAGAGACAGAGGCCTTTTATTGGAATGCAGACTGCCATCAGCCATGTCATGATAGTAACTCCCTCATAAGGTCGTTTATAATCCCACTCCTTTGAGATGTTCTGCCTTAGAGTGCTACTTTGTAACAGTGGGTTACAAAAGGGGTGGCGGGGTAGGGGGGGTGGGGAGTGTAGACATTGACTTTCAGCTCCCTTAGATTTGTCAGTGCTTGTCCTCCCAAGATGAACGAGCTTTATACTGTGACTTTCAGCAGGCTTAACTGCCACACGTAACAGGAAAGTAAATGGGCCTTACCCCTATACTGGACCTACCTTTCGCTGCCGTCGTGTGTTTTAAATGGGGAACATCTGTAAGCTCTGCATCCCCCCCCGGATTCAACCAGACACCCGGAACGAAGTTTGAACTCTTGTGAAGTCTGCAGCGGTGAATCCCGCCTGAGCTCCCGCATTAAATCACGGTGTTATTGAGTGTCACTGTAACAGGGTTGTTTATCGTCCCTGGCTTCCCCTCACTGCACACACCGACAGTGAAAGGATTGTCTGATCTTCCCGTGTTGCCAGTCTAGCCTCTGGGTCTGCGTTGCCTGAGGCTAACAAGGCTTTCTGCTCGAGTCCATTGAGGGGCCATGACATAGCGGTGTGATGGCATTCATTAGCCTAGCGACAATTCCACCGTGTCCAGGGAGCTGGATCCGAGGTTGTGGAGGGGGAGGTGGTGCTCAGTTCGTCTTCAATTATGCCGGCAATGCTATTAGCTACTAGATTCCGTTTTTTTCTCTCTCCCTCCAATGGTTTCGCAGAGATTTAGTGACAGCGGTTGGTCGTCGTTTCTGTGTATGCTACCATTAATGTCAACGCACGCTCTGCTTGAAATGCCATTGTCTGATAGCCTGGCTTTTATGAGCTGTTCACCACGACTAGGGCTTCTGTCAATATGAAGACATACTGTGGCCCCGCATTTTCCAGGACGGTGTCCATTCTGCGAGGGAGGGAGAAAGGAATGTTTGTTTGCCTTCCAGCTATTGAAACATGCCTGGACTGTGAAAGGCCAAGGCCATTGTTGGGTAACATATTCCATCAAGGGAGGCCTTTGGTCCGACACATCAGGGGGGGGGGTGGAGAACCACAACAACTGTTCACTCGCTCTTCCTCGCAATGTCTCTCTGTTTGTATTTCTCTCTCTAAATTGTACTTTCTCTCTCTTCCTCTACCTAAGGAAGACCTGTGCAATAGCCACGTGCAATTGGCCATTAGCTTGTTTTGACTGTATATATTGTTGTGTTCTTGTGAGAGCATGTCAAGCCAAAGCATAATGATCGGGCACACCCGACACCACGTCTAATATTGAGCTCATCTGCAGAGAGGGGGGCGCACGGATACGGTTTCCGCCACAATCCAGTCGATGTCACTCAATCGACTCGACTATTACACTTATTAACAGTATGCTCATCTGTCAGATGGGGTACAACCTCATAACCGCAGGCTAGACATATCAGCCTACTGAGTAGAAATATGGCTTCTTTCTCTTTCTCTTTCTCTTTCTCTTTCTCTTTCTCTTTCTCTTTCTCTTACTCTTCGTCTCTCCCTCTCTTTGTGTCCTTTTTTCCTAATCTATTCTCTCTTTCACACACACACAATAAAAACAGGCAGACTACAGCATCCACACTCCAGCATCCTGATCATTCAATGATCTGCTTACCCTGAAGCACATGTTTTGAGGTCTTATTAAAGTGTGGCAGACTGGCAGACACACCACCGCAAGTAAGCCCTCGTCTTCAAGACTGGCAAAACTCAAATACTAATTGTGTTTTGTGTTATCTTAGAATTTTGGAGGTTTACCGAAACAAATGCAAACTGTTATAGAGCATAGTCTGACAGAGCAGTGTAAGAAATCTATTAACTGAAGAAGAATTCATTCTCTCATTCATTTTCTCCCTTTTTTCTGTCAACTGACTCCAAATTCTCCAGCACAGAAAAAAGGCTAATCAGTTTTTATCGTCACTCAAACTGAGCTTCCTGGTTGTGCTGTTTTAATGAAGGCTTCCCATCAAAGATCCACATTCTCCTACCCTCCTACGGTTGAATAGTCTTTTTATTTAAGGAAGCCACCCTATGCTAAGAGCCTACCCTCATTGCAATGAGTCTCTAGGATCGGCGGGTTTGTGGGTGGCAGTTTTGCTTTTAAAATTGGTTTTCTAATACAGCGATAACCTATTATTCAGCCACCCCACACATCACATACTAAGCACATATCCATTACAAAGCAATTGTGCCTCAATGATCCCACATTAATGTGTGTGGAGGAGAAACACGCAACGGTTGAAATTGTGACCATATTTCACCTGAATGGCTTTTCGAAGAGAGGAGGAAGAGCAACAGCCGAGTGGCGAGTTTCACTCTCCAATCTTCAGGTCTCTCCTGACGGGAAGGTCTCCTGTGTTTATTGAACAACTGAGCTTTTCCCATTAGTATTCAGGTGCTGTCATGGAGATAGTCTCGCTTGCTTTTCCATATGCCAGAAAGAAAAGAGTCAGGACTGTCCCTTTTACCCTGTGGTAAACTCAGAAGAGCTACTATTTGGACTATCACATATTTTTGAATGTGTTTAGAAAACATCTAAGGGATGTCTGCCTCAGCCATTTGGCAAGTAGGACCAGCTGCAGCTGCTGACTGCAGATCTCACATTAACGACTTAACTAATGGCCGTATCGACATTCAAAGCCAGACAGCATTTTAACGTTGTCGCCTCGATTTGAGAGATGTCTAGTGGTTGTGTATCCTTCTCCTCGGTTGTCAAGGTGAATGGACTTGGCCTTATGTGATACAGGCCTTCTTCAATGCTGATTAGTGGAGAAAAACCAGGGTGCCATTGCTGTCATTACATTTACCCTTCCTGCCAGAAAAGGGGTTTTGCTTGTGCTGGCAAATTACTCAAAAATGATTTTCCACAGTGACTTTATAGCCCTTGTACATTCAGTGGTTCGGCTCATAGCTGTTTAAGATGCCAGAGAGCTACCTGGGATCCTCATGTTTTTAAATGGGTTAGTGTGAGGTGGAGCTCACCTATCCTACAACCTGGGATGACTTGCTAAAATGCTGTTAGCTGTCTGTTATTTTCTATTATGACTCACAGAGAAGAAGAAGAAGAGCAAATGTGTATTAATCATGCAATGTGACACGTGCAGGGAGTGGACACACTCACACATTCTGGAGTGTCTACTGAAGAAATTCTTTCTTTTATTTTTCCTCTGCTGTCCTTCCTCTAAGGGCAGCCAGCAGCAGTGGTTACCATATCAACATCCACCAGGGGATTTGTCCAAGTGCTCACTCATGTCCAGGGACAGGAGAGCAATTTGATCTTCGTGTTAGTATGTTGACGTTTTTTTTGTTTTGTGGAGGAATCCCATGTGAGCATCTCCACCCAGAAAGGCCCGGAAGGTAGCCCGCCTGAGCAGAGAACAGTGTCCCATGCTGGAATTGAACCCAGGACCTTCTTCACGTGAGGTGGCAGTGGCGTCACGTTGGCATGGACGTGTCTCCTCTTGTTAACACAGAGGGGGCTTGGGCATGGGTGGGGGGGAGGATGGATGGATGGGAGGAGGAAGAAGTCTTCTGTCCCTACCCCACAAACACACACACACACACACACACGTTAGCCACATCTGCAGTGCCCAGTCAGCAGCTGCTGCCTGCACCCTGTGACAGGGCCGAGAGGATGACGATGAGTCAGGGGAATGACAAAGATGCCTGCGGCGCACAAAAAATCCTCGCTGAGTCGCCAGACGCTCTCACGCAGTACAGCAGAGCAACACCACCACACAGTCCACTTTGAACAGGCTTTTTGCTTGATGTGAGAGCACATGATCCTAAGGTCCCAGCTTCAAAAGGCTGGGCCATGCCTCTCCTCAGTTGCTGCCATGGTGCTGACAGGGGCCGATGTCCCGATGTACGGGTTTCTTCTTTAACATGGAACGGTCATTTCCCACACAAACGAATGCAAATATCCCCTCAAATTTGAGTGAATACTGTTGAGGTGATGTGAAACTGTCATGAACTCAAGGAGGACTTGGAGACTTCTTACTCAACCTATGAACCGTTTTGCAGTCTCATGCACCATGGTAGTCCTGGTCCTGACTAGGATGTGTGTCGTCTTGTGCCACTGCCTCTCCTAGACTAGCGGCCGTAGGTCGGGTACCTGTCTCACAAGACACCCTGACCGTCTCAGGCTGCTCGGATAAGTCACCCAGGACAGCCAGCGAGAGAGAGGGAGGGAGCAAGAGGAGCCACCTATTTTAGCCAAAGAGATTTATTTAAGAGCCCCATAACACAGGATAAGCTGTAGAGAGACTGCTATAAACAGAACGAAGGAGCCTATTTGTACACACCCTCAAAGCCACCGCCCATCACCCCCCTTAAAGATACTTAACTGCCTAGCTTTAAGTGTCTAGATCCTGGAGATAAATGCAAACTGATGGGGAAGACCTGGTTATTCTAACCAATGGAGAGAGGGGAGTCTTAAACAGCATCATCATTTAATAATAGGATGGAATGGAAGGAAGTGTATGAAGGGCTACTTTGCAGTTTTGTATTATTGGCCCATCAATAAGACATGGTGGAGCTATCTGGGAGTCTATTCAAAGGGAGTAGGAGATGAATGAGACGTTGTCTAGACCAGCAGATTAGCAGCTTCATTCAGAGGTGAGGCCTGGTTTCCTCCAGGATCTCTGGGGATTTCCTGCTACGGAAACGTCACGGTGACACATGACTGGGGCTTAGGGTCACCATAACCACCAGACGTCTTTAAAACAACTGGTTGAAACTGGCCAACCGGGAGGACTTGAGGAGTGCTGTACTTAATCCAAAATGGCGGCTCATACTGATGATTTTTCCCCCTCTTATTATCTTCCCCTTACCTCTTGGCATTAATTGAAACATACTTCCAAGCGTACTGCCTGTCTTCACAGCGCAAGGCTTCCCCACTGGGAACACCCCCTGTAGTGTAACGTCAAACTACTCACCGTACTTCAGTGTTGGAGCGCAGAGAGCTGGCTCCCCCTCGCTCTGGCTTCTGTGATGAGAGCTTCCAGCATTAAACATTAAAGAACATGAATCAGCATGATTGGCGTACAGTTATGTGTGTGTGTGTGTGTGTGTGGGCAATCCGAGAGCCAGTCAGCAAATTTACCCCTTGGTTGTGTGTGTGTTTGTGTGTATTTTAGAAGATATACATGTACATTTGACATGTGGTACTCGGAAACGCCATCTCTGTTTGTTAAATGGTGCAGTTTATTATACAAGGCACCGAGTGGAGAGATGGTGGAAGCACCAACTGTGTAGTAGACTATTAGCCTACTTTCATGTTGTACAGTTTGCAGGCAGTGTTTCCCAGCATCCACTTGTTGAGTAACAGGCGAACAGGCACATCTGAACAACATCCCCTGATGTCTTGATGGGTTAATACAGAAACTGGATGTTCAAGAGCCACAGCTATCAATTTCACGGCTAACGGCTTTATATATATTTTTTTATTAGACATCTAGTTGACCAATTCTGTAAAACACCATGCCGTTAGGCCCGTGTACTCCAATACGCCATACCTCAGTCTCCTGAATGCATGTGTGATGTTGTCCCCTTGCTCGTAAAGGTATGATGTAGGTAGTCACAACATATGCACCGTGGATTTATCTCCAGTAGAAACGCCTGCGCGCGTGGCGGCGTGGGGGAACGGGACGGCGAGTACACGGCGGGGGCTAGGGCCCTAAAACTCTGCCAGATTTAATTTCACGCTTGACAGAGCACGGCCTCTGAGACGCTGACATTTACATGGGCCTTCTATACCACCGCCAGTCGCTACAGGCCCGCGGCACTGGCTAAATCAGGCACACAAGAGCCAGTGGATGGGGAGGCAAGGGGAGAGAGAGAGATAGAGAGAGAGGGAAATGAGGTAGAATCACATGTAGGGGGGAGAGAGATGGAAATAGACTGCATTAGAGCATCACCGTCGTATCAGAATGTCACATCTTTTTGTGGAACGACACGTTTGGATCAATCCGCAGAGACTGTCGCCTTTGCATGCATCTACACCATAAAGCTAATTAGCTTCTTTTGGCTGTTTGTCGATGTCTCTGACCGTCCTTGAGCAGCATGTTTTTGTCCCCACCCCTGTTGCCACTCTAATAACAGAGGCTAATGCGCCAAACAACTAAATTATGCAGCGATCATTTATCATCTCTGTCCCCTGTGCCATTGCTTAGACAATGATACCAGGACCAATAATATTTGAGCTGCTCTTTGGCCGGGACCTTTAGCAGAAGAGATTCATGGCAGTAACGTTTGTGGCCACAGCTTTCAGAAGTTTTCAGTTTATTTAAAAAAACTGCTCATTTTAAAAGCCACGGAGAACCACTTCAGTACACAGAATGGGCGAAAGTTCATCCATTGAATGGTGTAAATGCCATTACCGCAATTGTAAATTAATTATTTACCAAATTCCATTCATGTGGTGAACTCTATCTAGTCCCAGCTTTTGCTGGGGATTAAAGTCCACCTGCTGATCTTGTGACATGACATCAGGCCATTAGACTAGTTTGGTTGTCCTGTCCCACTGTCACCTGCACTGGTCCAACCTCTCTGACATGTGGTTGGGAACCGATCCTATATCCTACATACATGCACGTGTACACACTATGCATGCCACAGAGACATCAATATACACATGCATGTACATTTACACACATACGCACAATCACTTTCATTCCCTGGTAGGCTCTGCAGCCGCTCTCCATTGAAGGCCCTCTTCCCTTTTGTTTCCATGTAAGGCTGAAGTAAGGCTGGAGCACCAGTGTTCCTGTCCCCTCTCCAGAGAGCCTGGGTGACAGCAGATGAACGCTGCATGCTTCACCTCCAATCGTTTCAGGCGGCTTTCGCTCGCTCAATAAGCTGCGCAAAATGGTTTGAAAAACAGTGCATGCGTGCGGTACGTTCAAATTTTGCGCTTTTCGAAACTGTCATCTTGGCTGCCAGGCTCCTGTCTTCGCATTCCCGCTCTTTGAGTTGCCAGGTTGGCAGGAACTGCATGCTGTCTGTTGTGAAATCTAGCGCAAAGCTTTTTTCTTCTTCTGAATGTTTGCTTGTCAAAATCATTCTGCTATGATATTTATACCAGGTGGCACAAAACCACCAGACTTGACTGTGTAAAAACAGCATTGGACATGCCAGTGAACACAGTAGGGCCCTATACTGCTAAGCTCTGAAGCTTGACTTGAAGGATTCACTCTGCCTGACACTGAGAAAATGAAATTAAGGTGAACAAATCTTTGAAATCAGAGCAGATTTCAAGTGAGAAGGATGTGGTTGTGGGACTGGTGGGAATATGAATGAGCAGATCTGGAGATCCGGAGGTCACTTGTGAGGGCAGAGGGTGAGCGGCTCAGTTACTCTCCCAGCTCCGCTCCGACTCAGACGCAGTGCCACTGTCACACTGCGATGACTCTGCCCTGCGCGCAGGGCTAACAAATTGGCTGATCCAGCCGCCACACTGCAGCTCGATAAGCACCGTAACGAGGAGGTAACGAAGTTACGGAATCATTAGCGAGTGTGTGCCCCGGCAGGGTGGAGGGAGGGAGAGGGAGGGAGGGAGAGAGGGGGGGGGGAGAGAGGGGGGGGGAGAGAGGGGGGAGGGTTGGCTGGAGGAACCTACTGTCTGACAGATGGTCGTGTGTGTGTTTGTGTGTGGTTATTCCCGTACTGCCTATGGTTTGTGTGTAGAGGTTGGTGTTGATGAGAGACGTGTGAAAAAATGCAAGAGGATGTTCTGAGTTGTAACCTCATCCTCATTTGACTAATCAGTCAGGTTTGTTTGAAGTGGGACTCAAGTCAGTAATTGAAATGGGACTAAACCAAATGTCATGTTTGCATTAATTCTTGGATTATTATTTGGCCATCCTATGATCAAATATCGAATGATGCCAGCTGGAGTACTGAAGCCACGAGTTAAATCAACTCTTATCAGCATTGTCCTTTTTGCATTTTCTTTGCACAAGGCGTGCAAGTGTGAGTTTAACAGCAACTACTTGTAAGCGTTTAAGCAGAGTCATAAATCAACAGTAGTGTGCCGGCTAGTTGCTTGGGAGGAGGAGCGGAGAGATGGAGGGAAGAGGAGGAGGAGAGCAGGGAGGTGTAATGATGGTCTGAAGCCAAAACGAGTTCGCTGCCAAGGTGACCGAGTGGGCGAGAGGGAGGGGAGGGAGATATGGAGAAGGAGAGAAAGGACCAGCCAAAACACCCGCTCCTCCATCTAAGGCCCACAGTAAATGGATGGGCTGGAGATCTAAACAGATTCAGTGGTGGACATTTAGCTGGTCAGCGAGGCTAAATGTGTTTGCACTCATTTCACGATTGCTAATCATCTCCAAACGCCCTCTCCCCCTCTAGGCTAGTGAAAGCCAGACTTAGCATGTCCATCGTAGAAACCAGGTATCATTCTCACATATAGGCCCCTGGATGATCCCGTAACCTTCGCTCTACAGAGCGCTGAGGGCTAATCTAGCACTAAAGGCTAATTCAAATCCATTCCTCGATTTAACCATGGCGTAGGGTGTGTAAGCTGTGGGGCGTCTTCTGACTCATGTTTGCCAATGCGTTCCCAGGAAGCAAGATAAGGGAAACCTTCTGAAATACTCCTTGTACAGCGTGTGTAGTGGTTACCATAGAGACAAAGCGTCACACCTGAGGAGGGTCGAGCAAAAGTTTGTCGTGCGACATGATTACAAAAAAAGTTTGCTCGAAAATCACTTTTATATTCAATTATTTTCCTAAACAAATTGCACAAGGAGCTATGAAGGGAAGATAATACTTAACTGATGGTGAATGTATTTTGCTAAAAGTTCAGGAGTTCGTCTCTCTCTCTCTCTCTCTTCTCCCTCTCCCTCTCTCGCTACTGGCTGTTTGTTTTGGTAAATGTAACATTCCCATAAACGACTGTGGACATGCACATTCACTAAACACTGAGGGCCAGTTGAGGCGTGAGCCAGCGGACCCATCCTTCTCTGTCTCTCCTGATCAGAGCTCCTCTGTCCCCTTCCAGCCCTCCACGCCATACATAAAGCACAGAGACCAAGGTGTGGATGTGTTTGTCATTTTAGCCGTAGGAAGGGGAAAAGCATTGGGATGCTGGTCTCTGTTTGTGTGGTTAATTGAGCACATATTGGACATTGGAGTGTTGGAGGACAGGCATCACTCTGGCTGTCTGAACTGAAGTGGTAGATGGACGGCCACAGAATTGGCCGTCCTGTACTACCTGTAGAGCCCGTAAGATCACAACTGGCAATCTGAGAGACGGATTCGTTGAGAGATATACAGGGGCATATTGAGACGGACAGAGGAAGAGTAGGAGAGAGACTGACATCGAGAGCGACAGAACGGAGATAAGAGTTAGTGTTTGCAGAGTGAGTCAATGCGGCCAGACACCATTGCAGAGTGAGTCCAGCACCATGGACAGCATCGGCAGACAGAAGCGCTACTGTGTGGTGTCGTGTGTCCTTGTTCCGGGACTGTAGTGGGAGATTGAGTTGCGTAAGTGGACATGTGGGAAAGAATGTGTCTGATCAAATTCTACAGAACGGCATAATATAATGAGAAAACACTTGCTCCCTAAATGCAAATGTGACGATTTGTTTTATCTTCTCTTTCCCCTTTAACTGGCTCTGACGCGTCTGTGTGTGTGTATGTATACACAGACACCAAGATATGTAATTAAAAGCAGGAGCCCTTTTTAAACTAGTTAACCAAAGCCAAAAAAGGTTGGATGTGTGAAATATCATCTCAGATCATAAGTGAAGCCTCAATCCACTAAACACACAATGTCACCCTGACATTGCCTCTTCTGAAATTACCTAAATCTCATGTATTTTATGGGATACAGTACACAGGCCATTTAAGACCTCCAAGTCCTCTGGGAACTTTACGCAAGCAAAAATCAATAACTGTGCCATAGGACAATGTGTCATGATAAGTCTTTGTCTTTGATTCAGTTTGTAACACCTCATGTAACACCATTATGCCTAAAGATTTCCTCTCGATCTTTTCATCTTGTCTTTTTGTTTTGGCGCATCAAACAAAGTGACGACGAAACACAAACAGGCCCAAATGTCCCGGCGCGTCCGAGATCAGAACGCGAATCAATGAAAGACGTCTCCCTTCCCTCATGTTAGATGCGGTCCAATTCATTCCAGATGGGAAGCCTTTGTTGTGTCATTAGCGCATCAGACGGGATTCCGGCGCTTTCTAAAACAGACAGGGAAAGCTTGCGTGTCGGAAAGCGTGAAATACGGGCATAGCAGAGGACACCCAAATCCTCAGGCCCCGCGCTGGCAGGGACTGCGATCCACAATGCGGAGGCGGCAGAAAACGGTTTCGTCAGGGTCATCAGGAGCTGAAACACGCAGAACTGTGACATGCCAGGGCCCCCCCCCCTCCCCCCTCCCCCAGCTTCCTCTCCCCTCTCCATCCCCTCAGGCTCTGGACGGACAGATTTCCCTCCCTTTCTCGGCCAACCCCGTTTATACGAGTCTCGTCTTTGGTGTATCAGAATGGGCTTCCGTGCCTTTGGCTTTGGGTGACCGTGGCCACGTGGTATCAAAGGAGATGTCCTCCGTGTGACGGTCCCCTCATCTGCTGCCGTGTGCTTTCGAGATCACAAGCCATGGAGTTCTCCGGTGACAGGTTTCGCGGTGGTCGAGGTGACGTTCTCTCTCTAAGCAGATGGCATCCAAAACAAACAACAAACACGTTTGGCTGCTGCTGCCTCGCTGCTGATCTCTGGCATCCATCCAGGAGGACGGCGGTGGTTTCATGACGAGGTAGAAGCGAGCGTGCTCTGCTGTGCATGAGTGCAGCGTGAGAGTGGGAGCTCAGTCGGCCCTGCAGTACAACAGATGTGGTAGCTGGGTGGACGTGTGGGGGCTGTTTCCATTACCCGCCTCACCTTTGTGGGGAAGGCTGAGATGACTCCTGTCCTAGGATAGGCTACTCTCTCAACTTGCCAATGTCCCTTTTCACCGTCTCTCGCCGTTCCTTTTCTCTTTTTTCAGACGCTACTACGAGCAGAGAGGTTTCTGTATCATTGCGTCTGTCACATGCTGTCTTTTGGTGACACACTCACAACCTTTTGCAGGCATGCACGCGCGTGCGCACACACACATACACAAACACACACAAAACAGTGATGTCAGTGGTATAATCTGATGGAATCTGGGCCAGGGCTGACGAAGAGGCAGCTGGCGGAATGAGCAGTCGCTGTCACAATGAATGACCGCGTGGGAGGGGAGGTGCAGAAGAGGAGAAGGGGAGGCAAGAGAGGACAGAAGAGGAGGAGGGAAGAGAGGGAAGGAGAAGGGAAGAGAGGGAAGAGAAGAAGAGAAGAGAGGACAGAAGGAAGAAGAGAGAGAAGGGAAGACAGAGAGAAGGGAAGAGAGGACAGAAGAGGAGAGAAGGGAAGAGAGAAGAAGAGGAGAAAAGGGGAAAAGAGAGACACTGTAGGAGACCAGAGGAGAGAGAACATTTGTGGAGAGGAGGAAAAGGAGAAGAGCGGTAATGAAGGAGAGGAGACCTGTTTTGCATGCAGATATGATGTATAGTGTTCTAAGTAAACCAGATAACACTGAGTTGTTCTTTTGGTTCCTTGGTAACTGATTTATTTCTCATTTTGAGGGATTTAACCTTGGGGAATAGGGATTAGTCTTGCACAACAAATGTCACTTTCAGCTGGGAACGAGATACAGACTGCATCCTTATCAGAACATTACCATCACAAAAGGCAAGCAGAGAGGGAAATAGGATGATTAATATAAATATTTGTAAAAGGGACATTTGACAGAAATTTGCTATGATTTCTCCATTTTAAACACGAGCGTGGAGTCCTCTTCTGAAGTCTTCACGATGCTTGATCCGCATCTGCCATCTCGAGAGTCTTTCATTAGAACTCGCCCATTAGACCTCCGAGAAGACAAAGGGGCCGTGTTGAATTCGTGGAGCTGCATTGCTGCAGTGACTAAGTCGTGGCTCCAGCAGCACAGAACACAGAAGTCCCTGCCTTGGAGCGTAAGCTGGCGTAGCACAAGCACATCCAATAACAGGGCAGGGAACAGAGGATTTAGATCCTCTGTCGGACAGAAAGAATTTCAAACTTCAAGTCGACTTTTTAAAGGCTTCACAAGCATTTATCAACATCTTGTAGTGACGGAAGACAGTATGGAGGAGCTGGGGGTGATTGAGGGTGGCTGCAATCGCACAATATGCAGTTACGTGTGTGTCTGGGTCTGTGAATGCATGCGGTATTGCAGTCCTCTTAAGGGCAAGGCCTGGACCTTCCACGAGCACACCTGTAGGTGACTGTGTGAGTGCCATCAGCTGATGACGTGACGCGCTGCCCGAGTGCCATGACATAACTAGCTCCCCCAACGACCCAGCCGTCATCCCTCCAGACGGACAGACACGAGATGTGGCTCTCGGCAGGTGAGACAGACTCCCCGGGATTAGGCCGTGCACAGATCCCCAAAAGGACAGACTGTACCAGTAGTTCAGATTAGCCGAGCCAAAACAAACAAACTGGAAATCCTGGCTGCTGTAATCTCTCCGCCCTGACTTTCCCTGATACGGCTCACGCTCAAAGCCCTGAGTCGAGTCCAAGGAAAAATGGCTCACTTCAGCTAGCTAGACCACTCAACCACCTCCATAACAAATAGTTGTTGCGCTAACGCTCTCTAGCCCAGATGTAGAATGAGGGTACTGCATACCCACACAGCATGATGCCCAGTGGAAAGTTCCGGAGAGGATACCGTGTGAGTGGTTTCACAGTAAGCGAATGAGCTTGTCAGCAGTGTTGGCCCGAAGGCTTGTAAGATGTCTGTCTGGTTTCTGTCCATTGGTTGCTTCATGTATTCACACAGTCTCATTATTTACCAGAGGTGACTGCAGGGCACTGCTTTCTTAACATCCTGTTATTGACCAAAGCAGATGATGTCAAAAGAGACATTAAACTGTTAGGGCCCTATTTTGACGATCTGAAACGCAAGTAGCAAAGCGCAAAGCGCAAAGCGCAAAGCGCAAGTGGGCGGGACTCCGGTGCGGTTGCTATTTTAGCAGCGGGATAAATGACTTTTCGCCAGGCGCAAATCTAAAAGAGGTAGCTACATTACTAATGGGTGTGGTTTGGGCGTAACGTGCAATAAGCCAATCAGAGCGTCATCTCACATTCCCTTTAAGAGCAGCGCTTGTTCCATGGCGGATTGCTATTATAACGGCGTATTTGCCAGGCGCAAACCAGCGGTTCACAGGAGACCGACGTTCTCGTCAGGACCGTAAACGATAGAGAAGTGATTGTATGGGAAAGGCAGAGCAGTTTCATTGCACTAAGTTGCCCACTCATGCTGCTCATTCAAATTTAGCCTATTTTGACATATATATATATTTTTTTAATTGCTTAGTTCTTAGAATTAGTTTAACTGTTGTACTTTTGTTTACTTAATGTGACACCCCTAGGGTATATGTTTATTTTTTGCACCTTCCTGCCACAGTAAATTGAAAACTGAATTCTGATTCTGATGTGCATGGGAGAAGAAACGTACCCAAATTAGCTTCGGTTAAACTGGCGTAGGAGTAAATTGCCACAGTTGTTACAATTCAAGTTCACATACATAGAGATTTCTCATGAACATCTTATTAATCATTGATATGAACGAAATGTAACACAGCTAGCCATACAATAAATCAAAACAATACGTAGTTTCGCAGGAAGAATACCCTGGCTTCGCCAGCAGTGCGCACGGACCAAGCTTGCGCCGTTAAAATAGCATCTGAATAATGCGCCATTGTCTTTAAACCACCTTTTTCCTGGTCAGTGGCGGAATTGTTTTTTGGAAACCGCAAGATAGCACCAGGGAACGTTTGCGCTGGAACACGCCTCCTTTTTCGCTGAACCGCCCCCGGGAGCGCAAGGTCATTCCGACGTGCGCCCGTGGAGGGAAAAATCCGCTTTGCGCCGAGTGCAAGATAGGAATGATACCTGCGTCACTGACAAAGTCAATTGCGCTGGGTGCAAGATAGGGCCCCTAGTGTGTGTGTGCGGGTGCCTGTGTGTGTTCTTGTGTATGTGCATGCGTTTCTTGTTACAGTGTTGGTGGTCTTTCTGTTACAGCACAACACACAAATCAATCAATCGTTGCATTGTTCCAGGTGTGCAGTATCCCTGTAACACGTTTCTAATCGTGGGTGCTAAAGTGGACCTCGTTGCCGTGTCTATTTCTGCAGCTCTGCTCTGTTCTCCAGAATAGATGACTCTCTGGAACAAAGAGTCTTGTTAAAAGACCACTCAGAAACATTACCGCCTCTGTCAGTGAGGATAAGCACAGTGCTGGGAAGTAGCTGTGTGTGTGTGTGTGTGTGGAGAGGGTGGTGGATGAGGCCCTCACACGAGCATGCTGTGCTGTGTGTGTGTGCTCAGGTATGTGTATGTGTTCTCACACATACCAGGCGTGCAAACTGTGTGTGCGTGCGTGTGGACACAGACTGTGTTCTTAATTTAGACCAGCGTGCCCGTACACCAGGGTGTGCCCATGCCATGTTCTGGCACGGCTGCCCATGCCCTCCCTAGGGGCGCTGGCTCGGAGAGGACCAGATGCTCCCCTGGTGACTGGAAGAGCGGGCCAGTGATGTAACCAGCCCCACTAGCTACTAAGCACTGTGGCACAGCCCCAGTGTTTGAACCCCCTCTCCTCCAAATGTTTACACACAACACAGACTCTCTCTCTCTCTCTGTCTCTCTGTCTCTCTGTCTCTCTGTCTCTCTCTCTCTGCTTCTCTCTTTGTTGTGGCCCTGTCATCGTGCATCAATACTCAAGGAGTACTTTTCTTTTTTACATCAAAACATCAACATATTGACCTAAAATACTGGTGGCTAACCCCAAGCCCAGTCTCTGGCAAATATTACGCTGCAGATTTCTAATACTTGTACCAACCAAAAAAACGGATAGAGACAGATGGGTTTTCCCCCACAAAAAAAGGCCATT
This sequence comes from Mallotus villosus, assembly GCA_903064625.1. Lineage (NCBI taxonomy): Eukaryota > Metazoa > Chordata > Actinopteri > Osmeriformes > Salangidae > Mallotus > Mallotus villosus. The sequence goes on from CAEFZP010005721.1 coordinate 223,404, forward strand.
ATAATCAGTCACAGGCCTGTAGACGAACAGGAGAGACCCCTGTGAGTTAAAGATTAGTGTGGGAAGCGAAGCCCGCAGACGGACTGAGCAAGATGACCTGCCGTCACAAAGGAGAGCTGCCTCCCTTCATCACTATGGGGGAGCTGGTGGGAACCACATTCATTCATCACATACCAGAACACAGACGCACACACGTTTGCATGCACGCACACACATTTGCATGTAGACACAAGTGCGTGAACACACACACACACACACACACACACACATGAGTCTAGAATCCAGAGGGATCAAACCTGGAGAGTGTTCATTGATCCTCAGCGCTGACATCTGATTTGGCGTCCCAAACTACTCATCCAAAATCCACTGTCTGTGAGGTGCCCATTCTTTTTGCATCCTGCGCCGGTCTGTCTGCAGCATGCTCCGCCACAAGGGTGTGTCATGTGCTCCTTAATAGACAAGCTTACTCTAGCGCAAGGCTGAGCTGTGAAGTGTGCATTGACGCCGATGATGTAAGCGATTTGTCAGTGAAGGTGCAATGTATTCCAGATGTTACCTGAGGCCCCGGGGCTGGATACACAACATCCACACTCACACCTGCACACACTGCAAAGTCAATCCAGTAGGCAGATGGGTGATGTCACAACAGGCCCACACTCCATCGAAGTGCGTCTTGTACGAGTGTACCTGTTAAGGAGTGACCGAGTGTGGGTAAGCCTGGATAAATCCTCACTGATACCTTCACGGCAGATAAGCAGGAGCAGAGATCAGGGAGCGTAGCGCCAACACGATGCGGGGCAACGCCGACGGGGGACGACGCCGCGACATCAGACGTCACGCGTCGTCTATACAACCCGTGTGTAAGCATGCTTCCGTCCCACGGAGTCACGCGCGTGCGCTTAGTCACTCGGCCGGTCTCGAGGTCTCGCCCGGCGGGGACACAGGGCTGTGTCCACATGCACAGACACTCCCTCCCTCTTCCAGACGCCCCCACAGACAGACATGCCCAGGCATGCCCGTGCACGCTGTGTTTAATCAGAGTGTGATGCACGGTATATCCTGCTATGTCATTAGACGGTCCTGCGGGGTCTAATTCCCGTGTAAGACGTCTGTGATCCCGGCGCGTTGATAATAGGATCGTCTTTTACATCGCCGAGCGTGATTACGCACAGGTCAATGGGATGAAAGTCCACTACACTCTAAGCACAGACTTAACACCTTAACGTGCTCTCCCTGGAGGCCCGAGGCTTTCCACCATCCTCCACTTCATCTACTGTCAAAACTGAGTGAAGGACGCTTGTTTGTGGCTTCCAGTGCTCAGGGGTGAAGTGTTTGTGTGGATCAATGTGTCTGACATTGAAGTCTTTTGTAGACAAGGGTGGATTTGAATCGAGTATTGTAGGTAACTCTACGACATACTATTGATCATTTTTTATGGTTACCCACACTAAGAGTACAGAATTATTGAATTACAACCACAATCAGACGTAATAAATACAAAGAATACTCTTTGTAAAGAATATAGAAGTATATTCCACTATAAGTCCGATAGAAAAATAAGGATGTAGAAAAATATATGACCATAATTCATATTTTAAACTTCCTACCTGGGTGATTTAGTGTTTGTATTTTTGTATATGAACTGTGATTCAGTATAGGCTCATGTAGGGCACCAGAAGTAGCTACACTCCTGTGGAGAGGCTGAAGTAGTCATATCATCCTGGAAAGTGGGCGAGTAGAGGACGTTTAACTAGCAGGAAACCTCATCGTGTTTGGAGACCACAATGGGAGGCTTTCTCCCGAGCTTCTTACACTTCAGAGCAGTTAGATGGACGTTCTTTTCGGGGACGCTCTCTGGTTGGTTTCAAGTTCATGCCTCTTGCAGAACATTTTACAGGGAACAAACCCAGACTCCATTTAAACAGTGTAAGTGTGTTTGTGTCTGTCGTTACCTCAATCTCTCTTCTCTCATTTACCTTCTCGCTCTCTCTCTCTCTCTCTCTCTCTCACACACATACACACCCCAAAGCTGCCAATTTTGGTCGAGCTTTGAATAATGGCGATGCTGTGTCACTGAGGTGTCCCTCTCTAGAGAGTTCATTCTGATTACAACTGCAGCTCCCATCGCCCCGGTGTGTTTCCGGAAGGCTATTTCATAGCCCTCTCTATCTATCGTGCTCGACCCTTCCCTTTTACCCTCACTCCACGATTCCCTCTTTTTTTCTCAATCTAGTCTACCCTTTATCACGTTCAACTCTTTTCTTCCCTCTCCCCGACTCTCTGCTCCCTCTCTCTCATGGTCGGTGGAGTTGAAATTGTGCAGAGTCACGACCAAATTTGGCAATCCATTAATATGAACCTTGGAGTTCTTGAACACTTGCTGGTAATTCATGCGACGAGGCATCAGCCCAGGCAGGTCAGTTTCGTGAGCACATCAAATTCATTTCCCTCTGTACTTGTACCCTCTTTCAAGAGGCCCTCATAATCCAGTCACGTTAATGATATAATGAGTCATAATGAGTCATAATGAGTCAATAGGTGCGTTCGACTTCATGCGGCGTCGGCGTCGCCTGCAGCCAATGGCATTCTCTGCTTCAAGTCAGCCGGCTGCAGCCTGAAGTCGAACGCACCTAAAGCAACCGGCTCTGGTCGTCATAGCTGGGGGCTGACACCAAGGTGATTGGTTCATAACCTTTAGATCTACTCTGATAGGTGGGATGTGTGCGATGGATTCGCATGGGAAGGCATTGCTTTTGAAGGACGTGGCACGGTGAGGTCATCGAAAGCTTCAGACTGTGAAAGCTTGCTCGCTCACTTACCCGCACAATCCTCACCTCTTATCCTCCAATTTCCTCTCGTTTATCCACTTTCCCCCTCGATCCGTCTCTTCCCCTATCAGGCTCACCTTCCTGACCTGTAAGATGAGGCTGTTGACGCTCTGCCGGCCCATATCTCTCTCTCTCCCTCTTTCTTTCACTCTCTCTTGCTGTCTCTCCTTTCTCTGAGTCTCAATTTCTGTAGCACCCAAAGCAACTTTTATCCTCTCTCTCTCTCTCTCTCTCTCTCTCTCTCTCTCTCTCTTTCGCTCTCGCTCTCGCTCTCGCTCTCGCTCTCGCTCTCGCTCTCGCTCTCGCTCTCGCTCTCGCTCTCGCTCTCGCTCTCGCTCTCGCTCTCGCTCTCGCTCTCGCTCTCGCTCTCGCTCTCGCTCTCGCTCTCGCTCTCGCTCTCTCTCTCTGTCTCAATTCTGACACAGCTGTCTGTCTAGCCAGGTGATCTTAGGTATACTCTCAGAGCGGCCAATTAAAGTTAATGTGAGTCAATATCTCAATGTCTGTTGTTGGTGTTTTGTTTTCTGTAAGATACAGTTTATGTTGTTTATCTCTGTGTCGATCTTTTCTCTTTTTCTTTCTTTCTCTCTCTCTATTTCTTTCTCTCTCTGTATCTCCTCTCTCTCTCTCTCTCTCTCTCTCTCTCCCTGTAATTTGTTCTCTCCATTTAAGTACCATACTCTATCTATGCCTTTCCTCCAATCATCCTTTCCATCAATTCTAGAATCCAATGTATCTAGTGGGGGATATAGACGGGAAATTGCCACTGTTTTAGCAGCTTCAAAATGGTCCTGGAGGAGCAACACATTTAAAAGCAGGCTATTGCTCTTGAAGCAACACGAAGTACTCTCTCTCTCACACACACACACACACACACACATACAGTATGTATCTGTCGCTCTTTATCACATACACACACTCTTTCTCACGCACATGCAGACACACACACTCTCATACAAACACACGGAAACACATGCAGAGAAATGAATCATTGCCATAATGAATGAGTAATGAGATGGACAGATTTGGTGCAAGTGTGGGTGTGTTCCATGTGTGCCCATCTTGTTCAGTGTTGTGAGCAAACTACAGTCTTCCTCTGCAAGCAATCTGCATAACATTGCATAACAGACACCTCTGAGATTAAGATCGTAACACAACGTGGCAAAACTCATTTTTTGGTGAAAAGAAGAGTATCATTAAATTCTATTGGCCAAGAAGGAACAATTGCAGGGCTGCACAAGAGATTAGAAAATACATCTGAGTCTTGAATTATTGAAGTGAACACGATTCAAATGAGCAGACATAACTATGGAGCCAAACTGTTGTGGGAGGGGAGGGGTGGGGGAAGGGGGGGCCGGGAGGGAGGGGTGGGAGGAGGGGGGCATGAAGATGCAGGAGTCACCTTCAAACTCTCCCTCCTCCACCTCAGCTCCCTTCATCCATTTCCAGTTCCCACTGTTTCTGCACTTCAGCCCACTGATCAAGTCTTCAAAGATGTGCGTGGGGGACATCCTCAGATCCAACCAGCCAATTTGAAAAGGACCGACAATCGAGCCAACATGAAAGAGTTGGCGCTAGAGGTTTTTCAATCAATCGAAATGGGGAGCCTACAGAAAATACATTGAATTAGGCTGGCAAAGCCGCCGAACGAGCTTTCATAATTGCCGGCTGATTAGTTAGCCACGATTCAACAACTGATTGAAACTCATACCACCCGACAAGAGTCCAATCAATGGGCACCGCCTCCACTTAAGAAAGCCGTTTGCATGTGTTGCGGTATTTAGCTACCAGCTGGCCGGTGTGTGGCGTGATGCTGACTTGCATGGAGAGGACAGCCCCCTCTGCATCTGCAGATGATTGATTTCGTTTTTTCGTCGCATGCTACCATTTCACGCTCTCAGATGTTTATCCGTATTCCGTATGTCACATTATGGCAATGTAAACGTGTTAGTTCTAAGTGGGTTAGTTTGTTTAGTGGCGTTTATCTTTTTGCATTTAGCAAAATGACTTTGCCACTGTATTATTCAGACACAGTGAGAACGAGAGAAAGGAGTCGGGAGAAGGGAGGATGAGGGGCGATAGGAAGATGGATCTCAGGGGGGAAACGGGATGACAAGGCCGTTTATTAGTGGCGCTCGTGGCGGTCCTCTCCAGACCTCTGAGGTGAGTCTGTCGGCCCCAGATGTCTGCTGCCCTGAAGCCCTACGAAGCCCTCTCTCTCTCTCTCTCTCTCTCTCTCCGCCCTGAAGCCCTAGGAAGCCAGACTCTATGGAAATGAGACCAGCCACACAATAGACGCAATCACCAGGGAAATCACCCCCCTGATCCCTCCCTCTTCGGTTCTGTTCCCTCTCTCTCGACTCTGTGATTAAAGCCTACCCATCACCTCACAGGTGTGTGTTCGAGCCTCTCTCTGCTTATGCGTGTGACAGAGAAAGAAAGAAAGAGAGAGACCGCTTCAGTGTGTACAGTCGTGGCCATACGTTTTGGCAATGACAAATGTTGTGTTTTGCAAAGTTTGCTGGTTCAGTATTTGAGGAAAATGTTTTCACGTTTCACATGTTTCTATAGAATACAATAAGGCATATTTCTGCTTTTTCAATATATGCAAATAGTCCCATGTTACAGCAGTCAATCTGCTAAATCTGCTGTTAAAATCCAATCAGAATGATAGAGTGATTTCACCTGGCTAGAACTAGTTCACACTTTCCCCTGCTGATGATATGACTTACAGAAATTGTTATCAGTCATTTTATGCCAAGGCCCAGCGAGCTTAGCAAACACAAAATGTACGTCGCTCCCAATACTTTTAGCCACGGCTGTACGTGTGAAAAGAGACAGTCAAAACAGAAAGAGAAGTTTGACACTGAACACTGTGCTCGTCAGTTGGTTCATGTGACCCGCTGACTGTGTTGGATATGTTTCTCTTAAGTGCATTCATATTGCCTCCTTGCCCTCAAGCCACCTGTTCTATAACCAACGGCTCTTTCAGTCACATCACAAACATGGAACGCGTCTTGTGTGCATTTCAAATGCCGTACGGCAGTTTTTTCATCTCTATTTGAAGGAGGCTTTTATAAGGCCTCCCGGCCAGACACCATACTGAGGTATGGAGTCCCTCCAGCCTCTCTCTCTCTCTCCCTCACCCCCCTCTGCCGTTTTACCGTCCTCTCATCTTTCAGACCTCCCTCTCTGGGTCTCTCTCTCTTGTTTCTCTTCCTCTCCATCCCTGTTCCTCTTGGTTGTCTCTCTCTCTCTCCGTCTCCCCCTCTTTCGTTTCTCTCTCCATTTCTGCCTCTCTCACTACTCTCTCACCATCTCTGCTTGTCTCTCATTTCTCTCTCTATTTCAGTCTCGCCACCACCACCCCTACCCCCTCTAACTGTATTGAAAAACACCTACAAAATGTAATCATAGCTTGCAGCATTCCCAACCTTCCTCCTCTGGCCTGGACAGTCCCAGGGTTGGTCCAGGATTCTCTCATCCTGGTTGATTTAATCACAGATGATTTATACAAATCTGGAATTATTTTAATCACCAGAGATTTTGGCATTTTACCGTGTGTTTGAATGTTGAGAGGAGTGTTATACAAGCCTGCATTTGGCTGTATCAAACATTCTGTCACATGACCTGTTTTGAGGCGTAACTGAGGTCTGTCTGTCATCCGCTGTCGAGCACGGTTGGTATAATACGGACTCAAAAGCAGAGAAAAGCTGAACTTTTCAGTCCATTTGGATGTGCAAGACCAATCAGAGCACAGATGTTTCCAAAATCCTGCTTACATATGTGGCACAAGTATTTGGAACACGCCATCTCTTATGCTAATTTATAACACAAAGAAAACATGGAATACGTACACACAGCATAAAGAGTATCTATACAGCCTGTGCAATGTCAGTCTTGAAAATGACCTTATCAAGTCTTTCTGAGTCATCATTTGGGGATTTGTCGGTTGGGTTTGACCCCATGGGGCTAAATCTATCCCCCCCCTTCTCACCCTCACCCTTGTCAATAATTCTCGGCTTTTTCACAGTCTCTCTAATCCTCTTTCTGAAAGGACGGGCCTCTTTTCATCACCAGTGTGCCCGCTGCAAACAATCAAGCAAATGCACGCACGAGTGGTGTGTGTGTGCATGCGCGTGTTTGGCCGCTGATTGTTTGCATCCGATAATCTTCGCGGATCTCAATCTAGATGTAGGTCAGTAGGCATGCGAGGGACAGTGGGCTTGTAGGCTGACGACACCAATGTGCTAACTCCTGTCTAACGCCGTGTCCGAAGACAAAGTCAGGCCGCAGAAACGCCAGTGACTTTGTGCCGTGTCCACAAGTTCATTACGCCCCATCAACAAACTCTTTGTGCCACATTAAAGACTGAACGTTCGACACTCAACTCCACGGCGCCTGGAGATTCTAAGTTATTCTACAGAACGCTGTAAAGTGCAGCGCTAACAACTCCTGAAGTTTGAATAATGGATCTCAGCCCACTTGGCGTGCGGGGATTATGCATGGAGCTCGCCAGACAGGATTGCTGGGTGCTGACTCAGTGCTTGCGTGGCTCCGGCTCGGGGGGTTAACGCAGTAAGGGCCGAAGGGGGTCTGATTCTGAGGTGCCCGTCCACATGCTTGCCAGGCTTGACTTTGAAGGACAATGCCTTAAATCGTCCATCTCCACCCGTTCCAGAGGCATGGGCCCCGTGCTCAGGTCCAACTTAGCCCTGTCTTTTATGCATTGTGTTGCCTGGCTTTGATTGGGGCTCCGCATGGTGAATAGAGCAAGGGGCCTAATGCCGTATCACACCCAAGCATATGGTGTTTTTCAAAGTGGGGAGATTTTCTATGGACGGAAGCTTTCTCCTTCTCTTCCCCTCTCTCTCTCTCTCTCTCTCTCTCTCCCTTTCCTCTTTCAAGCCTTCTCTCTTTCTGATTGCAGCAGCATCTGTATCACTCTCCTCTTTCTCTCTGGCACTCCCTTTTATTTTGCATAAAAGGTCACAGTCATTTCCCCTCTCTTTTTTTGCATTGCAATGAATTATTCAAAGTTGTCCCTGCCCCTGAATATTAGAGCTTCAGGCAGCTTACAGAAAGCAGAGTGTCGAGAGAGAGAGAGAGAGAGAGAGAGACATCCGAAACTTAAGTCCAGAAAAGATTAGGGTCTTCCAATCTTAAAAATGAAAGAAAATGTCACATTTCATTGTGACTCTCCTCTTTAAGGAAGACCCCTATATTTAAAGTATTTGGCAAGGTATTTTAACTCGGTACGTCAATGACTGAATCACATTCACCACCTATCGCAAAAACGTCACCACGATAGTCCCATGACGAGCCTTGTTTTTATTCATTCACATTTCTCGTGGATTGTTTACTCATTGACAAATACACATGTTGATGCTTTTCGGCGTCCCCCAGCCCCTCCCCTCGTCCTCTCCAGAGCCTCTATTTCCATACTTGTGTTTAAGTGTCATGCCTGCTCCGCACCCCAGCGGAGTGTGAAATTGGAATCCTCCCCTGGAGAGGTGCGCTGATTGACAGACTAGAGAGAGAGGAGAGGACGCGAGATGGGGAATCTGGGCTCTGGCTTAGACGCTGCCAATCTCGCCTACAAAACACTTCCTTTCCTTATTAAAACACGGTGTCGCCCACCATTACTACGATTAGTGCGATATCCTATTGCCTTCTCCTCCTCCTTCTTGGGAAACAAGGTCTTCTGTGCGTTTGCTGTGGGTTTCTTTCATCACTGCTCTATGTTCTTGATGTTCTCACGTTATCAAGCAATCCAGATCCGTCGTGCACACACAAAAACATTTAGCATAAGCATCCCACACTGAGTATCAATGACCTCCTCTTGGCCTGTAGTCTGGTCCCCGCCACCCACCATCGCAGCCTTGAGTCCACTGCCATCTGCTCCCCCCAGACCCTCACCACCACCACCACCCAGGGCATCTCCACCGAGACCCAGGGAGGGTCGGACAGCACTGCAAAACATACTCTCACGGGTGTCTTCCCAACCCAGGCAGCCAGTAAAAGCATCTCCTTGTATCTCTTTGATCTGGTTCTAGTGTTAGAAAGTACTTTAGTCAAACTATGTTTGCCATTATTCTACCCTGTGGGTTGAGGTGGGTGTGTTGTTTTAGTACGTGTTATAATGCAGTTAAGTGCTGATGGTCAGTCCACTTTCGAACGCTCAGTAAGTCCTATCTCGAAGTCAAAGGGATCTTTCTCTTGTCATGCCCAAATCTATTGTGAACACTTTCAAAGAGCACCAGACAGGCAGAACGACAACTACATTTAGAGGAGCACAAATTGGCACGAATTAAATTCTTGCTCTTGTTTATTTTCTGGATGAAATGCGATGAGTGTGCTCCCCCCTCAGTCGCAGCATTTCTGTTTCTGGCTCTGAAATGCCATGTTGGGGATCAGAGCTGTGATGTCGGACCTTTTGATTTTCCGAGCTAAACAAACTCATCCCTGGTGTAATACATAACACCATCAAATGTCTCCAACCGGGCGACTCTGCATAGAAAATCAAAGCTTTCAGAACTCTTTCATATAAATCAAGCAGAGCCCCCCCCCCTCCCCCCCTCCCAGTAAACTGTGACAATGTTTAACCATTTTCTTCTACTATTTTGTTTCTAGTTTGTTCCAGATGGAGGACAAGGGGAAAGACTTTAAGGACGCCGGCAAGGAGATGTGGAAGAGGGGGCAATAAAGCAGGTGAGTTACCACTGTGTGTTTTCATGCTTGATTGTTTTCACTGAGGGCTCACTTGTTCATTCTATTAACAATGCCATTGACCCGCTCCGTCAAGGCTGCCTTCCAGCGGCATCAATATTTACACCCGCTCTTTCTCAATTCAACTTTGACCTTTGCGGCTTAACGTTCCCTGTACTGGCCGTGACCTTGGCGTGACCCCTGTGGAAATGTGTCACAGCACAGATACATACACTCCGATAACATAACAGTGTCGTAGTGATGTGTCAGTGAGACCAAACGGACAGAAGCAAATGGTAAATGGAGAGGGAGAGGGAGGGAAGAGTAAGTATGGGGGGATGGAGGTAGGTCATATTTCTATCACACAAACTAGTCGTGATGGAGAGATCGAGAGCATTGCCATTTCAGACAAGAAGTGGTAAAGGCTGCAGCTGAGATTTGTCAAATGTTTTCTGTGAATTCTGCAGAAATGCTATTTGTTTGCAGAACAGCTGTGGGAAACACATTTAATTTGCAAATTGGCGTGCCGAGATTGCTCACTCTTTTCTCAAACAAATCCCAAAACAATTCTGGGCCCTGAGAGATTGCTACATAGGGAGAAGATTAAACGACCCTGATGAAGGTACATTGTTATGTGTTCAAGTTCAGAGGACTAAGTGGGACATGTTACAGCATGGTACATTTAGTGACAGTGTTGTGGACATGTTACAGCATGGTACATTTAGTGACAGTGTTGTGGACTGGTGGGACATGTTACAGCATGGTACATTTAGTGACAGTGTTGTGGACTGGTGGGACATGTTACAGCATGGTACATTTAGTGACAGTGTTGTGGGACATGTTACAGCATGGTACATTTAATGACAGTGTTGTGGGACATGTTACAGCATGGTACATTTAGTGACAGTGTTGTGGACTCTTGGGCTTATGGCAGATTTTTGGAAGCTTGAGCTCTGAGTTCAAATGAATTTCGACTGAACAGAGTGGCCTGCAGTATGTTAGAGTGCTAGGCACACAGCTGTCACAGAAAAACAGACCAGACACAGATTAAGCGTCCACAAGTGTCCAGTACCAACCACCGTCAGACAAGTCTGGTGGCGGGATTTCCAATGCTGTTAGGTTATTCACCTGTACCAAGAGTGTATAACCCACATAAAAGAATCACGTCTGTTCCATTACAAAGATTTAAAACAGCATGAAGACTGGGGAACATGTCGGGTCATTACTGTGAGTGCTTCATATATAATCACCCACAGAGTTATGTCTCGAGGCCTCTGCAGGCCTCAGTGCTAAAGCCCCAGGCTTCGGCCCCTGCCAGGAAACAGGATTTACCGCCTCGCTTTTCCATCGCAGAGAAAAAAGGTATCATGGTCATGCTGACCGGAGTCATCACAGAGGGCCATGTGAGAAGTTGTAATTCTCTGGGAACAGGCCTGTAAGCCAATAAGGTACTGTATTATCTGAGACGGCGAGGACGGATGCATGGGTACGGGGGTAAACAGACTAGTGGCAGAGGAGGAAGGCGTTTGAACCATAGCTGAACGTTGGAGTGGCAGAGTGGCTGCTCAATTTAATGGGTTTTCATTTGAAGGGTTTCTCAAAAAAGCATCATGTGGAGATTGGGTAGGAAGTGAGAGTGTAATTATGGATAATAATAATGATAGGATGGGAGAGGAGTCAGAGTGACCTGGCTCAGACCAATCTGACAACATCTATTCTGACAGCATATCGTCATGGATATGAAACAATGAAAAGCCCAAACCTTTTTCCTCTTGTATATTCGAAAAAACAATAAGGAATATGAATACATTTTCAACAAATTAATTGGACATGGTATTACCTCAATAACTCAGTGAATGTTTACTAACTGAGTGTTCTCTTGTCTAACTGTAAGCTATTGTAATAAACACACATGGGACCGTGATTCAAATGTAATAAGTTTAGAACAATTGAAAGCACATTAACATCAATTTACAGTAAATTAGAATTTAATCAGTTATAAGCAAGTGTACTTTCACCTGATGACGGTAAAACAGGGTGTTCAGTAGAGTAGAGCTCACAGGATGGGTACATCCAGTTATAATTGCACATTTAAGATGATGTATGATAATAAACGTTTATTATCATACTTAACCATCATAAGAAACTCAAAGCATTATTCAAATGAAATAGTATTTTTTTATGATTCAAGTACTAATTAGGTTTTTTAGTGAGTTGAATTTCTTTATGCAAAGAACGGAAGATCTTGGCCTAAAGCACTCCAAGTTCATTAAACCAAAATAATGGCCTCATTTACAAACCTTGATTAAATACTCTTAATCTATTGCTTAATATCCATCTTGGAAAGGATAAATGTCGGGGCTTGTGCAGTTTAGGTTGGACATCCTGTTTGCCATACGTAGTTTAGCAAACTAATGTTACTGGTAATGAGCTCTGAGAGAAAATGACTATGAGTCATCCATAAGAACTGTAATCCATCTGCACCTGCACAGATTATGAAACAGGGAAGCTAATTTCATCGGCTTGATGAACCTCACATTTCACAGCCCACTGAGCTACTACTAGCAAACAACGAACAGAAAAATCACCATTACCCACCATTCACCGTTTGATTCCTGTTTAAACTTTCAAAGTGTACGTATTTACCTGCAGATCTGGTCTTTCAGATTGTCTCAAGCTGGCTTTATAGAAATAATAATGTAACTTTCTATTATATTCCATTGTGCGATGGTTTTTCACTACTGTGAAATACAGTGCTTGTGATCAGAGGGATGGTGATAATAATAACTGCTGTAATGGGAGAGACTTTTGTAACTTCAGTTTAGTCCATAGCGGCCATGATCTAGTCCGTGTCGCCTGAGTGTTTGTTTGTTTGTTTGCATGCGTGTGTGAGGTGTAGATGTGTACAGAAGTATGTATGTGTGTTCACCTGATACCTACAGTATCGTCAAATTACTTCTGCACCCCAGCCACCTTGGTAGGTCACTCTGGTCTTTTTCAGCTTCAATTTCTCTTTCTGTTTTTCCACTTTGGTCCCCTGTGCAGTTGACATGGAGGGTCAAGAGGGTCACACACGAGACCCAGTCCCCCATATGGGAGCGCTTTCACTCCCTGTTTGCATTTGAAATGGGCAACTACACGCTCTGAAGGAGTGTTTTGGTGTCAAAGAGGAGCATGGAATAGATAAACTGTCCCTGGGAAGGGTTGACCAAGGGGCCATGGCAGTCATATGCGGGTAACAACACTCCAACCTTCTGGCACTTTCCACCGTCTCAACGTTTCAACCGGCCTACTTTCTGTGACTGGCAGACAGTGTCACAAATTGCTGCTCTAGGGACAACCTTATCTGTGGATGGCTTTGTCATGGTGCCTGAAAATGCTCTCCTCTCTCTCCCCTCTTCTGCCTTTACTTATCTTGGCCTGTAAGCAGGAGCATTTGCATGGAAATATGTCAATGTGGCAACGCTTTGAATACACATTGTGCCTCGCTCTCTCGTCTCTCTCTCATTTCTCGATATCAAGATATATACTGTTTATATATCTGAAGCTAGTTTTTCCTAGCTGGCTTTCAGGACAAGGGGCTAATGTAATCTCAGAAAAAATGAGGTCCTCACTATACCATGAAAAAAGCGGGCAGACATAATCCAGAGCTCTGATTGGTTACTGACGAGGGTGAGTCACGTAGAGGAGAGTAAGCTCCGGGACACATGTGTTCATCCCTGAGAAAACACTGAAGTCCACCTAGATAATAAGCACTATCCCAGATGCGGCCAAACACACAGACACACAAACAGAAACACAGACACACACACACTGCAAGTGGGAGCTGCCACTGATGAATGATTTGTGTCTTTCCTATTACTGTAATGTCTTTGTTTCTTGTAAATGGTTTGTATTGTACATTAGGACGCCTCGAGTTGCTTCACCTCAAGGGGTTCATCCTCGTAAATGAACAAATATCATCAATGACTTCAGATGGATGGATAGATAATCCACCTATTTTCACTCCCCGCAAGCCTTTCCCTCACAGCTAGCTCAACCCCTTCACCCCCAGCTGGTCACCCTTCCACCCTCTACTTCTCTCCCCTGCCTCCTTGGCAGCCAGCTCTATTTTGTATGTGACGTTTATTCATTATGGACACAGCCAAACCACTGGTCTGCATGACACAACGCAGTGACCACAGATATCAGCTTCTGACAGTGCTGCTGCCCTTACAGCTTCTGCGGTGGAAATTTGCAGCTGTGAAAAAACCCCTGTATTCTGTCGGTTTAGCAGGCATTGCCCCTCACAGCCCAGGTTGTTTGATAGACAAAGAGGAAGCCTGAGTTGACAGGAGACATAATTGAGTCCATTTTTGATGACATAAGCCTTGCTAAGTCCGTTGGGTCGGCAGATTCGTGGACGGCTGATGCTTGCCTGTCCCCTCTGCTGTGTTCTGTCATAGATGGGAGTTAAGCTGAAACAGAGCCTCCAACAGTCATTCAGCCACTATCACCTGATGTGACTCCTGTGTACGAACAGTGAGTTTGGTTCAGACTCGGCATGTATGTGTGTGTGTGTGTGTGTGTGTCTGGTGGTTGGTGGAGGGGTTCTGGAATGATGCCTTCCAGGCTGTGTGTGCATTTGCGGACAGGTGCGGAAGTGTGTGCGTATACGATTGCGCACCATTGATGATGGCTGCGTGTCTCTGTGTTTTGGTGTATTTGTGTGTCGTTTCAGATCCGTGTTGACCAGTGCACATGAGAGGGGGCGGACCTCTTGTCTCGCTCTGTCAGTCCTCACTCCCGGTCTCGTCAAATGTCTGTTGACACACATTCATGCGACAGCCAGATCGGCCAACAATAACTATAATATTGAGAGTAAAAGGGGCGGGGAAGTTGTCAAGATTGCTTATCGTCTGGCCTGGACACATTGCATCCCTTGGCCAGCTACTGACCTCTGGACTTATGCAGTTAAGCAGCCCTGAATTCATTTTAGAAGCCTAGTGGAAGCAATCCTAACAAAGACGCATTTAAACCAATGTTTCCTGGAACGCCCCTGCAACATTGATTTGAAAAGTGCTTTAGTTTTTCGGTTGTTTTTCCTTTGTTTTCCCCCATAATTGTTTTTGAGTATTAATATTTGCATGAATCCACAATTGTGGCACACAAATATATCATATAAATCGAAAGACGTCACGAAAGGGGGTCTACTGAAAGTTCACAATGCATAGTGTATTTCCTCATTTTCCTTTTTAGAAATACTATTATTATTCATGTATTTCAATACCTTGTTCAACCAGAAGAGATGTATCTTAAATATGTTATGCTAACACATTCGCACTGTGTATGCTACAACACGTTACTTTCTGCAGTACATGTGCAGCTCCCATCTCCAAGCTCCAAGCTCCAGGCGCTGGTTTTGCTCCACTTGTCAGTTTGAAGTTAACTCTTTGTGACTGGGGCAAGTTACAGTACTGAACATACTGTACATTTTAGCCAACCAGCAGACATTCCTAGCAACACTTGTGCCAATGGTTGTTTAGAGGTTGTTCAAGCCTATTGAATCAAAGCTTGTCATTGCCTGTTCAGTCATCAGTGGTGTCGTTCAGAAGTCATTAAAGTTGCAAACAGCACCGTGGGTAGTGGCTCTCTTTGATGACATAGTAAAAAGATAGTCCGATTATGGTTTCAGCGGTATTAAGCATTTACATTTTTCACACAAATGTACATGATGAAGTACACGGGGGCACGTTGAGAATGACATAGTACACATAGACGTACACATGCTAACACCTCGGGCTGGGCTCCTTATCTCAAACATTTCCTACCATGGAGGAGGGTCAGCCCGGCAGTGCAGGAGCTGCCCAAGACTTAGCCTCACAACTCAAACGGGTACTACAACACAGGGAGTGGGTCTGTTTATTGTAGTTATCAATACAATACAATCATACATTAGTTTATATAATACACAATAATACTTTTATTTCATTTGAATGAAATTGCAAATTCAAAATTGTACTGTGCTTGAATTCTTGGAATAGATGTGTCAAATGTCTTTGGGTTATTGTGGTGTTATACAACAATACATTGTGATATAATAAGTTACATTGGTGATTTGTTTATATCATTCAAAATGTTCAGGTATATGACTGGAATCCCTTCACAATCAGTGAAAAGGTTTCAATTTGAGTCATACTGCTTCTCGATAACCTTGGCAAACCCTGAGACGGGATGTTGTGGACTCTTACCCAATGGAAAGTGTGTCTTAATTGGTGTGGCTCTTAAGTAATCCCAGTGGGTACGAGGATGTGAGGAATGACAAAAGAAATGTCCAGTCAACTCTCATCATGCTGGTGCAGGTTGGGGCAAAATAGCTTTTCGCAGCTGCATTAGCAGACCTCCAGAAATGCATTGTTTCCGTTCAGGAAAAATACATTTGTTACCATGGTGATGCTATCCCCCCTCATCCAATTTACCTCCTTGTGTTATTTATGGATCTCTTTATTGAACTTTATTAAAGAAAAGAGGGATGAAAGGTTCATATCTGTTTAGTCATTTCTCTGACATACAAAGCACAACGATCCAGATGATGCAGCACATACAACTTTGCTTCGGTTTGAGGATGACTCAGGCATTCTGAGGAACTCGCAGTCTCCCAGGGTCTGTTCTATGGATTGGGCATGGACGGATTTGGGCCAATAAAGTCAATTGTGAGTAAATCTTTTCCCTTGCATTGGATATGGATTATCCCATTGAACTTATTCAACTGAAGTGGTTGATAGTGTGACACTGTAGGGAAGCCTAAATGGAGGAAAATATTGATAAAAAAGGATTTTCCCTTTCTACCCATCTATAAAAGATAGGTATTCATGGTGATGTCATGGCGTTTCTTATAGGTTCAAAAGTAAATGCCACATCCATTTATATTGCTTCAAAATCAAAGAACTGCCGTCCCCACAGATCTACATTAGTATGATCAAAAAAAGTATACATTTGCAATGACGTATTTGGCCAATTCAATATTTGCTTATCCGGTAAGACTGAGCAGTCCACACAGTATGGACTAGCACTGCCAATTCACCCGGTTGAAGTTCTGACAGCTCAGCTGGAGGAAAACGACTCGAGGCTTTCTCCAGGCTTAATGCAGCCGCTAATTTTGTTTACCTTGATCAAACAGTTCCCAGTCACAGGAAGAATTTGTCTCAGGGATGTGTTCGGTGGGTCCCACCCCATAACTCAGCCCCCACTCAGTCCATTAGTCTTGGAGGGCGCTGACAGTCGGGCTAATTAGTTCTGTGGTGACAAAGGGGCTGTCACCTGGGAGGCGGGAATATCAATCCCTCGATGTGGCCTCCGTGTGTTTTCATAATACAGCCAACTCTGCCAGGAGAGACGGAGCGTGTGTGAAGAACGTGGCCCTTATTTCAAATGGAGAACATTGCGATGACGAGGCCTGGGCGCTGAATGACGCAGAATCCTGTCACTTTATGTATAACACATCGTCTGGAGCTATTTAGGCAGGGATGGGCCCGTTTACAGATCGGTACACAACACCACGCTTAAGCACCATTTTCATGATATCAGTATACGGTATGTTGATATCAGTATATGGTATGTATATATACGCTATATTGATATCAGTATACAGTATGATGAGTTCCAGTCTCCTCTCCCTGTCTGCTGTTTCTGCGTGCTTTTGTCAGTTGCAGAGGATGGTGGGCAGGCAGGGGGAGGAGCCATGATCACTGACGAGGCACACCTGTGCCTGCCCCCAGATGAGCTGGGCCTCTCCAGGAGAGCTCTCTCCCTGAGCACAACTTTGTTCTTTTGTCTGTGGCAACCCCTTATTCTTGTTTCACACCTAGCCACACCCTACACATGCACACACTCACTCATACACTCCCTACATTACTGACTCTGTTAAGTTTCTTCAGTTTCGATAAATGTGACAAATAAAAATGACAAATTTCGTTCCCATGACACATCTTCCTGTTTCTCACTTCCCACGAGCTGGGTTGTGACAGATGATATCAGAAAATGTTAATATCAGTATGCAGTAAATTATTTCAGTATACAGTTTATTGATATCTCTAATCAGTAGTTATATTGATGTCAATGTATGGTGTATTGCTGTTCATTCTTCAGTTGTGAATGAGCCTCCTTGAGCTCACACAGACTGAATAAGCCCTCCATAGAAAGAGACCGAGCGTAAAAGATCGACCACTATGTCATTTGTTATGCCCCATATAAAAAATTCAGGGTATCCATATTTCATGATGCAGATCACACTGAATGAAGGTAATCAATCCGTCGATCTCCAATATGGCTATTTGCGATACACCCAGGGCAAGTGGGGAAAGTCGATAGGTGATCGGTCTATAAGAGTGTTTTGAGCAGGCAGGCATTAACTTCCCATGGCTCCGGGCCAAACTCTGGAAGCCTGTGAAAGCACACCTCCCTCAAAAGCCTCCCGCCAATTTCCGGGGTAAATCATATCATCTCAAATTCAAATGTAACATGCCCACCGCCCTTCTCTAGGAGCTCAGTCGAAAATTATTCTCCACAAATCGATCGCGGACAACACCGAGGGGGCCCATCTTTCGTTTCCCGCTCTCTGTTGCATCCACGTCTTTAGGTTACGTTTCTTTGTCGGCTTTAGTTGGGTCATGAAAATTTCAGTACCCCTATGATGAATGTCTCAGAATTGCAGATGAGAAAGGGGCCTGCGTTGGATGGCTTTTTTGAAGTTGCTCAGCAAAGCGACTATAGGATTCACTAAAGCATAACCTCCCTAGCTTCACTGACTGAAACACACCCTCCCGTACTTCAGCAGTTGGAGCCGAGCACTAGAAAATGTGGGAACTCGACTTCACAAACAGGATTGTGAGCTTATGGTTGAAGCAAACAAATTGGACTGAGAGTTACCTGTGGTGGACCAGTGTGTGTGTGGATCTGTAGCCTTAGCAACAGATAATGTGAAATGTATCCGGAAATATTGCCAAGCAACACACACACGTTCCCACTCTTTCTCTTACGCACACACACAAATGTTCTCAAACACACAAAAGGGATGAGCCTCCATGGACCTTGTTACAGGGTCCCCAGTGGCTTATGTGACAGGAAGTGATCTGTACCACCTCATGAGAAATGACTCCCAGGTTGGAGGAATCTAAGAGTTCCTTTTACAGTAGCTGCAAAGATAAAATGTGTGAAAGAAACTCCACAAAGCCCCACAAAGCCCCACACTGCCTGTTTTGGTTTGGCTGAGGGAGATGGATCATCCAGTATACTTCCTGCTGGGCTTCCCTTCAACCTCTCTGTCTTCAAGCTACTGTGGAGTCAACATTTGGAAACCGCCAGGACTTTTTCCTCCTGCCGTTGTTCTTTAGCCTGCCCAACGTGCACCAAGCTTTTAGCTCCCAAACCGCCAAAAGTAACAGCCAAGCCTCCGGGCTACAATCATTTCCATAAGAGTAAGGAACCAAGAGAATTCCAAATCTTTCAGTGTAGCAGGGCGGGTGGGAATGGGCTTCGAGGCCTATTCAAGGGAACACACTGCGCTGTGCACACAGTGGTGTGTATTGATTGGGTGACTCCTCAACAAGACAGTTGACAATAAGTCGGAGGTTGTTTAGCATATCCATATCATAGCATTTCTTTGCTCCATTGACCGTCCGACCGAGGCTGAATAAATACGAAACTTGGCTTTTGGTAAGGAGGCATTGAAAGTGGGCAAGCTTTACGGGCATCGACACGAGAATTCATTTCGTTTTTTTTCCTCTCCCGTGATAAGTGACTCTAGGCCGACCGTGAACAAGAGTAAGACGAGAATCTGTCCTGCCGTAGCCGCTGTGCTGACTCAGCGATGCTGGGAGCGGATAGCACTCTCTCCGGAAGCTTCCTTGATCTGCCCTTGTGTTCTACGTCTGCGTGTATATCTGACTGAAAATTGCAGTCGCCGTGAAAAATAACAGGTTTCAAATCATTTCAATCCAACCCGCACTGCTCTTTTTTAATCGTTTTGGTGGTCAGCATTGTTTCGGGTAGTATGAAAACCAAAACTTTTTGGTCGTATAAGAATCTACAGACAACTACTGTACTAAACCTGTTCTCCTCAATGATAAATGCATTCCGTTTGCAGAATACCTACAAGGAGGTGTGTGTGTGTGTACGTACGTACGTGAACACTTCTTTTTGGACCAATGTTGGCGTGTAGCCTATTGCAGAGGGAAAATACTGTGGTTTCCAGTAATACTTCTAATAACCAAAACAGGTGTATGATCAAAGCTCAGAATAGAATACATCCGTGCATGTGCCAGTGGCTCCACTGCGAGCAAGCATAGACAGACAAACACCCTTACATGCTGTATGATGGCCCCACACACACACACACACACACACACGTATGTGCACACACGCACACAAAGCTCAGCCAAGATCAAAAAGCTTTTGCCCACTTACAATAATTCTAGTCTTATAGCTTGTTTTCTGGTTTTGGTCTGCCTTTAATCCCCAGATGTGAGTGTGTACATGTGTGTACGTCTGTCTTGCTGTGAGCAGTGTGTGTGTGTGTGTGTGTGTGTACGTGTTTGTCGCATAAATATGTCTCTAATGGCAAACAAATAGGATTGACTTCAATATGTCAACAAAGTTGGTTGCGATGGCGCACCAATAGTCTTCAATTTGCCTCAGAGCATCTCCGGCTCATGCCTCCAATGTGCTCCAGGATTACAATTAGGTCAGCTTGAACCGAGTGATCTGGGCATAATTGGGCCAGTCAGTCCTAGCGGTGCACATCAGGCTAAATGCAAACGCACAGCTGTCTATCAGTTTCCCAGCGCTACACATGCGTACTGCGAAGCAGCGTATCCCTGACTGGCCAAAATACCCGTCAGCGATGTACAGCACATGTTCCTTACCCTAGGTGTTGTCGCTGCGTAGTCGATGTTACGTGTTTCGAATGAGACTTGTTTCATTGAGGATGTCTGTCTAGCGAGCTCGTCGTGGGATGTGTGTGTGTGTGAGTGTGTGCTCGCGGGCAGACTGGCAGGAAGGGGTGGATGACCTCTCGTCTGATCCAGCGCTGTCCTGTGGACAGCTGTGTCACCAACACACCACGGCCTCCAGCCTTCTTTCATTTAGGTCATGTTCTCCGCCTCAGCGCCTAAAAAGGGAGCCTTTTGTCAATTCACTGCAATTAATACCTTTAGTTGGACTTGGTCCAGTTTCTAAGTGCCCTCTGAATGAGTGTGTGTGTGTGTATTTCTTTGTGGGTCCTGAATGTTTTTGTGTAAGAATGCTGAATCTATGAATGTGTATATGTGTGAGTGTGTCTGTGTTTTAATCTTCTCTTCTAAATCTGTGTTTTAAATGTAATCTTTTTATTTAGGTAGGTAGTCAGGGATGTACAATATTACTGTACTGCCATCATCTTATTCACTCTATTCATCCAAAAACCTGTAGTCCAGACAGTCTCTTCTACAGTGAGATTTGATCCATCAGATATATGCAGGAATAGAAATTACATGAATATGTTCACAGACGAGTACAGCCGCCTCATTTATTGTGCCGTTGTCACATCAAACAAATATACTCTACTTACAGCGCACTCATTCAGTATGCATTGGTTTCCACAACCTGCATATTGTCCACTGTTTTAACATGGATAACACATCCGTCCTTATACTTTCCCTCTCTCCAACTTTCCCTCCTTCCGCTGCCCTTCGGGGGCCCCTCCTCCTCCCCCCCTCCCCTCCCTTTTCTTTTTATTTACCTCGGTGGCCTTTGGTAACACTGCGTTATAAATCCCGGTAATGAATCCCCCCTCTGTTGGCCGCGGCGCAGCGCTCCTCCACATCGCCCCGGACACCCTTGTCACTGTCTCGTTAGCCTCACCTCCACAGTCCATTTGGAGCCCAGCAGCGCTCAGCTCTTTCGCCCAGGCCCCAGCCAATGATTTTGAGTGTGTGTGTGGTGATGGTGGTGGGGAGTGGGAGGGGTGGACAGCGAGAAAGAGGAGCAGACTTAAAGCAGCTGATGGATACCACTGTTTTCATGTCGCTGAGGAAGTGAGGGGCCCTTTTCATTCCTCGCCGGCGGGAGGGGCAGGCTCAGGAGCTGTCGGACGGTTTTAGTGGGTGATTAGTCTGGAGCGGAGACAGCTCCAGGGAACCCACTTTGATCATCTGTAGGGGTGTGTGTGTGTGTGTGAGGGAGAGGTGTGTGAGAGAGAGAGAGACATAAGTTAAGTGCTCGGTTCCTCAGTTCCCTTTCTCCCTTTTCTTTGCCGTGTGTAACTCTGAGGTATCTGGTATTATTCGTGTATCTGTCTTCAAGATTAAAAGTACCGAAGCGAGAGGAGGAAGCTCTTTGCTGACAAGTGTTTACCTTCTTGTTATTTTGTTCATTATGTTCAGTTCAATTGATTTGCCTTCGCAATAACAATGCACTGTACAAATATAGTCTTCGGCCCAAGTTGAAAATAGAATGGTACTGTTACTTGCTCTATCCTTCCTCATCCCCCTCCCTCCATCATTCTCTTTCTGTCTGGTGTAATGCAATTCACTCAGAGCAAACGAAAAAGGTTTGGGAAGACAGACTGGAAGAGTGATGCGGATATCAGGGCATATCAATGCATTGCAACAGCTATATTGGGAGTTTGAAAATGTGAAGGATGGAAAGTAAGACGGCCAAAAATGATCAGTCTGTCAACAACGTTGTGTGTTCACCTCTGCCTGAGGAGAGCCTGAGGACATTCTCCTCAGACTAACAGAACTAACATTTGCTGTGCCAGTAGTGCATGTAAATGAGGCGTTGTTTCTAATGCCCTCACTTTTTCCTCTCTCTCTTTCCTCTGTCTGGCTGTCTGCTCGTCTCCTCCCCTTCGTTGTGCGTTATGTCCCAGTTTCGGACGTCCCTTGTTGCGCGTGCCCCTCCCCCCCCCTCCCCCAGGCCCTCCCCCGAGCCCTGCAGGTGACCATGACGATGAAAGGCATGACGAGCAGCCGCAGCCATCACCACACGGTGACCTGCGACCCCTCCTACGACGCCATGACCCTGCCACGGCGGCCCTACCAACACAACCCCAGCGACACCCACCCCGCCGACCACCCCTACTACGCCCAGCGCAGCTCCTTCCAGTCCGAATGCAGCCCCTACAGTGACCTGGCCAGCAGCACCTTCCCCCGGAGACACTACAGCTCACACCACGAGCTCAAGGAGGAGTGTGGGGCCGTGGTGCCCTACACCGGGGGGCCCGCCCGGTGGGGGGAAGGGGGCCGGCGGAGGTGGAGGAGGAGGAGGCAACAACCGCATCCCCCCCAACCTGCTGGAGCAGTTTGAGCGGCAGGCGCCGGTGCGACACGACGGCTACCACACCCTGCAGTACAAGCGCACGGCGGTGGAGCACCAGCGCAGCGACAGCCCCGGACGCATCCGCCACCTGGTGCACTCGGTCCAGAAGCTCTTCACCAAGTCCCACTCGCTGGAGGGGCCGTCGGGGGGCGGCGGAGGGGTCAGGGTGAACGGCGGCAAGGCCAGTCCCGACGAGCCCCCGTCCCACCAGGGAACGCTCAAGCACAGCGGCAAGCGCAGCAAGAGCAAGGACCGCAGCAAGTCGGAGCCCAAGATGCGCTCGGCCATCTCGGGCTACTGGAGCTCGGACGACATGCTGGACCGCGAGATGTGCCTCTACCACCACCACCCGGGCGGCGCCGGCGGGCCCCCGTCGGGCGTGATGACCATGGGCCGCCACCCGGAGAAGTCGCAGTCGCAGTACTTCATGGAGTCCTACAACACCATCAGCGCCCACTCGCTCAAGACGTCGCGCAGCAACAACGACGTCAAGTGCTCCACATGCGCCGCCGGCGGCCTGCCTCAGGGGCTGATGAGCGGGCTGGAAGGCCAGCTGCTGAAGAAGAGCTCCTGGTCGTCCACGCTGACGGTGAGCAGGGCGCGGGAGGTTTACCAGAAGGCCACGGTCAACGTAGACAAAGCCCTAGTGAAGGCCGAGGCGTGCCAGCAGGGCCGCACATGCCACTTCCTCCAGGTACGCCCCCGCCGACGTGACGCCCCCCGAGGGGGGCATGCATGCCTGTCTCACTCCTCCATGCCTCACTCCATCGTGTGAACCTGTGTGTGTGTGTGTGTGTGTGTGTGTGTGTGTGAGAGAGCGTGTGGGCGCCGGTCTCAGACACGAGAGAGGGGGACAGGGGCGATGTCTCTCTCCGTCCGTCACTCCCATCTGAGTGGGGGACGGCCACGGCTGACCTCGTCCCGTCCTCTCTCGTTTCTCGAACTTCTCTCTCCGCGACACCCCCTCCCGGCGTGAAGACACCCTCATCGTCATCACCATCTGTCTTCGTCTGTGTGTGTTTGTGCATGGAGATGTACTGCACTGTTCTATCTTGCTAATTCAAAAGTTTGGGATTGCTTTCTGAAACGTTTCTGCTGCTGGGTTCTTCATCAATCTACTGTTATGAAAGCACATTGTTTGGAGGGTGATATGTGTGTTCTTTTATATTCCTTCCACTTTATTAGGAAGTAGGAAGTAGAAGAGGGTGGATAAGACGGGGGGAACTGCCGAGACTGGGATTAGACTTGTTGTCTCCAGGGGCATGTTTGTGTGTTGAGCCCACATTTCCTTATAACTCCAGCTGAGGGGGCCTCACACAATCTATGTGGATTACCAGATTGGATTACAGTCTAAACTGATTCCTCTTCTTAGTTCTGCTGGTCTGCCGTAAGCAGCTTCTATATGGCATCCTGCCCCTCTATGTAACACTGATGGTTTGAAGAAACCAAGGCACCATGGGAATCCACTAGCCTTTAGCTTGATACGCTAACGTTGTTGGTTAGTACTTTACATCTACTTACTGTACTTTAACGTGACACATTATGGGATGCAAAAAACGGGTTACTGATACATTTGATGTTGAAATACCTGGCCAAATATATACAAGTGAATACATTCTGCAATGCCTCAATAGCATCTGTTTGTAGCGTTTATGGAGGACAGTGACTCTAGGTGGGGAAATGCTGGTGGGTAGGGGGGAGGGGAGAGAGAGAGAGAGAGAGAGAGGAAGCAAGGAAGGAGTAAAAGAAGAGGGGAAAAAAAGGAGAAAATCCCACATCCCTGAGCCCTGTGGTCCCAGCTTGCTCCCCTCCTCTGTTTGTTTGGGAGGAGATAAAAGAAAAAAGTGATTCAGCTCGGATGCTTTCCCTCACAGCACTGTGTTAACTGCAAATGGGAGCCTGCGGAGGGAGATGGAGCTAGGAAGGAGGAGAAAGGGACAAAAAGAGAGGGGGGGGGGAGAGCGGCAAGCTACAGTGTGAAAGAGACAGAGAGAGGGTGGGTGAGGGGGAAGGGGGGACAGAGTTGAAAGAGGAAGCGAGAGAGAAGTAAGGGGAGTATTAAATAGAGAGCATGAAAGAGAGAGGGGGACGTCGCATTTCCAACGTCGTGGAAAACAGATCAAGGACAGTTGCTCCGGCAGCAACACGCATCACTTCTGTCATTAAAGAGCCACCACATTTGAGTTTTTTCTAGAAGTGCAGAACAAGAAAATGAAAAAAGTCTTCTGAGAGGGGCCCAACATCCACAACTTAAAAGGTCTAAGAGCAGAAGAGGGATCTGTCACGTTGTTTCCTTCTCGTGCTGGGAAGTGATCTTGTTTTGAATTCACACACACACACACACACATGCACGCACACACACACACAGACACACAGGTTCTCGGTAATAACCATTCCCTGCACTACGGCAACAGTCAAAGTTCATTATCGCCGTGTCGTTCATTGAAAATGGGAACGTCATTCAAACTTTGAGTCTCGGCATTCTCAATGTGTCTGCTTGGTACAATGAGAGACGCCGCCATAAAGTCAATGTCATTCGAGTCCCCAGTCTGTCCCGAGATTGTCTCGGTTGCTTTTCGGCCGTGACGTCAAGGTTGCTGCGGTTTCCTCGTTCTCACGCAGTTTTATTCATCAGACTCCTTTCTTTCATTCACACTCTGTCACTTTCTCTCCAGCACTTTCTTCTTCTCTCTCACTTCAAGCTCTCATTCAGAGCTCTCTCTCTCCCTTCTTTTGGGTCTCATTCTGCCTTCCTCCTCTCTTTCACCTTTCTTACCCTGACGTTCTAAAAGCCACTCACATTGGGGACCAGTGGCTATGCTAATACCAAACAAAACCTCCTTTGTTTCTCTCTCTCGCTCCCTCTCTCTCTCTCTCTCTCTCCAGGTTACTCTCTCTCTCGCTCTCTTTCTCTCTCGCTTTCTTTCTTTCTCTCTCTCGCCCTCTCTCTCTCTCACCCTCTCGTAGGGACGAGTAGGCAGATCGCTTTAACCTTTCTTTGCACATCCATTGGAGTGTGTGAAAAGCCCAGAAGCAGTCAGGGTCTGAGCACTTTGCTTTAGTCTAAACAGCCCACCCCTGCTATGCTGCAGGCATCACATATCCTTCAGAGGAGGACCTCTGGTCTTCACACCCTGACGGTAGGCTCCCAGATAGAAACACGGATGGAGAACCTGCCGGAAAAACTGTTTGAACTCAGTCAGCGCTCGGAGGAATGATATTGATGTTGACTGGGCTTAAACGTTTGGCCGTCAAAACTGTGAATTTGGATGGCGTGGGCTTTTAAACCAAAGCTTTTCAGGGGGTTATCCGTTCTGGTTGTGGAGGATTTGTCATTTGGCAAATGTATTAGAAATCCCCAGAGGGTGTGATGTTGTCATCTTGGCCAAGTCTGCCACGCCTCAGCCTCTCCCTCTCCCTCCAGGTGCCCCAGCAGGACGAGTGGTGTGGGGGGGGCTTCTCGCCCCTGGGGAAGGAGGATGAGATCCCATGCCGGCGGATGCGCAGCGGCAGCTACATCAAGGCCATGGCCGAGGAGGACAGCGGTGACTCGGACTGCAGCCCCAAGCCCTCCCCCAAGGTGCAGGCGCGGCGGGCCAGCTACCTGAAGGCCACACAGCCCTCGCTCACTGAGATGACCACACTGAAGTGAGTGATGCTACGTCGACGCACCCCGGTGGGAAGGGGGGCGGGAGTGTGTTTGGGTGTTTTTTTTTGTTTGTGATATATTTGGGGGGCATTTTTCATGCTTTATTTGGACAGTTTTTAAGTTGTGTGCCAAGAAAGGGAGGGAGAGAGTTGAAGAGAGAGAGAGAGACAGATATGCAGCAAAGGGCCCAGGCAGATTCGAACCCAGGCCACTGCGGTAAGGCCTCACCCTACTGGTGTAAGGCCTCAGCCTACATGATGTGCTCATTATCCCGTGAGCTTCTGGGGCGTTGTTTGATGTGTCTGTGTGTGTGTATACAGTATCCGTGTTTACCCCAGACACGCATGCATGCATTTGCATCTTTATCAACACATTAATCATGCGTGAGGGCACGCTCGCTAGACGAACCGCGGTGGATCGGATGTATCTAAGCGGTCGCCTTTAAGAGCATGTGTTTGGTTTCATTTTCCGTGTTGATGTTCCATTCATCTACACTAATTTCCCCCAGTCCGGCTACCACATTTGTATGCCCAAACACAGCTCCGCACTGTGAAAAATACGCGATTTATGGTCACTTGTGGTTGGGAATCCAATTCAAAAAATAGAAGACCTTCCAAGCCAACCTGGGGGACGTGTTTCCCGCCCACATCTCAATTCATTTAAAATTCTATTTTTATCTTGTTTTTTTCTAGTGCTTTTCATGTTCATATTGAGACATTCATGAGACTTTCGTTCATCGCAAAACAGCGATTTCCTTCCACGGTGTAGGCTACGTTGCATGAAATATTAAAACCGTTTGAAAGCCCTGCGAGGGACCTCATTGCAAGTAGACTACGTTTCTGACTTTCCAAAGACTTTCTGTTACAACTAAAAGTTCAAAGTGGAACAGTGGCTGGTGAAAGAGGCCCACCCCCTGTCGAGAAAAGCCGACTTGAGAAATCTCATAGAAAGAACCCTATTTATGATATCGCAGTCTGATTAATTAATTGCAGCTACCTTGCAGCATTTGCTAGTCACTTACCCCGACTCGCCTCCTAACAACACATATTAGCACCTGTACGACCTATTCTCGTGTGAAAGGCCCGATTTGAAAACATAATTATCTCACACGACAGCTTGATGGAATAATTATAATGGATCAATTTATCGTCAAGCGAAACGACGAAAATACCGCTGACTCACACATCAGTCGTGTATAAGAGAGCTCGCAATAGTTTGTTATCTCATCGTGCCCCGTTGACTGATTAACTGGGTAATACTGAGGGCTGTCTGACAGGAATATCAATTGCTCTACCTCTGGGCGCTCCGTCATCGTTAGCGCCAGAGCGGAACGCCGCCGCCACAGCGCTGCCGACAAATTATGTAAGAGTGGCGCAGCGCAGGGGCAATTAATGACTTTAATTGGCCTGGGGACTTGTGCCGTCGGCTGGCGGGAACGGATGAAACAAACACAAAGAATGCACCACTGCTCGTTGCAGATAAAGAGAGCCGTTAGAATGGTATACAATTTTCTCACCGTGGTGCTTTTGGGAGATGGTGTAAGGTTGTGTTTTCTATTCTTTGTTATTTTCTCTATCTTCATAGGTCAGCATTTAAGATGTTCATTAAGCTGTGATTATGGAGCCTGTTTCGCAATTAGTCCCTTGTTTACAGCCTCGTTGTGTGTTGTTTCACAGTTTGCGGACACTGTGCTGAAAACACAATGCACATTTCCCTGTTAAGTAAACCACGTAGATAAAACCAGTCTTATAATTGGCAGTGGTATTTACAGAGAGGGAGAAAGAGGGGGGCGGGGGTAATGGACAGACAATGACAGCCATTTTGACAGTCACAAATATTCTCCCTCCGCCTTGCTAACTTCAGACAAACTCATTTGTTTGTCCCAGATTTAATTTTGTAATCTTCTTTTCTTTTTTTTTGTCCAGACCGGCAATAAAACTTCCTTAATACAGTAATCACTTCTCCTCTCCACCCAATCTCGAACACACTCAAGACTGGACTAGACTGGATGGAGAGAAACATATGGGTGAATGGAGGAGGCTGAAGAGGGGATGAGAGGAGGGGGAGGCGGATGAGGGGATGAGATGAGGGAGAGGCAGCAGAGGGGAAGAGAGGAGGGAGAGGCAGCAGAGGGGAAGAGAGGAGGGGGAGGCAGAGGAAGGGGAGGGGAAGAGAAGTGAGCAGAGGAGAAACGCTGGAGGCAGGAAGGACAGCAGAGATGAGGTGCAGGGAGGAAGGGAGACGGGAGGAGGGGGAGAGAAGCGGCGGCTGAAGAAAGACGAAAGAAAGAGAAGGGCGTAGGAGCCGAGAGGAGGGGGCAAAAGAAAGGACGAGGAGCAGCGTGACATGGAGGGAACGGAGAGGAAAGGATGAGAGGCAGGAAGAGAGGGGGAGAGAGAGAACATGCCCACGCTAGTTCTATTATGGATCGGGGTACACATCACGGACTGCACGCAGTAGCAGTGCTGTGATGTTTGTGTGTCTAGATGCCGTGTGCTTGTTCATTAAAGACGACCTCGTCCAGGCACCGGGAGGGTGACCCGGGACACCGCGACCTGCCTGCGAGGTCACCATGATTACTGCCAGGATTAGGCGTGAGGGAGAAACTCAATAACACTCCCTCCATGTCGAAGTATTAGTCAGAGGAGGGTGGGGAGAAAGGTTTGCTCGGTGACACATAAACCTCTGGTCTAAGCTAAAGGAACAGTTGGTACCCTCTCTATTTGGCATTGACGTTGTAATACCTCGTTTCTTATCTGAAGAGCTGAGTAATAGGCAAATACTACTTCGGATGCAGGGATGATTATTATAATCATTTGATTCATTTTTTTCTGTGTGTTCTATTTAGAGCCGAGTCCAGCTTCTTCTTCCCTCTCTTGAATCGTTCCTCCTTGCATTCCCCCCCCCACGTTTGTCCTTCTTTTCCATCACTCTCTCCCCTCGTTGCATCAGTTCGTCCTCCTCTTGCACCCCGTGTTTCGTTCATCCCAGAATGAGCAATCGAGTTTGTGTCGCTGCGGTAACCCCGTTTTATTTTAAGGAAGGCATACATAATTAAGGCAAACTGGACCTGGAGGGAAAGAGTCATAAAAGTGTGCGTGTGTGCGCGTATCGACTTTGAGACTGAAGGTGGAGTGCGGCAAACTGCAGACTCTCTTTTTGAATCGCTGTTTTCTCTTTCTATCTGGCGCTGTTTCCTGCGCTCTGCCTCTCACGCATACGGCAGATCGCATGCTGCACAGGTGTGAAGATGCTTGGTGAAAGAGCCCACCTGCTCGTTGCCTCCAGGTGCAATCTAACGAGCTCCTGTTTCCTGTCTTTACGTGCTTGTGTGTGTTTGTCTGCTTATTGTGAGGGTCAAGGCTACTGCTTCTTCCTTCCACACACGCGCGCACACACACACAAAGACACACACACATATCTGCCCATCTACTCCATATGCATCGGAGTGCAGCCCATTCTTCTCCGTTGTGGCCTGTGGAGTGAATGGAAAGGTTTTTCAAGGACATCCAAAGATTCCCAGAGTACTTCCAAAACCATTTGTTTAGCAGACTTTAGGGGTCGTTCCCAAGTGATTGAAGATTCAGAGAGAGCAGTCTCTCACTCCTTTGGGTCCGTATTATGTGCATGGCTAGATTACCAATTTTCCCACATGCTCCCTCAGCCTTTTGTTGAATGGTTTTCACTCTCTCTCTCTCTCACGTCTTTGCTTCTTTTTGTGGTTTCTGCGCATGCATCGACGCTCACCCTTTCTGCTCTCCCTTATCCCTGTTCTCCTCTGTCCCTCCCTCCCTACTCTCCTCCTCGTTCTTCTCCTCTTTTCCCCTTCTCCTCCATTCCTCTCCTCTGCTCTTATCTCTTCTCCACTGCTCTTCTCTGTGTTCCTCCTCTCCTTCCCCTCCGTCCTCCCTGCAGGATCTCCACGGAGCACTCTCCCAAGCTGCAGATCCGGAGTCACAGTTACCTGCGGGCGGTGAGTGAGGTTTCCATCAATAGGAGTCTGGACAGCTTGGACCCAGCGGGGCTGCTGGCCTCACCCAAATTCCGCTCGCGAAACGAGAGCTACATGCGAGCCATGAGCACCATCAGCCAGGTTGGTGCCCCCCCCCGCTCGACTCCCCTTCGCCCCCCTGCCACCGCCGTCCCAACCCCTCGACCTCCCCAACCTCCTTCTCTACGGACATGCAGGGGGGAGGAACTCACCCCGGGTCTCCAACCCCGATATTAAAACAAACTCCCAATAGCCATCTGGCAACCACCAGCCCGTGTCAGTGGGAGACCATGTCTAGTTTCAATGGCCTGCTGTCCATTCGAACATGGCACCAACGCCTCTCTGTTTTCGATCGACGATCAGATCAATCCAATTCAAATGTTCTTAATTAGAAAAGAGGAAGTGCAGTATCTCTCTCTCTCTCTACCTCCTCCTCCCCCCCTCCCCTCATCCCCATGCCCCCGTCCTTCTCTGGAACATCGAATGACATACTTCAGAAAGACTCAACCCAATTAGGCATCCTCATTAGTGATAAAAACAAGGCTTAACTGCAGAAGAAGAAAAAAACACCCAAGATGGAGGGAAGCAAAGGATATGCAGAGCAGGGATATCATAATACCAGGCACACAGATTCAGGCTTTAAAACAGTTTCCTCTCCCAGACCATCCCTTTGAAAAGGGAAAGTGACTCATGTCCAGCAATGCACTCTCATACTCTCAATGTACTCTCATGCAATTAGTCTCCTCATTGTTTTGAACTAATACCTATACACCCCAACAAGGGTTACTTGAAAGCATATGAAGACCCAGCTGTCAATGCTAGAAAATATGGTAGGATTGTATGTATGTGTATGTATATATACATATATACATATGAAATGAAAAATGTTTGGGGAACATTTGTTGTTGAGACAAATGTGTCTCCAGCAGTGGAGGGTGAAGGCAGGTCACGTCTGCTCTCATTTGGAGTTAGGAGGAGCTCCAGTAGTGTGGTCCTCTGGGGGGGCAGAGCCACAAGCACCCCTTTCCAGGGCAGACGGGTGGGGGGAAAGGGACGAGACGGGCTGGGGGATGAAGCCAGTCGGCCCTGTGGGGAAGGGACATGGCCTGGTCTGTGTGGGTGTGTGTGCGCGTGTGAATGTGTGTGTGCGTGTGTGCATGAACGCAGCAAGACTCCTCATCCGATGCAATAGGAGAGGCCCAGAAAGCTGACAGACTCCGAGTTCTGCTCTCCACACCAATCACATAACACGTCCACCCACCACAAATGCTCTGCTGCCCCCACCAACACACTCACACACACGTTGCCTCTCTAGACACATGCCCCCAATTCATCCTGTCAAGAGGAGACCGTCTCGATGTCTTCACCCCCTCCTTCACACCCTCTCTCCTCTACTCACTCTTCACCCCCTCCTTCACACCCTCTCTCTCTACGTCACTCCCTCACCCCTCTCTCCCCTCCTCCCCTTCGCCATCTTCTCTCCAGCAGTTCATCCATCCATCCAAGTGTTCTAGACCATCAAATCCTAAATCTGTTCATCAGTGTTTTCTTATCCTGTGATTCCCTCAATTCCATGTCCAAATCCCCATTCAGCTGAACATGCAATGCCCCCAAGTGTAGTTGTCACCCTGCCAGCAGTCACTCACCTCCTCCTCCTTCCAGTAGATGCGTGGAGAAACACACTTCCCTCAAATTCACCCAGGAGTCAACACCTGCCACCTGTATCACCCTTAACACCACGTTGGCCCGTCCAAATGGCCCGTTCGATTTCAGTCAGAGCACCTGTCGTTCCTCCCCCCTGCACTCTGTGACCCCGTGTTTGGAATGACCCCCCCATGTATCTCGTCCTTCATTCCCCGTCGTCACTCGAACGTAACGGCTTTTCACCGTTGCTCTACTCCACCCCTCCCTGTGAACGGTGGGCTCCCCGAGTGTCCGTCTCTCTAACCTGTGTCCCTTCTCCTCCGCTCTGCCACGGCCGGCCCGGGTCTCGCCCGCCGCGCTCACATGTCCTCCCGCCCCCGAGGGCAGGTGAGTGAGGTGGAGGTGAACGGGCAGATCGAGGCGGTGTGCGAGCAGGTGTTCCAGGAGATGGAGTCCCAGGCGGTGGACGCGCTGGACCTGCCCGTGTCCGGATGCTTCCGCATGCGCAGCCACAGCTACGTGCGCGCCATCGAGACGGGCTGCTCCCAGGAGGAGGAGGAGGCGGCGGCGGCAGCGGCAGCGGCGGGGGGGGCATGGCGGCCACAGGATGAGGGCCATCTCCCCTCCCAGGTCCACCACCACCGTCAGGACCATCCAGAGCAGCACAGGTCAGTTCCCCTCTTCTCTTCCTAGTCACTGACTGGAGATATTTAGTCAAACGGGTCCAATATATATATATCACATGAAGTCTCCATGCATTAGGAGGAACAAACGAAGGTTCGCTCTATCTATTTGGTTGTCATGGAGAACACAGTATATTAGGGAGGTGTTGTGTAACTCGCTTGTTCAGGGCCGGAAGGTCTTACGCAACATTACATGAACATACAGTATATGTATCATGTATGCAGTCTCTGAAACGTTTTTCATCTGTTTATGCATGGAGCAGCATCGATGTAGAATCCCATCATTAGTGATTGATGTGTAGACACAAAACTAGTGAATAGGTGGCCTTGGCACCTGTGTGACTCCTTGAGTTGAGAATGTGTCAGTCGCAAGGTGTTCCCCAGTATAGAACCAGCTAGATAGCAGGCCAGCTGGCTTGCTGTTTGGCTGACTGGCTGGCAGGCTAGTTGTTGGCTGGCTGGCTGACTGGTTATTTGGCTGGATGACGGCAGGGGTGAACACTCATTGGCCAAAAAAAAACAGACCCAACCTCCCAACCATTAAAGCACCTTAATACATCTGACCCACTTTCCGTCCCAGATACAATATAATAAATATTAGATTCCGCTCCCGAATCGACTTCTCCACTCGGTTTAAGAGCCTATTCACGCTCCACGGTGTCCCCAGCCGGCCCTTATTCTGGGCCCTCTTCTTCCTGTGTGTCCTCCTCCACGAGGCCCTAGCCGAGCATTAGGACATGCAGTATTGATGCCTAGCGGAGCTGGCAACCCGGCGAGACGCCCTCGCTCTCCGTCTTCTCACACGTCTCATTGTGAGCCCAGTGAGTCACGGTTAGTGCCGTGTCCCCACCGGTCTTGTTTAATTATCCCGATTACAAAAACAGATCGTTCTCTGCCTCCGCTTGCTCGGCCGATGCGAGGTCACCGTCAGCGAATTAACAGCATTTACAGTCAATTGTGAGGATGGTTGAAACCTGTTCGCTCAGATCCAAGGGCTCTCCCTGTGATTCCCACACAGTCATTTAGGCCCCTGGAGGAGCCGTGCCTCCTTGATCTGAGATGAACACAAACAAGGTGGCGATGATGATCGCTTTTTTATGATGAGATGCTACTATTGATCCATGAATGATATGTGGGAGAGACGCAGGAGGGATGAGTGTCTCCTCTGGTTGTGGGGGGGGGAGGGGACGAGGGGATGAAGGAGGGGTGTGATGAACGTCGCTCATTACACGTACGTGACCTGCATGTCTGCGGCAGCAGACGTCTGGGCTGGCATGACCGGACTGAGACGCGTGTCGTCGCGGAGATGTGTCGTTGTGTGTCGCTGTAGCACGCAGGCGCGCGTGCACACACACTCTTACACACCGTTCCCATGCCGATGGAATTGACGATTAATATTCATTTGCGAGCGATGTGGAGGAACAGCGTCAACCCCTAGTCAGACACACACAAGCTGTAGACTGAGCGGTGTGTGTTTACATGTGTGTTTGTGTGTGTGTGTGTGTGTGTGTACCTGTGTGTGAAGACAACAAGAACAGCTGGCAAGCGTTAACTGCTGATCCATTTTGTGTCGCCATAACAGCCCTGTTTCCCCTCTGTCGTTCTCTGCGATTCGATTGGGTGTGTTTCTGTCTCACCTTTGACCTTCGTTCAGCTCTCAGCTCAGGGCCTCAGACTCACATCTCAGGTAGGTGGGTCCCTGTGGAGGGGAGAGGGGGAGAGAGAGAAAGGGGGCGGGGAGCGTGATCAGGGGGAGGTGTCAGTCATAACATTATTAGGTGAAGGGAAGCCCGATCGCGGCAGGGGATTGGGCCAGATTACTGTCATGGCTCTGTCTGTTTGTAATTCATCACTGACTCAGATCACCTCTCCTGAGTCCTCGGCACTACTCCCTGTAATTAATTTTCTACCTCTTTTCACTCCAGGAGAGCCTGTACTTCAGAAGGAGAGGGATAGAGAAACAGACAGACATAGACAGAGGGAAATAAATAAAGAGCGAGAGAGAGAGAGAGAGAGAGAGTACCGACAGAGATGTAATTGATTTTTGTGGACTGTGGAGTGTCTAAGCTAAATGTGCCATATACCTGCAAGAAGATTTCTTGCTTACCCCATTCTCTCACTCCCTTTTTCACACTCTGGTCACACACACACACACACACATACACATATTCCCAGGCAGGCTTTGAATGCCGTGGTGTGAAGCAGCCTGCAGCTCCGTGTTTAGAGATAAGAGAGAAAGGTGTGTGTGTGTGCGGCAGAGGGGGACATTTGCCCGATGAGCGACATCAAAAAGCTGCACCAAAATAACTCTGTCCGTCCTGTGCTGTTGTCTGGAACAGTACATCCAGTGGCATACTAAACATGCAACCAACCAACTCAATGTGCAAAATAGATGTGTTCGGTTCCGGTTTATGTAAAAACGTGGGTGAGGGTAAATGAGACTTTGGGGAGGAGGAGGAGGGAGTTATAAAATACATCACATATCACTGCTATCACTGTCTGGTTCAGATCTAACACAGAGGTTGGTTCATGCTGACAAGCTTGGACACACACACACACACACACAAGGAGAGGAGGCTGAACGGACCGAGTCAGTCAGTTAAATACATGTTGTGGGTTCAAGCTAGCATGGTCTGTCTCTGCGTATCCCACAGTGCATGCTATACTTCCAATGTCCATTCTACTGGAAAGAGAAATGTTTTCCTTTCTCTCTCTCTCTCTCTCTCTCTCTCTCTCTCTCTCTCTCTCTCTCTCTCTCTCTCTTTCTTACTCACACCCAGCACACACTCACTCCATATTCTGGTCTCAAAGACACGAACAGAATCATTCGGTGTGTTACTGGAAGTACAGGCCACAGAGAGAGCAAAGCAGAGCCCAAAATGCTCTTGAGGTCAATATTCTTTCATGCTTTTCAGCAACAAAAAGACCGAACCAGTCTCACTCCGTCTTCAGCACATGCACACACCAACCAATGCTGTGCTCCCATACAGCCACAAACACATGAACTTGAATGACTTTCACTTCCTCCTTGTCCTTAGGGGAGGCGTTGGTGAGAGTTCAGTTCACCTGTCATCAGACCAGCAGGCCTTGTGTGAAACAGATCAGGCAGACACACACACGTACACGTTCTGTAGAAACAAAAATCGCCCATGTGCAGACAAAAAGCATCGGCCCTTCTGTGGATACTGCTGGGAGACAAAGTGGATAAAGTTGGACGTGTGTGAATAATGCACGATGTCTTCCAGGAGGACTAGTGGGGCAGAAGTGATATCAAAGTAGGAAGCACTTATACACCCCCCCTCCCCACCCTTAGTCATATTTTAACCCGGAGACTTCCGCCAGCCTCTCTTGCCAGCCTCATAGTTCAATCCCACCTGCCGCGCCATTCCACCCAATAATTACTGATCATTTTATATCTCCAGGCTGAATATAGAAACCAGAAGGGCAGATTATCGTTTGATCTATTCCCTTTGAAGGTGGAGTGGCTGACGGTGGCTTGCTTTCACCCACCTTCCACCCAGAGACGCACGTTAGCCCACAGAGCACAACGTTGTTTCCCGGCGACAATGCGACAAGGCCAGCCGTGCGTGTTTCGGGATCGGTTTAACAAAATCTGAAGCGAATCTCATCTTAAAAGCTGGAGAAAAGCCTAATGTGAGGATTTCCATCACTTTAAGCCCCTTTGGCGTCCTGGTTTCATCTTTCAGTTAACTTGCTCTCCAATTCACTAATGTACTCTCCTCGACACTTATCCCGCGACTTACATTCTCCCAGTATAGGCATGGTCATTACTACTCCTTTGCACGCCAAGGCTTCTCCTGCTACATGGATGAAAGGGCCTCAGTCTCTCAGCAAAGCCACAGGCATGATAACGACAGGAGGAATAAATATTTCCTTCGATGCAAAGTGACCTTCAATTAAAGGGAAAGAACAGAGATATTAAACCATGCCGGATATCAAATTGCCTCTATCAGTTGTTGACCTCACCACACGCTCTCATTCTAATCCTCTACTTAGAGTGGCGACTGTTAATGGCTCTCGTTTTCCCTGCTATATCTATGTTTTATACACACTGATAACAGGGGTGATTTTTATTTTTGTTGGGGAATAGCCAGTGCCCCTCTGACAACAAGCTTGGACCCCCTTGTGGCTCCGCTAAATGTAATTTTGGAAATAGGTGGTTGTTTGAACATAACCATTTTTAAAACAAGGTAAAAACTATTTCACCAACATTTTGGTGGAAACTAAAAGTTAATTTGTATGTGAAGCAAGATCATTACTAGACTATATACAGTACAATTTTCCTATAATGATACAGTATGTGATAAGCCTAGACAACACTGCCCCCAGGAGTTAGAATACCACTTTGAAACTTGTTTCTAAAAACCCTAACCTCTGGAAAAGGAGATGGCCTGTTGGTGATCTGTCGACTGTCTCTGAAGGAAGGAATGGTTGGAGAAAACTGTGACTTTGAAAGGCCTGTCTATTTGTTGCATCTCCTATTATATGCTAAATACTACGACTGTTGATGTCTGGATAAACCTTTTGAAAACAATTGTGTCTCCCTTTAAATAAATAAAAACGTTATGACAAATGTTTACCATAATGATAAATAATGTATTCGGTCTATATCATCTTCGTTAAGTCATAGGCTACTATACAATATTTCATATTTGTTTACGAGGGAGCCTGCAAATTAAAACACGTGTTTTAATTTGTTTTACAGTCAGCATACCCCAGTCTCCCAATTGGTCTATATTAACTTTACAGTTAGGTTATTCCTTTTCTTATCATGCGGGTATAACTACCCCTCTTGGCACCCACTTGTGTGACTCATAGAGCCTGGCGAAAAGCACGCATAGTGCACTCACATCCTGAAATTAGATCGAATATGCGAATGTCGTCAGAAAGGGAGCGGTGAAGAAAGCGCAGTCTGCCTATCGAAGTAGTTAGTGTGAAAACGAAATATTTATGACATTTCTACAGTATATCTACAGTAAACTGTACGGGATGTGTGACTTCTGGATACGACTTTGTGAGTAGCGTATGCTTTCTTATTGAAATTAGTGTTACGCTGTTCCGTATTTTTGCCCTGCGTTCAGTGAAAGTAGTTACCGCCCATCCCACAATCTTTCAGCTTACTCATGCTTGATCACATACAATTTATATAGCCTGTATAGGCCTATATTGTATCAATAATTTACCACTATTGTTTAACAACTGTAGCGACAATAGCGGATCACGAAATAAAGGTTAAAAAACATAACCGAGCAATTATCAATAATAACGCTTATTAACAATCTGTTTTACTACCGACCATTAAAACCCAATTAAATTTAAAATACATGATCATTCTAATTCTAAGTTTATTTTACTGATACTGACCACCTATAAACATATAGGACTATAAAAAGTTCTGCGGCAGGTATATTATTTTCCACAGCAATGTATTGCATACCAAATGTGAGAACAAGTTGTGAACATACTGTGAATTGCATCCATTGCTATTTGTCCTTGCCATTAGGTAAAGTTGAATGCAACTCAACGTGGCCCAGAAATGCTTGAACTTCGTCAGCCCCCACTCTATTTGTGTAGCTTATCTTGGATGTGGGATAGCAGGTGTGCAACTAACCAACTGTAGGCGCCTGGCTTAGTATCACAGCCAAGGTCTTGGCAGACCTCTGCCAGTAAGGTAATGGGGGGGGGGAGTCCAGGAACTCCAGTGGGAAGCCATAGGAGGAGAGAGACAGAGAGGGGGCAGGGGAGCTGGCACCCGCTTCTGGGAAACCAGGTCAGCCAGGCGCCGGTTGCCGGGTGTGGGCCGGATAGGACAGATTCAGGGTCCTTAGTGACACGGGATATCTCGCCCCTTCTGGCCCTTCCGCCCGAGCTATCTGTGACGGAGTCATGCACGCCATTCACCCCCAGCAGGATCACGATGTTGCCCATCTGCCCACCCGCCATCTATTTAGGGCCAGTCTCCTAGAGACTGTAGGCCTTGACATGCCTGTGACTACCACCCGCCCCTCCACGGAAACCCCCCTGCTGCCCCTCCCACCCCTGTGTTGATACAACCTGGTTACAGTCAAGGGAGCATGTGCCCCTAGGTGGAGGGGTCTGGGGTACAGGGTTTAGAAATGTCATTATTCATGGATGGATGGATTGATGGTAATAGATGATTTGTCTCAAATCTCATTTGGTTGTGGGAGATTGTGTTTGTGAATGTGTGTATAAGAGAGACAGTGTGTGTGTGTGTGTGTGGCCTCCTACGTCAGCATTAATACAGAGGCTAGTTCAGGAGTAGACACAGACGCCCGAGGGCCTACATCACTGCAGCACATCAGCCTGTTTCTATGGAGAGCAAGACGTTTAGCCCTGCCTCATATCCTCTGGCTCCTCGCAGTCTCTCTCTTCCTCTCTTCCTCTTCTCCCCTCTCACGTTCTCTCTCTTTTCCCCTCTCTCTTTCTCTCTCTCTCTTGCTTACTTGATGCTCAGCTGCAGATGGCTCATATGACAATCACGCTCTGTTTTGAAGTGAACACTGTCGCAGTGTGTCCTGTGCTAAAAGAGAGGTATGCCTTCCGTCTGCTAAATAGGCTTAACCTAGACCACCACAACAGCAATACTTTGTAGAGTGCCAAGTTGTGTGTGCGTGTGTGTGGGTGCGTATCACTGATAGAACCGGCCCTGGGTTTGCGATCAAATATACGACGTAAACGAGAATGAATTCCGCCATGTTGATCTCATTAGGAGTTCATCACGATTGATGATATGATCATTTGGCCTCTGCTGATCATCGATTTCCTCTGTCTTTCTCCCTTTCTCTCTCTTTCTTGTGGATGCCTCATTGTGTTGTTATTGTCCACCACCAGAGGGCAGTCACACCCTTCCAGAAAAACGGATGCTGGTTTGTGGATTCTTGTCATCCTGTTGTCAGTGTTTGTGAGTGTGTGTGTGCGCGCGGGTGTGTTTCCGACACGTTTGCACTTCCGTGAGCACGTGTGGGAGCCGCCTGTGAGTGTGCGAGGGAGCTGAAGAAGGGAAAAAGACATCAAGCAACACTCAATAATGAGCTGTTTCTGGAAGGCTTCTCCTCAGAGCTCCATTAATCCCTCACACCTATTCTCCCTGAGCTGCACTAACCTCCTCATTCATCCCCCCCACCCACCACTCACACACCACACACACACACACACACTCTCACTAACACACACACACACACTCTCATACACACATGGCCTCCCTCTCTATTTCCTGCCATTCTTCCCTTAATTACAGGGACAGAGAGAGCCCAGTCTTACCGGTGCACTCTGCATGTGAAATATACCTGTCAGGGGATCAAAGCTGGCATCC
This sequence comes from Mallotus villosus, assembly GCA_903064625.1. NCBI lineage: Eukaryota > Metazoa > Chordata > Actinopteri > Osmeriformes > Salangidae > Mallotus > Mallotus villosus. The sequence goes on from CAEFZP010005721.1 coordinate 263,596, forward strand.
CTCCTGGATGGAATTATTCAAAGGGAGGTGTAAATGAAGCAGCCGAGGCTGTGCTGTCGTGGAAGTTGCTTCTCTTCTTCATCCTCTCTGGCTCTCTCTTTCTCTGAATCATTCTCTTTTTCTGATACACAAGCACATTTATTACAGGCTGTTTGTTGTAGCTGTCGAGTGATACACTGTAAGCTTAAGCCCTCGGATGAAGGTGCGACACACACACACACACACACACACACACACACACACACACCTGCTTGTGCTGTCACAGTTGAAGCTTTGATGGTGTAGGTGGGTGTGTCTGTCAGGAAATGAAGGCTGGGCTGGTCCCAGGGCATGTGGAAACATACGTTTCTTCGCCACACACACACCTTGATGTGGTTGATGTAGGGTTACCTGTGGGTGCAGAGAATTCCACCTCGACAGTTGATAGCTGAACACTCGATCACATTCTTTTGTGTGTGTGTGTGTGTGTGTGTACGGTAAACCACTGCTTGTGTTTGGCCTGCCTTGCTTCAGCTGCAGGATCAGACCCTAGATCTTGGTTCTGTGGGGTAAACTGTCATTTGGCTCTCCCATCTTCCCGTCGGAAATCAATGGCACCTGATCTCGTGTCTCGGGCCGCTCAGTAATTATCGGCTCCCGTCGCGTCTGAGAATGCGAGCCAGTGAGAACTTGCACTGTCGCTCTCACGTAGCACGATGGGAAACCACTAGGATCTCTTTGATATCGCCCTGCCTGAACCTGGGCGTGCAGCTGGCCTAGAGGCTGCACCACAAGCTGGCCTAGAGGCTGCAGAATGATTCCCGTTCTGCTATTAGACTCTCCAGTCATGACGTTCTGCTCAACATATTTGAGGGAGAACTTCAATATCCATTGTATTTGTTAGAAGAGGATTTCAGTAAGGCTTTGAAGCCCATAAAATGCCTTGCACTGTGCTGTTCACAGCAAGAAGGTCTTGGGTTCGATTCCTTTTTGGGGTGTTCGGTGCTTAGGTGGGCTATCTCCCGGGTCTGAGTGTTTGGGTGTTCTCCCCGTGCTTACATGGGTTTCCTCCGCAAAGAACCTCAATGCAAAACAGAGCGCTCTCCTGCCCATGTCCCTGGCCAGGCATGAGGCGAGGACTTGGACCTGCTTCTGAATGGGAGAAAAGCAGAGAGGGAAATGGATTGGTGGACAATCAAGCTTCTCTGTGTGTGTGTGTGTGTGTGTGTGTGTCGTTGACGCTCCCTCGCATCACATGATCAATAAGAATGTTTCTTCTTCCCCTTTTCAAAATTGCCTTTGTACCTTCATTTGGCCAATAGGGGGTGTAAGAGGCAACCATTTGTTATGTTAGAGAATTGCTTACAATAAAGTCATGCTACATTTGCATGTGGTAAATGGTTCACACATTTTGATCTGAACTCATCATTTGACCACATGTATACTGAAGCAGATGGTGCTACTTGAACACTCCAGTGTTGACATTTCATTTTCAACCTACAAAAACTGTTCATGTGGGTACTTATCTCGACTGAGGCGGTATCTCCAATGGGGCAGCTAGTTTTGCGACTGTTGGGTTTTTCAGTTTGCTTACGACTTAATTGTTCCTTGTTTGTGTGTGCCGGGGGTTGGAATGCTTTGATTGCTACCACTTGGGGAGGAAGAGTGGCGTTTGGACATCTTTTGACACAGGAAACGCAGGGCCAAAAATGTCATCCACCCCTCTCTGCTCTCTTGGTGAACAACAGAAATATAAGGAGAGGGGGAAAGAGGGAAGGGGTGGGTGGGGTCTGGGAAGGAGAGAGAGAGGAGATGACAGGGGTGTGTCAAACTCAGCACTGACACAAAGCATGGTCACTGCAGCCCACCCCGTTTCAGTCTTTCGACCACACACACTCACACACACACACAATGTAGTCACAAGTAGGACTTCTGTTTTCTGAGTCACTAGCAATGCTGTCGTTAAACACATAGGAACACACACACACACACATATATAAAAACACATATATGCCTCTTCCCATCTTAAAAATGATATAAATAATGAAATATGTGCCCTGACACATGTAATCACACATTTGCGACATACAGATGGAACTACTTTTCCCATCAAAAGACTGGGGAGAAGAAAAAAAACCAATACCATATTCCTGCCATGAAAGCTTACATTGCAGAAACGACGTCTTCCAGATGTGCTGCATCGCCGCTGGGCTGTCTGCCCACCCACACATATCCATCCGCCCCTGGGGTAGTTAGTCGGTTCAGATAGTCCCTTTCAGGTAAAGCTAGTTGCTGTCTTTGAGGTAATGATCTCTAATTTCTGTCTTTGTCTGCCTGTTGTGTTTTGGCATCAGACCCCAAAGTAAAGGCCCTGCAGGATTTCCTCTGCTGGAGAGGATACACGCCTGGACAGGGCCTGCTCGCTCGCTCTGTGGTGATGGGAAAAGGCAGAAATGCAGGGTGGAGGCTTTGAAGTCAACCCCATCCCCTCCGTGAATGAAGTAGCCTGGATTAGTGTCTGCGGGAACGTCATTAAGTGTCTCCAGCGGAGTAGGCTAGCCCCAGTCGGAAGAGAGACAACTGTGGAATGAAACTCTACCATAGCCTCTCCTCCCTCTCTCTCCCTCTCTCTCCCTCTCTCTCCCCCCTCTCTCTCTCTCTCTCTCTCCCTCTCTCTCTCTCTCTCTCTCCTCTCTCTCTCTCTCCTGCTCTCTCTCGCTCCCTCTCTCTCTAAGTGTGGGGCTGGGATGTGAGTGGGTGGTTTGGAGCTGTGCAGTGCGGGAGGCCTGGTCCCAGCACAAATTAAAGACTGCTTTGTGAAAGTCCCAGACTCGACTACAGGGTAGGGTTAGTCTGTGTGCGAGTGTGCGTATTTTGTCTGTGTGTGTGTGTGTTCGTGTGTATGTGTGCCGGAGCACTCCACCAATCCGAGGAGCCCGTCCTTCTTTTTCGAACCCGTCATTAACAGAAAGAAGCCGCCGCTCTCCTTCTGCACCCTCAGAGAGGGAAGGCATTCCTCCCGTCCTCTCTTTCCTTCTTCCTCCCCCTCTTTTTGCTTTGCCGCTTCACCAGCCATGCCTCGCAAGGAGGGGGGGAAGGAGGGGCGGGTTCCTTTTTTCCCCCCAGCCCGAGGGGACTGATTCCTTCCGTCCACAAGTTTTTAAAGACTCCACTCCTCCCCCTTTCTGTGAAGGGATAGCTGGGTGGTTTGTTCTGGCTAGTATGTAAGAGGAGAGGAGAGGAGTGGAGAGGAGTGGAAGAGATCAGAGGAGAGGGAGCAGGAGAGAGAGGAGGAGAGCGGGAGCAGAGGGGATGAGGGCAGACCTGAATGGCTCTAAGGAATGCAGGAGACCAACGAGCACACCCAGCAGGAGAGGAGGAATGCAGGAGAGGCTATTGTCTCTACCCCTTCACCCCCTGTCCTCTGCTAGGACGTAAACTCACACACTCACTCACACACACTCACCACACACACACACACACACACACACACACACACACACTCACACACACACCACACACCACACACACACACCACACACAAAAAGAAATTTGCGGGAAAAGACAACCACATGTGGGGGACCCATTTGAAGCCCTCTCTCTTTCAATGTCTGCGGTACACACTGGGGTTGTACGCGTGCACACACGCGCACGCGCCCACACACACCCTCCCTGAGCTGCCCCCTCTCCTCCTTTTGACAGGATGCGGGGGGGTCAAGGGGTCAGAACAGGAGACCACAAAGAGGGTGTGCGTCAGTGTGGGCCTGTATTCTCCCTCCTCCTCTCCCCCCTCCTTTGCCGACCTTTCCTCCCCTCCCCCCCCACCCATCCCACCACCACCACAATCAATCCCTGACGTTTACTTTTGGGCCCCCAGATGGCTTTAGCGTTTAGCCCGCCTCTCGCCCTGCCAGGATTAGTGAAGGGCCTAGCAGGCCCAGCTAGCCAACTCTCTCTATCTGTCTCTTTCTCCCCCAACATGTGCAAGCGGTCAGGACAAAGAGCGTCAAACAGGCAAGGGAAGGAATGCGAGACCCCAGACCGCGAAGCGATACTCGACACTGACGTTGTCGCTGCATTCCTTCCAGAGCAAACTTTCTACAAGCCTTCCGAGAGGCTTGTAGAGAGACAAGCTGCACACAATTTCCTTTTTTCTCTCGTTCTTTTGCTGCAACATAATTGATTTGTCAGGGTGTTTCATGTTATGTATTTTTTTTGAGGCTCACATCTTCCTCTCACATTTTTCCAAATGCATGAGTTTATTTTGTTATTTTGTTATTTTTTGGGGGGGGCTGGGGGGGGTGGGGGGTGGTGGTTTGTGAGAAGTTTGGGGAGTGATGAACTTTTGACCACATTCCAGTGTATTTGTATGTAAATACGCCTAGCCTAGCACTTAGCAGTCATCCTTCTTGCAATGACATGATGTGGGCATTGTGCAGAGAAGGGCTGAGTGTCTGCAGGCTGTCTAATGCACAGCGTGTTCACCATCGAGTTCTGCAGACGACGGGGTCTCCTGTTCCTCAGTGTGGAGGACAAGGTTCTCCTGTTCCTCAGTGTGGATGAGAAGGTTCTCCTGTTCCTCAGTGTGGATGAGAAGGTTCTCCTGTTCCTCAGTGTGGAGGAGAAGGTTCTCCCATTCCTCAGTGTGGAGGAGAAGGTTCTCCTGTTCCTCAGTGTGGAGGAGGAGGTTCTCCTGTTCCTCAGTGTGGAGGAGAAGGTCCTGTGCCCGTTGCAGACAGTTTGTCGTACGATTTAGTGATCTGCGGGCCGAGCTCTGAGGTTGTGTGTGTTTGTGCCTCCGGTCTAGGGCCATGCGGTGGTTTGTATTTTTAGTCAGTGTACACACACACACACACACAAAAGGTCTAAGTGCACTGTATTATTCAGTTAGCGGACTGTGTCGCGGCAGTGACAGTAGTTGTCACAGGGGGGTAATAACCCAGGGGTGAGCAGGCGGACATAGACACACACACACACCCTGGTTAGATACATAGAGGAGGAATCATTAACCTGCATATGAGTCAATGTCAGAAAGTGTGTGTGAGAGATAGAGAGAGAAAGAGAGATAGGGGATGAGGATGTGGGAGGTGAAGAGCATTAATCAGAGGATATGAGTAGGTGAGGACAATCCTAACAGGCCTTGGATTAAATAGTTAACCCCTCTGTTCAGAAACAAGATTGAGTTAGTGTAGAAACCCTTTGGTCATATGGGAATAGTCTATTATGGGTCTATGAGTAACTGGAATAGCCAACTTTTTTGCCTTTTTTGGACATGATGTGACTCATTTTACGGACCTATGCTGTCATGACAGATGCATGCAGTGTGTGTTTGTGTGTCAAAGGCACCTAGCCCACACCGCCAGTCAGACAGAGGAGAGATGAGTGAGAGTTTTGCGTGAGTGTGTTAGCTTTAGCATTACGAGCGAACGGGCGAAGTTTACGCCCCGCGTAGCAGCAGGAATGTTGACATTTCCGAACCAATCTCAATCTCTTTCCTCTTCCATCCTCCATTTCTACCTCTTCCCCCCCCCCTCCCATGACATTTCCTCAGTCTCCCCCTCCCTTTCCCTCTCCTCCCTCTCTACCCTCTCCAATGTCGAGTCACTCACCACAGGTATCTCCCTCTCTTTCTTTCCCTCTTTCCACTCCCCAAGGGCCTGTTTTCTTTCCCTTTTTTCCAGGGGCAGAGACAATGGAGTGATGTGTCCCTTCATGTGGTAGAGGGGAGGCTTAGCCGGGCGGTGGAAACAGAGACAGGCAGCGGGAGGACAAAAGAGCTGGGCAAGAAGTCCTTGTTGTGGGGGCCGGGCCTTCGTGAAAAACTCATCAAACACTCTGTCCAAACACTCCCAGTCACCTGCGGATTGAATTACCCCCCCACACTTATTTCAAGTTGTCATCGTGTAACTCTTTAGATAAACGGAGGCTGGTGTAGCTCGCAAAGGCTGTCAAGCTCTAACTGAGCTCGTCCCTGCGAAATAGTTGCTCTCGACACACACCCCATTATCTGGCTGTTCGTTTGACGCAGGTGTGTGCGCACGCACGTCTCGTGTGTACATACTCGCCTCATTTTTCCCGCTCTGTGGCTGTCTATTAACCGCCAGTCCTCTCTGCCTGTTACTGATTGACAGCAGAGCAGAGCTATAAAAGAGTAGAGCAGGTAACTTAAAGACAGGCCCTTCTATTTGAACTTAGGGCTGAATGGAAGTGGGTTAAGTGGATCTGAGGCTGTCTATTGCTTAACACATAGCAGCTGCTTGCCAGATTTGAAGCTGTCAGTTGTAAACAGTCTTATCAGTTAGGCTTGATGCTAGCAACGCTTTGTTGACACTGAGTTTGCGTAGTAGGGAGAATAGTATTCCGGTGCGTTGACACTGTGTATTTTGGGGGGCCTTGGCAGTCTAAATAAGATACTTCTTATACTTCTTCACAGATACTGCGTTAATTAATTTTGTTAGGTAGCTACATGCACATTCACAACACGAGCCTGTTTTTCTAACCACACTCGCTGTGAGTCACCTGAAAGAATTCCCAGAAGCCTTCATGTCCGTTGGCGCCACTCTGTCACGGATGTCAGAGGTCAGCCAGGAGATCTGTGCTCTCCAGATGCCTGGGTTCTCTCAGACACAATAGTTCTGTTTATGTGTGTGTGTGTGTGTGTGTGTGTGTGTGTGTGTGTGTGTGGTGTGTGTGCGTTGTGGTGTGTGTCTGCAACGTTTCTGTGTGGCGTTTTCAGAATGAAAGGTAACATTGTTTGTTCTCCAGAGGGATAACAGAGTTCACAGTGAACTGAAAGACTGCCACATCAATGTTGTCTATCCGACAGATTCCTGTCAGTCCTTCAGTAAACTGGTGACCAGTATCTCCTGTGCTGGGACAACGACTATAAAGACACGAACATATATATAATTGTTTTTATGTTTGGAAGGTGTCAAAAAGAAATGTATGAGAAAGCGCAGAAGAGCCCGTCTTCTGAGTAAGCATTTGCGAGTAAACAGTAGCCAGACTAAGACTTAGCCCACGGGCTAAAACCCCTGGTGTTATGTTTCAGTTAGAAAGCACTGGCACGTCACTGTTTTGATGCCAATTAGCGAGAAAAAAAACGAACTTTTCTTTCTTCTCATCTGTAACTACTTCTGCTGGTCCCCTGGGTCAGACTGAATAGCAAGCCTATGTTTAGGCGTGTTTCCGCGTAGCCTGCACTACAGACAGCAGCAAGGTACACAACAAGGCTCTTACGCCGTTTAGCCTCGAAGCAACCTTCGTGTTGCTGCCACGCGTCGCCATGGAGACACTATCACAAAAGGCTCCAGCTGGCTGTGTGTGTGGTGTGAGCGTGAGCAGACGGAGACAGCCCCACCCCCCCCCTCGTTCTCCTCCCCTCTGCCCCCTCCCTCTCCCCAGACCTCCTCCACCGACCCCCCCTCCCCTCCTCACCCCTTCTAGCCTGTCTGGAACCCCCTTGCCGACCCACAACTAAGTGCCATGCAGCTGGACTGCGTGTGTGTGCGCGTCTCCCCCTCCCCCCTTCCTGTCTTTGTGTGTGTTTTGAGAGGAGCGATGGTTTTGCCCTTGGCCCCCCACGCGAGGGAGCTCAACGCTGCTCGCTAGATTGTTAGCCTGACTGCTCTTAGGAGTGCACACACACACATGCTATTTGAAACTCATATGAACGCATCACGCAACATCGAAATATAGAACAAAAGACGTGATATGAACTGCAGTCACCACTCTTCCTTTCTTACACACACACACGCGCGCGCGAGCACACACACACACATGCAGAGAACTAAGGCTGTCGTTAAAGTTGTAAAGTAGTTTTCAAAGGGTATACTGAGATCAATGAAGCCATAGGTAGTTCTGTTTTTTGTTCTCTCAGGGTAGAAGAAATGAATGGGAGCTACAGTGTGTGTGTGTGTGGTGTGTGTGTGTGTGTGTGTGCGTGCTCGGGGTTTGATGTAATCTCCCCTAAGGGGGAGGAGGCTCACCAGGAGCAGCTATTCACACCCCACTGTCGGCATGGGACTTTTGAAGCATTCGTCAAAGAGGGATTTGGGAAAATGCCAGTTTTGTCATTCACAAACTCTCTCCTTCCTTCTCTTCTTTGACGCATGCAGCAGGCCTGCCCTCTGAAAAGGAGTGGGCAAGACATTTGGACTGGGAAAAACCTTCTTAAGTAAAGAGAGTGTGTTGTTACAAGAAAATGTCAATGAAGTTACAGGATTGAAATTGAATTTGAAACTGGTTTTAAATAGAGAGCACAAAGGAAGGAAAAAGCAAGGGAGAGAGAGATAGAGAGAGAGAGATGAGAGAGAGAGATAGAGAGAGAGAGAGAGAGAGAGATCTCATCCTTACTTAACCAATGGTGCTTCGGAATCCAGTGTCACATTCCCTCCTGTCCTTCTGATCAACAGCACAACGTCCTTGAGACTGTCTGAGCATGTGTGTGTCTGTCTGCGTGTGCGCATGCCCGTGTGCGCGTGCCCGTGTGCAGAGGTGTATGTGTGTGTGTGGGATCCTGGGAGTCACTCCTGCTATCATTCTCTCCCAGCTGCCCGAACATCAACATGTTTTTTGGAAACTTATCAGCCGGACTATTTTGTTCTGTGATTTTTACAGTGGAGTGGAATGCTGTGGGAACATGTGGACAACTAACGTGAATGTTTACTAGGGCTTTTCTTTGCATAGTCTTGCCTTTATCTGACTTGAGGCTGCTCAAATCTGGAAACGGTTTTCTCCAGTAGGAGACTGTTTATGTTCATTAAGTGGTTGGTCGCATACTGACGTTTGTGCACACATTCTTTCTCTCTCTCTCTCTCTCTCTCGTCTCTCTCTCTCTCTCTCCTCTCTCTCTCTCTCTCTCACTGTGTATGTAAACAGCATATACTGTACAGTATAGACATTTAAATGCACACATCCAGACACGTGACACACCCAGAGCACAGCCTCCCAGTGTCTGGCCCGGGTCAGCCCTGACAGGATCCTCAGATGAATGGGGAGGTTATCAGTGGCAGGAAGTCTGCTGTCTCCCATGATGTGGTCATACCAGTTCAAATGTTTGGTTTGTGTCAATAACCTGGCGAATCAGTCAGTCTGGGTGTGTGTATGGGGTGTGTGTGTGCGCGCGTGTATATGTGCGTGTGCGAGATAAAGAAGGTGAATCTGTCTTTGATTGTCTTCTTGTCGGTTTGTGTGTGTGTGTGTGTGTGCGCGGTGTTGTCCGTTTGCGTATGTTGCGAGCGTCTTTTCGATGGAGTGTGTGTGTGTGTGTGTTTACGTGGGCATGTTCCGACACCTCCTGAAGTGTGTTTGTCTAACCTGTCTAGGCATACTCAGCCCCGGCCCTCACCCCTCGTCTGGCCAGACAGCCCACTGACAGACAGCACTGCTGCCGCAGAGCAACACTATCATGTTTCATGCAGTCTTTTACCGAGCACATGAAAGACATCTGTCTCCCCAGCCCTGTCCTTCACACTGATATCCACAGACCTGGTCAATGACTTCAGGGGATTTCCACCCCAAAGTACAATCTAAAACGATTTAAACTTTAAACTAACATTGAATCCCATGATTTCCTTGGACTGGCACACAGGCAAGAACTTGTTTTGTCTGAGTGTGTTTGCATATCTGAGAGAGAGAGAGAGAGACAGAGAGAAAAGAGAGAAAGAGACAGAGAGAAAGAGAGAGAGAGAGAGTAAGAGAGAGAGTATGTGATGGTATGTCTGTCTGTGTATGAGTGTGCGTGTGTGTGGGTGTGTGCGAGTGTGTGTTTATGCTTCAGTGCTCCTGTACTCCGTGACCCTGGCAGAGATTAGAGGTTTATGTCAGACACCGTTCCCAGACGTACATCAGCAAAACACTCGGGACACAACAAGCCATGTACAACTGTCCTCAGGAAACACTCATCGATTCGAATGGAAACCGTTTTAATGACGGGACGAAACCCTTATCATCATCATAATAATAATCTCGATCACTTTAACAAGACATCTTTTGACTTTCACACATGATGACGCACAGTCGTCCTCTGGCTCCGTGGCATGCGTCACCGAGCATGAGCGCTCAGTGCTGGCAGAGTCTCCTGCAGTGAGCTCATCTCGACACCGTCTCACCTGCGCCTCCCGACACGTCCAAACCCCAGAGCTGGCTCCCGTATTGTCCGGGAACCTTTTGTGTTGCGTTGGCGGGGGTTGCCTGTGATGTCATGGCCCTCCTTCCTTCCCGCTACGCTGGGAGGGGCTAACGGGCACCGCGGTAACGCGGCGTCGCTGCTGCAGAAAGCCGCGGGACATTGGTCTTGTTTTTCCCGCTCGGGGATTAAAGGGATCCAGGAAACACGCTGTCCTACTTTTCAGCCGGAGTTGAGGGAGTGACCTAGATCTGATGACAGCAGGCCGGCAGGGCGGGAAATGGAAATCCACCAGCGAGAGTGGCTGCTTTATTTGAGTGAGCGCGTGCGTTTGTGTGTGTGTGTGTGCGTGCGTGTTCGTATTTGCTGCTGTGACAGCTCACCGACAGTGCTGTGTTCAGTGCTGGAGCCTGTGTCTGAACAAGAAGGCTCTCTCTGTACATGAAGGGCAGGGCCTCCTGGCTAACCTGTAGCTGAAATATGAGACCAAAGCAGAGAGGGAGAGAGAGAGAGAGAGGGGGGGGGGACAGAGAGAAAGCAAAAAGTGAACGGCGGTGGTAGAGGGATGGAGAGAAGGAAAAAGAGAGACAGTGGAAAGGGAGAGAGAGAGTGAGAGGAAAACCACTACAAGCACCAGAGGAAAACTGGAGAAACACACGGAACACAAACCAGTAGAAGACCCTGACAGTGAATCATTGTGATTTATTCTTCTCCGGCCCTCAGAGAGAGAGAGGAAGTTCCGCTTCCTGCGGCCTGTTGTTCCACCTTGTGGACCACGGGGCCGGTGACATCACCCGTCTCCGTCACGACCCGTGGGACGTCCTCAGTGCGCTCCCTCTGTGCAGCACAATCACCTGATTACACATGCATGCAACAACACACACACACACACACACGGCTAAATAAAGGGCTACTGGTCTGCTGTGATTATGCAGAGCATGACAGGGCAGTGTGTGACAGGAGAGCAGCTTTCTGATGTACCAGATCACTAGGTCAAGTGAACAGTAGACTAATCCCTTGAGCAGGTTAGTCAGCGCCCGGATTAAGACGGCTCGCGCCGACTGTCCATTTCTGCTCTCCTGGCCTCTCCCAACCTCCCTCCCGATCCTCCGACGGCGTCGAGTCGTCGCAGGCGCGAAAAGGGGGGAAACGCCGAGACGTTTTGCCGACTCGTCCGAAAACGACCGCTCCCCCGCCCGCCGCGTTTTATAACCCGCGTTTGTCTCCCCCCCCCCACTCTTCTCCTCCCCACCATAGTGTCATCATGCATCACCACCTACAAGAAGACCCCTCCCCCGGTCCCGCCCCGCACCACGCCCTCCAAGCCCTTCATCTCCATCACGGCCCAGAGCAGCACCGAGTCGGCCCAGGACGCCTACATGGACGGGGGGGCCGTGCCGCGGACCCACCTCTCCTCCCAGCCGGGCCTGTCCAACTCCACGGAGAGTATCGACAGCATGAAGGCCCTGACGGCCGCCATCGAGGCGGCCAACGCCCAGGTGCACGGGCCGGCGAGCCAGCACGTCACCAACAGCACCATCACCATCACCGCCACGGCCGCCGTCGTCTCGGCCGACGGCAAGAGGGAGAGGGACGCCCTGCGCAAGTGCCTCTCCATCGGCATACAGGTCCGTCTGGCCGTCGGCGAGAACATCGCCAGGGTTTTCAGGGACCCTCGATTTAGAGGGAATCTGAACATGTGGGGGATTGAGAACGGATGGCTTGCTGACTGATTTGATTGTTCGACCCTTTAATTGAACACAGGTGTTCTCGCTGTTGTTGGCATTTTGTTTGGGCACAGCGGGACGTGAGCCTCCTCATGTTTACGTCCCCCCTCCCCTCCCCACCCACCCCCTCTGTGTTGCAGGTTGACGGTCCCGAGGAAACTGTTGCTATAGAGGAGCATTCCAAGTTCCAGTCTGTCGGCATCCAGGTGGAGGAGGAGAGAAGGTGAGAGGAGAGAGAGAGAGAGAGAGAGAGAGAGAGAGAGAGAGAGAGAGAGAGAAACTGAGTGCAGGACAGGAGTTTGTGAAGGTAAAAAGAGTGAATGAGAGAGGACAGGGAGTTTGTGTTAAAGGTAAAAAGAAGGTTGTATATGAGAGAGAGAGAGAGACTGAGAGAGAGAGAGATACAGAATGAGAGAGAGAGAGAAACAAGAGCTGGACTGGGACAAAGTGACGGAGTGAGAGAGAAAGAAAGAAAAAAAGAGCCACAGAGAGGTAGTTGTATATAGTGAGCCCCCTCCCCCCCCCCTCTCCAGCAGCTGTCCCCAGCTCAGAGGAGCCTGACTTCAGATCCCCCTCGGTCGGTAAGAGGGCCCCTGGTGACAGCTGGGCCCGGAGGATGTGGTGGAGGGGAGGAGGGGGGTGGGTGTGTGTCTGTGTGTGTGGGTGTGTTGAGTGACTTGACAGCCATCTGTTGCTACAGTCATTGTCATGCAGGCAGGCAGCAGGCTACTTTACGGGGAGTGTGTTGGCGGGGCGGGGGGCGGGGAGGGCGGGGGGTGACATAGGAGCATTTTGGCTTCTTCTTCTGCTCCCTGGTGTAAGCTACGACACGGTCAAGTCCAGCCCCCCTTCTGTTTAGGCTGCACGTTGAGCGCCGGATGCCTTTCTGCTAGCTCACACAAGGGGGAACAACTGACACACACATTCTCACACACACAAAGCTCACACACACACACACACACACACACACACACACATACACACACCATTTGCATTAGCTAGAAGGAACCTTTCCTGGTTCCTTGGGTTGAAAGAAATGTGTCACACTAACTTATGTACAAACACACACACACACATGTGACCCACTACAAATAGTGACTTCTCTGTGAGGCAGCCAGAGCTGAGAGGAGGTGACCTATTTGGCCTCCTGTTGTAAATTGATTTCACACTATCTACAGTGGCTTGCTGTAGCAACCGCTGATTTTCTCCCCACACAGATCCAGCTCCCGCTACACGCACACCCACAACATGCTCTCAGTATTGGTTCAAGGTCGGGGCTGAGCGTCTACTTCAAACTGAGGAATCTGAGGTGGGGTGTTCTGGAAGGCTCTACGCTGACTGACCAAGCAGAGAGAGGGAGGTACTACTCCTCTCACCTGCCAAGGCAAACATTAACTCCCTAAGACTTTTCAGAGGGTCCACTGAAGCTTAGGTTTAGTGTATCTGTCGTGTGTGTGTGTGGTGTGGTGTGTGTGTGAGAGAGTGTGAGAGGTGTGTACGTGTGTGTTTGTGTGTGTGTGTGTGGGTCCTGGGAGGTCCGGGCTGAGTGCCCCCTAACACTGAATTCCCAGACAGTGAGAGTGCAGTTCTGCCTCGGCCTTTCCTCTCCGAGAAAATGAATACCGTCATCTGTGTGTGTGTGTGTGTGTGTGTGTGTGCGTGGGTGTTTGTATGTGGTTTATGTGTTGCCGTATGAGGTCATAACCTCACCTTAGTGTTTGAACTCGGCTTAAGCCAAACCGAGGAGGAGTGGCGAACAGTAAAAGAGACGAACGCTACCTAGAGACGTGGCCTACAGTTCCCTGTGCTCAGACACGTTTCTTCTCTGAAACCGCTCTTCGAATACATCAACACCATCCTTTAAGACCTGAAGACATTAGCCCAACTACATGTCTTTTTAAAACAGTTTACCAACGCTAATCCGCCCGCGCACAATGCAGACGCGCGCAGAGTGAGCCTGTCGGAGGGTGTCAGTTTATTCCGTACGTTTACCTGGAACCAGGTGGCTTTAGGAGTCGCCGGAGATATGGGACGTCAACCGGCGCTCTCGGGAGTGACGTCGTGGGGAGGGGGTCTGGGCGACTCCACCATGCACACCGGCAGACCCTCACAGACCTCCCAGGGGGGCTTCTCAGTGTAGGTGGAGAGGCCGCCGCTGTCCAGGAGGAGCCGACACATCAGCCCTCGCTCTCATGGATATTAGCGTTAGCATGTTAGCTAGAATGCCAGCCTGTTTTGCTTCAGTGTGAGGGGGAGGGGGGGGGAGGGGCTCATCCAGCAAGTCTGAATGTGAGAACTAAACTATCTAAAATGTCTATTAACCTATATTAACCGAAAGGTCAACTGGGACAGATTGTAATGCAGCAGAGGGGAGATTATAGTGTCTGGAGCAAGAGGGCTGGCTTCCCTCAGCGACCTCTTGATGTGATTTACTGGGCTCTCTGAAGCATCCCACCTGACTGTAACTAGAACCTGTAGAACACATTGTGCCCCCACCCCCCCCCCTTTGTTTCTCCTTCCCTTCTTCCTTTCATCCCCTCGGCCCTTCTCTCTGTCAGTCTCTTTCTTTTTTGCTTTCTTTCTTCCATCTTATCCTATCTATCTACCTATGTCTGTCTATCTACCTCTCTCTCTCTCCCTCCCTCTCTCTCTCTCTCTGTGTGTCTGGCCTGTGTTTGGCCTTGGCTCCTCAGGAAGTTGTTAGCAGCCTGATAGAAAGCAGACTGAGGTCATTACGACTGCACACCTGCTATGAGGAGAGTTACTCTTTAACTGCTCTGCACACACACACACACGCTCGCGCACACACCCACACACATACACACACCCCCTCACACACAACACACACAGTCTCTGTTTTATCTATCCTAGTTCTCTCCCCCGCTCCCTCTCCGTCTCTCTGTCTGTGTTCACGGAAGAGAGGAGATGAATGGCCGACGGAGGTGTAGATGAATGGGTAGAGCAAAGGAGGGTGGGGGGAGTGGCCGGAGATGGGGTGAGGCAGACTGATGGAGGGAGATCTGTCACCCCGCGGGCAGGTCAAGCCAGGGTGGGTGTGTGTGGTGTTTGTATTTATGTGTGTTTGGGGGTGGTTTTTCTTTTCTTTGACTGTTTGTGAGTGTTGATCTGTCGTTGTGTTTCTTATACACGGTCTGAAAAGTTAGCTGTCATTGAGCATTCAGTTGGCTCATCTCCCACTAACGCAGCTCCCTGCCTCTGGCCTCTCATTCAGAACTGTGTGGGGGTGTGTCTGTCCTGGTTGATTCTGTCTGTGCATAACAGTGTGACAGTGTGTGTGTAGGCTGGCACATTACACTGTGGGACTTGGCAAAAGGATCTCTTTACAGGCACAAAGGCTCTTGAGCCAAATAAAAAATGTCCCTTCCCTGGCCCCCTACAACACACACACATACACAAAGCTAGTCCTGAGGGTGTGTTATCAGCACAGAGGCAGGGTGAGTGATGACCACACACTCCAGTGCCTCTGAATCAACCAGGTGACAGCACACACACACACACTTACACACACACACACACACACACACACTCCCGTCAAATTCAATGCTATCTGATGGGATCTGTGTGTGGAAGCAGGGCCTCCATCTGTTGGAGTGTCACACACATTTACCTACCCAGTGGTTTGAGCTGGTGTTGACGATCTGGTACTTTCTAAAATTACATGAACTTTACCTGAATGATCTCATACAGTAAAACGCAAAGAAGCTTTAGAACGTCATTTTTACCTCGAATTTCCCCAATGACCGATAACATGACTATTTTTATTTATTTTTCAACTGTATATATGACTTGATGCAGCCTGCAGAGGCTTTGACTCGACCCATAGTACACTCCAAACAAAGCTGTTTAGAAGGAAGTGCGTTCCATTCGGTGTGACGGCATTTCCACGGCACACGCCAACCTACTGTCTCCCCCCCCTCCTCCAGCTACCGGCGGATGACCCGCTCCAACAGCGTAACGGCGGCGGTGCAGGCCGACCTGGACGACCCCGTGCGACCCGGCCGGGATCCCCCTCCCCCCCCTGCGCCACTGCGTCACCATGCCCCGGCGGCAGCACTCGCGCGACGCCGCCACCTCCACCGTCAGCATCCAGGGCTCGGGGAACCACTACCACGCCTGCGCCGCCGACGACAGCGACGGCGGAGACGCCGGCTTCGACCCGTCCATCCTGCCCCCGCCCGACCCCTGGATGGACAGCGTGAGCGTGGCGGGCGGCGACGGCGACGCCCCCGAGGACGCGGCGCTGGCGGGCGGGGCCGGGCGCTCGGTGTGTCGGAGGGACGGACGCTGGTTCCTCAAGCTGCTCCAGGCCGAGGCGGAGAGGATGGAGGGCTGGTGCGGGCAGATGGAGCAGGACGAGATGGAGCACGAGCTGCCGGAAGAGGGTGAGTCCGCTGGGGGTGTTTTTGGGGCGCGAGTGTGCTCTCCTCCCCGCTCTCTCTTTCTTCCCCTTCTCTTCCCGATTGTCTCTCCCTCCGTCTTTCTCTCTCTCTGCCCCTCCACGTGTCACAGACTAAGTCAGTGTTGGACAGCCCCAGAGCTCCTACAATGGCTGCTTGTTGCAGTGGCTGTCAGGCCCCCTCTGGTTGTTTCGCAGACATACCAGTCATAGTTAACAGCGTAGAGGAAGCCTGTGGGCCCAGGGACACATCTGTCTGCGAGATACACTGTTGAACCCCCTTTCATCACACACACACACACTCACACAGCAAAAAAAAAGTCTACAGGGGTTTCCATCCAGCCAGCCCTCTTAATGAGCTTATTCTAGGCAGCTGCCAAACTGCACACAGTCTCCATCTCTCTTTCAAAGACACACACACACACACTATGCAAAGTTCGTATGAACAACACTTGGCACTGGGGTGGTTCATGTCCTCGCTATGTAACTGGCTTCTTCTCCCTAGTGCCATTGCGATTCCATCCCCCCCTCCCCAAATGCACAGCCCCATCCCCCCCCAGCCCTCAAATCAACAGACAGTCTGTTTTCATTTGAGGCGGATGACTGTTTTCCTGTGCTGTGATTATATTAGAGTTTGGCCCGGAGGCTCTGCTTTCTCAGGACATACCCCCTGTCCGCCTCGGAGCTCGGCGGGAAGCCGGGGCTTTGTTGACACGGTGCGGCAGGGTAAACACTCCCACCTCTCATCTAAACGCTCAGTTTGAGTTCCCTCCTTCCTATGTTTGGAGTCGTCCGCTCTTCAAAAGGCTCGCTGCTGGACGGCACGCCTCAGACGGGACTGGGGGGGGAAACCTTTCAGAGACGTTTCGTATGTACATCGCCTTTTCCGTGGTTCAGTGAATAATGGTGTTTGTTTGTTTTTGTTTTTTTCGCGTGTGTGTTTTCGTGTCGGACGCACGCGTGTTTTTCTTTGGCGTCTTCTGTGTGCGCGTGTGCGTGTTTGTGTGTGTGTGTGTGTACAGTCCTGGGGAAGATTCGCAGTGCGGTGGGGAGCGCCCAGCTGCTGATGTCCCAGAAGTTCGAGCAGTTCAGGGAGCTTTGTGAGGAGAATCTGGTATGTAAACCCCCCCACACCTCCCCCCGTTACATCACACTGCACACAGATAACACTGATAACCCCTGGCTCATACGTTAGAGCCTGCGCATGGAAAGAATACTGCGTCGTCATGTGACCGTGGCTGGAGCTGTGAGAGGAGCAGGGAGGATTATTGTGTTGTGTGTCATTGGTGCACAGCAGACGAGGTGAAGGAGGGGGTGATTCTGCATCGGCTGCTGTGCTGGAATACAGATTGTGACTTTCTGTCGGTCCTGTTGTGATTTTCATAACCCTCGGTGTGTGTGTGTTTGTGTTTGTGTGTGTTTGTGTGTGTGTGTCTCAGAGCCCCAACGCCCACCCCCGGCCCACCTCCCAGGACCTAGCGGGGTTCTGGGACATGCTGCAGCTGTCCATCGAGAACATCAGCCTCAAGTTCGATGAGCTCCACCAGCTCAAAGCCAACAACTGGAGACCCCTTGACCCCCCCGTGATTAAGGTGCCCCCCCAACCCCCCCCCCACACCCTAAATTAACCCCTACCACTCACACTGATTCATTCAAATCTGTTTTGATTTGTTCAATGTGCATACGTTTCATATTGGAATGTTTGCATGGCTTCACACTCATTGCTGTGTACTTGTCACACACACACACACACAGGTACACACCTATTGTTTTTGTGTGTGCACTCGTTGTTTCAAGTGCACTTTTTGATGTAGCATGCCCAGGTGTTGTGTGTGTGTTCCTGACCTGTCGTGTTGCCGGTATGCTTGCCTGACCACTCGTATGTGTCTGTGTGTGCTTTGTGTGTTTTGTTTGTCGACAGTGAGACGCATTTGAGAAGTCACTCTACCCACCATGCACCGCGTGGGGACGGGGGGAGTGAGGGGGGTGGGCGGCCTCCCCGGCCCCCCCGTCTCTGTCCCCCCCACACACGGCTGCCACCGCCACCCACGCACTCTCACCCCGCGCCACCGTCGGCCATAACCTCATTCCGAATGCATGCAAACGGACGCGACACCGCACCGTACTCTCTCTCTCTAACCCAATTCAAGATGGCCGCTGTTGTAATGTCCGAAGCGCTCGCATTCGGAGTGCTTCTTGCGTCCATCCTGGGATGTGTTAAGCTCCAACCGCCCGGGATGGGTGAGGACACACACCCACCTCCATCCCGTAATCCGACTGTTCGACTGTTTATTCCTCCTCATCCAGGAGAGACGGATGGCCCCTCCTGTGCCAAAGAAGCCCCAGAAGGGCCACCCTCCCCTGGCTCGAGACCGCTCCCTGGAGAGCTCCGAGCGCCAGCGCCTGGAGGCCCGAAAGCGCCTTCTGGCCGCCAAGCGGGCGGCGTCCGTCCGACAGAGCTCGGCCACTGAGAGTGCCGACAGTATCGAGATTTACATCCCGGAGGCACAGACCAGACTATGAGACGGACACGCGGCAAATTCAACACACGGAGACGCACACGCAGACATGTGACACAAACCCATACATACAGGTGTGCTCTAGCACCTCAACGCACACACACAAACACTGTAACACAAACTGAGGCACTGAATGGCTAGGGTAGGGCTTGTAATATAACCCCTTGTCTTTGTTGACTTCCCATGAACAGGGTGGGGTCTGTCAAGGTAGTGTCGGTTGCTCCACAAATGTATATTTATCTATTTATTAATTGATTTACTCTCCCTTAGGAAAAGGAGTTCTTGGCTTTCAGCTCCTGCGTAGCACTCCCGCGCCACTTTCTTTTCCAAACATGTGTTTGTTTTGTGATCCCTTCGTTCTCCGCGCTCAACACTCCGTTACACGACCTGTCCTCCCAAAGCAGGCAGGTGTAGCACTGGGGCGAGGCACGTATCTCGTTACGGATGTATTGAATTGGCGGTGCAGGAGACGGGAGGGTGAGATGGGCAGAGAGAGAGAGAGAGAGAGATGGGAAGAAGGGAGTGAAAGAGAATGGTAGAGAAAGAGAGGTATGAAGAGAGATTACAAAGAAACGGCGATAGAGAGGTAGAGGAGCAGAAACAGAGATGGAGGGAGAGATGGAGAAACAAATGGAAGTAGGAGAGATCCTCTGGGTTGTCTCTCCTATCCTCTCCCCTCTCTCTTTTTATTATGTCGACTGTCAGTGAAAGCATTTTAATATAAGACTTAGCCACATACAACAAACCGAGACAAAATATACACATTAAATACCATGAACACTCCTCAAAGCTGTACGTATTGTATCAATCAATGTAGGCCACACCAAATCATATATAGTTCCAACACTTTTATTGAAACTCTGAATAACAAAACACAACAAACATGTTTTTACAGGTCCTAATGCTCTCTACCATTGTTTTATGTGGTTCAAAGTTCTCCTGTTTGTTATGGCCACAGACAAATGTACGTATACGTGCAGTTTTCTGCTTTTTCAGATTCACAACGAATCTTGACACACTGGGTTAGGGGGGTAGATTAAGTTATTTATATTTTACATATCTATATCTACATATATTATCTATCTCTCTCTATATATATAACTTATATAAATATACCTATATTAATATAGGTCTTATGTAGAGTAACCAAATAACTTCACAAGAAGACAGCCATGTCTTAAGACAAGGCTGTTGTTGTCTAGCCTATCCCAGGGGTCAGAGGTCACAGGCTCAGGCAGGTCACCCAGGTGGGATTTGGTTCTGGAATAAGCAATGTTGGTTTGAGGTCAGGTGTTCTCTGTTGGTGGATCTGGAACGGTTTCTTCACAGAAATCATTAAGTTCACAGAGTGGAGGAGACACCTGTGAAATCAGGGTTCGTCATAGGAAGGTACGTGTGTGCATCCGACCGCTTGTACGTATGTGCGTGTGTATGGGCGAGTGGGTGTTTTGAAAGTTTGCTTGTGCGCGTGCTAGTTACAGAGCAGGTGCCGATGAGAGTGGCGTGGCGCAGTTGTACCGTGAGTGTGGAAGAGACTTGTGTTTGTGGGTTTTTCATGCTTGTTTAGAAAGTGCTTCCTTTTTTTCAAAGGTCAAATGTTTTCAAAGATCAAATGAGGCCCGATACTAACAAGCAAAGTAGCAGAATCGACACACTGTAAAACAAGAAACACTGTCCAGCCACTGTATTATACGTATGCTGACTCAAAATCTTTGGTATATCATTTATTTATTTATTAATCTTTTTGTTTATCATATTGTACTGAAACCATCAGGTATCCTTGAGTTACCTACAGTGGTCATCGCTAGTACAGATATCATGCCCAACATGTTACGGTATGTAATTGTGTTAACATAAATAGGTTAGGTTGACAACTTGTCAGGCAAGATGGATGTTCTTTTTATATGTGTGTGTGTGTGTGTGTTTCTCATTTCCCATGCTAGTTCCCATGCCAACTTTTTAAAAGTGAACCTTTATAGTGTTTTATATCCATGTTTTATTTATTTGGAGAAAAAAGATTGTTTATTATGGTGATTATGATTATTATGCACTGAAAAGGCCCATATACTGTGTTTATCATTGTTCTATGTTTTCTCTTTGGCATGACAGGCACTTTTATTTCATTTTTCAGTAATCAGCCTTAATTTCTAATGTGATAGTTGAGCACAAACCAGCCTCAGGGGAAGAAGCATATAATATGTGTGTGCGTGCGTGTTTTGTTCGGTGTGTGATATTCATGCCTGTGTGTGTGTGTGTGCTATAATTGTGTCCCATGAAAAGGCTTTGTCTCCCACTGTAAACACACCCACATGATATATCATGAGGTTACCCGGGGGAACATCATATGAGGGGAAGTCGATTGTGATCGAGTCCTCGTATGATGAAAAAAACGCTGTCAGAAAGCTCCTTTCCCACCATGCAAATCGAAGTCAGTTTGCCATATCAAGACGTTTGGTCCACATGGATTTGAAGACAGATCTTGAGCTACGTTCCTTTCACGGCCTACGGTTTTGATCCTCGTAGTCGGGTTGGTACCTATGTCCTTGTTTTCAATGTAGTTACTCTAGATGGGTGATAGGTGCACCTAGCAAAAATCCCTTGCCATTTTTGAGAGGGATAAGGATGATATTTATAGAAGTAGTCATAGAGAGAAGTATTCTGTTTCTTTGTGGTGGGGTTAAAATGAGGTCACTGTACTGTATGATTTGGTTTTTGGAGGACACTGGAAAAGTAACCATAGATTTATCTTTTTGTCATTTAGGTCCAGGTACTTTTGATACTTCTTCTTTTAACTCCTGTATTTGAAAGAATTAAAATGTTGGTAAAAAAATGAATTATTTATGTTTATTATATAATAACATATCATTATACCCTGCCATACAGGGGGTAGAAATAATGAACAGAATGTTGGATTGTGGGTAATTGCCAAACTAAAGACTTTGACACAATCCCAGCAGTTCTGAGAGAAAGATGTAGCAACAAGAAAAGCATTCAATGAACATTTGTACATAAATGAATGTTTCCCTAATGTAAAACAAAACATCAATCTAATAACATATTACGCAGATATACATTTTGTAATTAATGTTATTACACTGTTGATGTTATGGCACGTGTATGAAAATCTATCAGCATTAAAAAACCTTAATGCCATCATTGTATTGTCGCTGACTGCATATATTCCAGTGCAGGCTAAACATGTGTTCCCACTTTGCACACAATTAAATCAGATTAGAAGTTCCCCTTCTGTTTTCTTGGCATTTCCCTACCGCAGAGGCGGGACCCCACAATTAGACTGTAGTTTTGGCCTTGGCTTGGCCCTGCAGGAGGACGACATGGTGATTCGTCACTACACACATCAATCAACCTCGGCAGGCAGCGAGCTGACCTCAGCGGACAGAGTCCAGGGGGAAAATCATGGAGGCAGGGACTCACAAAACCATCTTTCCTTGAGTCCTTAGTTCATTCTTGCTTGCTTCTTTCCTCCTTGCCTGGTTTCTCACACGTAGGAGGGTCCCAGGTTCCACCCCCTTCCGACTGTTTTGAGTTTCAAGGAGCCAAGCCGACTGACGTAAAATACTTTTGAGACTCATCTGTCAGTCTCTCCACAGACGTCCTTCTGGTTGGGCTCTACAGGATGTTGTGACCCTCATCAGTGTTTTGTCCCCAGGGTGGGGTCTTCTTCCACCAACAGGAGTATCTGTCACTTCTGACAGGCTGTCATCCACGGGAGCCAGATCAAATCACACTGTGCGTTTGTCTTCCTCATCTGTTCAAGATCAGGCACAGCACCGTATTCATCACATGAATATGAACAACTATCACAAATGAACATGAGTCTTCATCTGTTTCAATCCAGTTCTACTTAAAATAGAGGTTATATTTTTACAACAACTGAACAACAACTTATTAAGGCCAATTAATTAGGGCCATCTGATCCTTAAGGATTGGAGCAGGGGGGGGGGAGCAGCTGTCTGGCCCGGCCATAAACAACGTGTGAATACCCAGAATCCTCTCTGTTTTAATCTCATCTGCAGAGTGTGTATGGAGACGCATACACAACACCTCCATCTTGGCAGGCAACAGTTGATCTCTGCTGTTAGCCGTAGCTCTAATTCATGCAGGATTATGCTAATTGTCGGGAGCTCTTGTAAACCTCTCGCACAACCGTAGGAACGCCTGGAGATGAGTCATCAGACACGTGGAAACACGTCTGTGACAGCACGCCATTTCTTTCCTCCCTCTACCTTTTCACTTTTCTAGAACATTCCCCGTCTCTAAAAGAGGCGTGTGACTCACTTGTTAGTCATTAACTTTCAAATGCCCCCAAGCTATATGTTCTCTGGTTACTTTAATTAGCTCGCAGTATGGCTGACATACCTTTACCCATCAGGATTTGTGTTGCCTGTTGATGTTTTTCCAGTTCGGATCCTTTTCGGGGAGACTCCTCAAGCTAGATTCCTCAGTTGATAAGATAATGAGGTCATAGGCCTGTGAAAAATGACACTGAAACCGGCAAAGGAAATTTGTAGAAAACAAAACTTTATTTGAATCCCATGTGACCCCTATTTGCCACAAACATTGCACAGTATGAAAGGAAATCACATCATTGGGCATCATGTCACATTAGCTATACACATGGTCCTTTTGTACATGAAATGCTTTCTTTTTGTTTAGTTGTTTTTTGGTGATTTTGAGATGCTCAGTCTGGTTGTAATACGATAACAAATGCGAAACAGACCTATATAGTGTTATACTTCCAGTCCACTGGCCACTGCTACTCTGGGTGAAGACACAAGGTTCAGACTAAGAACCTGCTACATACCTCTGAATATGTTCATCTGAATAAGTTCATCTGAATATCCCTCCGAAGGAAAAACAACAACAAAAAGTTCAACCAGAAAAATAAAAAAAAGAGTTTCCTTTGAAAAATAGTGAAAGGAATAGTAACAAAATAGAACAGGCAAAAACTATACTCTTATCATGAAAACACATAACACTTACTACAGTAGTGAATAGAGTTCCTCGTCGATGTCCAGAGCAAAGTATGATTAAGACACAGAGATGAGTCTCCTGCCGTCCTGCTGTGCAAAAGGACGGAGGGGAGTCAGATCGATCGCAGACAGATCACTGAAATGGAAAAGAACCCATCCTAAACCGACCTATCCGGTAACAGAATGATCGGCGAAGGGGAATAAAACAAAAAACTAAACAAATCTCCCCTCCCACCTTTAACTTGGGAAATAAAAAAGGAAAGTTGTAAAACAGGCAGCTTTTGTCCTACATTTTTTGGTCCTGTGTGCAAAAATGATACACATTTAGATACATACGCTTGTATATGAAATAAAAAAACGAACTCTCCAAGGCACCTTAATACTAATAAGTCTTTTTTCTTTCTATTACAAAAATCCTCATCAGTTTTGATTGGTATACCAAAAATAGAAATGATCAGGCGTCTGTTGACGTGGGTTTTGTTCTCTGTTGCGCACCGACAAGTTGATTCAACTCGCAGAGACAAGTTCCTCGAGAGAAACGAAACGAGTTGATTCTCTATTCCTTTTTCCCCCCTCCAGCTCCAATCTTTCCTCTCTCTTCCTCCCCGATCTTACGAGACCCGTTGCTTGGCCTGCAGCTCCATCTCGGCCGCCCGTTTGAGGGCCACATCCACCAGGAGCTGGAAGCCGCTGAAGTCCTGCGTGAGGTCTGGCGGCGTGGGGGGCGGGGTGTTGAAGAGCCCGCTCTGGGGGCTCATGCTCCCCTCCAGGGTGGTGGTGGTGGTGGGGGGAGGGATGGTGGTCTTCTCGGCGGGGCTCTCCAGCACCTCCTCCTTACACCTCAGCAGCCCGCCCAGAGCCGCCGCCGAGTGCAGCAGCTCCGCCGCCCTGTCTGTGTTCAAACTCAGGAAGTAGGGAAGGGAGGCGTGGCCCGGCTGCACGCTCGCCGTGACAGTGGTGTGACAGATGACGGACGGGCGGGCGGGGGCGGCCACCGGCGGGGAGGCTGAGGTGGGGGAGGAGGACGGGGACAGGGAGGCCGAGGTGGGGGAGGAGGACGGGGAGGAGGTCATCCTCAGGACGCTGGGGACGTCGGGCTCGAAGCTGGAGGGATGGAGGCCACGCTTGTCGTAGGCGTCCTCTGTGCCCGTGGCGGTGGCGGCGTGCTTGGGCGACTGGGAGCTGTCGGAGAAGCTGTCGCCCGCCTTGCTGCCTTTCCGGGAGATGGTAAACTGGTTGGGGTCCTTGCCGTCTTTTCGCAGCAGCTCAGGTAGCAGTCGTCGCCGGGCGTTGATGAACCAATTACACACCTAGATGAGAGGAATCCAGGGTAAGTCACACCGTCATGTCGGACTTAGATCTCACTTGAATTTCACTGGGTTTCACTCGAAACTCAAAACGTTTACTATTTACAAAGCTGCAATTCCCTTGTGTACACTTGCACAGTGTGACCTTGTTTTTTGAAACAACAATCAAATAGTTCGAATTAGAATGTTTGAATTTGTGCTGGTCCTGAGTTAAAACTGAGACTTATACAACTAAGCCGTTGGCTAATTTTTCTCTAAATCCTTTTGTAATCTATATGAAGAGAGTCAACTTTCTCCCTCTTGTGTTTCTTCCCCCACTCTTTTCTCTCTTGTTCCCAGTCTTTTGTTGGCCGTGGAGGGCCCAGTGAGCCCAGCAGTTCTTACTATGTAAATGACTCTGCATTGTTCCCAGACAGCTGGGCTGGATAGGGCTGGAGGGAGGGAAATTCCTGACTGCCTTAGCCAAGCCCTCACCACACGAGGAGAGCGAGGGAGGGAGGGAGGGAGGGGGGTGGGAAGGGGAGGGGGGTGAGGGAGCAGTTTGCTCAGTCGCCTCTGCTCTCAATGTGTATTCATTTAAAACGGTCTCAGACCGAAAGGGAGCAATACAGTGGAACGACTCACCACTCAAACTGAACGTGTCATGGTTTCTTTGTTCATGTGTCATAAAAAACAAACAAACAGGAAATGATCCCAAGATGGGAACACCGTCATTGTTTTCCCCCTCAACGGCTAGTCTGAGCACTGCGGCTGATCATATCCTCCAACTTAGTCATGAACCTCAGAGGAATGTTTCCCAGGCTCAGATACTTTGCCCTCTCCTTTGTTTTAATTTCCCACCGACTACAGCTGTATGGCCACTGCTGTGTGTGCTTACCTGCAGGGTGGACAGCTGGGTCTGGATAGACAACAGGGATTTCTCCTGTTCAGAGGGGTAGGCATTGTAGCGATGCTCGAACAGCCAGTCCCTCAGGATCTGGACAGACTCCTTGGGCAGGTTCCCCCTCCTCTTCCTCTTGCCGCTCCCCCCCGAGCTGGATGACAGGTCCAGGGGGGCGTCCATGCCGTCATCCTCGTCTGTCTCGCTCCCTGACAACATCATCATGCCTGTGGGAGGAACAAAGGCTGTGTATGAGGAAAGGCCCACGAGAGACGGAACACACAGTGACATCCAAGTCCAGTTTCAGCCGATGTGCCACATAACGACTGTGCCAGCCGGCTTGTCAAACACGAGCTGTCTCAAATGCAGCTGATGTGTCAGAGCCAAGCTGTCAAGTTCAGCCATGTGATTCATGCCGGGAAGGGAGGGAGGGAGGGAGCAGAGGGAGAGCGTCACACAAAGGCTGCTCCGACGCTGTGTCAGTTATGAAAACCTGCCTCAACAAATACTGGAGGGCCTACTGTACAGAACACACAGGCCAATGTGTTTAGACCAGACATTGCAGAGACAGGGCTGGAAGCTTGACAAGACATAACACAGTAGTTATATCAGCGGCAAACTATCCCACTTCCTGCACTACTAAACTCTATTTTTTGCTACAGACAATTCTAAAGTTCCAGACAATAATCATCAAGTTAAGAAAATCTGTAGTTCCTTAAAAATGTGAAGGATGTTATCTATATTAGTTTGTATGATTTTATATAGTCATTCTTAATACAGCTTTGGAGTTTGAATTGATTGCGAGTGTTGTATGTTGTGAATACGTCACAAATTGCCAAATGTAAACAAAACTGGAGACACGTTGTTGACACCTTTAACAGATCCACTATTATTTATAGTCAATTTATTGCATCTTCTACTCTTGCTTGCTCACAACTTGCCGCTCAATGTGTTCCCAAAGTTAGTTCACATTTTGCTTTAGTGACGGGTTGCGTATTTTAATAGGTTGTCAAGATTCACATCATAAGGTAGTTGAAGTTGTAATGACGCGTGTAACAGGTCTGTATGTAAATTCCCAAATAGCCTGTTCTTGGTGTTGTTGGAAATGGAGAACTTCTCGAATGAAATTCACAGTATGAGATAATTACGTAGGCTTGAACAAGAGAAGGGGGAGGGGGGACCTGTTGCAAATCTGCGTCTAGAGACTAAACAAAAGAATCTTGGTCGTCGATCTGTTCTTTCAATATAATTCAAATGTTATTGAAAGAAAACTTACTATACCATGACTTTATTCCTAAGAAGTACATACATGTTAGCGAATTTGGTATTTAGTGACCAGAACGGAATTTATTAAGTTTAAACAGCGTGGAGAAGTTTTCTATTGTGCTCTCAAACACGAGGTCGAAGAATGCGAGAGCAGTCTCGCAGAAGGAAAGCAAATTGAAACTTTACAAAGGAAGTCAAAATTGAGTGTTGTGTAGGTCTGGATGTAGTCACTTAGTAATAAGGAAAGCATTTTTCTCTCTCTGGTATATGGAAACTATGTTGCTTCTACACGAGGCGAGGTAGCTACTTGGCCAACACGTCTCAATCCCTGCCTATGGCACAGGAAACTTATGTCTAGTGGAACGTCTTAAAAAAACGTATGCATTTTGGGATACTCCGAATGATGACGTGATTACGACAATATACCACTGGCACATTCACCTTTAATGTTGGGTTCGTATAGGCTCATTTGAGTCAGAAAGGTCCTAATAAGTTTTACAGGTCCACAAGCTAAATTAATGTAAACATAATAATTGGGTCCGGTATATCTATCATATTTACTCTTAACCAAATATGCGTAAAATAAGTGTAAACAACTGAAGAAAACTAGAGATGATTCTAGTTTGGTATAGTTCTTATAACGTTTCCTATCAAATGTGACAGCCCGTCAGCACATGGGAGAAAAATCCTGTTTTGTCTGGAGCGGAAACAATAGGCTGCATGGCTTGCAGTGAAAACACCATTACATTGAGTCCATTGCAAAATATATATTTGAGAAGCATGTACATAGCTTATTTATATTCATGCGATATTGCAGACCTAGACAAATTCAAATGCAACGTACCCTTTTTTGTCTTCATGTCCGCCAGAAATCCCCTTTTCACGGTGGCCACGAGAAAAGCGCAGTGTTTTTTTTGTTTTTTTTCCCTCTCCTTCGATTTAGTCCTTGCTGTTCTTCTTTCCCAGGTATTCCCCACACGTATATTCCAAGTGGCTACAAATGTGAAATCAGTTAATATCCTTTTCGTTTTTAAATGGCCGTCGTTTTATTTGCTAGAGACTTACAGGGTACCTGAGATCTGCGCCTCTTGGCTTGCCTTTCTCATTCAATGTGTGTTTGATCACGAAACTGGGTGACAGCTATCTTTGACAGCTGCGTGACTCAACGCTCGAAGATCCTCCCACTTGGAGAGAAGAGGAAAAATCTGTGACATCAGCATGGCTTGAACATTGACATGGATACACTTTTGCATCTGAAGCTCATACAACCCATGTTTTCATAGAAATTGCTAATGTAGTGTTCCTTTTATCCCATCAATAAATTGGAGATGGACAACTGTAGTTTTTTCTTAGGCTATTTCTCCTGCAATAGAGTTGGCCTGGACAAATGCATTAGCCAACATTATATAGGCTAGTTCTAGGCTGATAAAAATAATCATTACAACATATGTTGCATTTGTATTTGTATTTGAATTGAGGCAAGTATATTAGCGTATTTACCAGGTCAGGTTTTATCAGCTGCATTGTCTAGTTATCGCCATGCTGTTTTGTAATCTCTTTCAGTGTAGTAGGACGCACGGGACGCGATATCATTTCGTTAATGGTTTTTAAGTCTGAATGGCAAGACAGCGTTATACTCGTGGAAATCTAATAGTGCATAATGTTCCGTAAAATCGCATACTGGTGAACGGATACTTTCAGTAGCCTGTGTTTTTCTGTATTTAGATGGCGGGAGTAAACATTACAGTATGCGCAAAACAACGGCCCACGTGTTGAAATATGGCATTACAGGAGGATTATGGAAGCTTGCTGTCAAATTGTGTTTGCATTGGCGCTATAAGGCACTATTAAGGTTCATTTTGGAGTGCGATTGAAGAACAGCCTATTCCTCGACTGCAAAATCACTATGCATAGCCCTATATAGGCCTACTGTTAATTTGCACGTTTCATTTTACGCTTTAAAAACTAAATTATGTTGTCAACCCAGATTTTGGTACATAAAGATCCAGTCATTTATTTCCCATACACAATATGTGACCAAAAAAAAATCCAAAATGTGGCGATTTTCAATGTCTCTATTTCAAGCTTCAGGGTTTAATTCTGCAATTTGTCGCCACCACGTGTTTAGTATACAAAAACGCGTATGCGTCACAACTCCTGGTATCAGGGTGCACTCTACTGGACACATTGTGATAGGCCTAAAGCTTTTTGTTTTTAGAGTTTAACTACTTTTAATCACACTGAACAGACTAACAATTCTTACCAAACTTTAATAACCCAACACACTTTAATAACCCTACCCTACTTTAGACAAAAGTTGTAATGGAGAGAGTGAGAACCATGGGGAGACTATTTGTTGCCTCAAATGCTGTGTCTGTGTCGGATCTGTTGTGTTGTTGTCTGTGCACTTACCAAGTTAGTGATGTCAGCAATTCAGCTAGTCTTCTTGTAAATGTAGACTGGTTGGCTATTCGGTTATAGCCTGCAAGTCAAGGTCCAATCTGAATTTACGCAAACTAATCCATGGAGATTCTGTCTGTACTGTGACAAGACGACAGACGGTCAAATTGTGTTTAGTTGATTATTTATATAGCCTGTTGTCCCATTGGATGTATAATAGATTACTTATGTTTTGAGCGTTATTGCTGTTAGTTGTAGGCCTAATATGGCCCGATAGTCCAAACGTGAGAACAAACAGCCTATAGTCAGTAAATGTGTTTCTTAATTTGAGTAGGAATTTAACTATGGGTTGAATCTATATGATCACATTTGCATTAATCATGTATTTCATTTCGGTCCGTAACAATGTGCATGATGTCGTTTTTGGCAAGCATTGCGCATTCCATTACAACGACGCCGCCCTGACGTGGCTGTCTGGAGCAAGAGAAGATCTCAGAGGGTTCGGTGACACATCAAATCCTTCGCATTCTCTCTGAGGTAATTTACCCCTTTACCATGGTGCGCACATCTTCGGTCGTTAACCATGACGGAGCCTGAAGAAGAGAGCGTCCGGTTACACTTTTCGTGTCTAAATATAGGGGAACTGTGGTGACGCAAAATGGCTAAACTGGGGTCCTCTGTGTGACAACGGGAACAAGACTCGGGTCCATGGAAACGTTCTCTACAACTTTACTGTTATTGATGACAACGTTTATTTTTAGTGTGTGCTATCATCCTTCCGTAACTCTCCGGGCTCTAGCTTTAGGTATAAAGGACAGGCTTTCAAAATGCAGTTGTACAGCAGTGTGTTGACACACTACCCAGGATCCTCTCGAAAAGTTTCGAAAACGATCACAAGTGGTACTAACGATTTGACCACGACTGCAACGAACTCCTCTGCAACAGATAAACAGGAATTGAGTGAGCGAACGTCGACCAACGGACATCCAGAAGAAGAAACTAACTCGGTTGCCAATATGTCTGCTTTTTCATGTTATGAAGCTGCTTCAATGAAGCCAGTGTACTTCACATCACATGCAGAAATAATCATTCGGCGGCCCGACGGAGTGGAGAGGTCTGTTCCTATTCATATTGTAAAAGAGACCAGACGCAAACGGTCATCTCCAGACACCTTTGACGTGAGTCTGGGGCGTGATGTAAATAGGCTGGACATGCCTAATGAACTTGCTGTGGACTTAATTGGTCACTTGAACAGAAGAGAGGAGCAATTTGTTGAATTTCCAGATTTGATCGAAACCTCACTGATCGATTGCGGAAACGAGGAGCCGAGATACAGAAAATGTGAAGAAAGGATCGGACGGCTTCTTGCGAATGATTTCGTCGTGAAAAGTGACATTATCAACGCAGAAAACAAGCATAGCAAGGAGGTCATGGCAACGGAGGCAGGACAGGATATCATAGATAAACAAGATGATGTGATCTGGGATCTGGACTCTCCATCAGCTGAGCACGTCTTTGAACTACGTGTTTTACGCGAGCCATCTCCCCAGAAACAGACAGATGACATTGACGAAAAAGTGACAAGGTACTTGGCTGAAGTAGAAAAACAAAACAAATACCTCCAGGAGAAGCACAAGTACAGATTTCAGATCATCCCAGATGGCAACTGCCTGTACAGGGCTGTGTGTAAAGCAGTTTATGGAGATCAATCGATGCATAAGGACTTGAGAGAACAGACAATGCACCATATAGCCGACCACCTGGATGAGTTTAACCCCATAATTGAAGGTGATGTGGGAGAATTCCTCATTAATTCGGCACAGGAGGGAACATGGGCTGGTTATCCGGAGCTTTTGGCAATGAGTCAGATGCTTAACGTGAACATCCACCTGACGACTGGAGGTAGCTTGGAGAGCCCAACAGTGTCGACCATGGTGCATCATCTCGGTGAAGAAGATGCCTCTAAGCCTGCGATATGGTTGAGTTGGCTCAGTAACGGCCATTACGACGTTCTTCTAGACAGATGTCTTCCCAACCCAGAATATGAAGACTGGTTCCGCCACTCACAAATACAAAGAAAACGTGACGAAGAGCTTGCAAAGTCAATGGCTGCCTCACTGTCTAAAATGTACATTGAGCAGAATGGACCCATGTAAACTACATGTGACTTGTATTCAGTAGGCCTGAGGCTATAGGCCCTTTATCAGGCACCGGTTGCACTTTGATTCCGCGTGACTCCAACATTGCCTTAACTTATTTTTTGTAATGTGTTTTTTGACAAATTTGACAGAAGTGCAGAGCACACCTTCATATTTTGCTAATGATCTAGATCAGACCAGATGGCTTTTAGAGCCTGCGTTTTCATATTGTAGCCTACTTTTCTTTTCCTTTGGGGTGATTATTATTAATGTTCATGAGCTCTAAGCACTTATTTATTTGTATTGCAGCTAATTCATACTATTTTCTATTAGTACTAGGCCTATTTCTATGATTTTAGGCATGTTTTAAGTGCTTGATGCACAAATGACAAAATAGTTTTGAAATAAACATTTGACATTTCAGATACTGGCTATGGTTTTTATTATAGCCTATGGCAATGTAGACTTGCAATACATTCACAGATCTGATGTTGTTATTCTGCATCTACACAACTACTAAATGGAATGCTGTGATCCTACATAATGAGGTCCAACACATGGACCTGGGAATATTTTGTTAAAGCTTAGTTACAAACATGTCAACATTTTGATTAAAATCACAGTCACGCACTGCTATTGATACAATAGGTTATTCCTCCTAAATCTGATTAGGACTTTAATGAATACTTCCGTATTTCATTTCCGTTCTGTAATTCACGGTGACAGGCCTGATAATGTCAGAGATGCAAGTCTCTTTTTCTGCTAATTCCGTCTGCTGGTATGTTCCACCGCACCAGTAGAGGGCGTGTTAGATTCCAAAATCTCACTAGTATTAAAAAATTGATGTTAACGAGCATAGGCTTCACTGTCAGTTGCCAAGACACAGGTGTAGGTAGGACCTTTAATTGCAAGTTACTCGACAGACAGCTGGAGGATTAGCCTACACTAGCACTAATCAATAGCCTATCTAACCAATTATTAATCAAATCTTATATTTGTAATATGAATACAAGTTACATTTTATATCTAAAGGATACCGTAAATCTGGTAAAGCTAACTCACAAAATAGTTATTTCCATGTACAAGATTTAGTCTGTGTGTTATTGGGCGGTCATTTCGGTAGCCTACTTAATTTGCCATAACGGTTCTTCACAAATATGTTGAGATCCTCCTTTAGCTGTAATATGTGATGACGTAATTCTGCAGTTTTTGTGGTTTGGAGGAAAAAAGTTTGTAGGTTGAAACAACATCGCGTTGAAGTCCGATAGTTTGAGCCTCTCTACCTTGCTCTCTAGAT
This sequence comes from Mallotus villosus, assembly GCA_903064625.1. Classification (NCBI taxonomy): domain Eukaryota; kingdom Metazoa; phylum Chordata; class Actinopteri; order Osmeriformes; family Salangidae; genus Mallotus; species Mallotus villosus. The sequence goes on from CAEFZP010005721.1 coordinate 296,649, forward strand.
GGTCCAGCTAGAGCTACTCACTATGCGCGCACACTAAGGTGAGCGTGGACGGAGAAACCGCAGTATTGGCGTCTCATGCGACTGTCTCATAGTGAGGAGGAGAAAGACTTCAGTGACAGACCGTGGATTTGGATGCCATCATAACCATTTCCGACTATCAGTATACAGACAACCAATACAAATAGCTCCATCCTCCGAAGTTGTTGGATACTTTGAAACAACTGCGACCGAAAGAACCACCGTGGTGCAGTCGTGTTCCCGACTTTACAGACATCGACAATGTCGGGACATCGGGTGCAGTTTGCAGACCTTCCCTCCAGTGACCACAAAGGAAGCCCCAAATTACATAGTAAGTAGCTTAACATTAAAGCTTTTGTGAAGAGTCGCCTCTTATGTTCTGTTGCTGTTGACTTTTTGAGCTTTTACGTATACTGACCTTGAGAAATGATTTCCTTGAGTTAATTTGCACTATTTTAATACCGATCAATGACATCTGCATACATGTTTGATAAGCTTAGACTGGTCTTGTCTGAAGCATTTTAAACTGGTTCAACTGTCTATTAAAATTGATTTATTAATGCCTAATGTTCATGGCTTAATTGCGTGATCCGACTGTATTGTCAGATCTTGTTAAAAAAATTGCCTATACAAAAATGATTGATTAGATGTGATTGTCCCAAATCACTAACAGAGTGTTTTAGTGACTGTGCAGTCTTGATGCATGGGTAAATTATGGGTATATTTGGATAGCTGCTTATATTATGACTAACTACATGGATACTTACTGTTTTACCGCAATCTCTGCCTCTGTCTACAAGTCAATATATTTATTGTACAGGTCCATGCAAATAGTAGTGGACACTATTTTGTTAAGTCTGGTGTCTGCCAAGTTAGTGCTGTTGTCTCTCCAACACTCTGGAGGGAATTTCTTGTCTCTCTTACTTTGTGTTTACAAAGTGAAATCAACATTGTCACGGTTTTACTTTTAGCGAAAAATAGCATCTACTTCCTTTAAACTTTGAGTGTGTATTTTCAGCAGCTTAGTATAGAGGCCCTGATGATGTGCTCGAATGTAGTCCTGCCAGATGGTGCCTCCAATGTCACACTACATGTGTCATGCTTTGTAGGCATGACTGGACCGTCATTGCGTGTGTGTGTGTGTGTGCACACGTGGATATCGGTGTGTACGTGTGTGCGTGTGTGGATCCCTCACCTGTGCCCCACTGTGTGTGAATCAGCACTGGGACTCTAGCCAGCTCCACACCTGATTTACTGTATATAGGGGTCAATCTAGTCATCACACAGCCGTAGGTACCTCCTGATACATTTTATATTTAGTCATTTATTCTTATCCAGAGTTGACTTACAGTAGGTACAGGGACATTTTCCCTCAGGCAAGTAGGGTGAAGTGCCTTGCCCAAGGACGCAACGTCAATTTTCACAGCCGGGAATTGAACCGGCAACCTTCAGATTAATAGCCAGACTCCCTAACCGCTCAGCCATCTGATACATTTAACTCAAAGTGGCGGATGCCCTTGCAGTTTATTGGTGATCTGCTCAGCGCACTCCCATCTAGGGGCCCCTGGGCAGATTCAGAGGATGTGCTGAAGGAGGGAGTCTGTCACTCACAGGGCTCTGTGATGTCGAGGTGACACTCATCTTGTAACCTATCTTCATTTCCTGGGTGCGTTGTTGCGCAACGCATCACTCAACTAGAGCGGAGATAGGAAGGCAACAGAGAGACAATTGCTAGACTGTGTGTGTCTGTGTGTGCGTGTGTCTGTTTGCGTGTGTCTGTTTGCCCATGTGTGTGTCTGTGTGTGTGTGTGCATGCATGTCTGTTTCTGTGTGTGTGTATCTGTTTTTGTGTGTGTGCATGCATGTCTGTTTCTGTGTGTGTGTGTCTGTTTCGCTGTCTGTGTGTGTCTTTTTCTGTGTATGTTTGTGTTGCAGAGTAGTGCAGTAAGAGAATGCCATGTTGTGATTCATACTTGCTTGTGATAGTTCCAGCTGGACCTCCCCTCTGTGCTGCAGTGTGCGTTCACTGGGAGACACGGGGCCCATTGCCACGGTGACAAGATGATTGACAGGCCATGTGAGCCAGAGCCCAGTGGATGTCAGCCAGGTTCTTCAAATCCCTCTAGAGTAGACACACAGTCCTATTCGGTCGTTGAACCGGTATTTTGTTTGTGTGAGTGAGTGTGTGTGTATGTGAGTGTACAAATGTGCCCTTTAAACACCAGTGGACAAAACTAGCTTCAGAAGTTGCATCTGTTTTCTCGGCCTTAAGAGTATACAGGTAATAGTGAATTTTGAATTGTGTATTAGAAATCCTATGACATATGAATATGCTTTGTAGGTTCCAAAAACGCATTATAGAAATGTAGGTTCTGTGAGTCATGTCCAGAATGGGGCATTTGTTTGGTTAAAAAGTGCTGAGTTCAGTGAGGGGTGATATTGCCAGTGCTTGGGTTGTTTACAGGCTTGGGGCAGGCGATGATAAAATGGCCTCTTCAGCAAAGCAGCTCCAGATATTGTGCCTCCCCTGCCTCCTTCTCCAGACCCTTTTTCACTCGTTTGTCCCCATCCCCCTCTTCCTGTGGTCCAGTGCCAGGTGATGACAGTGTCGAGTTTCAAAATCCAACTCTCTTTCCTTCTCTCTCTTTCACCATAGTAGGATTAAGTCCCAGCTGCTGAGCTTACTGGAGTCCAGGCCTGTGTCTCTCTCAGGGGTACCACAGCGAAGGCAAGAATATACATCTCTGATTCAGACAGGGGGATGTAATATCAGGTTACATAGTCTCTGGGCTTGGATCAGACGACACCTGGATTCCAGCAGGAGCCCGGGCTAATCCATGACTTCATCCAGTTTCATATACCAACATGTTAACCAATCATCTTTGAATTGAGCTCATTCATTTTGTAAGAGTCTGACAAAGAGTTTTGGCGTCAACTCTACTGAGACAAATGGGATAGAATAAACAAACCCAATGAATCAAGCGGGTGTTTTATTGAAAGCAGTGTTCATATTATACTGGTCATATACTGTATATATGTTACAGACGTTTTATTGCCGTGGCCAATGGCCATTTATACTTCCTGTGCCATTGGAGGAATGTGGTGGTGGATTATGTAAGCTTTAGCCAGAATCCCACAAGTGTTTGTTTGTTACTTTTATAGAAGCACTGCCATTGGCACATCCGGAATATCCATGCAATATTCTCCTCGTGACAAGGTCAAACCCTTACCCCCCGCACACACTCTCACACATTCTCACTGTGGCCTCGAAATAGTCGGCCAGGTCAAATCTGTTCAACTTAATCACTTAACAGGTTGTGTTTGTCAGACTGTCCAGAGAGTAACTCTAAACATCGTAGCTCGCTATCTCACTTATGGGTCCCAAGGCGTTCATTCAGTGGACATGAAGGGTGCTGCGTGGGCGAAAATAATCACACTTTGTGCTTTTTTACTGCCTCAGGAATGCAGACTGTGTGTGTTCCATATTTTAGTGTGTGTGTGTTTGCAATTGAGTATGTATGTGTGTGTGTGTGTGTGGTGGTGGGGGGTCTCTGTCTCAGAATACTAAACTCCAGACACAACATTTACAACTCCCAAGCGTAACCCCCGGATGAGAATAGGTGAGAGTGACAACCTCACAAGAGCTCAACATCTAAACATAGCCCGTGTCGTCCAGTCAGCGCCAGGCTCACGGCCCCCGAAGCGTCCTGATCACTCTCTCCTTGGTGGTGCGTGTGAGCGCGCTAATGGGGGGTGTGAAACAGCCCGACCACGTGTCCTGCCTGGTCGGCTGCTTTAAGGAGCAGAGGGCCCTGCAAGACCCCACAATGGACGAGCACTTGGGATGATCCACAGCCCTTCTGGAAATAACCCAGACCCTCCAGAGATGCTAAACAGCTGTTTTCACATCAGATTTAAGGCTGCTCCCTCAAGAGCTCTTAAGTTACTCTTGGTGAAGCTCTGTGTTTTAAAGTGCCCTCCGTCGCCTCCTCCCCTCACGCCGAGCCTGGCACTTGTTTTATCCACTCACACGAGGTGGGGCGACTGTCACAGATAACGTAGTAACAACCTTGACTGCATGTCAAGCGTGGGTTTTAGTGCGTCAAATGCTTTATCTGTTTTTATAAACGCAATAATACATGCTCTATGCTCACGGTCTCTTTACTATATTTGTTTCAGTCACATACAAACGGAAGTCCTCTTTTTCAATCATTTTTCTTCTTGTATCCAATTATCCTATCATTAGAGATTAGGTATGTTTAGTTGATTTACTTTTAATTGACCCACCTGCTGTGCATGCTTTGAAGTCCAGTGTGACACCAGGTCTGTCGTGTGGGCGGTAGTTTTGATGTTAGTTCTGACGGGAGTTCACAAGAGGTGACTGGCAGGACTCGCGAGGCAGCAGGACCAGGAACGTGTCCCTGTGCGGGGTGTGTGAACGAAACAAGCGCCTTTTGGCTGTCTCTAGAATTCAGTGGCGGCGGTCCTCTCTTGCTCTTGATGAATTCCTCATCGTCATGTTTCTGCTGTCTCCTTTACATCCTCCCTGCTTCCTGAGTTAGGAGAATTGGATCTCGTTATTTCCTCAGCACAGAGAAGATTTCTCTCCTGTCGTGCCTGAAGCGGCCTCACGCTAGAAATGTATTTGGTTGTGTTTCCCTGGCCTGTTGATGTTCATTTTTCATGACATTCTGAAGTAGCAGTGTAACACCAAGCGCTTAGGCCATTCTGTTGACATTTAGCTAGAGGGAGTGTTTATAACACACACAGACACATAGTTTTAGAAATGACTGGAGTTTAACCGCAGCAATGTGGAATCAAAATCAGTGCCTGGCTGAATAAAAGGATGCAGCTGTGAGAAATTGATGTCACACGCTGAATGAAAAGTCAGGGTGTGACTGGATTTCATTATATAAAACACCCAAAATAATTGTGCCATCGCTTAAGCTGTTCATCAACAATTTAAAGAAAGCACACATTACATGGTTATTTTAGTATACCCTTCCAGTTAATATGCTTGTTAGCACAGTACTGACGGATTAGGAAAAGGGTACTTTCATTTTTTAATAACTTCAAACCCCATCTCCTCCTCCATCGTTAGCTCATATTCCATGGAAGCACCCTGCGGCAAAAGAGTAGCCGTCTTCCAGAGTACATCTGGCCAATCATGGTATCTTCCTCTGAAAATATCACCCGGGTCTTAGAGTGGATCTCTCTTGGATCCGATATAAATGACCCATCTTTCCACCTGTGCTCCATCTCTCCATCTCTCCTCCTCCTCCATCGGTGTGATAGGATGCTGATGGAATGTGAAGAGGAACCAGATGTTCCTCCAATGGCTCCGGCCGGCTCCTCCTCGGGGAGTCCACATTCATGAGGTTCTGGAGGGTGGTTTCTCTGGTCAACAATGGAAGAGTTCAATAGAGGGTGTTAGTTTGAGACTTATTTATTTGGTAGTTGCAGTGTTGAAATTCAGATTTATTGGTAGAAAACTAGTAGTTTAAAAACTCTTCAAGATTATGCAAATACTCAACAATGAGCATGGCCAGTTCAGATACAAAGGTTCACCATATTTCTCAGAAGTTGAGTAATATGTATCCAAAAGAGTGCTAGAACACATGGCCTATCTACAGTTACTCAAACCACAAAATCAATCCCAGAATGGTCTGAAATGGTGGGTGTCAAAATGGTTTTTCACTGGTTGATTTGATACGGGAGGCCCAAGGGGTCAAAAATTGCCACAAAACCTTGTTTCCCTACCCCTATATCAGTGTTCCTGAAATAATCCTCAGGATCATTTGGTGATTAGTGGGAATCTGACTTACGTGTGGTCATGTGTGACAGCACGTTTCCCTGTCTGCAGACTTTCCCCTCTGAAGCAGTAATGATCCGTGAGTCCGGCCCTGACGGCACTCTTTAGAAAGGGGCTTGGGGAAGCACAATGGCTTTCTACTGCACAGATGAGTACAATGTCCAATAGCCCCTCTTTTTAAGACACTGTTAAGGTCATGTTCAAGAAAGCATAATAAACATGTTGCCGAAGAAATGGCTAGTGTTCAGTTGTGTGCGTGTGAGTGTGTGTGTGTGTGCGTGTGTGTGTGTGTGTGTGTGTGTGTGTGTGAGTGAACTTGGCCAAACCTGATAAGTGTTATCTCAGTCAGTCTTTAGGCTCATGCTGACTCCATTAAGTCTGTTATTTACCCAATTACATTTGAATGAGTTTCTGAATCAGTCAGACGATCAGGATCACTGCTGGGGAGGATGGACCCAATGAACACACACACACACACACCACACACACATACACACACACACAATATGATGTTGAATTACCTATAATTTCCCTCTGACATTGTGTTGTATTACCCCTCTAGGAAAGACATGTTTGGGAAATGTAACTTCAGAGCAGTAGCAGTAGCAGTTGTGGAATGTTTGGGTGCGGTCTGTTCCATCTAAGGATGGAAGTAGATGGGAAAGTCTCCACTCCCAGTCAATAACCACAAACAGCTTCTGTCAGCTTGATAAATGTGAGGTTCACGAGGCAGAGTATAAGTGGGCGTGTACAAGTGAAACAAAACCTTGTGATTGGGCAGGACTTAGAACAGCACTTAGAGGGGTGTAGGGAGGAAGCAGAGTTTTCCAGAGAGAAAGAAAACTGCTGAGAAGCAGTTTGGAGGTGTAGGCTGACTTCAGAAGTGCCAAACACTCACTTTTAATCTACAACAAAAAAAAGCACCTACAGATGTTCGTGTGTGGTCAGTCTTGCTCGCTCATCAGATTGTAACGAGCTCTCTTTAAAAGTACATTTCCTTTCCATTATGAATTAAACAATGACAGCAAATGCTGTCAAAAGAGCAAAAGCGGTCATTTCATCCGCAAACTTCATCCCCCCCGACTCCTCGTTTAAAAAAAGGAAATCATTATGAGGCCAATGCACTAATCCAAATGTTAGTTTGTTTAGGCATAGCTGTCAGTTCAATTAATCCAATTGACTCCCAGCACTGTGCATATGCCAGGATAAGGAACACCCTCGGTTGGCAGACAAGCAGGCAGGCATTAGGGACTGACACACGCCTCGGTTCCAGCCAGGAACTTGATCTGAAGATAAAGTCTCATCACTTAAAGAGAAACGCCTCGGTAACACTTTGTTAAAACCATTCTCTGAGATCACACACGGCAAGCTCAATGTCCAAAAAATGAGGTACACTTTTGGCTAGGTCTGTTCATTTGCTCTGTGTGTGTGTAATTCACTTTTTTTGTGGCTACCTTGTAGAAGTGCTTCGAAGTGTTTTCGTACAGTATATCCATATTTCTTATTTTCACATGTGTATACAGTATTAAAGGTTTAAACTCAGAAGATGACCACCTTGTGACAAATGCAATACAAAGAAAGAAAAATGTGATTTAGTCCATGATCTTTATTTAAAAGGTTGACCCAGATGATGAGTACTCTTCATAGCGAGTTTTAAACCTGAGGTTGTGACGACAGGCACATGAGAACCATACAGCATTAGTCGTAGTCGTGCACACTCATTTACATTCCATAATATACCTTTTAGTTCACACTCATTTATAGTCCGTTTTGTGATTCGCTTCAGCGACACCCAGTGAAATGGAAGAGCAGCTTTTATTCTGTTTACCATACAGTTTCAGCAGCTTGTTTCAATGATGCAGGGTTGGCAGAATTTTGCCAAATTTATGTAACAGTGAAGATCATCTCTGACGTCGATAGTGAAGCTTCCGGGTTTAGGGGAGGAGAGAGGCTTCATTAGCCCTCTTGGCCAGGTCATGGAGATTGTCTCTCTGTTCCCCTCTCTCTCTCTCTCTCTCTCTCTCTCTCTCTCTCTCTCTCTCTCTCTCTCTCTCACTCTCTCGGGTCATAAGAGGTTATTAGGAGTTCACAGCACTTTACCCAATCAATCATTTTCATAATGTTTGGTTTATATTCCTGACAGCCGTTTATCTTGGGAAACTACTACTATCTTAGCACAATGGCTGCAATATGTAAGCTGGCACTACAGTGTGTTTAGAGTGCTTTGTTAGCGTGATGAGTTATTGTCTGTAACTTGCTGTTTGGCATTCTGTGTCCATTCTTAGTTTTGTTTAATTATCTATTGTGAGGCTCCCAACCGCATGGTGAAAGACTTGGCCTCGCATGCTACTTCTCGGAGACGATGATAAACAGATGGTGGTGTGTGTGTGTGTGTGTGTGTGCAGATGCATGTGTGTGTGTTTGCGCTGCGCTGTGTGTGTATGTGTGTTACGCACCTTCCCCCCAGAGGTTTGCAACCCGCATTTTCGGGGTCAAGTCCCAACAGTGCCAAGATGAAATGAAATGATTTTCATGTGTGGCTGACCTGCTGTGCTCGTGATAGAAGTAACCCCCTTTATCTCTCTGTGGTATGGTGAGCTGGACTCACTCAGCTGTTTGGACCACCTGTGTTTCTAAAGTCATTTCCTGTTGAAATGACTAATGGAAGGCAATTATGTGAGTTTCTGTGTGTGTGTGTGTGTGTGTGTGTGTGTGTGTGGTGTGTGTGTGTGTGTGTGTGTGAGAGAGAGAGCCCTAGTTACTGAGAGTTCCTTAATCAGGTGATTTAGAGCAGAGAGGGGAGGAGGAAGAGAGGGGAGGGGAGGAGAGGAAGAGCACTCATAAAGGAGAGAGGAGAGCAGGCGAGAGGAGAGTGTGCACAGTTCTTTGTGATTTGACCCCGACAGGAGAGGGCTCTAAACACAAAGCTCCTCTTTTCAACACCTGCATATTGCTGAAAGTGAAGTTCTGTCAAACTTTTCACAACCCCTTCCCGACCTCAAACAGCCCTTCTCCGGAGTCTCTGTGGAGAGACTTGACGCTGAACAGCACTAGACTTGAAATGCTTTGGGATTGGATGGCTGCCTTATCGCCTGATAGAAGTTTTGGGGTATACGCTTTCATGTTCCCTGTAGTTCTCAACTCTGGGGTGTTCGACGAACGTCAATTCCCACCTCTCTCTCTCTCTCTCTGTCTCTCTCTCTCTCTCTCTCTCTATCTCTCTCTCTCTCTCTCTCTCCCTCTCTCTCTCTGTCTGTCTCTATCTCTATCTCTCTCTCTCTCTCTCTCTCTCTCTCTCTCCCTCTCTCTCTCTGTCTGTCTCTATCTCTCTCTCTCTCTCTCTCTCTCTCTCCCTCCCTCTCTCTCTTTTCCATCGTCCTCTCGATCCCCCTCTAAATCAGGAAGGGTGCTCAAGGTTTCACAAGCTCCTTTGGGTGTGTGTGTGTGTGCCCAAAATGAAGGACATGACACAGGAAACACACAGGAGCCTGGTGGGAGAGAGGAGCACCAGGGGAAAGGCAGAAACACGTGTGTACACACACTTATGACACCACAAGGACTTAGAGAGAGTGTGTGTGTCTGTGTGTGTGTGTGGGGGGGGGGTGTGTCAGGATGGGGAAGTTGAGCCCCTTTGAACTTTAACCCCTTGTTGAAAATTGAAATACAATGAAATCCATGTGTAAAGGTGGCCTTAGTCGAGCCTGCCTGTGCTTCAATCTCCTGTCCGTGGACGGAGGGCTTGTTTTGGTGCCACGTTCATTTCTATTATGTCACTTCCTCTCCCTGGCTTTAGAGTGGACCTCTTCTATGAGGTGAAGTGCCACGGAAGCCACAGGAAGTGATTTCCTCCTCTCAGCGGGGATAGTGGATCACTGGCAGTCAGAGCAGCAAGGGTGGTGATTGGCTCAACCACCCCTCAGGAGTGTGATAGAGCAGTCGACAGAGCAGACTATGGGCTGTCTATATGTCTCTTTTCTTTCTTTCCCACTCCCTCCCTCTTTTATTTACCCCCCCCTTTCTCAAGTTGGGTAGTGTCCCAGAGGGTCATTTATATCTGTGATGCTTGTGTCTGTCATCTTTTCTTAGACATGACATGGACGCCGTCCATCCAGTGTGCCTGTAAGAGGAAAGGGCTCATTGGTTCATTGCCTAATGGAAGGGATGGGGGGGGATTAAGTAAACCTAGATAATTTACGCCTCCCCATCCCCCCGCAGGTCGTGCCCAGCTCTGAGGAGCGCTCCATGTCCACAGCCAAGCCTGCCGACACACGCCCATCCCTGTGCTTCTAATGACAAGGGCCATTTCACAGAGCCCTATTAGCCTTTTGGCTTGTGCTGGAATATAAATTCTTCCACAAAACCTATTTCTGACTTTTAGCACTGTTCCTTGGCTCTTTCTGTCCTCCTGGCAAGTTTTATCTCTCTCTGTCCCCCTCCCTCCCTCTCTCTCTGTCTTTGTCTCTCTCCCTCTCTCTTTCTCTCAGTGTGTGTGTGTGTGCGATAGCTCAGAAGGTTTATCTCGTGTGCTGTGCATGGCCCATGCCCTGGCGCAACACTGTTGCCGGTTCAGCAGATTGGGCCTGCTGACGGCAGGAGTGTGGAATGCTGCGATGGAGTGTGTGTGTGTGTGTGTGTGTGTGTGTGTGTGCGCGTGTTTCATCTCCTTTACATATGAGAGTGGTGACATTCCAGATCCATGACAGCGTAGATGCTGATGCTGCCTGTCCTGCTTGATTTAGGTTACACGTCCCTGAACTGGCCTGTGGGATCCACTGTCATGGTAACCCACCGGACGCACTGTACACTGAGACTCAACCTGGTCTCTCTCTCTCTCTCTCTCTCTCTCTCTCTCTCCCTCTCTCTGTCTCTTTTCTTTCGTTTCTCTTTTGCTCTGTCTCTTTCACGCAAAAGTGCACACGGGCACACTCAAACACACACACACACTCCGTAGCAGTGTCATTTTCAGCCTGTCTGAGCAGATGATACCGTCATCCTCACGAGTTAAGGCCAAGGGCCTTAAACAGGCACGCATTATCCATTTCATATCTCATTTTCGAGGGTTAGGCAAAGTCCCCCATGCAACACAAGGAGGCCGAGGCTCACCTAGGCATGAACGCAGGGAATGAACGAATGGCTTCTCTTAATGAAGATGTATGGAGATTCCCGCACGGTCGGTCAGCCAGCCGGCTCTATCTCCTTGGCCCAGCTCTCTCGGTGCTCTGAAGTTGGACGGATTATAACATGCCCCACGTCATCATCGCTGGGAACGAACTTTGCCGAGGGCTGTGCCCAGTCTTCACATCTCAGGGGCAGAATCAGGGCCGGTGAAAAACTCCCAAAATAAATCTTCTTTTCTTAGCTCCGAAGGAATCTTTAATGCACACTCTTAATTGGGGGTATTCGTGGATATACTGAACCGTTGCAACAGTGAACTGTTAGGGAATCGGGCTAGTAATCTGAAGCTTGCCAGATCGATTCCCAGCCGTGCCAAATTACGTTGTGTCTTTGGGCAAGGCACTTCACTCTACTGCCTCGGGGGAATGTCCCTGTACTTACCGTAAGTCGCTCTGGATAAGAGCGTCTGCTAAAATGAAAAAATTAAATAAAATGCATCTTAGCATGCAGGTATGGTCTTTCATGACATCATTTTCTAAACTTGCGCACACACTGCCAGAGATCCACTCCATGACTGAAATGTAATTGTGTTACAGGCTGCAAGTGAAACATGGCTGTTTGCAGCTACAATACTATAAAGTGTTGGAAGATTCTACACAGAAATCTGTATACAGAGCAAGTTAGAATGCTGCCCCCACCTGGTGACATGGGGCAACAGTCACTAGGGTTTTCAAGACACAAGCCTAGTTTCCCAGACATGGATTAGCCTAGTCCTAAATTAAGAGAAACATTCTATGAAGATCTGCATTGAATAGGTTTTTAGTCTCAGACTAGGCGTAATCCATGTCTGTGAAACTGGGCTATAATGTCAAACTTTCTTTGAGTTGTGCTTGATCAGTGGAATCAGATCAAATGACAATTGTATGTATTTGATCACTGAAATTAAATCAAGGAATTGGGCCGTGGCAAGGCAGCGATGATATAGATAAGAACAGTGAACTTTCAGTGATACCAGTCCACACAGACTACACTGCCTTTGTTCTGTAGTAGCTCACTCACTCCTCCTCCATGTGACACAAGCTACTCCTCAAAACACTGACTGTGTGTGTGTGTGAGTGTGTGTGTGTGTGTGTGTGTGTGTGTGGTGTGTGTGTGAGCGAGTGTGTGTGTGAGTGTGTGTGTGTGTGTGTGAGCGCGCGCGTCTAAAATAATGTCTGAGTCACAAGTGAAAAGGTTACACCACTCTCCCAGGCTTTTCACATGACTCTCACAACAGGAGCTCACAGCTTGTCTTATCAGTGTCGTAAGGGATACGGGGTGACCATCAGACGTCCTCACCAGCACTTGAACCTCATGACTCATTAAAGAGTCATCTTTTACCATATCCTCAAGTTCATCTTCAGGCTCTATGTTGATGCCAGACAGGTCACGATGCCAAAGCCACAATAAGGAAAGTGCGTGCGGTTGTGTGTATATGTGTATGATTGTGTATGTGTTTTCTCAAGACACACACACACACACAGACACACAGAGACACACAGAGACACACAGAGACACACAGACTCATAGCAAAATTCACAACAAAACAAATCTCCTTGATGTGGCACCGTAATAGAATATCGCTCAGCGAACATGTGAATATATTAGTGTCTGCTGTGTTTACCAGCCACATCTGAGAGAGATTTCTCATTCTTGGGCATACGTTTTCTAGTGTATGAATATTTCAGGCTTATTTTTTGTTATTCCACAATGAATCAAAAGAACAAGATGAGGATCCAAATTTGTGATCAAAATGACTGATGTTACTCGACAATATAATTGTCCTACTGCTTATTTTGCTGTTACCTCAAATGGCTTTGTGATACCCGCCAAGCCGTACTGCTAGTTCTAGCATGTTTGACAGCTTGATTTCTAGAATGTTTGGCAATTTCCTGTATGTATTTCAATGGTACACATGAACCTATACTAATTTTGTTGAGAGAATACAATGTATTGCTTCCTACGATGTTTGTTAATGCCATGACATGAAGTCAGACGTTCTAATATTATTGTGTTTTAGAAGATCGTTTTCTTCCTGGGAATACATTCACGGAAAGCACCTACATTCATTACAACAGCCTTACAGGATCTATTGATTATCAGATTGTGAGAAATGATCTAGTGGGCCAGCCAACAGTGTAATAAATTGAATTTATAATTTCCAAAACGAATTGGAATTAGAGCATAAATCCAGTGAGAGTGGTGAAGGACCCATGTCCCATGTCAGTACTGAAAAGACCAGAACCTGCAGAGAGACGCAGGGAGACTGTTTTCAGCCTTCTTCAAGTTGAGAATCACAGCATTGAAAATAGGCTTGTTGTTGCCGTCTAAGAGATTGTTAATGCCTTGCAGTAATTTCTGCTCTCCTCTGCAGATAAACAGCAAAGGGTATTTTATTTAAAACCCAAAGGTTTAGGGCCGATGTCTTATGGTAATATCACACTGGCCCTGCACCGGTTACATCTCTCCTCAGACTGATGTCCTAGGCCTAGGCTAGGGCATGGGGAGTCCAGTGGCCCGAGGAGCACCAGCCTTCACAGAGCAGGAGTGAGCCATCAGGCCACAGGGGGGCCCCAGAGACAGACCATAGGAATAAGGAGGGGTTGCTCCATAACATTTTACATACGACTAATGTAGAATAGTACACACTAGTACTGTAGCACTGTACACACTACCCACTACTAATATAGCACAATACAGACTACTACTGTAGCGTAGTATACACTACTACTATTGCATCATCTCAAATAAAACAAAAGTACTGCTGTTACAACTGCATTCTTCTGATGTTATTCACCTGTGCATCACCAGAACCATACAAACCCATACCAGTACCAGTGTATGACCTCTAGTGGACCAGATGACTTGTAGAAGACCAATTAATTGCTGCTTTAATTTGTTTCTATTAGCATAGACTTGCCTAGCCAAGCCTCAGGCTCGTCTTAGCCTTGTTTTGCCTGAAGCCTAGATGAAGCCTGACCCTAGATGGCTCCATAGGGGAAGACCACTTAATTACACAAATACCACAGAGGCACTCAGACCCGACAGCATTAACCTAACAATGCTGTTCCTCCTCCCTAAACACTTGCAGCCCCATGTCTCCACCAAGTCAATGAGTAACTTCCATTAACATCCCCTCGTCTTTGTTGTAGCCTAGCAACAGCCAAAAACACACAAAAGTGGATTTTACCCATGTAAATGGGATCTCTTGTCATTTTCGTCTCGGATTGAATGACTAATTGCACAGGTAAACACACTGGCTCACCAGATATTTGATCCAGCTTGCTTTCAAGAGTTTGTGGGTTCAAACTTTCACATACTTTTCCATCTTGCATTCAGATTAAATGTTGTGTCTGTGTGTGTGTGTGTGTGTGTGTGTGTGTGTGTGTGTGTGTGTGTGTGTGTATGCTAGGTTATCTGGGGCTTTGAACGTAGGCCTGTCTTTAAAGGCTGCTGTGCAAAGTACAGTACAATCAAGACTGGCTTAGAGGATGGCTGCCGCTTGGCGGCCTCCCAGCCACACTGTGTTATTAGAGGACTCTCATGTGCTTAAAGTGTACGTGCACACACACACACACACACACACACACGCACACACATGCACACGCACACACACACTTAGAAAATAAAGAAAAAAACGTTAAAAAGGAGGACGCAAAATGCGATTTTACCGTCCATGTTTACCTCCTTGTTTACAATCGCCATGGGCCTTGGTGTACTGTAGCCTACATGCTCTGTGTATGTCAGCGGGGAGTGGGCATTTGTGTCCTCATTTGGTGTGTGTGTGTGTGTGTGTGTATATACGGGCATCACTTCGTTCGGCAAACATAGCAGAGCTTAGCTGGAGGCCTGGCACAGACAGTTCTGTTCACATCCTCTTCCTTCATTGTCAAACTTGAGTTCTGAAGCCTAATCTGACATCCCTCCGCAATTAATCCTGTTTACTCACACGGCAATATCAGTGTGCGTGTGTGTGCGCGCGCGCGCTCGTGTGTACACAGACCATACTCGAGTGCATGTGCCCACGTGTGTGCGTGCGTGTGCGTGTACACGTGGATAGGTGCACACACACACACACACACCTTCTCATATATGAAGCTTAAGAATAACAATGGGACAGCCCAGAGGTTCTTAAGCAGGAGCTCTAGGTAAGGGACCTGTCCAGGGGCTGAATATAGGCCAAGCAGCTTTAGTCCCACTGCGAGTCCCCCCCCCCTTCCCCCTCCTATGTGTTGATATGATTATGTCCTATCTATCATCTATAAGATGATTGATGTCGCTCTGCCTGTCCAGATGGCTTACTAGTCTATTAGTCTGGAGCCATTATCCGATTTGGGTTGTGGGTGTTCACAACACATGACGACCCAGTCGGATCTTGCCCAGAGCAAATAAACCATCCAGTTCTCCCCTCTCCAATGACACGCAAACGTATATACACTGATAACATACTGTGCTTTGTCCTAATGGTACAGCCCAGATTGGGTGTAAACTGATATTCCTAAAGGATTGTTGGTCTGGTGGTGCGGCCCGTGTGGATTGCTGCTCATTTCTCTCCTGGGGTCTGTTTGTGTTGATCCTGTTCTCTTCATAATCCTTCCACTGGTGCACACGCTGTCTACACGCCATCCCAGAGCCGGCATCACACACGTGTATCACAGCACACACACACACACACACACACACACACACTGTACCAGCCTGTCCAAGCAGTTGTAAAGGTTGTGTGTTGGTTATTTTGTTTGTCTTCATGTCACGTGGCCGTTTGTTTGGCGTGGCAGCGTTATGGTCCCAGTTGCTCGTCCGGTTGGTTTAGAAGCTTTTGTACTTTGAGTGATTGTGTGTCATCTGTAAGTGGAAAATTACAAAAGCTATTAGAACAGTTGGAAAATAAAGTTATAATAGTTTTACTATATATATATATATAGAGAGAGTATAATTTGCAGTCTTTTCATACTTTTCTGGTTTGTGTACTAGTGTGTTTAAGAGAGAGAGTTTCTGTACATTTTTGTATGTAGGAGAGCAGATAATTCTTATTAGACACACCGATAAGAGGAAAACTCAGTTTCAAGGAGGTGGATAAGAGGAAAACTCAGTTTCAAGGAGGTGGAGTCAGTGAAAATCTATCTAGAGCTAGACTTTTGAACAGGGCTTCAATATTTCCCTTTATCCTCTCTCTCTCTCTCTCTCTCTCTCTCTCTCTCTCTCTCGCTCTCTCTCTCTCTCTCTCTCTCTCTCTCTCTGCCTCCTTTAATACTCCTTCTTTATTCATCCTGTTTTCTTCTCCCATGAAACAGTGTGGTTGCCAACAAGACACACACACACACACGCTCTGAGAAGCATGCTGTAATCCTCTCCTCTGTGCTTTTTAATTCTTTGTAAATTCCTCCGTTGCGGGGGTCATCGCGCGTGTGTGCGGGCACACATTCCTGTTTGTGTTAAGGTACGCAACTGAGCATGTGTGAGAAAGTGTGTGTTTTCCCAGTTCCCACCGGCTGGGCACAGCGGTCTTATCACATGCGCGAGGGCTAAGACCGGCGTTGCTTTCGAGCAGAGCGACGGAGGGAAGGAGAGAGAGAAGGACGGAGCGAAAGAGGGGGAGCGTGAATTTGTGGCAAACCGAGAGCGACCGAGTGGAACACGAATCCGTACGGCCGGGGGGATGACGTGAAGACACACACACACACACACACGCTCACTCTTACACATCTGGAACAGCTTCACCAGCTGCACCTGAGGAGGAAGGATCGCTTTCTTGCTCGCTCTCCCTCATGCACTCCCCCCCCACCCCCCTCTCTCTCTCTCTTTGACTCTGTGACTCCCTCTCTCCTGCATTCTCTCTCGCCCGCTCTCATCTCACTCTTTTCATCAGTCTGTGCTTTCCAGCACATCGGAACAGTTCCTGACACGGCATCGGCGCACCGCTCTGGAGAGAGAAGCCGACGGGGAGAGAGCCAAGAGGGGAACGGAGAGGACGAGGAAGACAACGAGAGAGGGAGAGAAATCCGAGGGGAGAGGAGAAGAAGAAGAAGCGCTTCCTCTGTCTTTCGAAGTGTCCACGCCGTCTCGGAGCAAAAAGGGGAAGAAGCGAGGGAGCATGGAGGATGACAGAAAGAGAGGAGTGGGAGGGAGGGAATGAGAGAGAAGTGCGCGTGAGGGAGGGGGTTGGAGAGCTGGAATGCGCTGAAGACCCAGCTGACTGTTTGCGTTTGGCCCGCCACCTCCTGCCGCTCCACAGGTTTGAGCACACAAACACACACACGCAACCGTCCACACACACACACACTCACACGCACACACACACACACTGTTTGCTTTGGAGGATGAGCCCAAGAGGCCAAGCCAGGAGAAAGAGAGAACACCTTCCAAGGGACCGTTGACTCTTCCCACCTCCTACTCCTCCTCCTCCACCCCCTCTCCTCCCCCACCCCCACCCCCTGCCTTCCCAAACGTTCCCTCCCCCAGCCCCCGCTACACCCACCTTCACCACCCCCTTGAGACTACCTGCTCCAGTCACAGCTCGTCTGCTGGGGAAGAGACACCCTTTTACACACACACACACACACTCAGTCACGCAACAAAGACCTGAGGAGACCTGGAGCATTCAGGCTTTTTCTTCGCAGCCGGTGGCAGAGACCGACTCCAAAAGACAGACAGACAGAGAAGGAGAGAGAAGAAGTGAGAGAGTTTGAACCAGGTGGATCCAACCTCTTCCACCAGGGGAACCAGGATGTCTAAAGCCTCCAGGCTGGCCAGACCCTCCTCATCCGGGACCAGCTCCAAGCTGCCCTCCCCCAGGAAGGAGAGCCCCGCTGGGGGTGGCGGGGTGGTTGTGGCAGGCAGAGCCCGGGTGGTGAGTGTGGGGGAGAAGCTGATGAGGGCGGGCAGTGACGGCGGTGGCGGCGGCGGGGGCGGGACCAGGCTGAAGGCCCCGTCGTCCACTTCACCGGCTTCTTCTGCCTCGCCGGCACCACAGGAAAAACGCCAGACCCAGACCCAGACCCAGAACCAGACCCAGGGGATGGATGTTCTGCCCCCCAGGAGCCGGATCAGTCCACCTAAAGCTTCGGCACACACACAGGCACCAATGCACAGTAAGTGGTGGACCATCGTCTGACAGCACACACACATTCACACTTGAACACTTCACTTATCAGCGGCAGTCGTCAGAATGACAGTTGTGTGAGCTTAGTAGTTATCACTCTTGAATATATTTGTACAGACCTGTGTTAGCTACATGTGTGCTTGTGACTCATCTGGTGGCTGCTAAGGTCTTTGTCAGTCAAAGCGGCCATGTTTGTTTTACTTTGGAGTTATTCTGACTACCTCATGGGTGTCACTGCCTTGCTGCTTTGAAAAAAACAAGCACATCACCTAACAACAGTATGACCCAAGTCAGGGTCCTTTTCATCTCCAAGCAGGGGGGGGTTTGACCCCGTTCTCCTCATCTTACCAGGTCATCTTCTCACTTCCTGTCTGCTCATCGTCAGCTGGTTGTTTTCGTATGACGGGGGATTAGACAGTCCCCTCCAGGCGGTGTGGTTATCAGTGATTCTGATGCCTTGTGTTCAGGCCTGGAGTGCATCCTCTTATCTGTGATCTTCTTCCTGCCCTTGGGGGCCCGGTCTAGGAGAGCAGGGGCTGGGGGTGAGAGGGAGGGAGGGATGGCCATGATAGGCTGGTTTAAGTCACGCTGTTTAGACGGCCACTGTCTCAGTGGGTTTGCAGATGAGGGCAAAAGGGTAAGGGGGCCCTGGGGAAGGGTCTTATCACCCCCACCCTTCTCTCCTGCCAACACATTCCCTACTCTGCATGGGGAATTTAAACCACCGAACCGTGGATCTAACCAAGAGATAATAAGCAACACTCGAGTGCAAAATTGACCCGAAATTTCGTATCTCCACTCAACTGTCTCAAAGTTAGGGAAAGTAAAATCCTGGCATGAGCAGATGAATATTTCATGAATTCAGTTGTGTTGTGAGCGCACCAGGTAATGAGATAGAGGCTGGTAAACTCAGGTAAACACGCCTGCTCGGCTTAGATTGACACATGGTGTGGCCGGCATGCTTAAACCCTCCCACCAATGACCTGTCAATCACAGTGTTTACCATCAATCACTCGGCTTGTCAATCCTGGACTGTCTTTCTCATTGGGTCTTGAGAGGGCATGGCTAACTACTACATCCGATTTTCAGACAGTCCAGGGGGGAAGGAGGGAGCAGAAGAGTGTTGACCAGAGGGATGCAGAGGAGTGTTTGGGTGTGGGGGGGGTCGGGGTGTGTGTGCTGGGGTGTTGTGGGTTCAGTGTGTGAGAGTCAGGCACAAGGGTGACAGAAGGAGGTCAGGAATGTGAGCAGAGCATGCTGGGAAGACCAGGTCTGGAGTCCCTGTATTGTGGAGACTGTGTGTGTGTGCTTGTGTGTGTGTGTGTCTCTCTCCACTAACTGAAGCCTATGTTTAAAATGGGCAGGTCTGCACTAGAAAAACCAGATGTCCTAATCAGAACTTCCACCAGTCTCGTCCCCTCTCTTCTCCTCTCCTCTCTATACAAACAGAGAAGTGGCCAAAACCTCTCTTTCCCTCTCCTTCTTCACCATCTTCACCTATTCATTTTCAAGTAGACCATTTTCATAATCTCTCGTACTTTCTCTTCACATCGTTCTCACTCTCACTCTCCCTTTTTCACCCTCCACATCATTCTCCCTCTCTACCTCCCTCTCTCCGTTTCTGCAGTGCCACTCAAATTCAAAACTCCCTACAGAAGAATTACTGAAACATGCCACCACCCCCACACTCACTTTCTTTCACAAAACTTTCAAACGGAATGTATGATCTGTGTGTTGTTTCAGAAGAGCTTTTGGAATCTGCAATGTTGTGTGTGTATTTATGTCTTACAAGTGTGTGCGTGTGTGTGTGTACATGTGTGTGTGCATCTGAAATGTGAGGACAGAGGAGGCAATTCTTCCTGCGTTTTCTGGGCAGTGTTTTAAAAGCTACATATGCTGAAAAACTCATTGGTTGAGATAATTTTAAGGATATTTCTTGTTTGTCGAGGGAAAGTAATTCATTGTCTTGCTAAAGTCATCAAAATAACACTAGATATTGTACAATACATTACCGCACAATGAAACACAATTTCTAGATTCATTGTTGTCACTTTAAGCTTGGTGCAAAATGTTTAAGCGTATGGTGAATATGAATGTCTGTTTTGATGGATCATTGAGTCAGCACTAGCCAGCACTAGTCACAGGACCAGGACAGGACCTGACACAGACACAGACACAGACACAGACGCTACGACATGCTGACGAGTGTCTCTCTGGTAGAACATGAGTGTCTGTGACAGGTGACATTTTTCAGTACTTGTGATCTGACAGGATATGCAACAGACATGTTCTTGGACCAAGTCATAATCCCAGAAAATGTTTTTTTTTATGTTTGGAAATGTTTCACAAATGATGTTGAATGTTGGGATCTTACCCCATTCACTCCTTCTAATGTACAGTTCCATACATGGATCTGAAACCTTGGAGTGAAACGGCATTATATCTTCAATACTTTTCAAACTTTATTGGGAATTGAGAAACAAACTACTCCGCTGTGGCTAAAACAACCCTACTATGAACTAACTTTTTTCTCCTGTTCAGCCATCTGAAAATAGCAAGAAAGAACTTTGAATGTTAAGTGAACAACTCCTTGAAATCCCCCTCTCTGGAGAGCAGAGAATCAGAGGGCGATGGAGCCTATGAGGCTAAGCTGTCCCCTATTGAAGCCAACATCTGGCAGCTAAACCTCTGGAAGAGCCCATCACTGATAAGGAGACTTGAGAGAATAATCTGTTATCAACTATCCGCTACAGTATCTCTGTCTCCCTTTTCTCCCCCCCCTATCTCCAACTGTTTCTATCATTCCCCATCTGGCCAAGTGCTTGCTTGGATCCTTTTGCCCCGTCATACCCAGAGATGTTCTCATGGTGACCTCCTGACCGGTCAAGCAGAGGTCCTCTGTAGATGCGGCACGACACAGGATCTGAAATGGAGTGTCGAGTCATGGAGACCCTAGAGAAAGAGGTGCCAGTTGTCTGATAAGTTGTTGTTACTCATCCAGCGTCAGAGCGAGCAGTACTCTCTTTGTTATCATCTTGTCTCGGATGACTCGCAGACAGCTGTTGAATGTGGGGGATTTGTCTGGACATGAATGGGAGGGTATTTGTTACATTTTCCCGTGAAGTATCTATCTCCAACGATGAGCACCAGTTCCTTTTAGAATGTGTTTGTGTGTGTGTGCGAGCGAGAGAGAGAGAGAGAGAGAGAGAGAGAGAGAAAGAGAGAGAGAGAGAAAGAGAGAGAGAGAGAGAACTTGCCTGCACTAGAAGGGGTGTGAGTAAGCCGGCCTTTGACATCAAGTGTAATGAAAGGTTCAAGACCATCCATTTGTGTAGTTGTGTTTACTTGGAATTTGTGTGTGTGTTTCATGGAGGGACTTGAAGGGCAGGCCTTGACCTGTTTTTAGTCTACGGGTTTTTGTTTTTCAGAAGCTCTCAACAGTGTTTGAAAGTCTTGTTTTGCTACAGTAATAGAGTTAACGTGTGAATTCTGGCAGATGGCAAAGTTGGTCGATGAGGCGAGGTAGAGGAGATGCCATGAAACTTGGTACCAGACTGTTTTCAAAAAAGACATGTGAAAGCACACATACGTCATCTTCGAATTTGCAGCGTTTGACTGGTTAAAGTCGCAAAAAAAGATTTCCTGAGGAATTAAAGACTAGTTTTAGGCTGTAACCTCAATCTACTAGAATGAATCACAGGGGTCAAAAAAACAGTTTTCTAAAAGAACTCTGATTTCCGCAAGTTCAGCCAGACTGTTTATGCTTTCAAAACAGATACTTCAAATAACCCACAAAAAATGCGACGTCATTAACTTTCTCTACCCGTGCACTGTTTTGACTTCAGAATGCATTTAGTTGAGTCTGAAGTCATTCTATCAACATTGTAACAGCTTAAGCATATTTTACACCGAGGTCAGCCAAAGGAGAACTGCAAACACAGTGGGTCACAGACAATAGCAGCTAATGATAAAAGCCTGCTTGCTCTTGCCTATAGCATAGAGATGGGGGGGTACATTGCCGAATATGGGAACGCTTTGAACAGAAGGAGAAACTGATTGAAAGACATCAGCCTGAAATGGTGTGGCAAGTTCAGCGAAGCGCACCTCAGATGTTGAAATGTGTGAAAGTTACTCTACTTTTCCCCCCCCAAACAACTCAAAACTCCTCAACTACTTTTTACCCCAGGAACTCATCGCCATGGCAGCAGTGGCCAACCATGTCTCCTAGGTATGTGGCTTGGCAGCTCACCTTGTGTTCTCAGGGAGCACCTGGTTAGGTGTGAGGTGTTCTGAGTCAGAGTCAGTGTTCGTGTGGGTTCAGATCCACACTGTTCAACACAAAGGTCCTTAATGCTCCATGGTGGCTGGACCCACGTCATCCACTTAGTTCAAACAGCGGACTCAGACACTCTCTTAGACATTTTCTAAAAGTAATTGAGACTTGTGAATGAGTGGATCGCCTTGTTTGGTCTACAGTGTGTCATTGTTTAAGCCTGCATTTGCAGGTTATGGATTATGGCTTCATCCTGACCTTCCAGCTTTAGTTACCTCAGGATTAAGTGTGATATATTCGTTTTTCTGGTCATGTAATATGACAAACCCTGCAATAAGCACACCCAAATATTATCCTGATCAATATCCTGATGTGGAATACTGTGTCAGGACTGACACCTGTCGAATAAGACATTTGAACTGGAACTTCGAGTTGAAATGGATAATTCACTTTTTAAACATTTACATTTTTACATTTAACTTACAACTTCAACATTAAGTAGGTACACTCGTTAGCATTTTAGCTATGCTTGCCACAGTGGCGGTCGTAGCACATTTGGCGCCCCAGGCAAGGTTTAAACACCCCCCTTTCTTTCACCTTTCACTAACTTGCTACTATCTAAGATCTCTGTTACCTCCCCAGCTAATTATTTAAGCTTTGTAACATCTCACTCCAGACGTGTTGTCACACCACTTTGTGTACGAGAGTCACGGATCTATAGGACATGTTTTCTTGCCGTTAGCGCTCATAGCTAATTCACATGAAGGGTGGTTGTGGGCGGACGCTAGGTCTCCCTTAGGTGTTCCTGCTGGCAGGGTTGACAGAGAAATCAATAGAACTCAGTCACCTCCATTCATACTCTGCCACAAGCCTACAGGCTCAACACACAAGTCTCCTTGAGACTCAGTATTGGCTCTGCTGTGCTAGACATGGGCACATTTTGTAATTAGCACAGACTACAGTCAACACAATTCTTGGATATTTTACCAAATTATTCACGTGACGAATGGCAGTTGGAATTTGTGTGTTTTTTTCTAGCCTTTACATTAGTACTTGTGCATCCGATTGTTTGTTTTGTCATTCATTTAGGCAAAAACAGAACCAATCTGTGATTATGTGGGAACATGTGTAGGAAGGGCATTACAGCCGGATGAATCGGAATTGCTCCCAAATCTGGATTGCAGCTCAGGCATCTCGTTGGGTCTAACTAGACAACACCCCCTCCCCTCTCCCCCGCCCCCCCTCCAAGACATAGCAGGATCATGATCAGAGATGGTGCAGCCACCCCGGACAGCAAGTCAAGTGACACAGCCTGGTGAGAAAGCCGAACACAAGTTGGAACACCGATGCAGAGCGTTCTACTTGTACTGTATAGTACTGTATGCCAGGGTAGCCATCATGATGTCTTCAGCCATTGCAAAGACTGGAACACGCATACTTGTGAAAATGTGTCTGCTATCTGAATATACTAGTATTTTTGCGAAACAATAATACATTTATTTTGTTAAAAAGAAAAGAAAAAGGGAACTGCTGCTACTATAGGATTTCCTTCCTTATATTTTGGACTTTTCCTTGGGTCCCGAGTCGCTTTCTGACTGTTGTTTGCATCTCCTTATCTTTGCAGTGCATACAAGACACGTACAGTGTGCCAGGTGGGTGTATAAAAGGAGTCCCCAGCACAGTGTTGACCTCCAGTGACAGTGTTGACCTTAGCTCCACAGTCATCAGTTGGTAGAGATAGGGACACCCTGGCCCCATGATGACCTCTGTGCACCAAATACCCGCCTGGTAAATCAACTCGTCTAATCCCGGAAATCACATCAACTCCAAATATTCAGCCTATGATTTATGACTTGAATGATGCCAAACGACCTCCGTGTCATCAGATCCAGGTCAACAACCCCCCAGAGCGTTTTCACTCACCGTGCTTGAACTGTGAACCCCAGGTCACCACCTGAGACACTGTGTGCCTCGGTCTGAAGCGGGATTCTAGGTCACGCTCGATAAGAGCGCACACCCCTTCCTGAGTATGGAAACAAGCACTTCCTCGGTCCATGAAGAGGAACTCTTAAAAGCATGCCTTGAGAGAGTTCTCAGGTTGACCACTGAGAAACATAAGCAGAAACGTGATCTCAACAGTGTGGGATCCTTTTTTCCTATGTCAGGTTTTTAATGTCCAAACAACAGAATAAAGATATTAGAGGGTTACTACAGGGATATTTCAAGTTAAAGAAAGTATTGCTGGTCTGTCTGTATTTTGCTCTCATGCCACTGTGTTTTACCAGAGTTGTTTGTGATGGCCGCAGCTCTATTCGTCTGTCCCAGTTTCCAGCACATTCTGATGTTTGCCTTCCCTTTTGAGCGTAGTTAGCCTGACAGTCTCTGAGCCCACAGAAAGAACAATCGGAGAGCTGCTCTCATCTGGGGCCTCGCGTACCAGGGATGAGTCTCTCATTGAGGAATCGCTGTAGTCAACTTCAAAACCATGTTAGGCTGGGCAGTGATTAACTGCTTATTTCTGTCGTATGTTTCGACAGGAAATGGGATGTTTCTAAGGCAGTACCACATTCTACAGATCCTCACTTTTACTCAGTGTGCTGAGTCATTCATGCTGGAAGTTGTGTCTGCTTGCCTTACCTTGTCTAGTAAACGCCTTCCCAGACACCTTGCCCCAGGCTATGCCAAATGGATATACTTTTAATCAGCACAAAAGCCAATGTCTGGTTTTCTACAATAGTGAGTGTTGAGTGAGCAAGATGAATTGGTTTAATTCACATCATCTCAAAGTCCTATATATTACAGCCAATTACACCGAAGATAAAACAATACGCTCTTTGACTCAAATGTTTATTTGTGAATAACTTAAATAATGACTGGCAAGAACTAAGTGAATGAAGAAGGCATTGTGTGTAATGGGCTGCTTCACCACGCCATGACAGTCAGTGATAGCATGAAATAGTAGGTTAAAGATATAAATAGTGCCAGCTGAGATAATTTACAACATGTCCAGGGGCTGATGGTTGGAGCAAGAGCCACCCATTGCACTTCTGTTTCACTGGGGCTTCACAATCGTAAAACTTTGCAGTGATCTACACCATGTGACAGGAACAGAGCAGAGGGCTGTATACATCTCTGACATGTCCTGCTATCTCTCTGTTCTTTCCCCACCTCTCTCTCTCTCTCTCTCTCTCTCTCTCTCTCTCTCTCTCTCTCTCTCTCTCTCTGTACTTGTCATTGTCTCTTTTTCTTGTTCTCCCCTCTGGTTTTGTCTCTGCTCTTGTTCAGCCAGGCCAGTTCAGGGCAGGGAAACAGATTTTGGAGACAAGGTTGAGACACTGAGCTGTCCTGACAGCCTGTCTTGTCCTGTCCTGTCCTGTGAGAGCTGGGACTTGCCAGCGTTGTCTTCATAAACCCAGATGTACTGCAGCACTGCACATCCTGTGTTGTTCTTTGTCCTGGGTGTGTCAGTACAGGTAGTTGCCAAAGAGTCTATCACTGTGTTTGTCTTACGTGTGTGTTTGAGTTTCTGTATGTGGTTGTCTGTGTGTGAGGGGGGGAAAAGAGGTATAGAGAGAGAGGCCACATGTTTTGTGTTCTGGTTTGTTTTTGTGATAGTGTGTGGTATATGCTTTACTGTTCTTCACATCCATACATGCATGCGTGTGTGTGTGAGACAGTGTGTGAGACAGTGTGTGAAAGTAAGTTAAGGAAGACTGTCTCATCATATGAAAAGGCTGTTGTGTTTACACACTGCTTATGCCACTGCTACCTGTGTAGCTGTGGAGAACACACTCACCTGTCTTTGACCTGTGACTAAGCCATTTCCTCACAGCACACACACACTGTCTTTCAAAGCAGCTTTGAAGAATGGGCAGTGGGCTTCTACTGCACGATCACGAGCAAATGATTAGACAAACAACATATGCGTCACATGTGGATTGAATAGCCTTCATCTTACAAATATCAACATGCACTTCCCATCTACAGGGCAGCAATGCTTTTGGTCTCAATGTGTGGCACCGGAATGATATGCAACCGTCGCCTCTGTTTGAGAGAGCGCGTTATTTAGCAGAGGAGCCACATCCTGGAGGAAGCTACAATTGATGAGCCAATTAGAAAGTCTTCTCAGTCTCGTCCCTTAGGAAGTGTCTGTGGTCCAGGGAGATGGCTTGTCTGGGTGATGCATCGTCTCTATTTGTCCCTCCTTCGAGTCCTGTCTGGCACGATGGCAAGATAATCCAGACGTTCTCCTCTTGTTATAGACCACTGCCTCCTGTGGCACACCACAGCTGACTAAAGGATTATTCCCACTCTGTTCCACGCTAACAGGGAGACATTCATAACAACAACACCATGCTACTCTGCCTGAGTTTTGCTGAGCTCGATTCTGACCTTGATGAGATTTGATGGTTTTATCGTCATCTAAATGTTTATACCCTGTCAGGAATCGAACCGGCAACCTTCGGAGGATTCCCTAACCGCTCAGCCATCTGACTCCCATGTTCATCATCAAGAATGAGTGAATGAGCTTGACGGGCACATGCTTATGGGTCACCTCGACCACCCCGTCCCTGTCCCTCCCCCCTCCCCAAGCTCCCAGTTGTCACAGTCAGAGTCTGTTAAGATAACTCTGATCCACAGCACAGTCATGTCTCCCTGGTGACACTGCGCTCGCTTATATAACCACAGGAGGCAGAGGAGGCATGCCACCTAATCACAATTTAGGACAGACTGTGCATTCAGCTTTCTTACTGTTTACTTATTATGTCCCCACCAAAGCCATTAGTAAAGACTGAAGTAAACATCTGGCATTATGGACCCATAATTCGTGTAAACTGTGTTGAGATGTACAGCGTTAGCGTGATGTAAGGCTTAAGACGCACTTTTTCCGGGTGTACAAGGGTACTTAGGAATGATTTGCTGGACCTGATGTTAGTTTCCTCCAGGATCACAATGACTCTTATTGAGAGACTCGTTGCTCTTGTTGGTTAGTTGTAACTGATTTAAATTTCTTGTACCCGCTGTGAAATATATTATTGGGTGTGCTTTGCCTTCGGCATGAAGCACAACCTTTGTTATCTCACATATATATTATTATTATTATTATTATTATTTTTGCCCCCCTACTCCTCGGTCAATATTTGGACTACATAGAAAACGTCGACGTCCAAAGTTTCGTCTTGGTCCCGATTGAGTTGCTATTACTTTTATGTACGTTCCGTTGCACAGTTTAGGACCATACAACGTTTTTGTGGCATAAAGTTGATTGAAGTTTGTCGGCAAAGGGTAGACTACTCAGTTATAATAGCCTACGTCACAGCGTCGGCACATGTTAGCAACGACGCATTAGATACGACCACCTGGTACCTTATCCAGCGGATGCCTCACTATAACCCAGCTGCTGGTTCATCTGCAGCATAAATGTAATTGTCAACGGTCTTTTCAGCAGGGACATATTTGCTAATTTACTAAAGGGTTATCTGTTGTAGCCTACCTACCAAGATAAGGGGACAGCAAAAATACTAGTCCGGCGGTGTACTTTAGCCACATTTCTTGCAGCAACTGAATGGTGAGATTCTCCGAGTCCTAGCTAGTACTGTAGGTGTTGTTGAGGATAGCGTTAGCTTGTTGTAGCCGTTAGCACTACCTCAGTTTGCAACCGGCTAACTTAATCTACATTTACTAGTCTAGCCAGCGAAGCAAATGTCAACTATACAGAAGAACCCTACCGAAATAAACGTACGGTACTGCAAACGATTTGTTTTAATGAGTTTTTTTTGCAACTATCTGCTTTTGGAATGTTTAGCGTAGCTCTAGTAGCCTAGAAAGCTCTAGTCTAGCTAGCTAGCTAGCTTAGCTAACGACTGGCTGTTCGTTCGTGAAGGCGCCAAAAGTGGATGGTAATACAAATAGAAAAGGTAGCGTTAGTCTACTGTACAGTAGGCTACATTAAACAGAAAATTAAAAATGTGATAACAACGTTGTGTTTTCTTCGTGTTTGTATGAATCAATTTAAATAGTTGTATGTGCTTACTTCTTTTTGCTATGCTTGCTCAGGTAATGCTAGCTAGGCATTGAGGCGTTTAATGACCAACCCAACATTCTGGGTTAAATGGTCAACCCATCTTGCTGGGTTAGTTTAACCCAACGTGTGTTCTGTCCTAACGTCACTGTGTCCAATCCCGACCGGATTTTAGCTAAAATGCCACTTCAAATATTTATTAAAATGATCGTATCACGTTTTCAGCTGATTTAATTATGTCAAGTTATGCCTTAACTTATTACCTTTCGAGCTAAATATTGTTTTAATTTTAGAGTTAGCTTTGCCTTTACTAGAGCCGGCAAAAGGACGCTGGCGCCGGTAAATTAGCCGTGCGCTACCCTTGTCCAAACCCGACCACACTTAAATCGTCGTAGTCAACATTCGTCGCTGCTGTTTTTCCAGGGATAATAACTTGATCCAGGGTCACCAAACTGACCATCAATGCTGTCAACATATCCGGGAACGTATTTATGTCCTTCAAAATAAGATATCGTATTAGGAAGTCATGAAATATGAAGCAAAAGTCAATCATATATTTAGAGACGTTAAACATTGAATGGGGTCAAAGATAACAGGACGGTTAGCAAAAGACAACTTGTGCAAATCTTTCAAAATGTGAACATTTATTTAAATACTAAACAGACTAACGAAAATACAACATTAATCTGGAAACATAAGATTTACAAGGCTAAGATTTACAATGATCCTCGTTATCCAGCTCCTCGTTAACCCACACACATGGTGTGATAGCCTACCATGTCTGGCACCATGTGTTTATCTGCCCCCCTCCCTTCCTCCCCTCTACTACAGATCGTCAGAAATTATGGTGCATTTCCGTTGGCTAGACAAAGTAGTGCTATGCTATCGTTGAAATAAACTCATATCCTAACCCATAGTAGCAGTACGATGACAATACTGAAACATTTTTCATCGTCGCCCATGCGTCGCCCGAGTGGTCTTTCGGCTTTCTCTCATCAAAGTAACTTTCCTATAGTATTTAGACATGTAAACGTCCATGTATGTTCATGAAATTTGACACAGAGATTGTTTGATATGCATAAAATAATACTACGTACACTTTGCTGGTGATCGCGGAAGATAATTCTGGAAAAAAGACCTGATACTGCCTGGTCGGGTTTGGACAATAGGAGCTTTCGGCGGTCGGAATTGGACACAGTGACGCTATATATTTAACTAGCCGCTGGGTTGGAAACGATGTTTTGGAGTGTAGACAAACTGGAATAGTATAGTCCCATAGCCTACAATTGACCCTTTCAATATAGCAAAGATGGGTGTTCATTTTTGAATCCTGTATTGTGTAAAATTACATTATGCTGATGTCTTTCTAACCCAGTGCAACATGTGCCCTTGAGAGGATTACGGAGTTGAAGAAGCAGATGCTGTCTTCCTCTTGGGCAACCAACAAGTTGTTTATATCTGAGAAGAATATATTAGAATGTACTTTCTAAGTTTCGTCCTAAACGCTGCACCTTCATGAGATTCATTTGGCCGCCTTGTCTTCCTACCTTCCTCTCATCTACAGACAGGCCAACCTCTGACTCAACATTAACCCAATTGTTTCTCATTAAATACATAGACTACATGAATTAGCGTGGTAGATAGCGAATGGGAGGTGATATGAGCGGTTGTGACACTGACACGGTAAATTCTAAAAAGTTACATTTTCCAAATATTGGTTACAAGAAATATTGAAGTCACTCATCGTTCGAATTACAGGTTCAAACATTCAAACATTCACATATCCTTTTGGTTAGTCAAGGCTATCTTTTTGTCGATTTAAATGAGTCATTTGTATATATATGTGGCCTATCAACTGGAAGCAATGTTGGTTGTATGGTTTATTACAAGTTTACTAGATTACATAAAATCAAAATGTATTTGTATAGCCCTTTTATACGCAAGCATGTCACAGAGGGCTTCACATACGCCCATAGACCTGCCTCTCAACCAACCTAAACCCTCAAGGAAGACAAGGAAAAACTCCCACAAAAACTCAATGCACATGTCAACTAATGGTTGCTCTCCAGGAATTAATAACCAGATAACGGGACGAGTTGACCAACAACCTACACAAATGTTCTTTGCTGTCTAAAAGCAATGTAAAAACACTGAGTGGTTGATATCAGTAAACACAGTGAGACTATGGGCAGCTGGGGCAGCCACAAGCACACCCTCACAATTTCCCCAGAAATTGTATGCTCTCTAGTTGTTGCTTGCTTTTCTTGCACTTTTGAGCGGCTATCTCGTTGTTGTTATGATCAATGACCTATGCACTTTTGTTAAACTCTCTCTTGGAAGTCGCTTTGGATAAAAGCGTCAGTTAAATGAATACATGTAAATGTGTTGATGTAGATGTGTACTAGCACCTCCAGCAGGACAGGTATGGGTATTGCACACTCTAGGTACCCTCCACAAATATGCAAAGTCTAACTAGAGCGGAGAGTTCCTTCGTTCAGAGTCTCCCTCCCCTGGGTGTGCACCTGATGTACCTTGAACAGTAGGTCTTCCTTGTCTGAGAGTTGCCTGAAGAAGAGTTTTATCAGGACTCAGCAAAAAAAATCTCATAGTTATCTTCAGTTTCCTAAACAGTCTAATATGATGCTACTCTTCCCACAGACTGAGCAGCTCTAATTGCATTCCCCAAACTCGAACGACTGAAGTTTGTGGGGGGTGTTGGAGACTGTTGGAATGATCGGGTTTGGAGCCTGTTGAAGTCATCCCTCAGAGATGTGAACCAGGCTGTGCAGTTGAAGCTATCGTGCCACTGACTGACTGGTTGACTGGCTGGTTGACTAAATGAATGAATGGATGGCTGACTCAATGGCTGGCTAAAAGCATTTGAGCATGGCTGTCAGCCTGAATAGAAAATACAGAGAGAAAGAGATAGGGAGAGAGAAGAGGGGGATTTGAGCTAGTGTTAGCACTCTTCTAGGGGAAGTATAAGAAACAGGGAAAATCCCAGCGTGAAATATCTTCCACTCCACAATGCTTTGGGTTATGACTTCACTATCTGATCTGTGTTATTTAAGGATTCAATGCTTTTTGAAAGCGATGGAAAATACTTCAGTGACATAATAATATGACACATTTCAGCAAGTTAACCTGAATGACAGGACTGGGGTGGAGTCTGCGTTGGCCATCGTATATGGGCAGACATTTTGTTTGTATATGGACTTAGTTTGTGTAAGAGTGTACGTTTGTATGTGGGCGCAACAGGTTGCGTGAGTCTTTCCCAAGCAAATGTTTTTTCAAATGTGTCTTTGTTTCCAAACGCCATTGTGTTCAAAGAACGGCCCTCCATTGTGCGCCCTGCAACCCTCCCAACCTCACATCTCCCTGGTATCACGAAGGCCTTAACCCTGGGGGAGAGGGTTGGAGGAGGAGATTGGTTGTGGTTTAAGAGCGTAGGGCAAATGAGATCTTCTTATCTAACATTGCCAGCCTTACATAATGTTGCAGTTCAAACAAGGCAGAAAGAATCCCGGATGAAGACTGCTGAGATTCTGACGAGCCGCAGAAAGGCATGGTGGGTGTGCGAGGCAAAGGACACCACTGTACGGCAACTGTGTTGACCCTGGAAAACATTTAGCCTTGGTTTTGTGTTTAGAGGGAGTCTATCATCCTTCTTAGAGGTGTTTTGCGTGTATGCCTTGCGTGCGGACTGTGTGTTACTTCTCGTGTGCTTGTACACACTTGTTAAGTGTGCATGGGTGTGTGCGAGGGTGACGGTGACAAAGTGTGACGATCGCAGCTCAGGGAGTGTGTGATGTTGTTATCGGGGTTGTGGAAGACAGATATCGTCACGTTGAGATCAGCCGGACCCTGACGACTCTGTATGGGTTCTCTCGAGCACGCTGACACCTCCAACCACCCTGTACTGTTATCATCCAGGCAGTCTGGCCTGGTTACCCTCCAAGATCCACACCCCTCCTCTCTTTCTCTCTATCTCTCTCTATCTCTTTCCTCCACTCACTCACTCACTCACTTTTATCTCTTACCTGTTCTCTTTCTTCCTCTCCCCCTCTATCTTTTTCTCCCTTTTCTCTCTGTCTCTCGCTCTTTCTCCAGTTTATCTCCTTGAACCGCGCACGCTGAGCCACGTCACATGATCCCAGCTGTGAAACGAGGCTTCGGTTCGAGCTCGGCGGATTCTGTCCGTCTCGATCGAAAACACCCGTTTGCCGTTTTTCGTCCTCGTCAGTATGATTACGCAGATTGTTGTTAATTTGGAGCTTGATGTAGGGATGCATGTTAACTAACTGGCCAGGAAACAGGATCAAAGACGGGGTTTTTGGTCATTAGATGTTCTAACGATGATCTCATTACAGGGAGAATCAGCCATGCCCACGAGCCCCAAGGCCTGGTCGAATTTGCATATCACCGCATGAGCTCATTATGCATAATCAAAGCCTTCGATGGCACTTGTGTTATATCTGCGCATAATGCAGCCTGACTTATGACTTTTAATAAGGCCCGACGCAGAAGGTTCTTTAAGTCAAAAGAGTCGTTTAGGAGGAATTCAAACTTCCAATGTTTCCTTGTGCATGAGGCAACTTCTCAGTTAAATACAAACACATAGGAATTATTCATTTTCTAGTGGTGTTGTGGACGTTATGACATACTTAGACAACTGGCTGGCTTAACCTCAGCTTATCATGAGCAGTCATGATTGACGGTACAGGATTTGTCACCTTAGATAATAAAACTGTGTGTGTGTGTGTCTATCTGGGCTTGTTTGTGTGTGTGCTTGTGTGTGTGTGTTCCACTATGTACATTTTGGTTCTTTCAATTATCAATTTTGCAGTAGGTGCAAGTAGGCCAGTTAATATGATGTATCACAACTAACACCATGATCAATGATTCATTGTTGATACGAGTCAAAACTAACATTTGGTTTGTTTTGGGTGGAAGTTGGCCCCGGAGTTGTAATATCTGCAGAGAAACGCTTGAATGTGCAGGGTACCACAACGACAAACATTTTAGAAAGGCGCTCGTTAAACTGTCATCTGTGTTGCCTGTTGGAAATGTCACATCCCTCTGCGGTGTCACAAAACACCAATGCGCAGCGTTCGTCGATTCATTTTTAATAACAACTGAATGCGGCTCATGAATGTTTGAACATGTTTTGCTCGTTGAGTGTGTCTGCCCTATCAGTCTCTCACAAAGCTACCTTTGAAAGAAAGCCGAATGGCTGCCAGACTGTTGTAACTATTGTAGTGGGACTGGAAAACTAACACTAAATGGCCAGCTTTCTTTCTCTGAGGCTGTTGTCCATTTCCTCAACAGTCAGGGCCTGTTCGGGGCGTTGGGGGGACTGGGCTCAAACAGCATCATGTTTCTGTTGAGACCTGTTAACTTGGTCTGTTTGGCCTTTTCCACATTTTCTTTGTGCACTGTTCCTCGATGTGTCATCATATTGTGACCGAGAAAGAAAGAGAGGCAGTAATGATGAGAAGAGAGATGACAAAAGTGAAAGAGAAGGAGAGAGAACATACACTGTATGTATACTGTGTACATAGAAAGAAAAGAGAGAGAGAGAGAGAGAGAGAGAGAGAGCAGGTGTGTGGAGGAGACGGTCTGGTGCCCCCCTCCAGGGGCATGCTGGGAGAGCAGTCCGACAGGTTCAGCGCCTGGGACATCTGGAGACAGTAGACTTTCTTTCATCCCGTCTCTCTCTCTCTCTCTCTCTCTCTCTCTCTCTCTCTCTCTCTCTCTCTCTCTGTATCATCCTCTCATGTGAGTGAAATGAAGAGAGAGAGAGTTGTGAACGGGAGTTACTCTCACGCCCCCGCGTCTTTCCTTTCCTCTCCTATGATATATAAAGTATTCGCCTCCCCTCTCGTGTCCAGCTGGACTGCCCCCCCTCCCCCCTCCCTTCTTCAGGAGTCCTCTCCTCCATCTCGCTCCAAGTCACTGTCCAGGGAGACCTCTGCCTGGCCTCATAGTGTCACAAGCGCTCCCCTGAACCCTGGCTCGCCCCCACACCTTTCACTCCATGTAACCTTCCCAGAGCTCCATCCCTGTTAACACGTGTGGTCATCATCTGTTAGGGCCACCATCAAGCCTCATTCAGAACAGGATGGCAGACACTGTCGGGATACAATCACAAATCCTGTGAGGAAGGACTAGCTGTGGTCTACTGGTCACTGTGTCCAGTTCTGCTTCAGAGGTTTGAAGTGGGTTTATTTACAGGTACTTTGGCCTACAGTTGATGGGAACACAATGTTTCTACTTGTACATTTGTTGGTACATTAAAAATACAAATAAACGATTATTTTGAAGATTCGGTATTCCGGGCTTGTTATTACAGGATTCAAATGCGGGAGCTTCCCTGAATATGTTTCCTGGACTTCCTTCCGTCTGCTCTTACCCTTGGGTATACGATGACGACGTCACTGCAGCAACCTAATCTAACCTCCGGCAAATTCCCCCAGCGATTCCCATGAAGGATTATGGGAATGGTAGAGACAGAGAGAGAAAGAGAGAGAGAGAGGCGGAAGGCAGAGAGACAGATGGACAAGCAGTCCGAGACGAGGAGAGAGAGGCAGAGGAACCCCAGCTCAGTGAGGCTATATCACTTTATCACTATATCACTCAGTTTATGCCAGCTAGTCACAGAGGCTTGGGGACGTGTGAAGTTTCTGGATGAGTGTGGAGTGGAACTACCTTGATATATTCCAAATACATTTGTTTGGACTCTTTTCTTGGGTTACTTATCAGTGTGCTGTGGTCAGTAGGGTTAAAATCTCTCTGTTTCACTGTCTCAGTGGAACACTGAAGATGTTCTGTTCGGTGTGTGGCTGGCTGGCTGGCTGGCTGGCAGAGGCTGAATAGCTTCAGGTGTTTTCTGAACCTGCTCCATCCGCTGCTTTCTTCAAGTGTAATCCATTGATTTAATGTGTGTAACCACACACACACACAACACACTTCTCTTCATTTGTTTTTGTTCTCTGTCTTTGAAGGGATTTGTGTTTTCGTATGTGTGTGTGTGTGTATGTAGACACATGTACACACACACACACACACACACCCGATGCTGTTAAGCATCCTCCTTCTTCCTCTCGTTTCCTTCCTGCTAAAAGCGCCATTAATCACTCCCTTGCTTGGAGTCAACTTCTGACACACACCAATTCCTCAATGTTCCTCAATCTAGCATAGCAGCCCCCCCCCCACCCCCACCCCCCTGGCTTGTGAGTTCAGAAGTGCTGACACACGCAAACCCCCGAGGTAGTGGCGATGCCAGAATAGTCTCTGTCTTCATGTCAAGTGTGTTCATCCAGACGTGTTCTGTAGTTCTGAGGTAGATGCCCCCTCCCCATACACACACACACACACACAGACACACACACACACACAGACACACACACACCCCAGAACACATGGTGCTCAGGCTCAATCTAAACAGTCAGATGAATGTTTCCATTGCAGATCCTGGCGTGAAGGAAACCATATCTGCTTGTGTGGTTTTCCAGACCGTCTGGTATCCTGACTGGCGCATACTGTAAGAACCCTTAAAAAAAGGATCGAGTCTCCAATCCCATTCCAGTCACAAGCCATGTGTTCTGTTCCCCTGGGCCACCAAATGTTGACCTTTACGACCTTAGGTGACAAGGCCATGCGATGACAGGCCACAGCAGATAGGAGACGCAACAAACGCCCCCTTGTAAGTGCTGTTAACTTGTCCCCTTTCACCCTTCTCCCCCCTTCTCTCTCTCCTCCTCCCCCTTCTCTCTTGTTGGGATGGTGTGGGCTGCGGCTTGGGTTAGTAACGAGAGAGGGAAGGGAGGGAGGGGACGGAGGAGGAACAGGGAGGGGGGTTTGGAGGTCTCAGTGGTGAAAAGCTCCAGCCAGACTCCCAGAGATGACGCCTATGGGTCTTGAAGGAGTCTTAAGTCTTGAGCTCACCGTCCCCCCCTCCCCCCCCAAAAAGAGAGGGGGCTGAACCTCAGCTGTGGTTTCTAACAACCAACTGTGGGACTGCAGAGAGAAAGCTGCAGTCGCCCAACCCTTTACTCAGCTCCAACCCTCCCACCCCCCCAACTCCCCCCTCCCCACCCCGCCCCCATGGAGAGGTGTGTCTTGGTAGGACAGCCCAGCAGGAAGTCCCCCACATGTTTTACTTTAACCCCCAAGTGGACCCCCTGAGCTCCCCCCCCCTCCCTACACACACACACACACAGAAACACACACCCTTTTTGTATCTTTCTCCTTCCTTCTCTCACCCGCTCCTACCCCCTCTCACTCTCCTTAGCTTTACATTGACGGGAGACAGGCTGCAGATATACTGGCGGAAGGTCACACAAACTTTACTCAAGAGGACACGCGCGCGCGCGCGGGCAGGCGTGCACATCCGTGCACGTGAAGGCTGAACAATAGCTGCTGGCTGAGGGGAGGGAGGGAGGGAGGGGGAAGAGCGTCCGTCTGCTTTCTCGGTGGGGCTGATTGGAGCTAGCGTAAACACACAGGCCAGGAAGTGTTAAAGCGAGCGAGGGGGGGGGGAGAGAGAAGAGGGGAGGAGGGGGAGAGCAGTGGAAGTGTGCAGAGCAGAAGGGAGAGGGAAGAAGTTTGGGCTGCATCAGGGAGCGTTGGTTCAGAGTCGCTCCTCTCTCTGTGTCTCTGCCGCCCGTAGTCTCATTTGTGTTCTCGGACAGACTGTATGACCAGGTGCTAGGGAGGGAGGGTGAGTAGACGTTTCTTTACACACACACACACACACACACTCTTTCTCTCACACGGACTCAGACACACACCCAAACATACTGTCTAATCCCACTAAATAGTCTAGTAGTTTGCCACAGCATGAACTATCTTTCTTTGATATGTATGACTAGTTTGCGATGTCCTAGGGATCTGTCTGTCTTGATCTATCTTCTTTTGGTTTCCAACGATTGTTTGGATTGCTGTTTTGCGGTGCAAGGAAGATAAAAGACGTGCGCGCGCGTGTCTGCGTGTGTGGATGCGGCTGTGTTTTTATAACTGTGTCCAATTAAGATCCTGGCATGTGGGTTATACCAAAGCGGCTTGCGGGTCATTTCACAAGGGGACTGGAAGTCTGAAAAAACTCGAGGCGTTTGCATCTCTCCAGCTTTATCAACACCATCTATCATTGGTCCATCCCTCTCTTTGAAAACATACCCAGAGGCTGAAGTGATGGACAGAGTTTCTTTCTTTCCGCCTGTCTGGCTTGCGATGGTTTTCACGAAGACCCTGGGCCATATTAGGAAGATAGTGGGTGATAGTGGGTGCATCAGATCTATTTCGATTTGCCCATGTATGGGTATGTTCGCTCCCTGGATCACACAGGCTTTAGAAGCCCCCCCCATCAGGGGGCAGATATTGCATTCTTCTCCTCCAAGGGGGAAGGACAGAGTCACAGGGCAGCTTGAAAGAAATGAGGATAGTCGTCCCCTCATGGCCTCGTTCCATGGAAGTACCTCACTCACCGTGATGAAAGGATTCGCAATGGTCTCGTCCGTTAGGAGAAGGCCATTCAAAACAAAGACCCATCCTTAAACTTTTAACAAAGTCAAAAATGTCTTTTTTTCCCCAAAAGTATTTGAAAAAATACTGTGGTTTCAAAAAAAAAGGAGACATTTTCCATCTGGAAGCGTTTTTGATACTTTAGGACTTGTTTGACTTTTTCCAACCATTAAGTGGATTTGCATCTGGGGTAGCTGGGTCACTTGCCCAAGTGAAAGCGGATGGAAAGATTTTGCAGACGCGTTCAAACATAAATGTTTGATATGAAACTCACTTAATGTCAAACTGGCAGTTAAGTAGGGGGTTTCTGGTGGTGGGGGGGGGGAGTCTCTCAGTATCTGGAGACCTGGAGCCATGTCCAGGATGATGGGTCAAATAAAAGTAGGAAATGACTGAGCAAAACAACTCTTGGCTCCTCTATTCATTCAAATAAATTCTGAAAAAGACCCCAAACTTCAGACTAATTTACATATGCAGTTTTTCAGAAATGAATTACGCTTCCCCGTCTTGGTTAATGCAACATCTGCTTTACACAAGACTGGCCATAGTTCAAGTTTCACTGATACACAGAAACGTTCCCTGTATGATGAGATGGTAGTGGAGAAATTAGTTGTGTTTCTTCCCCGGCAGTACGTTTCTCAAACCTGGCAACCCTGCTGAGAGGGTAGGTGAGGACTTTCAGAGCGAGGTGTGCCTCGTCTGGAAGAATGATAGGCGCACACCCTACTTCCAACAGTCCCTGTCCTCATCTGTCATCCCTGCATCCCTCTGCCAGTTTATCTGCCCTGTCTCACCCTGTCTCCCTCTCTCTCTGTGTCACCCTCTCTCTCTGTCTCTCTCGGCCTTTCCGCCTCCTCTATTTCTACATTGCTGACAGTGTGGATTGACGTCGCTGCATTTGTCTTAAGCAAACTACTGAGAAAATGTTGTAAAAAGCAAACACTACCCAGTCTGCTAAAGCCAATCTG
Source organism: Mallotus villosus (assembly GCA_903064625.1). Lineage (NCBI taxonomy): Eukaryota > Metazoa > Chordata > Actinopteri > Osmeriformes > Salangidae > Mallotus > Mallotus villosus. The sequence goes on from CAEFZP010005721.1 coordinate 335,520, forward strand.
GCTGTTTGTGTAAGTGTTAGCATATGAAAGTGCTTTAAATTTGGCAGTTTATTCACAGTCACTTTGCCAGACATTTTGGCTTCTGTAATCGCTACTGCATCGACTGTACCTGGCCCAAGCTCCATGGAAACAAAGAACCAGAGGGGACAAGGCTCGATCTCAGCCCACAGTCTAGCACCAAACTGGGCCACGTCTAGCAGCAGACGTGGATGCACGGCTCGGGTACTGGATGTCTCATATCTCTCAGTGGAAACACACCTGGCCCGTGTGGCATGTGTCCCAGCTGAGGGGTGGGAGGGAGGGGGGATCTGACCAGGTGTTCATCTAGCAAGCTGTCAACAATGTCATCCCTTATTGGGCGTTTGGCCAGAGGGGTCTGTAACATCAGCTCTCATTGGGGCCTGATCAAAGCGTAGTATGGAGGGCCTCTCTTATCAGGACACATTTGGAGTTGGAACCTGGGATGTGAAGAAACTTTCCTTGGTCAAGTTTTCTGGAACTTTTTGTGTGTCTCTGTGTGTGTGTGTGTGTATGTGTGTGTGTGTCCTTTAGCACAATGCTTCTTTTGTGCCAAGGACCATCTTGTTTATCTTTGTTTTCAGTCATCTGATTTGCAAACTTCCATCTTAAGCTGCAGACAGCGGCAAATATGCAGTGGCAAATGTTCAACAGTCCTAACCCAGGTTGTCCTCTGAGGGTTCTCTGACCTTTGAAACCTCCCGAAATAATGAATCATCAACTGGACCATTTGCATCAGTCAAGGTGATCTCCACTGATGATGCCTAGCCGAAAACCATCTTGTGGTCAATGTTAGAACCAATAGCTTTACCACAAAAGTGCTCTTAAAACCATCTTTCCGCTTTTGAACAGCAGAGTCCTATAATGCAGGCAGGGAGTTTTGGGGGTGGAGCTTCTGTTTATCACATGGTTTGGACTGGGATGTGTCTGTTTAGCTAATAACATCTTTAGTCTAATAGAGGTGGATTTGATATTAAGGGATTATTGTAGAGTTATTTTCTTAATCCATATTAATCAAAGTTCCCCCACAGCTCACTGACCTCATAGCAAACCAAATAATGTCCTTGATGGAAGTACAGAATTATTTTAAATAATCTAAATGACCCCCCCCCTTCCCCATGAAAAACACATTCATTGGCCCAAAGGGCATCATTTCCCATTTCTTTGTCGACGTAAATGAACACTTTATCTGAACACACTTCGAGCAAGCTTACAGTCAGATAAGCCATTCCCCATTTCACAAACACACTCAGAGTTGTTTTACATGTTCCACTGACTCCAACAGCTTGTCAGTCAACTCCCAGAAAGCAGCATCTTAATGACTCGCACGGAGCAAAAGTGACAAACGAGCAGAAAACAGCTGCAACGGCTTGTTTGACAAACGCACGCATCAAAACAATATCATTTGTCATCTCTCTTTTTACGTCTCAGCTCCACATTCTTAATTCCAAATCAACCCAAAGCTATAATTTGTCCCAACTAGATACCCCCAAACCAGCCAACAAACAGAAATTGAAATTGTTTCTCTTCATTCAGACAAGTCTACCCACATCATAAAACACAAGACTCTCAATGTTTCTTTAATGGTAGAGCTGTTTGGTTGACTGGAAGTGGGCGCTCAGAGAGTGGAGGAGGGACTGGTATGGACTGATGATGTGGTCTCTTTTGTCCATGGCCTCTGACAGGCTTTGGCAGAGGCTTACGTAAGCTCTCCGCGTTCTCCAGCAGTCCTGGATGTGACAGGGATTATCCATAGAGTGAAATACCACACGTCCTACAGAGCTGTGCAGGCTGAGCTCATGGAAAATCAGTGTGTGTGGGTTAGCTAGACCGATCTCAACCCTTTAATAATATATGGTATTTCCCAAAAAAGAAGAATTGTTTACAGTCACTTGAAATATGTGAATCTCTTTCGGGACACGGGCAGCCTCGGAGTCACTCACGTCTTTGTTTTCCCCTCCCGTTCTTTTCAGCAGAGACGATGACTTATGAACTCGACCTCATTGCCTCTCAAGTCATTTGCTTGACCTTCACCTCCTCCTCCCCTCCTCGCAGGGCGGAGGGGGGGGGGTAAAACAAACGTCCTCCGCCCCTAACTACGGGGAACCCCCGCACACACGCCCACAAACACACACACACACACATGCACACAAGCACACTGTCTTGACACTCTTCATTTCTGTTACCTCCCCCTTCTCTCTTTCTTTCTTTCCCTCTGTTTGTTCTTCAACTGCAAACATTTCCCCTTCTCTTCCAGACCAGACTAGTTTTCTTTATGGCCTGAGTGGTTCAGACACTTGCTTTACGCCACTGTGGAACCACACACAATGGGGCTGTCTGGTGCCTTAGGCCTTCTGCCTGTCAGTCCGTACATACACACACACACACACACGCGAACATACATGGACACACTAGGCTTTAGGACTGTCTGGACTGACACTGTATAACTTTCCTTTGTGCATCCATCGACGCCCTCTGTCAGGCTCTGTAGACAAGCAGGCTTGCAGACGCCCTCACAGACAGTGTTTGGTCAGGTCGGGAGGTCAGAACAGGCAGACCTGCACACAGCTAACCCAGGTGGTGTATTGTAGTGAAGAGTCGTCCTGTTCTGTGCCTTGCTTCAGCGTAAACGAGTGCTTAGTGTGGAGATTTGAGGTGGAGACATCAAACAGAAATGGAGATGGGGTGACTTTGGGCGACGTTGAGGGATGCAGTGTTGACTTTAAAAGCTGATCCAGGTAACCCATAAGGATAGAATGAAGGTTGTAGAGTGCCAAACGGGGCCAAGGTACAGTTTGTCCTGGGCATATGGTTCCCCTAGTGTTGAAATGAACTGGGCTTGGGATGTTACTTTGGAAGCTTTTGTACACTCTGAAGAAAGAACCATCCTGGGGAAATACTGAGCGAGGGCAGAACTTCAGTCTGGAGCCAAGCGCTACAAGGGCTAACCTCAATGACATCAGCAGAAAAGAAAAGAGAATGAGAGAGTGTGTGAAAGAGACGCAGGAGGCGTCCCTCAGATCATCTGAATTAGGGCCGGCCAAAAATTGGCTATAATCCCTTAAAGTGCCCTTCATATCAGGCGAGGATAATTGGAAAGTCCATTTGCCTTCGTCACTCTTTATCCAAGTTTCCACCGTGTTGTGCTGCCGAGAGGCAGAGCTGTCTCCGTCCCTGAGAAGACTTGTTAATTAAGCCGAGGTTAAGTTGGAATTTTGCCGGCATTAAAGCCTGCTAATCCCAATAAATATGGATGAAAATCCGCTGCGGTCGAGTTCTGCCTCGTCCTACAGCTTTGCCCCCCCCAACACCCCCACTCACCCCACCCCTCACATGTCATCTTTCCACTCGTTTGCCTTCACCCCCCTGGGACCGCTGGCTAATGACTCATTATCATTGTGATGTCACAACTCTCTCCGCCTGACTAACTGATTATCGCACTCTTCGCTTATGGATACTTTGCATGGCCATATACACACACATGTTGGATAAATATTTTCTTACGTGTGTCCTAAAGTGCTTACATTGCTGCTACTGGTGCATGAAATGTGCAGGATGTTACAGTCATGCCAAGCTTTTTCTGGGGAATGTTGAGCTACCTGAACACCAGGCCTGCCAGGGGGTTAAACGGGGCGAGCGAGAGGCGGAAGCCTCCCTTCTGTCCCGCTCTCCAGAGGGTCTGGCTGCTTCCGCGAGAACACGCCCCCCCCCGCTCTGCTTGAAGGAAAACACACAGGAGCACGTAAACACTGGAGGCTGCACCGGGATACACGGATACCGAGTCCTGAGCGATCTGTGGAGACGTAGAGACAGCTCCATCACAGCTGAAGTGTACTTTTGAGCGAGAGTTCTATGTCTGAGGCTTAATGTATGATTCAGCATGTGGATCCGGGAGGATTTAATCCCTTGCGTAAGGGAATGGGATTGTGCCTGACTGTGACCATCCTCCACTGCTCTGTTCGGAACATGAGTTTTGGCAGATATGATGACTCAAACCAAAGCATTATCCCAGTGAGGGTTCTGTCCTCTGACACGAGGGGGATGAAGGCTTGCTTCTGCCATGTTCATGTCACCAAAGGAATGGTCTCCCTTTCGAAGTCTTCCAAGTGACGCATGAAAAAACTTAACGCTGAAGAAGGTCCTGCTCGTCTGACATTGAGGAAGTGAGGAATTAGAGAAGGATGAAAATCAGGTGATGAAAACAAGAGAGACGAAGTCTCGATGATATTTCTTTTCTTCATCCACCCGTCTGCCCTCTACCTCTTCCTAACCCACACTGCACCTCTGAGTCCCAGAATGCATTGCTTGTCCACCCGAAACTCCCCTACAGAGTTATGAACACACCCTCTTGTAAAACGTAGCAATTTGAGAGCGGAAATGTATTTTCCTCTCTTATTTTCCCCACTCGTAATTCCAAACGTTGTTTTTCCTCAGTGTGATCCTCAGTCTGGCTGGGATGTGCAATGATGATCTTGAACCCTGCACGTTCGGCTGAAATCAATTGACTCATTTTGTGTTTGCGGTACTCTTACTTGATAAAATCCTTTTCTTTAAGTAATCGAAGCAATAAAACGTGTTTGAGATTCATTCAATTAATTCTGAAGAAAAACATTATCCCTAATGAAAAAACGATGCGGTAATGGAAGAAACCCCATTGATGCTTAACCCGGTGGAACAGATTGGATATATTTGACTCAATGTCCTGAGGCCCTCTGTCAGGAAGAAGGAGAGCTTGCAGGGTGGAGGGATTCATGGGTTTCAGTCACTGACTTTTTTGTTGCGGCCGCCATCTTGAGGACGAATTCGAACCTCTCCTCGGGTCTCCTCAGTGAGAATGGATGGTACTGTCCGGTGGGGTCACACATTTTTCTTTTTTGGGTCACACATTCTGTGACCGTCAGAAATGGTGACCTGTGTGGTACTGGCTCGTGAGATCAAAATCTGAAAACATGGGTCCAGATTAGTGTGAAGGGATGACATAACTACCCCAAACCATCTTTCAAAGTTTGAACTCCTTTGGGGAGCAGTTACGGTGGGGTCACACCTCAGAAGACAAGGTCGCAGAACATTCCACTGCATTCTATGGACCAAACCTTTCCATGGCTTTGTATAAAGGCAGGAAGCTAGAGGAAGTGGTCCAAAAAAACGTAAACAGTCTTGGTGGGACGCAAAGACTCACGTGCACACACACACACACAGACACGCACACACACATGCAACACACAAACACACTTTCCTGCTTTCTCAGGTCTTTTGTTCCACTTTTCCTCCCATCTGGTTCTCCTTCCAGGGGGGGAAGTGTGTGTTCCTCCTCTTCCCCCTGTCGGGGAAGCAACAAGGCCCTGTTTAATCTCGGCAGTAAGGCACTAGACCGCCCAAGCCACATGCTAAACCCATTCAGTTGTGGACAGGCCTGCGGTCGACCACGAGAGGACCGCAAATAACTGTCCAGGTCAAACTGGTGCATTGAACAGGGTCAACTTTTTTCTTTGAAAAATATATATTTTTGTCATTTTTCAGCTTTATTGTGACAGTGACAGTGGAAAGAGATGTAGAGGGGAGAGAGATGACCACGAAATGACGTCAAATAACTGTCCAGGTTGCCCGGGCTGGACTCAAACCCAGGCCCCTCACGTCAAGGCCTTGTGGTACAGCTCTACTCGGTTAGCCACTGAGGCACTCATCAAAACAGGGTCAGGATTATAAAAACTGAGTGAACCTTTGCTTGGAAGAGGTAAAGTGGTGTGTGGTGTGTGTGTGTGTCTACAGTTTGTGCGTGTGTGTGTGTGGTGTGCACGTGTGATAACCATTGATTAACCCTCCTCTCACCACAAACCCAGAGAGCAGTCGACCCAGGGGGTGACCCCAGCAACAGCCTAAATACCATGCTGTCCCCCCCCAGAGAACATCACGCCCACTCACTGAACCAACCACAATGACCATGACCGTGTTCAATGAAAGACAGGGGCAATCTGTCTCATATTTCAACTCACAAACACGGATATAAATCCGCATTAACCCCTGTCAGTCTATATCGAACCCTTGGTCTACCAACAGACACTCAATATCTATTACTGTTGGGCAGGCCACTGTCACAGACAGAAGGACTCTCTTTAATACTTAGACCCTTTGTGTGTGTGTGTGTCTGTGGGTGTGTGTGTGTTTGTGTGTGTGTGTGTGCGCGCATGCTGGGTTGATCTGTGTGTCCGTGACGGCTCTGTGATTAATGGCGCTCCCTGTGAGACACATTATGAGTTCATCACAGCTACGTTCTCACTCTAAATTTACCAAGACTGCATCCATAATATATGGCTTCCTGCCCAGGCATTGATGAGCCCCAATTAGAATGGCTCAATACTGACTGATTTCGATGCTAAGCTACAGTCCACGTGTCCAGCTCGAGTCGTAGCGAATATTCATGGCCGATAAGAAGCACACTCCATACGGAAGCGGACATGTAAAACTGTGTGTTTGTTCCGATGGATTATGTTGTTGTGTGTGTGGGTGTGTGTGGGTCTGTGTGTGTGGAGTCTGGACGTAGCGTGGTTATGTAGTACGTATTACCAGTGGGCTGGTCAGCTGGGTGCTGTGCTGTTGTGACGCTCGGTGATGAGGGCAGAGTTCCTCTGCTAATCCCTCTGGAGCTTTGGCTGTCCTCCCCTGGACACACACACACACACACTCTAGTGTGATTAAAATCTAGATACGGCTGTCCACTCCTAAAATATGAAATAACCTCGAAAAAATGGATTGGGACTGGGAAACATGTTTTCCCAAATCCTGTGGATGGAACTTGCTTAGCAACCATCCTTGCCATGTGTGTGTGTTTCCATGTGTTTTGATTTGTGTTTCCATTTGTTTCTATTTATCTGTGTGTGTGTATGTGTGTGTGTCTGAGTGGGTTGTTTCTCTGCTAGTCCAAATGGAGACGGCCTAAGATTTATCTCTGGGTAGAATCACTGTAGAATCTTTGGTTTCCGTGGTTTCCTTCCTGGGCCCAGCCCTATGGGAGATAATGATGATCTCTGGACAATCGTCTAATTAGACCAGCAGAACAGAGATAGAATACCTCCCTCTCTCTCTCTCTCTCTCTCTCTCTCTCTCTCTCTCTCTCTCTCTCTCTCTCTCTCTGTATATCTGCCAACCAACTCTCCCTGTCTGACTTCTTCTGTGTGTCCCTGTCTCCCTCTTTCTCATTTTGTGTCTCTCTCCCTTGCTCGCTCAAGCTCTGTTTTTCATTTTGGGGAGAAAGAATTGGTAGAGGAGAAACGAGAGATGGAGGGGAAAGTAGGAGGAAGGGTGAGGATGGGAAAGTGGGGTGCTGCTCCAGTGTGTGAGAGGGCCCTGCCTGGATGACATCAGCGGCATGCCTTGGCTCTGATGACATCGCTTGCTGACGAAAGGGGGTCCGCCTTGGGATGATGTCACCGGCAGCCAATCACACATCCAGCTCTGGCCCGTGTGGTCTGCGCTAGCCCCCGTGCTCCGGGGTTTGAAGCAGCTCTCACTCTCCGGAAAGCTTCCTCCTTCTTTTGTGCGGGTTATTTTTAGCCTCTAATTCAAACATGGATTCTATTTGAGATCCCCCCCCCCACACACACACACACACACCGTTGACTGTCTCCTTGCATCGTCACCAACACACGCAAAAACACACACACAAAAATACATTCAGAAAGAGGTACTGGAGAACTGACACATCTCCCACAGAGCGTGTAATGCAGTAAATATGTCTCTAAGGCAGTTAGCATTTATCTAACTCAATAACACAGCTCAAATCTGCCGTTTCACTCCCCAAAATAAGTCTCTTTGCTCCACCTTGTTTGGTGGGGCTGAGAACATAGCTGAGAATACGTTTTAAAACTCTTGAGGGCAGGAGACTCAGGAATTCTGCAGTCCTTTAGATATGAATTTAGAGTTAGCTTAGCATCAGTTCATGTAGTTGTAGAGGGAACTTGCTTCCTCACTCCTCCCTCTCCTCTGTCCTCTCTTCTGAGACATTGGTTTCTCTCTCCTCCTTTATCCTCTCCTCTCTCTTCTCCTCTGTCATCTTTCTCCTCATCCCTCTCTCCATGTTATCTCTCTCCTCCTCTCTCATCTCCCCTTTCTTCTGTCCTCTCTCCTCTCTTCATCCTTCTCTTGTCTGTCCTCTCTATCCTTCCTTCTCTCCTTCCTTCTCTCCTTCCCTCTCTCTTCCCTCTCTCCTGAGACGTTGGTCTGTTCCCTCTCTCCTATCTTCTCCTGGGAGACCTTAATGTTCTTTGTAGCTGTGATTCTTCTAAGATGTTCTTCCATTGCTGTCCTGTCGTAACAGGCGCCTCGTTAAGTAGTTATCGACTGTAGTTAGGTTGGTGCCGTGCTTCATGTTGCTAAATTATTGAGCGTCCCACCTGATTACAGGAGTTTCATTGCAGAAAGTAGGAGCTGTCTAGACTGGTGGGTAAGGCTTTCACATCACTCCACTGCCCCAGCCATTCACTCTGGGTTCAGACGTCCTGACTGGAACCAGCTCCATTACTATTGATATCTTGTTTAACCCTGTTCTTGTTAATAGATCGAAAATAAATATAATTGCATGAGTGGAACATATCTTATTGTGTATGGCAGATGGTGGATGGAATGAGTCCACACTAGGGTGGACACAGTGTCTGTGTACAGAACAGTCTATGGACTTGAAGTCTGTTTGTCCACGATGTGGCCTCCGTCTGTGTTGGTCTGGAGGGTGCACAGTCCCCCCTCCACTGGAGCTGGGCATGCTGCCATGGACCTCAACCCCCCCCTCCCCCTACCAGTACCCCCCCACGCATTCACACTCGGGCATGGCCCACACACACACAAACACATACATTCAAACACACACTTGGGCCCAGTCCATACACACACACACACACACACACACTTGGGTACAGTCCACACATGCATACTGGGGGTTTCACAGTTTGCTGGTGAGACAGTAGCTCCAGTGTTCTCAGATAGCCCCTCTCCACCCTCCCTCCACCCCCCCCTCCAGCCCACCCCCCCATCACCTTACAGCACAGCTCAACCTGCATCACTTATCAGCCCAGCCCCAGCAGCAGTGACCCTGAGGGGACACACAGACTCCCCACACGATCACCAAACATCCACCTCTCCCGGTGGAGCAAAGGAAGTGTACTGAGAAGTCGCTAGACTGAAGTGTCAAACCCATCTCTCGTTCACCCTCCTACAATGGGGTCAGTACAGTTTTTTTGGTGCCTCTTCTCAAGTCTGCCGTGCACACTGCTGAGGGGGTTGGGCTGGGGGAGGGATCTGTCCAAACAGCAGACAAGTTTCTTCCTTCCCCCAAACACAGCCAGGTAGACTGGGGCTCAGCCTGCCGTGTGTCTCACTGCCGATGGCTACGGTGACTCGGGTGATTGGTGGAGGACAGTGAGTCGGCTGCATGGCTGGGACTGTGGCAGTGTTGGCTCCTCTGAGAGCCTGGCTTGTTGATAAGATGTCTTGTTGTGTTCCCTCGGCTGGGTCTGTAGCCAGCAGCACCGCCAGCGGCAAGAGAGAGAGACGGAGGGAGGAAGAGAGAGGATCAAGAGAAGCAAGGGACGGAGAGAGACAGAGAAACTCAGGGGGCTGGAGTGAAGGATAGAGAAGAGAGCGGGCGGGCGGGCAGGCGGGTGTGTGAGTGAATGAGGGAGGGAGTGAGCGAAAATACAGTGGTATAGAACGAGAGAGAGAGAAGACAGAGCAAATGAAATTGCAAGGTGTGCGGGAGAGAGAGAGAAGAATAAAGAAACCAGACTGAGGGCGAAAGAGAGTGAGGAGGGATATGAAGATTGCTGATGTGCGGGAGGGAGAGAGGGAGGAGGGATAGAGAGAAAGAGAGAGAGACAGAGAGAGAGCGAGAGAGGGAAGGAAGGAAGGAAGGAAGGAAGGAAGGAAGGAAGGAAGGAAGGAAGGAAGGAAGGAAGGAAGGAAGGAAGGAAGGAAGGAAGGAAGGAAGGAAGGAAGGAAGGAAGGAAGGAAGGAAGGAAGGAAGGAAGGAAGGAAGTGTAAAGAGGTAGGCGGAATAGCAGGAAGAAAAGAGGTCTGAACGTGTGACTGGCTGGAAAGTCAGGAACCTAAGCTGCTTATCACCATGGAGAGAGCCAATTGCAGAGCAATCACTTTTTAATGAACCTGTGCAAGATCAAGCCATATTGAAATTCACATTCGGTAGTCAACAGATTTGCATGCTCCTGCATGAACAAACCCTCTGCTTAATGCACACCAGCATGGGGACATGTCTTCATTGTTATGTGCTAAGCTTATTAGCATCGTTTTTTCCCATCAGTGTATGTGTTTGTTTGTCCTCTTTCTGTCTCCTCGTGTGATTTTCATGAGCCGTGGAGACATCTCAGTTACTTCATATTTCACTATGTATTTATGCAAACCTCTCACGAGTGGAAAGATAAAAAGTGAGGGAAAGCGAGAGATAAAGGGAGGGAGAGAGAGAGAGAGAGTGAACACCTGACCAAAAAAAGATAACAGATGCCTTATCAACAAGAGCAAACTGTTCTTCTTGGACAGCATACAACATGGTTCCTCCTATCTGTGACCTGATCCCACCACCGTACCGGAACTGTCACACAACTCTGCTGTCCAGAATGAGAAGGACAAACATATTCACAGAGCGTTTGAGCCCACGATCAGACAGAAAGATCTGTTAGCCTATCATCCTCCAGCCAATCATAGGCAAGGACAGGGGGGGGGCCTGGATGGACTTTGATGAAGAAGAAAAAAAGAATACATTGGCCACATCACAGGCAGTTGCTGGAGTTTCGTTTTGGCTCAGACACGGAATCACCAGACCCATTACACAATCTGTTGTCTTGTCTTGGTGAAAACTCTTCAAGTGCATAGGTAATTGGTCAATTGGAGTGTGAATAAGTTAGGCCTTAATCGTTTTCTCCTTATGGATGACAGTGTTTTGTACCGGGGAGACCAGAAGACGCATGGATGCTTGTGAGCAGGTTCTGTAGGTCAGTGCCCAGCCCTCTGTGACTCATATCCCCAGGAATGGCTCCTCTTGCCAGGGGAGGGAATGATGGAGTCGCCCCCCCCCTCCGTCTTTGTTTCTTCCTTTCTTTCTCTCTCTTGGCTGGATTCTGCAGCTGCCCCCAGACTACTCCCCTCTCCTCCCACTACCCGTCTCCGCCCCTCGTGTAATGATGCTACCAGTCTCGCCGTTGGCCAGGAGACGGTTGCCTCTGACGAGGTTGCCTGGGTCAACGTTAAAGAGGTTCCCAAGTGGGGGTTTGGATATGCCAAGGGTAGGGCAGACAGGGGTGCACTGAAGAGGTGTGTGTTTTTGACGGAGGGGTTAATATGCATACTATGCTATGGCAGTCATGTCACACATTGACTACAGACACGCTTTTCATTAGGCAAGACTCAGTGACTCCGTTAATGCACAACTAAGAGCGATTCCTGGAGAAACTGCTGTGAGGAGGAAATGAGACGCACGCACCGTCAAACACACACCGTCTCACACACATACACCCAAACACACACACTTTCCCACACACACACACACACACACTCAGTCCCTCACACTTACACATGCACATGCCCTTTTCCCAACTTTCTCACTCTCTCCCATTTTCGATACCGTCACTCAGATTGTCTTCGATACGATCTTCCATGAAGTGCTAGAATATGCCAAACAGCTCCCCCTTGTGTACGGCAGTAAAACACCACATCATGCATTAGCACTTTTTGCAGTTCACACAATTTCAAAAATCATGAGGAAAATCTTCATTTGACATGAAAGGTTTTATTTCATTCAGAATGTCAGATTAGAACTTCCAGAAAAAGAAGGTTTTGAGAGACAGACAGTTGGGCTCATTCATGTCATCCAGATAGTCAGAGAGTCAGCTGCCTGCCTTTCACTGCACAGCATGCTGTTTAGACTCACTGTTTACATCCAAACTTGAAGTGCGGGAAAAGGGAGGAGATATCGAAGAGGGGTAGTGGGGATTGATCAGTAAAGATCTTTGCAGGGCGCACAAGAGAACTGATTGAATATCATCTGAAGAGATTTAGGGGCTTCACACGCAGTCGTGTTTGTCCTTCGCTGAAACACGGTGCCAGGCTCTGATATGATCTGCTTTGTATGAACACACGAGACGTGAGTTACTGCATGGGCCTAAGATGAGGCCTAAACCAGAGGAAATCCAACCTGTTTGCTCAACTTTATTGAACTTGCAGTTCCTTCTCAATCCTTGGCAGAATATTGAGTTAAGACAGTATTTACTGGGCCTGAACAAGCCGCTCTGGTGGGAGGAGAGCAGCAGTCACATGCAGTTGAGTGTGTCGTACATTTAGCTAAAAGGCCTTACTGGCATATGGAAGCCCATTATGTTGTATTCATTTGAAGATTCATTAGCTGGATTTCCTCAAACACATGCACATTCATGCATGCCCACAAACATACACCCTTGCACACACACTTATGCACACACATGCATACACACAAACACACACACACACACACACACTTGCATGAACACACACACACACACGCACACTCATGCACACACACACAGTTTTACTACATCCAAGTTCATATCTTTTGGCCACCTGCCTATCCAGGCCAGCAGGCATTTCTGTGTTTATTGAAGACTTCCTGACATACAGCAGAGAGCAGCTGATAGACTGGGCTGCATCTCCTGGACTCTGTGTGTGTGTTTGTGCGTGTGTGTGTGTGTGTGTGTGTGTGTGTGTGTGTGTGTGTGTGTGTGTGTGTGGGTGTGTTTGTGTGTGTGTGTGTGCTCGTGTGGCAGGTTTGACACTGGGCAGATGCTGTTGTGTTCATGTCAGGACAGGACAAACACTTGTCATTAACACAAACACACAACAGCTGGAGAGAGAGAGAGAAAGAGAGAGAGAGAGAGAGAGAGAGAGAGAGAGAGGAAGGCTTGGTATCCTGGATGAGGAAGTGTGATCTTTCTTTCTATTTTCTAGTAAAAACCAAACTGGCAACGCTCCATCATGATACTCCCGGTATTGACGTGCTGCATTGGCAGAGACTGTGGTGGTGGTTCCCAGGCTAACGTTCTGGAACCACATTCCCCTTACAGTACAGTATCTGCAGGGGAGGGGGGTGATGATAAGGACACCCTGCCAGTAAGCCAAGCAGACAGATTGGAGCTTGAGAAAAGTTGAAAACGTGTGCAGTTGCTGAGACTGCGGTGTGTGATTGTGGATAACGAGGCCTAGACAGAGTTCTGAAGGCCAGGGCCAAGCCCTGAGTGACTCACCGCCCCAGGAATGGAGGATGGAGGAAAAGAGAGGTATCGTCAGCCCCCCCCCCACCCCCACCCCCGTTCCTCACACACACCCACAGATTTGTGTTGTTTCATTGTCTTGCCTGTATGGTATTTGTGCATGAGACCGTAAAGTGTATTTATGTCTTTGACATGCATAAAGTGAAACAGATACTATGGGTGGACAGGGATTTGTGGGCCAAACCTTTCCTGTGTGTGTGTGTGTGTGTGTGTGTGTGTGTGTGTGTGTGTGTGTGTGTGTGTGTGTGTGTGTGTGTGTGTGTGTGTGTGTGTGTGTGTGTGTGTGTGTGGGTGTGTGTGTGTGTGTGTGTGTGTGTGTGTGTGTGTGTGTGTGTGTGTGTGTGTGTGTGTGTGTGTATGCGTGCGTGTATACCGGTGTGTATGCGGGTGTGTGTCAGGTTTCGTGTGAAGTATGTGACCAGGCTGCATTGTGAGCGTATTAAGCGCTGCTTTCAGAGGGTTGACGGAGCCGGCGAGGAGCGGCTTTATCCTGGAGATCAGCAATCAGGGAGAGGTGAATGGACAAATCAGCTCTCTCTCTCTCTGTGAGCTGTTGCCAGGTCACCTCCACACACACACACACACACACACAGACAAAAACACACACACACAGACAGACATAGACACACACACACAGACACACAGAGACAGACAAACACAGACACACACAGACCTGTGACAGCTAACTGCCTCACTCAGAGCATGGCTCCGGCAGTGGTCGTAGGAGGGTTTAGTGAGGGCTTGAGTTGGAGGAAGGTAACTGGGTTTAGTGAAGGCCATGGAGTCAGATGCTCTGGGATGGGAGGGCTGAGGAGAATACAAAGGCTACTCTATGTCCTGGACTGAGGACTGAGTGTGTGTGTGTGTGTGTGTAAGCAAGTTTGTGGACGCATTGTGCCAGTGTTTTTTTATGCAAACCATACCAAAAAAACAACATCCCTTGCTAGGAAAAATCGAAATATTTCATTTCCACATCGCCCACTGCTCCAGTGTGCCAAACACTTTCATACCAAACGTACAAACTGTTCCCTCCCCAACAGGCCATCCGTAGGGGAGTGTCTTCCATGTCTGTGTATTGGTATTCACAGTATCATAATATCACTCTGTGAGCTTTGCTTTTACAGCACACAGCAGGCCTTTGTCTGGCCACATGCTTATATGAGAGAGTGATAGTGGGAGAGAGAGGGTCAGATAAAGAGGGAGGGAGAGCTCGCATACATTCCTCCATAAATAAATGACAAACGCTGCGTAACTGGAGACAACAATGGTCCTTCGACGGCCTCTTAACGAGACCTGGGACGTCCAATGACGAGTGGTATCTTGTTATGTCTAGAACCTTCCACGCCAGGAACTTCTCACAGAGGAACCGCATCGAAAGCAGAAAGAGATTGTTTATTTAACGACTTCCGTAATGTCTTTACTGTCGATTATCTGCGGTACATTGATCGCATCACTCATCAGTCTAATGATACAGTGACAACTAGATTACCCACGAGGCTTCGAAAACAAGTGGTCTATGTTTTCTTTGGACAAATCCATTTACCAAACACTTGCAACTGGCAGAATGGTAATGGGCTCATTTTGAGGGCCTTCCCAGAGGCACGTCATTAAAATGTTTCAACGTGAAATCTTTGTCTGGCTACGTGTCGCGCTAGCATGTTGTCTATCAGTCTGTCCGTGTATCAGACAACCTAGCACTCCCTCTGTCTAGCTAGCTTTACGCCTGACTGGCCGGCTGACTAACAGTCTGGGAGAGTGGGTGTGCGAGGGAGCCGCCGCTACGTCCATATGTGGGACATTATCGTCCAGCTGGATCCAGTGCGTTTGCTCACTTTCTGACCCCACCACTTTCAATTACATGGTCCACAAGGCTGCAGACTGATCTCCCCACGTTCCCTGTGAAGATATTCAAATCGTGCAGGAAATACGATGAACAAAAGCATGCTTGGGTTCCATCACCAGCTGGAGAGGAGTTTGCACAGCGTGCAGCGCAATACTGCTGGGTTTGCGCAACGTCGAGTCATAAGTCAATCAGTCAACACTGATGTCAGCTGACGTTTATGAAAAAGCATGTTCTTTCTCCCCGAACAGTTCAGGCATGACCTAATTGAACAGCATGTTGTTGAGTGAAGTATTGTTTTGTGAAACTTTGCTAAACATACAGTAGCCCCTGTGCAACCTATTTATTTGTAAGGGATATACCTGGCGTGCTGGTGCTGTCCTGGCTGTGCTGTGTGCTGAGGACTCAGGCTATACCTGGCTGGCTGGTGCTGTCCTGGCTGTGTGCTGAGGACTCAGGCTATACCTGGCTGGCTGGTGCTGTCCTGGCTGTGTTGTGTGCTGAGGACTCAGGAGCAGTCTGAAGGCGGTTCAGAATGGGCTGTGACACATGTTTGGAGGAATGTCCAACTCTGTGGGCCTTTCAATGGGGTTTCATCAGGGACTAGCTGGAGGGAGAAGCATGCTAAAGCTAACTGATAATAACCAGAGGGGGGAGGTTGCATGGTTCTGTTACTACATGCATCAGCGTGTGTGTGTTTACAGGGTCTGTCATATAGGCCAACATGCTTGGCAGTCACCTGATGGTCTGGTGCCCCAGGTTTCCCACAACAAATGTTGTCCCACAGCTGCCACGACCCTGCTTGTAGATATGAAAATGTGTACACACACACACGCACACACACACACACACACACACACACACACACACACACACACACTCTCTCACGGGCTTCCCAGAGAAGGCAGAAGCACAGTCACTAACCCTTAGGGTTGTTGTTCTGTGTCCCGGAATGCAGTTTACTTTCTAAATCCCCCACCAGCCCCCGGCCCCACCGGCCTCCCCTTGAGGCTGGGGTTGGGCAGGTTTGGGGGGTTGGGCCGCCGTGTCAGTAACCTCCGTCCCCTTTCCACGTGAGCCCAGGCTGGAATTTCGAAGCCCCAGCAGTTATCAGTGTTCCCACTCAGTTGTCCTGTCCCTCTCTCACGGCACGTCTGCCTGTTGCTCTCGGCCCGCACGGAGCCCATCGACATGGAGGAAAGGATAGGAGAGGAGGGTGGAGGAAGCACCCCAGTGGAAGGTAATCTGGGACTGACCCCCAACCCGAATTCGACTTGTGTGTGAAATGTTTTAGGCCATTTGAAGTGTTTTCTCTCCGTCTCTCTCTCCTCTTACCATGGATAGGCTAAGTTAGTTAATGCAGAGAGCTGCAGAGAGAGAGAGAGAGCCTGAATGACCGTGTTTGGGAGGTTAAAAATAGGACCTGCAAGTACGCCAACCATGCTGTGGCAGTAAACTTGAGAGGGAGGTGGGGGGGGGGTCTTTGAAATGACACTGCAGCTCCTCTCTATGTTCTCAGACACCTTAGGCCCCCTCCACAGTGCTTGGATGTAATCCAGACAGCCTCCTGCTCTGTGTGTCATAGTGCGGGTGAATAATGTATATACAATTGTTTTTTATTCTCTCCTTTCAACAATGGTTTCCCCTGGCTCTTGACATGCCATTGTGCCCATATACATCCTGAAGGAACCCATAGGAGATGGAAATCAACTGGATATCATCTGTGTGTCTCTTCAGACATTGTTGGCTGGTGTATAATGATTTTCAGCATTTACGATCATTCGAGAGGAAAGCTATTTTAATATTAGTGCACTTTTCGAGGACCGCTTTCCAACCTTTTGAAAGGATTTCCTCAAGCGAATGGCACGGCCCACCAAATAGGTGCTTAGGTGGTGAACCGTCACCTGAAGACGCTGTCTGCAAGTCTCTGTCGGCTGGCCACACAGATAGGTGTGCAGAGCGGCCAAATTGCTTTAGGGTTGCCAGGTTGGGTGGTTTTTCTTATTAGCTTCTGAACGCTACCCGTAGACATCATAGCAGACCTGGCGCCTGCAAAACAACACTGCTTTATCGTTTGAATTGTCACACTTCCCTGGTTCTCCTCTCTCTCTTTCCCATCTCCTCTCCTCCTGCACTCCGACAGCCTGGAAGAATTACAGCGGGGGGTGAAAAGGGACGTGTCAGCGGGTAACACACAGCTTTGTGGGATAGGCCTCCCCCCAGAACACACACACACACACACGGCCTTTCACCTGAGCAGGAAGTTGATTTGTGGTGTTAAAGCAAGGATTCCCACAGGGTTACATTGATTTATAACAGTGAAATGGCGTGTTGAGAGCTTGAGGTGTTTCAGGGGAAACACTTTTAGTAATACCACTCAGTGATAGCATACTATAAAGAGCTACATCCACAGGTTTACAGACCTATTGGTTCTGTTGTAACAGTGGGGACTGGTTGTATGTTTGCTTCATTGCCACACATCTGCCACTTGGCATAACTCCCACGTGTTTTATGTAGATATCATCTTGTTGATTGGACACATGGTCCCCGTTTCCTTGGGAACCCATAAATCTCCAGGAAGAACTCTCAGAACTTCTTCCAGTGTGGGCCTGTTCCGCGAGAAGCCGCCCATTGCCATGGAGAGCTTATTAAAACATCCTCTCTGCACTAATGAACGACGAGACATTTCCTCTCGATATATATCTGCTTGGACGCGAATCAGTCATCAACACCTTCTGTTTCACCCTGGGATGATACTTCCCAAATATATCACCAGTCTGCCTCGTGTTCCCTCTCAGACAAGATACTGAGTGTCGGCCTGTTTTTATTTATTTATTATAACATCTGCTACTGGTTCACGTTTCCTCGCCAGAATTGCTGCTGTCATTTGATATTTTGTCAGTCCACTCTCTGGTCTGGATCAGGACGAAGAAGTTATGAGGTTGTGCCCTGTTGTTCAATAGCTCAATGCACAAACAAGTCTGTTTTCTTCGGAAAATCTCCAATACTCGTGCCGCTAATTGTAGTCATTTCCTCTGACTGTTCTAGTTGTATGAAGAGGGTGTTGGAAGAGTGAGTGGTGATTGTATAAGTACCTGTGTTATCACTGCAGTCTCTCCCACTTTGGAAGGTGTTGTGGTCTTAGTGAATCGTAATCTTGCAAAGCTTTTACTGAAAGGACAACTGAAAACACACAAACACACACACACACACACACACACTAGGCCTCCACACGCATCGAACTGACCTCGTCGTATACCGTGGCCTCGTTGACGATCCAGTGTACTGACCCTCCTCGTCTCTCCCCGTCTCCACAGAGCAGACCAAGAGCAACCTGAAGGTGACCTCCCCGGAGGACGCAGAGCACCTGAGCCGCAGGCAAGCCTCGCCGAATGGGACGCCGTCCCGCTCCCACACCCCCGCCTCAGCCTCGTCTGCCCCCGCCGCCGCCGTCGACCCCAAGGCCTCCAGCCGCACCGTCCCGCGCAGGCACACGGTAGGGGGCGCCCGCAGCTCCCGGGACATCCTGGCCATGCAGCCCCCGGACATGGACAAGAAGAGGGAGGCCTTCCTGGAGCACCTGAAGCAGAAGTACCCCCACCACGCCTCGGCCATCATGGGCCACCAGGAGAGGCTCCGCGAGCAGGTCTGTGGTGCTCAGGTGGAGCTCGTCAGTGGGGGTTTGGGTGGAGGTTGTGGGTTGTGGGTTGTGTTCACGTCAGTTGGTAGTGACTATTCTGTTGTCTGTTCTCACCGAGGTGTGCATAGCATAGCCTCTGTCTTTTCTAAATAAATCATACTGTAACAAACCATGAGACACAAGAGCCACTATGTTAGAATCACAACAAGACTATATTTTATTAGGATCTTGAGGTTATTGGAAAGTACTCATTTCGCATTAGGTGTGAAAGGTTTTGTTATTTGATCTATTTGTTGTTTTGAAGAACTTGGCCAAGTCAAGAGTTCAATTGCAGAACTATTTATCCCTTTTTACCCATAGGATAGGATGGAAGGCCATCCTATAAATCAAGTTGTCAGATATTTTATACTCCAACTGCTCTGAGATTAAGTGCTTCCTGTGTTGTGCAGAAGTAGCAATCGTTCTTTTTCCCACCTCTCACTTCTGCTTTGTGTGGGCGAAGACTTTGTGTTTCAAGCACATATAAACCTGTTGCTGATTATTTATGCATTGCAGGTAATTCATTTGTAAAGAATGTTTAACAGGATGGAAATGTATTGATTAATGATATACGTATATATATAATTATATCATAGGCTGTCCTCACATTCCGACTTAATAACACGCTGCCTGTCCAGGTGTGTTTCAGCGAGTGCTCAGGGAGGACTTGGGAGGGAGGGAGAGGCGGACTCAGAGCGAGGGGTGGAGGGAGGGGGATGAAGTGTGGAAGTGTGAGGGGGTTGTGAAGGGAGCTCTCTAGGTGGACCTTGTGCTCACCTAGCCCTGGGTGTTGCTGTTTGTTCCGGGTCAGAGGACACAAAGGGAGACAGGTCGCCCGGGTGTAGAGCCAAAACAAAGGTTGAATGTAAGGCCGTTGGACACTGAGCCACGGGGGGTAACGTGGTAAAGGGTACACACCGTGTTGCGCAAGAAGAGTGTGTGTGTGTGTGGATGTGTGTGTGTATTTGTGCATGTGTGTGTATGTGTGTGGTTGTGTGTGTGCGTTTGTGTGTGTGTGCTGGGATGCATTCACATCTCTGATTATTGAGACAGAGAAAGAGAGAGAAAGTGAGCTTTGTCAAAAAGCGTTTTCAACTAAATGTTAAATGTGTAGAGACTTCCATTTCCAATTCAATTCCAAGTCAATATCCAACAGTCCGACACAATAGTACATTTGGATATAATATGGTCGTCGGACAGGTAAATGAAGCTCTGGACAGGGTGGAGTCAAAGTTGCCATGGAGAGGCATGATGTCATCGCTCGAGGGGCTCAGTTTACATGTAGGTGCCTGTTCGGAGTTCGGAGTCTTGAAGCCCTCGCTTAATGCAAGAGCGCTACGCTCAAGTCATGGAACACGGTACAATTGTGGCACGGTCCTTTCTGTCTGAGTTGTGCAAGGGAATACAAATGAACAACTGTCCATAAAAAGAACGCTTCAACTTTTAAGGCACGCATCTCTGACGCAGTTTGACGGTAGGCTCTTACTGCAAATGCATTCTTATTTTAAGGTATTCAAACTATTCCAGTTTTTATCGGAAACTTTCGGTAAGTTCTTGCAATACGTATGGACATGCAGGCATGCATTCGCTTCTGTTTTTCATTTAGAAACATGCTGAGTCTTAAGTTAAAAAAATATATATAACCGACATGTCGAAACTACTCGGTGCAGCCATCAGGTGCTCCACTTGGGGGATGCTGGAAAAGTGGCGCTAGAGTTTTACAAGCAACAAAGCAATTGGTTATACATTATTACATTATTGGTTATACCCCTATACATTATTAACAGTGGCTCAAGACAATTCGCTACGATGGCATACTTCTGTGACAACTCGAGGCGTATGAAGTGTTGAAATGTGTCTTTAACAGTCGTTTTATAACCTCTCAGCGTCTTCTTATGGCGCGTAATCGGCATAGGGGAGTTCAAGGACGTTCCAACAACAGTTGATCCATTCTCGATCGTTAAAGGTCAACTACATACTGGCGTATCATTCTCACATTTAAGTCTTCATTGGTCAGTAAAGCAAACCAGTCGAATTATTTTCATGTGTTTGCAATACAATCTCACCCAGGCGCAAGTTAGTGCGATGATGTTGAATTTGACCATCGTACCCGTGTTGTATTTGCTCAGTACTTGTAATTTTGTGGTGGATAGTTGGACAATTGTGAAATTGATTCAGTAAAGGTATTGCACGGATACAAGGGGGTGTTTGTTATCGTCGCCCTCTCTCTCTCTCTCTCCCTCCCCCCACACCACACCACCACACTCAAAAGTTGTTCTAGAGGTGTCAGGTGTCTGCCAGGTGAAATGTATTATTCATAAAGAATACATAAACTGAATAGAAATAAGGCCCGGTCCACGGATTTCTATTTGAGAGAAACAAATAAAAAGCAAATTGTTTGAATGGTGAAATACTTCACTTTAGAAGGATATGGGAGAGTGAGACTGTCCCTTGTTTTGGTCTTCCTGGGACGTCATCCGTGATTTGATTGGTTTGCAAGATGCGGTTGAGGGGTCATTCCAGGGTCGTGAATCATTTGTTCTATACTGTATGGGCCCTGTGGAGAGGTCCTGTCTAGGCAGCATCGCTTCCCTCCAAGTATTTTCCCATGGATGAAGTTCAAAGTCAAGTGTATTCAAATGAGCTGGGGGAGGAGATCTGATTGGAGGGATGTGGGCTTCTGTTAGCTGTTTTGGACAAAGAAGTATGTTTTCTTTGTGAGAACTGAGACTATTTGCAACTTAAGATACCAGAAATGCATGCATGGACATTTTTGGCTGGATTGAAACTGCCATACCCAGCACGCAGTGTTTCTCACATCAGTGTTACAAATGGTAGTCCACTTCACCTGACATGAATCAGATCTAATCTGGACTAGAACTATCCAGGGATATTTAAAGGTGTTTGCTTTAACCTTCTCTTGTGGCAACTGCGTGCTTCAAGTATGCTTTCTGCCATGTGTTGTTGTAATCAATGCGTGTCAAATATTGTAGCAATACTTTTACTTGGAATAGACAAACACGTGTAATAATCCTGTAACATGGCAGTGAGTTACTGTAAGTCATGTTCTTCTCACACGGCCGTTGAGTGACGGAGAGTTCCCAGAGCTACTCAAACCAGAGGAGCAACCTCGGAGCCAAGGGTGCTACACCAGTGACACCAAACAGAGAGGGTCTGATATTTCACAGCCGGGGTTGTCTCAAGGTTAAACGGAGGTTGGGAAGATGATATCTCTACACTCTGCAGGAAAGTGAGTGACCCACCCCCCCCCGCACCCCACCCTCACCCAACCTCGTGATGAATGACTCACTCTCATACAATTTCTACCCCCCAGTTAGTCTTCCCCCCGTCCCCTCAATTCCTCCCTTGCTCTGATCCTTAAACCCTTAACAAACGGCAGGGTGGTTTAATTTCCTCTCTTGATCGGGCCTGTGCAAAGACCTGGCCGCCACCCAGGGGAGATGAGATAGCCGGCCTGCCCCTGTGCCCATCCACCCGCCCCGCCCCTCCCTGGGCCCCCCCCACCGTCCTCCCAGCCCCCTTCGGACGAGTCGGCCCGTTTGATGATGATGAGCACGCACTGTAGCGCTTGACCGATCACACGGATCTCTCTCTCTCTCCCCTCCCGTCCTCCCTTTCTTCCACTTTATCCCCTTCCCTCCCTCTCTCCCTCTCCATCTCTCCCCCTACCTCCTTACCTCCCTTCCTTTCTTCCACGCTCTCCCCTTCTCTCCCTCTCTTCCACTCTCTCTCTCTCCCCCCTCTCTGCCTTCCTGCTTTTCTTCCACTCTCTCACCCTTCCTCCCCCCCCCTCCCTCCCCTCCCCGTGAGGACTGGGCGATGACAGCCCCTCCCCCGCCCTGCAGTCTGGCTGCCATCGTGCCGGGGTGTCGGGGGATTACCGCCGCCATCTCAGGACAGCTGCCTGCAGCTGTGGCCTTCCCCAAGTGGAGCCCAGCGATCCTTCACACCTAACTAGCCGTCCGGCTCTGGAGGCCGGAGTGCCCGGGTCTCTGTTAGGAAACAGCTCCTGAGGTCTCTGTGGTGTTTCTTTGGGGGAGATGTAAACATATTGACAGGTGCAATGGATGCCCATGATTTGTTACAGTAGCTTGTATTACTGGGGGGAACCGTGCTTAGTTAAATTCAAGTTGACAAATAGTTCAGCAATGTCCTAATAGGATTATTAGGGATGGAAAATACTTCCCATGCTTATTTTGTGAATGACATCAACTTTGTTTAACTCAGGCTAACCTAGAGCTACTGGAAATGATTCTTCCAGTAAGAGAACTCCTCTCTCTTCCTCACACGGGAAATTCTTAATGTGGCCTTTGCAACATTTGGCCAATCTTAGGTGCATAGTATTCTCCCTCTCTCCCTGGCCTGCTACACTGTTCCCCACCATGGACCAAGGTCAGCCAGCTCTGAGGGCACAGCCAGAGGAGGCTCTGGGAGGAACCTGAGCACAGGTGGAAGAGAAATGGGGTTGCTGACCATGCACTTCTTACCCCCCTTAACCTGAGAAACTGACCAAAAACAGAGCTTACATCTGAGAGTTCATTGATTCTCTCTCTGCAGTTTGCAAGTTCTGATCGTTCCGTAGGCCCGACATGCTCTGCACGCCTTCGCATGTTCTGAGCCTTGCAAAGTGGATGTATGCAAATTCTCTCGCCGTCAGACGTGTACAGTCTTCTACCACCCAGCCCCTCGCCATGCTTTTCCTAAAGCACCACTTTGTCACGGCTGCTACGGCTGTTACGTCCCCCTCGTCTGGGATCAACACAATCAGATCCAGTGTGCACTGGGGAGCCGGCTGGCTAACATCTGGTTTTCATCGAACCTACTCTCTCTTTCTCTTTCTCTCTCTCTCTCTTACTCTCTCTCTCTGTCTCACTCTCTCCCCTCTCTCCTCTCTCTCTCTCTCTCTCTCTCTCTCTCTCTCTCTCTCTCTCTCTGTCGGACGAGTGTCGGCGGCAGGAGCTGGGCCCTTTAATGACCTCTCCCCCGAAGAGGCAGTTTGACAAGATCCCCGGGACCCAAACAAACGACGTCCGCGGGGCAAACGGAGGCGAGCGTCCGGGGGAGGGCAGGGGGGTTAACGACACATGCAGGCATTGACCTGCCAGGCCTGGGGGGCTGAGGGGGGGGTTGACGGAGGTGTGAGGGTTGGGGTCAATAGAGCCTGACCTTGCTCTCTCCCTACCCCCCACCCCAACTATGGGGACAAGTGACCCATAGAGTGGCGCCTGGTCTGGGGCTAATCCTGAAGGACAAAGGGGGTGGTTTGGGGAGGTGGGGTGGGGGGTTAAGCCTTGTGTGACTGAGGTCTTTGCCCAGCCCAGCCCTGCTCCGATCAGCTTCTGATAACGAGCCAGACGCCAGACACAGAAAGAACACACGTTACGCGCGCACACACACACACACACACACACTGCTACATGTGTAAATCAGACCAGCTATTCAGGTCGGATCCCTTCTCTCAGGTATGACAAAGCTCTTGTTTACAGACGGGCTTTACTTTACAACAAAAGCGATGAATCACACCGAGTTATTAGTGGCTTCTGTTTCCGCTACGATGATACAGATAGTTCACAGAGGACAGGTTTAGATTGTTCTTCTTTGCTGAAACGCTGCTGGTTGAATGAGGGGGAAGGCGGGCGGGCGGGCGGGCGGGCGGGCGGGTAGGGAGGGGAGGGAGGGGAGGGGTTTATACAGGACAAACATCTTGAACTTTAAAACACACATTCCTGAGGGAGCTATTAAAGCCGTTAGTAGCAAGTGGGGAGCAACCTGCAAGATGGGGCTTCGTCTCTGCACTCCCACCATGATCCATGCTAACTCCTCAGCTTACTGTGGAAGAGCTTGCTCAAAACAACACACACCAACGCATTCAAACATATATATATATCTTTGGCTCAACTTTAATACCGTTGATATGTACTCATCCTGCAGGGTTAGCATGGACGTCCTGATCCGTCCTGGCAGTGCAGTGTTGAAGCCTTCACGGTGATGAAAGACGAGCTAAGATCTGACCTCCAGATCAACAACCCCAAGAGGGCTGGAGAGGGATATGGCTATTCCATATTGTTTTTCTTCAATACACACACACATATACACGTACGCAAACAGGAGGCATGCACACACACACACACACACACACACACACACACACACACACACACACACACACACACACACACACCACACACACACACACACACACACACACACACCACACACACACACACACACACACACACACACACACACACACACACACAAGTACACTCACCTTGTTCAGCCCCAGCGGTTGTTCGCATGCGATCAGACATCTGGCTGAAGATAGAGGCCTTCACTTCAAACGCTGGGGGTGGAGAGTGAGGAACACGACCATGACTGGAGCATCTGCTTCTGCTGATCCAGACCCATCTTGACCCTCCACCCCACCCCAAGCTCTTATTTGCTGGATCGCATTCCTCTTCAGGGAGAGGTAGAAGTCGTGTAATAAGGAGAGAGAGAGCAGGAGAGATACGGAGAAACACCTGGAAAGTTAGGGGAAAAGAACAGATTTGATGGATTGCTTTTCCACATTTTGAGACATGATTCACACACGACCTAAAGAGCCACGGCGAGATGTGTCTAATTACTGCAACAATCCATTATTGTTGAATACCACATGGCCACTTTATGATGCTTTAGCTTTTGGGGTCAGCTGTTGGTGGATTTGTGCTAAACAACATCTGTTTTGTCAAGTTATGAAACTGGTCGCGACCTCCTTAATCTCACTGCTGGCAAAGGCCATCCAAACTAAGCTCTTCATAGGATGACGTTGTCTGTCGACTGTGGGGGTTTGAGTTTCTCCCGCACGGATGACTGAGCTCTATCTCCGCTGATGCTGGTCATCATCCTCGACCACAGCCGTCATCCACCGTCACGGGAGCAGGGATGTAGAGGTGCAGAGAGATGCCTGGCTCTCTCTGTCAGCAGGTGTGTGTGTGTGGGTGTGGGTGTGTGGGCGGGTGTGTGTGTCTGTGTCTGTGTTTGTGCAGGCCCGAAAGCCTGTAGCAGGGAGTGTTCCGTGAAAGGTGACGAGAACATTAAGTAAAGGTCAGAGGAGATGGAATAACTAATGAACAGATGAAGAATGAGTGCGTGAAAGGAGGAGAGAAAAGGGTTGACAGGCAGCAGTGATATTGGAAAGAGCAGAGCTTCATCTTGGGTCAATCTGCTAAATCCAGCACTGATTGATAATACAGACTTTGGGTGTTTACGTGATTATGCTGGTGAGTGTCTGTGCGTACATGCGAGGATCATAAAAGATTGCAACTTTCAGGGAGGGAGTGGAATGCCTGTTTATGTTCGGTCATGTTTAATGAAATGTTTGACTAATGGTGCATGTCTGTAGAGATTCACTTGTCCTCCTCCTCTCCACTACTCTCATCTTCTCATCGCCCCTCTTCCCCTCTTCCCCTCTCCCTCTCTTCTCCTCCCGGCTCCTACCCCTCCTACCTCCTACCCCTCCCCACCTCCTCTCCTCAGCCCATCTCTCCTTAGGGAGATACAGAGATGATGTTGCGCGGTCTGTGTCGAGGAGTGCCAGTGCTCTCTGACGGACTCCTAATTAGATGTGTGCAAGGCGGTCGTTAACCGCGCTGGTTCCGGGAGCCCAGGCACGTCCTCTCCGTCGAGCCGCTCTGACAGTGATTTATGCTCAAGACAACTCTTTCAGTGAATAGATGAAGCAATATTTGGGGTGTTGCACCACTGCATTGTTGGACGGATCGAGTGTGGATGTGATGGTGCAGTGTTCCCCTGGCGATGAGTTTGTTTGCGTGCCATTGTGTCTGTTTTTGGGCGCGGGTGTGTGCATGCTTGTGCGTTGAACTTGGGTGGTGATCACTCAGCTCTGTGAGAGGAGATCAAGACTTTCTTTGTCTGCCGAGCGTCTCACACACACACACGCACACACACACACACACACGCACACACACACACGCACACACACACACACACACACACACACACACACACACACACACACACACACACACACACACACACACACACACACACACACACACACACATCATCCCATTCTTATATGCAGCCCTGCCTCTTTAAAACTTCAGGCTATTCATTTGCCAGCTACTATTGGGTATACATTCTATTAAGAGACTGTCAAAAGTGCTGACTTGCCAGGTGCAAAACTGGTTTTAGCTGTGAATGGGTCCACTCTTATTCTGTGTGTGTACCTTAGCTTGTCCATAGTTTACCCAAGTTCTCTTTCTCTCTCTCACACACATACACACACACACACACACAATTACACAAACACACACTGGAATCTTTCAATCTCTTTGCAATCTGATTGTAGTGTGTGGATATTAGAGCAAGTCTGTACTGGTCTTGACTCAAAATAGTACTGTTTCAGCAATTGTGCAGTATGTTTGAGAGATCAAGAGAGATGGATAAAGAGTGTGAGAGAGATTAAACAGTATCATAGTGTGGGAGAGAAATGAAAAGAGACAGAGACATTGAGTGTGTGTTTGTGCGTGTGTGTTTGTGTGGATGAAGGATGTGAAGGTAAAGTTCAGGTAAATGCCAGCCTAGCGAAGCTCAGACCTGCAGAACTGTTATCCGTCTGTCGAGCTGTAAAGTTACACAACTTCACGCGATAGGCAGCGAAACTAACCCTGAGACAAAACACCTCCATGGAGAGGCAGCTACATCAGAGGGCCTAGCTACATGCTAACATTAGCCTACAACTCTTATTTGTAGCAATTTTAGTACACTTTCAATCTCATCAGTCATTGTATCCTTTGGTTAGGTAAGATCTAACAGTACATACGGTAATATTAAAGTGACCCTTATTAAAAGAAGCATAGAGCATTTTAATTGAGAGAACAGTGGCAAAAACCAAGTAAACATGTGGGCGTGAAGCAGATCTAGCAGCAGGCTAATTATTGCGGCCTGTTCAATTCAAGTTTATTGTCATAGGATACACAAGTATGCAAGTACAATGAAAAGCTTTGTGCCGCTGAGCTAACAACAACAGTGCTGCTTGATAATCAAATAGATAGTGGCGGACAATAATAACCATAAAAGATAAAAGATTAGATAATAATCATTAAAAAAAAACAATAATCCTCTGTCCTCTGGTGATGAAGTCATCAGTGGTGATGGGGTCTCTTTAGGGTGGAGGGTCTCTCCTGGCATCTGTCTTTTCCCCGACGTCCCCTTCCAGAGAGACCTTAGAGATGTGTTCTCCCGGACAGACTGACTACGAGAGTACGTGATTGCAAGTTCCTCTCTGATGGTTTCTCCAGACAATTTTGCAGGGATGTGAGTTGACAGTGGAGTATGTGTCATCATGTCCCAGGCTGTGTGTGTGTGTGTGTGTACACTGGATATCTGTGTGTGTACGTGTGTGTGTGTGCATATGTTGATGTGTGTGTGTGTGTCTAGGGGACACTGCTGGAGCGGGGGAGTCATCAGCTCTACGGGGGAGGAGGGGGAGGGCGCATAACAGAGCTGGACAAGGCAAAACAGGGGGTCTGGAATAACAGCAGGAAGAGAAGCTCTTTGTGTGTGTGTGTGTGTGTGTGTATGTGTGTGTGTGTGTATGCGTGTGTGTGTACGTGTGCCTGTGTTTAACGGAGCAGTAAAAGAAGCTCTGTGTGTATTTGTGTGTGCATGTACCTGTATGTGTGTGTGTGTGTATGTGTGCTTGTGTTTAACGGAGCAGGAAAAGAAGCTCTGTGTGTATTTGTGTGTGTGTGTGTGTGTGCATGTGCCTGTACGTGTATGCGTTTAACAGTGCAGGAAGAGAAGCTGGCTGTGTGTGTTGGTGCGTGCTCACACGTGTGTGTGTGTGTGTGTGTGTGTGTGTGTGTTGGTACGCGCTCAGCCAGGCAGGGAGTTTCCACTCTCTGGACTGTAGGTCTGCACGAGGGAGAGACGGTTGTCTGGTAGCCCCTCAGGGCAAACACTGGGAGCTTCTTCTTCTGTCTCTGTGAGTACAATCACATGCTTCTGGCTGTTGTTTAGGCTCGTGCATTTGCATTTTCATAATACCGAAACCAACTTTTGTGAGTGAGCTTTTTTGCATCCATGCATGTGGGTGTGTTTGTACTGTATGTGTGTGTGTGTGTCGAAGCACCTATCAGGATAGATATCAATGGATATTGATTTGCTTGTCAAAGTAGTGGGACTGTAGGGTAGGTGTTCACCTGTTTCCATATCCACATCTATGTTTGTGGAAGTTTGGGGGATTTTAATAAGCTGCTCGTCTAGTGTCGACAAACCAATGGTGTGTCAATGGTCATGGTGTGTTTGTGTCTGTGTGTGCCTGCGTCTGTATGTGCGTTTGCTACTTACGCACATGTCAGTGGTTTGAATCGACAGCGTCGGACAGTGCAAATCAGTTGTGCCAATGTGAGCAGCGACCGTGTGCTGGGGCTAGCCGTCTCCTGTCCGAGAGGACAACACAACTGTTGTTGCTGCGGAGACCTAACTGAGTCTCATTGACAGACGTGTTATACATGGGTGGTATTATTGTCTTTACTGTATATCTGTTTGGTTGCAGTGCACAGCTCTGGGCTGGGAGGCTATAGTCCCGGCAAACAAAGAGACGACTGTGTCATCTGCCACGCCGAGCGCATGTTTTCCTTTGGCCCGGCCCCAGATGTTGATCATGTGGTAATGTGATTGACGAGGGAAGCGCTATATACGCCACAATGCAAAACGACCTCAGGCTCCGACCGCACGCCATGAGGAACGCGCCGCGCCGGCTTTGGGAGGGCTGTCACCCTCACGTCCACTCCTCCGCTAACGAGCCAATTAACACGAGGCAGGGGCCGGCCCCGTCTGGCAGAAGGTCATCTGAGGATTTGTGATGTGTGGGGGGGGGATTAGGAGAGGAATGCGGAGGGGAGGGGTGGGGAAGGGGGGGGGGTGTGAGAGGGGTGGGGGGGGCTGGGGAACGAGAGTGGATGGCGTTTTAGGTGTAGAGTCATTAGCACCGGGGCTGTGGATGGGGCAGGGACTGGGGGTCGGGAAACGGGGTGAGCAGGCCCAGCCTCCGACAGCCCCAGTCCCAGCTCTCCAGTAAGGTGTGCTCCGTATAGAGTCCAATCAACAAACATAATTCGTTTTTAGATATCTCGAGTGCAACCGTTTGCTTGCGTTCCACAGGCTTATGTGAGATTTGTCCCGGTAAACACAGACGGCGTGCCTGGGCAGGACACAGTTAACCGGCGCCAGGGCCAGAGTGGGTTGGGTTTGTTTGCCTGACTCGGGGAGTTGACCCGGTCAGTTAATTACACACAGCAGAGTGATGGAGCGCCTCTATCTCCTCCACGCCTCTCCTTACTCTCTCCTGTCCACAGGGAGCTCAGCTAATTACCATCTTAAGTGAAAAAGGTGTTTGTGTGTGTGTTTGTGTGTTTTCTGATTTGACTTTAATCGAAGAGAGAAAGGAACTTGCTCTCATCTGCCACTGTGTTTGGTACGTGTGTGAATAGGTGTGTGTCGACAGAGATAGTTTAGTAACTCTTCCTTGTCTTTTGACACAGTGCAATATACCGTAAACCAAAGTTGAGTTTGCAGTTGGAAAGAGACATGTTCAAATCCAAGGGCCTAGTTACATAAAGCCAATCTCCCTTCTTCGAAACACTTCAGCTCTTGTGCTGCTATTTCTGTCTGTATCTTCGCGTTTCCGACCACTCGGAGTGCGGTGGACACGGAGGTGAACAGCTACCCTTGAGGCTACCATTACCTTGATGATGGAGGGAGTTGGCGGCGTGTGTTAGTCTTATGTAGCCAGGGGAACCTCCCCCTCCACCCACCCTGCGACGGCAGCTACAGGAGAAGCCATTACGCCTAACTACCATCATTACGTTAATCACCAGCTCTCTGCTCGACACGTCTGTCTTTGCTGGTCTGTCTGTCAGTCTGTCTGCGTACTTGTCTGCTTGCCTACCTGTCTGTCTGTGCGTCTGCCTGTCTGTCTGGTGGTCAGGTCGGCTCTGTGTTAAGACACCAGTATGATCTTAGGAAATGACGGTCTTCTCCTCATGGCACGAGATGAAAAACATCTCTGTGTCGCCTTGGATGTTGTTTGGAGCTTTTGGGTTCTCTTTAGGAAGGTTTAGACTTTTATCTCCGTGTTCCACAGCTTCAAATTAAGCAGACAAGCCTTTTTTCTTCTTAAAATACCGGAGGTTGTTTGGGATTTGGGAGCATTGAAATATGAGCATAAATACAGATACACACTGTACTTATCCCATTCTCTTCACCCATCCACACACACACACACACACACAAACACACACAAAGTTTGATGATGGCACATATCAGATGGCTGTTCCATGTCACTGGGATGTCCTGTCTCGCAGGTCAGCTTTCCTGGAACAAAAGACTCTCTCAAAGGTTAGCTTGGTCACATTCACATGCACACAGCCAGGCAAATACACACACACACACACCACACACACACACCACACACACACCACACACACACACACACACACACACACACCACACACACACACACACACAGTCACACTGGTGCAGGTAGAGGACACAGGCAAGCGCACACACACATAAAACACACCACTGCTTTCGTTCCAACACCAAGACGATAAAGGGGATTTACCGTGCGCAAAGTCTCCCTAGTATGAAATGGATCAGACATAAAACACTTCTCAACAGGGCCGTCCGCCCGAGGAAACCCGCTCTGAGATTCAAGCAGAACTAAGGCAAAGCCTGCCGCTCTAAAGACGGCTTCTGTGGTGATTTAGGATTTACTCATTTTATGGCATTCATGCATTTTCAGTGAGAAGAGACAACCAGTGTTTCTTTACCGGGAACACCTCAACAAGGGTGTGTGATGGTTCGACCCCTGTCTGACCTCTGTCAGGCCTTGTCTTAAAGAAACATAAACTGTCACCTCAGAACGACTTGCTCTACTCGTTCCCATTAGCGTGTGACAAGTGCAGCTCAACTCGACTTGTTTGTCATCCATCATCACCGTGAGAGAATAAGTATAGACTGTGTATGAGAGTGTGTGTGTGCGTGTGTGTGTGTGTGTGTGCGTGTGTGTGTGTGTGTGTGTGTGTGTGTGTGTGTGTGTGCGTGTGTGTGTGTCGGCTACACAGCAGAGCAGTAGAAGTGCTGGGGTTGCTGTCAGCTGCCATGGGAAAAAACAACCACTGAGAGTGAGAATGTGGGTGTGTCCTCCTCCACTCTCCTAACCACCTAGTGATCCGGTGGTTTATGTGTCTCGAGGGGGGGGAGGGATACATTTTTATGGTCGCTAACGGTGACCGAGTTGTGGTTTTCGAGACATCTGGAGCTAGCCACAGGAAGTGTGGAGATTTGACAGGAAATGGTTTTCTGTGAGAGCAGGGTGTCAAATGTGCTTGTCAGATGTATAATGTAATATATATATATATATATATATATATATATATATATATATAGTATGGAGAGAGAGAGAGAGAGAGAGGAGAGAAAGAGAGAGAGTGAGAGAGAGAAAGAGACAGAGACAGAGACAGAGACAGAGAGAGAGAGAGAGAGACAGAGAGAGAGAGATACAGAGAGAGAGAGAGAGAGAGAGACCTTCCTCAGCTCATCATTTGTCAGTCCTGTGCTCGGGGCCCGGTGTGTGTAAACCTCATTACGTGTCTCTTAGGAGACACTGAGCACTAAGTCTCATTTAACTGAACAGCTCCTCCCCCTTCAACCTTTCCTTGTCTCTCCTCTCCGCCAACACACTCTGGCGGGATCCTCAACACCATATCTATCTCAGTAACAATCCCAAAACACATCATCCGGCCTGCAGCGATAAGTTGTAAGTGTCCAGTGTGGGTATGGCAGGGTTCATTGCTCAGCTTAATTGGAATTGGCTGCTCATAAAAGATTCAGGACGGCGGCTTTGGTTTCACGGCGTGCTCCCCGGTACGAGTCGACACGCCGCCCCGTCCTGACCCCGCCGTGTTGACGAGCTTTCCGTCAGCCACCGGATCACGATTATGCACCAGCTGGAGTCCGTATTTGTTAATTGAGTTTCAGGAGTTACGGAGGCTTGAGTCAGCTGTTTCTGGCTGTGCAGGGGTGGAGGTGGGGGGATGGTGGTGTGGGGGTTATATTGCTGTGTCAGGTAAGATTGCTTCTGTGGTTGCACCCTGAAGGTGACACACACACACACACTGGGCCTGGCTCTTTTCACCATGACTCAGCAGAAACGCATGCTCCACGATAGTAGAACGATCACGAGTGTGGACGCCGGTTGTAGAAGGAAGCCTTACACGAGCCAAGAATCTAGAATGACAGACAGGTACCGTAGCTGCACTCGTTCCCTATCTACAGTAGGATGTCAGCTGACAAGGTCAATCACAGAGATCATTGTTTACACTAGCCTTGTAGTCTGTAGTCCATGTAAACGATTTGTATCAATCAGATAGCACTGGGTCTGAATGGATTTCTCTCTGTGTTTGTGCTCTTATCTTATCGCCGGATGAGCCTCTCGATGTGTGTTTGACCATCTTCCTTCCATCTCTCCGTCTTCCCTCTCCACCGCTCCTGCCTTTCTTTCCATACCTCCCTCCTCCTCTTTCCCCTCCTCCAGTCCCTGCAGGTCATGCTCTCCTCCCTTCACACTGAGCTCGACATTCAGAACTACCTGCTGAAAATACAATCGCCCGACAGAGTCAGTCTGCCTTTGACCTTATCTCTGCATCCTTCCCCCCATGAGTGTGTGTGTGACTCCTCGTGTGTGTGTGTTCAGTTCCCGCATCCCAGCTGACCTCTCTGTTCCTGTGTGCTCGCTCGCTGTGCCTCCCTGCCCCAGCATCTGCCCCCACGCAGTCATGCCAGCTACTCTTGCCAAGCGAGCCACGGGGCTTCATCAATTGTTTGTCCCATTCAACCCACCGAAACTGTATGTGTGTGTGTATGAGTGTACGTGTGTGTGTGTGAGAGTGCGTGTCTGTGAGTGTGTGTGAGAGTGCGTGTGTGTGAGTGTGTGTGAGAGAGTGTGTGTGTGTGAGTGTGTGTGTCTGTGTGAGCGCGCGGCACCCCGCGTGCACGCGTGCGTCGGCATTTCGATGTGCTCGCGCTGGTGTGCGTACGTTCCTGGCCGCGTGTCCACAAACCCATTATCTCCCTGGCACAAGCAAAGCAGCAGTGTCTGCTCTCATAAAGGCCTCTGTGTGCACTGACCCCAGCTATTAACTCACACACTGCCCCGGCTGAATAGATGACTTTTCATCACACACACACACACACACACACTCGAGCACTACAACGTACATGCACAAGCACTCAAACACACACGTTTCGTAGCCGTCCGAAGCCTTGGTGCTCCACTCTTTCTGTAACACGTTTCTGAAGCATGTAAATGTAACTGGTGAGTCTTCAAAAGAGAATACTGAAATGTGTTTCTTTTGGCAGCGTGTTAACATGGGCTCTGGACAGCTTGTTGGCATGCTTACAGCTCATAGTGTTCTACCAAGAACATTAAACGTGTGGCATTACTAATTGTGTGAGATTAGAAACAGACCTTTCCCTCCATAGGCATTTTATGTGCTAGTTTTGTACCTTTGAACAGGTGTGTTCTGACTTGAATTGTTGCACACATTGTCGTGTCTCTGACGGCTGAAACTATTCGATCAATTTCGAAGACTGAAGCATAATCTTCTGGAAATCAGCTTGCTGTGGTGTGGTCCTGTGAGTTTTGACCCCTTGTCTTCCCCCTCTCTCTCTCTCTCTCTTCCCCCCTTCCAGGGTAGGAGCCCTAAGCACGGCCCCAGCCCTGTGCCCGGTGTCGGGGAGCAGGCTGAGCATCTCTCCCTGGCCTCCATCGAGTCCCTGGACACCATGTCGGAGACGGACTCCCCCAGCGCCTTCACCCGTGGCAGCCGATCCAGGGCCAGCCTGCCTGTGGTGCGCTCCACCAACCAGACCAAGGACCGCTCCCTAGGTAGGTACCTCTGCCAGCCAGCAGGTGTTGCAACACCGCCAACCACCGGGCAGGCATGTGTGACCGCGCTGCAATGTGAGGGCGTGTTTCAAGGGCCAGCCCACCACAGTTCTCTCTTGTCTCTCTCTCTCTCTCTCTCTCTCTCTCTCTCTCTCTCTCTCTCTCCCTCTCTCTCCTCTCTTCCTCGTCTCTCTGTCTCTCCTCTCTCTCTCTCTCTCTGCTCTCGCTCCTCTCTCTCGTCTCTCTGCACCGCCTCCTCACTGATCCGCGAGATCTCGTCTACTCGCGAGAATCTCATCTCTCCTCGCAGTCTCTAAACTAACTCTCTCGTCTCTGTGCTCTCTCAGAGACGGTCGCTGCTCCAGTCACGTCTGTCTTTTCTCTCTCCTCTCTCAATCTCTCATTCACTCATCTTCTCTTCCAGTTCGTTTCTCTTCACTAAAGCGACTCAGGATTCGAGAAAGATCTTTGCGGTCGAAGGTGCTCTTTCCTCTCCATCTTTGTCTCATCTCTCCTTCTCATCTGAATCCACTCATCGTCTTCGCGCGTCTCACGCTCTCCGGAGAGTAGTACCAGCGCGGTCATCGTCCGCTCGTCTCTCTCTCGTCCTCTCTTCTCTTCTCTCTCCTCAGCTGCGGTGTGTTCTCGTCAGTCGTCAGTCTCATGCTCGCTCGCGTCATACTTAGTGTGTCAGTTGACTATCGGTGCAACTCCATAGAAAAAGTTGTGGTCCTCCATTCGTGATCGAAGGAACAGTCGTCAGGGAGGCAGGAAGCGCCTGTAGTCCCACTCACACGAGTGATGATTTTCCTTCTAATTAAAAAGATGAGGAATAAAATCCGTGGTGGTTCAGGGTTCGTACAGTCTCTTCTCTCTCTCTCCTCCCGCTCTCTCCATGTTATCACACCACGCACATAACATCAGTCTACTCTCCTCCCCCTCTTTTCCCATCTCTGAGCTTAGCTGTAATTAGAATTCATTTCCCCTGCACCGGGAGATTACAGAACACAGCCCCACAAAGTGCCGTCATGTTATTTACCGGATTAGAGAGACCACAGGCGCGTTATCAATTCACTCGGCCTCTCCATTAACTTCCATGTAGAGAGAAATCCCCCAAATTGTGTGCGGCCACGGACAACAAGGGAGCCCTCTCATCGCAGCATGTGCTGCAGTCCGACTGACAGGATATTGCTGTTTAATGGGTGACTTACGAGCGCAAACAAACTCCTGGAGTCTTTTATGTGGGGGACGTAATCATTGTCTTGCTCTTCGTTCTTTTGTACGTCTGAAAACGAGTCTGTTTGTGTGGAGCAGCTCTGTGGAGTGAGAAGGAGGGAACCCAAAGGCAGTGTTTTCCCTCGCCAGCCCAAGCCATGAGGGCCTCTCGCCTTGCTGGAGCTCATTTGTTTGGTGTCAAATCTAAGAAATTCTACACTCCGTACCACGTGATACACACACACACACATCTGCAGAAAGCGTTGTGACAACCCTGTTTATGGGGTGAGAAAGGGGGCGGAGAAACAAGGGGAACATTACCCAGAGTTCCTTCCGTGCCCCACCACCACCACCACCACCATCCCACACACACACTCCCAGTTTGGTCTTTAGAGACACATGGTTCCTTGAAGCCAGCACTGGCAGAGGGATCAGCACAGCACTTTCACTCAGAACACTCTCTGCAGTTCCTCAAGACGCTGCTGGGATCAAGGAAGTCCTTTATATCCGTCCAGTAAGTGTCTCTACTTCCTTCAATACGGCGTACATGTGTAGGTTTGAGAGCTTGTGTTGCTGTGGGAAAGTGTGGAGTTAAGTGCTACCAGGAGGTCCCTGCTGTGTGAGTTGGGATTGGGTCGGAGGTGTAGCACAGTGTCCCATTAGGCATGAGGACAGAGTGGAGAGTTCAGTCTGTTTTGAAGTCCAGAACAACCAGAGGACAATCAGAGAACGTCTGTTCTTTTACTCTGTTCATTTGTTACCACGGCAGCCTGAACATTTGGAGTGAAATCGTCCAATGAGCACCCACATGCTGCTCTGGGACCGTATCACACACCGGTGGGACCCAGATAACATCAATGCTACAGGATGTACTGTGAAGTCTCAAATAATGTGATGACTTGCTCTGTGCTGTTAGCATAACTGCAAACCAAGGAAGGGGCCATGTTAGTTTGAATAAAAGAATAACACATTTGTGAAGTTATTACAAGGGAAACTCATAATGAGGTGTGTGTGTGTGTGTGTGTGGCAGTGAGCAACTCAGCAGTTTGTGTTTCTTGCTTCTCCATCTCTCCTGTTTCAAGGTGTATGTAGCATGTGTTATATTTCACCCACATTTGGGAGCTTTTACTGGCCCAGCACTTTGATGGAGCAACGCAGACCTTGTGTGTGTGTGTGAGAGACAGAGAGAGAGAGAGAGAGAGAGAGAGAGAGAGGAGAGAGAGAGAGAGAGACGAGAGAGACCGAGACAGAGACAGAGACAGAGGGACATTAAAGAGTGGAACGGAGGAAATAGAAATGAGGATCAGTAACAGCACAACAATATAGGAAAATCTTGGACAAATCCTTGTGTTTCCACAAAGAAGGTTTTTAAAGTTCTGTGTATTTATCATGATGCTGTGTTATATAAATATAAGCTTTGACTTAAACAGACATCATAGGAGACATCTGTTTTGGTGGTGTACCGTCAAGTAGCCACACCCTTAGTTCAGATTAACTGGAGCAGGACACTTTGATGTAAAGTGACATGTTTCCGCCCACATCGCCCCGCCCCCTCTTCCCCCTGCCCTCTCAGTCACACAGCCCACAAGGGAATTCAATGTGCCATCTTTGATCTTTACAGGAGACACACATGCACACTATCTCCCTCCCTCCCTCCCTCTCTCTCTCTCTCTGTCTCTCTCTCTCTCTCTTTCTGTGTATCGAATCTCACACACACATCATTTCTGTACTTAAACGAACACCCTCCATAACCACTGGGGACCCATAAACGCCACTAAATCCTTAACGACATACGGCATACTGTACTTATCTGAACACACGCTGTCTCAGCTGACCTGATGCCCCCCCTCCCCCCCTCCAGGAGTTCTGTACCTGCAGTACGGGGACGAGACCAAGCAGATCCGCATGCCCAACGAGATCACCACGTCGGACACGGTGCGGGCCCTGTTCGTCAGCGCCTTCCCCCAGCAGCTCACCATGAAGATGCTGGAGTCCCCCAGCGTGGCCGTCTACGTCAAGGACGACATGAGGAACGTGTACTACGAGCTCACCGACGTCAGGTGGGGGTTATAGGTTTGGTCCTGTCCATGGATGTGTGAGTGTTTGTCTTTGTGGAAGCAGATCCTTTAGGGTGTGTCTCCCCCCTTCCACCCCCTCATTCCTACCCTGCTGCCTTCCTCTTCCCCCTTCCTTTGCTACTTCCTGTCTAAGCCCTCTCCACACAGGAAGTGACCTGGGCCTGGAGCAGCCTGCTCGTCCACTTCCTCCTCTCCGAACGAAATCAATGAAAGCTGCGGATACAGAGGCTACCCAACAACTTACAAGCCCCTCTCAAAAACCCTCTTCTCCTAATCTGTTTTCCTTTAGTCTTATTACTCAAATGTTCAATGTTTGTTTCTGAAGGACCTCAAACACAGTGCAGAACAGTGGCGGACTCAGACTGTTTGAAGGGCAGGGGCGAAAAAATTAAAACGGCACTCAATAATTGTTTTCCTATGTAAAGAGCAGCCAATAAGGCACTTTCTCTCATATTCACCACTCTAGAGAGCAATTTTTCAACCATGTAGGCACTGTAAGGGCATTAGAAGGGCACTCATTGAGCACGTTATCGGATTTTCTCTCGTAATTCGCCACTCTTTACGGCACTTTAGCGCGCTTTTTCAACCAAGGAGGCACGAAGGGGGGCGGTCGCCTCCCCTGCCCCCCCCCCTGAGTCCGCCACTGGTGCAGAACACCACAAAAAGGAATCAACATTTCTTTCCGAAAGCTATACCTCGACTTCAGCCGTGTATTGTGTGCAATGTGTACTTTGGGACTATCTCAGTTGTGTTACATAACTGCAGTAAAACGCTGTCACGTGGGTTCCAGACGCTGATAGAGCACAGAGGCAGAGAACACTTCAAGAAGCCGCACTCTGCGTATCATCACCGAGCACACATCCGAAAACACGAGAAAACTCGTCGTTTTAGTCAACAAAACGTCCATGACGCCGTTTGTAGATTTCCCTATGAGTCATTTTAGGCTTCGGGTATAATTGGAATCCTTGGACACGGTTGGAAGTCCGGCGCAATGTCTGACTACAGGAGAAGGCTGTCTGTTTATGACGTGGCCATGGCTGATTACTGGCCCATGGCAGGGTACAGGAGACCCAGGTCCAGGCTGGACCGGCCGCTCTCTGACGGAGATATCTGGGCCGCCTCTTTACCAGTGGATGTCTTTTTCCACAGGAACATCACGGACCATTCCTGCCTCAAGGTGTACCACAAGGACCCGGCGCAGGCCTTCAGCCACGGGCCCAGACCCACCAACGGAGACGCCAGGGTGAGTACCAAGCTCACAGCCCCCTGGTTCCACTGAAATGGGGTGGTCATCCAGGCATTGGTCCATGATCCTAGCTAGGCTAGGTGTTTTTCAAATAAAGCGACAGCCAACCTTACCTGGGGGCGATTCTAACTAAACTAGAATGAGGTTAGGTTTGGACTTTGAACAATTTTTATTATTGTGTGTGTAGAAATTGTATTTGTTGTTAGTGAGTGAGTGTGTGATTCCCAGAACCACACCTGCGGAGTGACAAGGGTAAAGGTGGAATTGTTTATGAGTGTCGGTCACACCGACTGGCAGGGGGCCAATGGCTACGTCAGAGAACAGGCCTCTCTGGGAAGTGACAGAGTGCTGGCACAGTCGTCAATGGGCCTTACCGTATCCAGTCTCCTTTTTCTCTCTGTTCTCCTCCACTTATTACTCTTCTGCTTCCCCCAGTCTTTGACCTCCTTCTCCAACTTTCCATTGTCATCTCCTTCTACTCATCGCCCATCGAGACACTCTTGTGGTCTGTGCTCCCCACCACCTCCTCTACTTAACGGGGCCTTTTTTTCCTCCACCGCCTGATTTGGGGGCGGAGGGGTGTGAGTCAATCCAGCAAGTGGGAGGGCTGAAGAGGAGGGGCAACCCTGTGGAGGCAGCCCCTGCGTGCACGTCTCACTACAGCGTTGCTGGGCGAGGGAGTGGGGGGATGAATGGAGGAGGGATTGAACCTAGATTCACAGGACTTTTTCTTTCTCCATT
The DNA here is from genome assembly GCA_903064625.1 of Mallotus villosus. NCBI lineage: Eukaryota > Metazoa > Chordata > Actinopteri > Osmeriformes > Salangidae > Mallotus > Mallotus villosus. The sequence continues at coordinate 375,620 of CAEFZP010005721.1, forward strand.
CTTCTCCAAATCTCACCCTAATCTCACCCCCACTCCCTCACACACACACACATTATTTTTGTTTCCTGTCGATGTAACGGAACTAAAGCTTCCTAAGACCTCATTCCTTGTGTGTTCCTCCTTCTCAAATCCTCTCTGGCCAGCAGACCCCTGTCTTTCTCTCTAATCCAGCCTCTAAAGCCTGATCTGCCCCCCTTGCCTTCACCTCTCCGCGTGGATTGCTAGGAAACATCCTCAGTATTATATTAAGACTATTCATATTCTCCTGGGGAAAATGTGATTTAGCCTAGATAAAGGGAGTGCAGGTGCTTTTATGGACTTTGAGGGGGGCTGGGGGTAGTTTAAGTTCCTCTAAAAGCTTATGAAAGTGTTGCCCTGGATGGTAACACACTTTGAGGGGGCTCTTAAAGGTCAAGAGAATGAGTGGGAGAAGAAGACAAATAAGGCAGAGAATGGAGGGGGCTTTGGGAGGATGAGCAGGCAGAGAGCAAGAAGGCTCCCAAACTGGAGGTGCAACAGTTGATAAGGAATATTTAAAGAAAACCTTTTTAGGATAGCACTAGCTGCTTTTAACATAAACGAGCAATGTTCAACATTTCGTAGCTACGGAGGCCCCCAGAGTTCTTGTAGCAACACAGACAGCTCAGTGCCAGGCTGCCAGCGGAATAGGAATTTCAGTTTTTTGAAGCTGTCGTTCCTTTCCGGACAATTATTCCATCTTATTTTGTGTAAACACTGTCAATCTAACGTGAGCTGGAGGAGAGCGCAGAAGTACATCTAAGAATTGGGGGGCACTGTTTCTCATATTTGAATTGATTTCATCATATACTGTATTTGTTATGACCCAGTGCAACTTCAAGGTGGACTGGCAGCCCAGTATGCATCTCAAGTAGTGTGTTGGAGAGTCGCTGCTGATGTGTGCCTCTCGTGGGCTCTCTGTCTCTGGTGTGTGCCTCTGGTGCCCTGTCTGTCTCTGATGTGGCCTGTCTGTGTCTGATGTGGCCTGTCTTATCAGCACCATCAAGCGGTTTAGCCCGCAAGCTGTTACACACGCTTGTCTCAACAGACACAATCTGGATTCTTCTGCTAGGTGCGGTCTGCAACACATTAGACACGTGAAATGCATCATGTTTATTTGCATGTTAGTTATTTGATTTTTTGTATGTTGGTTTGTGTGTGTGTGAGAGAGCGTGAGAGAGACAGAAGTATAAGATATGATGTCGGGTGTGTGTGTGTGATAGAATGATAGAAAGAAAATGTGTTCTGTGTGTCTGAGAAAGAGAGAGAGAAGGTTAGAGCGTTTTTATTTTCTATGGGTCATAACAAGGCTTGGTACAGATTAGACTGAGCTCTTTCGTGTCGTCACAACCAATCAACATTTAGCAAAATGTCAAGTGTGAACCTGCAGGTCACATGGTACAGATTTGCCCTTCTTGCAAAATCAAGCAGACCAAGAGCCTAGATCAAAGTCTGCAAGAACATGTTGCATCGTGTACTGGATATCAAATGGTAATTTGTAGGCAAGTCTATCTGCAAAAATTGTTTTAGCTTGAACTAGTCAAAAAAATTGCATTTGTGCTGAATCTATCGAGAATAATATTCTACTATGAAATATAATGACTGTCTGAATCAGTGCCCTGTTTTTACAATTGACCTCATTAGCTGATGGCAGAATGCCCCTTGCAGACAGACCGACACACACACACAAGATAAACAGTAGCTTTATTTTTGACAGATGTTAAGCTCAGACTGCAGATGTTCCCTCCGAGACAAAGGCCTTTCTGATACCGCCTTGCATTGGCAAGTCTCGTTTTATTGTGAAAGCCGAAAACGAGCATTCTAGAAGCAGGGACAACTACAATGATTGAATCAGGGCCGCACCTGTTCAAACACTGTGTGGGGGGAAGCGGGGGGAGGGTGGGAGGAGAGGGGTTGGAGGATGGTTAGTCTATGGTGGGCTGAACAGTGTTGCTTTATATCAGTGAAGTTCTATATATCAGTTATCTTGAAGTTCTTCATAAAGTTTCGTACTGAAATCAGGCGGAGCTGGTTCATGCAGGAGACTCCTAGTCCTCAGCGCGTCACTAGCATCTCGTCGTATCACACAGTCGGGGCACACCTTCTTTAGCAGGGCGGTATTATGACTGCACTCTGCATTGCTTAGTGCGACACAGGATGCTCTCTGTTTAATCAGCCAGCTGATGCGTCGCTGCTCTCTGCTCGGATGTTGAGTGTCTCCTTTGGGAGCGGCAGGGAGACGCTGCGAGCAGAACCATCATGCCAAAACGTGGATTGTATCGTGTGTAATAAAGTATGAAGGAATCATTACTACTGAGTCCTCCTGCCTGTACCATGTCGTACTGAGCTAGCAATATTCGTTTTCTCTCTCCATAATAGCAAATGTCCTCTTTCTTCCATTCAGATGATTTAAAAAGTACATAGCATCATCGGATGAATAAACAGCTCTTTTTGGTTTGTAAATGAAGTCATAATGTTAAATGAGGTCCAGTTAGCATCAGCTACAGTATTACTCTGAAATAGATCAAGAAAAGTTAGCTCTGTCAGCTTCAAATCTTCATGTGTCAACATGTTCACAGCTCTGCATATTTGAACATCAATAGAGGCTGGCCCCTCAACAGACTCATGTGAAGTGATTTTGTGTACAGAACACCAGTGTTTGCTGCTTCTTGTGTTTTGTACATAGAGTTTCAACTTCGGGGTAATCGTTCACTGCAAGGTGGTTCCCCTCAAGATAATACTCTGTTATCTTCAATTTTTTCCCTTTTTAATCTTGATCAAATATTATTCTCACACTTAATGACATAGTGCTACTTAAATCTTTATTGATGATAAAGAACTGTTTCTCTGAGGATTATCTTTGCACCTGGTTTTAACAATGTAATATCAGCTGGGTTTTGAGGACTATTTCAGTATTACCACCGCCATAACATCACAGTCAGCTATTTCCAGGGTAGAATCAACAGGTGGCTAATATACTGTTGTTCTGCCTTTCCATGGATACATCTTCTTTTAGTTTTGCATTCTTATTTTAGTTTAAGCATCAGCTTAATCTTATGCTAGCCTGTGGATGTCGACCTGGTGTACAGCTGGAGTCTTCAATCTAACAAGTAACAACCGTGTGGTATTGAGGGGTCTTTATGAGTTCCTTCCCAGCCATGTTGCACTTCTAATAACAACAAGAGAGAGAGAGAGGGAGAAATAGAACGAGAGAAGGGCTAGAAGGGAAAAAGTCTTTAAAAAAGAAACATGAGCCAAATGCAAACCAAATGTTCCCATTTTAGCCCCTCTTAGCCTCACATCTGAAGACTCATTTTCTTATTTGTTTAGCCAGAGTTTTATAGGTCTAACTGACCAAATCCAGACCGTTGCCCTCTTACGGTCATGATATTTGAGAAACGAAATGCTTGTAGACCCTGTAAGGTACAATAGTATCTGCTTGTGATTGACAGCCATAGCTTCCCTGTGTGGCTGTGGTACGTAGAGAGCAGACAAATGTTACTAGGTGCTTAGATACAGTACAGCACTGCTTGCCCAGCCCTGATACTGTACTTTTCCTTCGACTGCACATCTTGGCAAAGACAATAACAAGTCAAAGACAAGACAAGACAAATACAAAGTTTGCACTCAAGTGTATTTATGTATAATTATACCAATCCAATTTAGGTTAAGTCATCGTTGTATTTGAACCATCTTTCTTTGATTTACTGTATTTATTTAGAACATTCTGTTCTAAAGTTTTTGAAATGAATACTGTGTTTGTGGCCAGACCTGTCTGTCCAGGATATTTGTAGACGTCTTTTCCTTTACCGGGTAGAAACCTTGTAGAGACGTAAAGTTCTTGTTTGGCTTTGTGAGTGCTCCCAGCCCAGGCACTGTCTTTGTTCGCTGATACAAGCTTTTAGCCTTTGTTGCTTTTTCAATTCTACACACGCACACAGGCTGCCACCTTACCTTATTGTGCTGTAGTACATTCTCTTTCATTTAAAAGGAAGGCGCTTGAATCACTCAGATAAGATGTGTGCTTCACATGATTTTTATGAGACTAGATAATGTTTACCTGAAATGTCATTAAAAAAGACTTGGACAGTGTGCTGCTCTGCTCTACAGTGACCTCTCATTGAGGTGTAACCCATGACTCATGCTTCGTCCGTCTGAACAAAGCTTTGATTGTTTGGCAGCACAGAGGAGGGAGTTAAAAGGATTGACAATATTCAAGGTTGCGTGCCAAGTTGACAAGACTCCTGCCACAAGTTGTTGCAATGTTTCACACTGCCGGTCCGTAGATTTGCGCCCACCTCTGATTGGAAATATGCAGCTTCCCTTGAACATGGTGAGTGTTTGTTTAACCTCGACAAACGTTTCTTCAGTACTTTTTAATCATTTGACGAGGACGTGTAACCCAACACAGTCTCAGCCTGTGCTTAGCTGTGATCCTTTATGATGTCACCTTTATTATCGTTTGAATTTGCATTGAGTCCCAAGTCCTCTTCTTTTGAAATACAAGGGTTTGTAATACATGAGGTATGGGGAAGCATTGTGTAGATTGAGAATAGATGATCACACAGAAACCTTCTCTGTCGGATTCCTTTGCATTCCTTGCACTTTGCAAGTTGCAAGTGACTCTCCACCGAAGCCCTTGACGAAATGATCTCACTGCCACTGCAAGGCTCCTACCTGCGAGTTAGCTCCACATTCCTGTGAGCTCACATCTCCGCATGCCTTCCGACTGACGAGTTTCACCGTCAACTATGTAAACCCGCAACGTGAGATTTCACTCCGTTAACTTTTAACCACAACCGTAGCTGCATCATGCTGGGCTTCATAGTCCATCAGTACTCAGCAGTCCTCGATGGGTGGTCAGGACAAGGTCGGAGCTGCCTGTTCCGGCCTCCTGTTTCAAAAAAAAAGAATGAGAAAAGTGCCGGAACAAATCTGTTGCAAATTAACTAGCTACTTTCTTGCCCCCAAGGCCAGCATAGCTGAGGTCCTTCTCACATAGTGTTTTCATAATGTGAGACTGTTTGGAAAGCCACAGTGTTATCTGGGAGAGGCCTATTGACATGTCTGAGCACTATGTAAACTTTGGCAAAACACTGGAGGTAAATGTTGCAGCTTTTGAAAGAAAGAAATGTGAAATGCTAGTTATCCGGGACAATAATCTTGTACGGTGCTATTTTATTCACGATGTGAGGCAGAGTAGAATTTATTAAGGAGTTTTCAGTGAAATGGAATGAGAAACAATATGTTACTGTGCAAAAGTGTGTGTCAACTGTTCTTTGAATCTCTTTGCTGACGGTTCAACCTTGTCACAAAACATTTTGAGAAACAACAGCCTAAACGGGATTAGAGCAAATTTTACTTTCATTATAGTGCGATATCTGGCAGGACACACACAAAACAAACAAGAGTTTCAGCTATACACCAAGATAGACTGGATGTTGTTATTCGCTAACCGAAGATTGCCAGGGTTTGCTGTACATCTGATGCAGTGTGTGTGTCTTGGAGTGTGTTTCATTCTGTGTTTCTGCATTTCAGATGCACAGAGAGATGATGTACGCCAGCCGAGAAGTCCAGCACCCCCTTCGGCAGCCTCCCATGGGGCCCCCGCCCCTCCACCCCATGCAGGGCGCCATGTCGCCCACCACGCCCCACTCCCTGCCCCCCTCGCCCTCCCGAATCCCTTTCGGCCCTCGCCAGGGGCCTCTACCAGCCAGCGCCACCATTCCCCGGGACCGCATCGTCGCCGCCACCCCCCCAGGGCGCTCCGTGTCCCCCTGCCCCAGCGCCATTCTGGAGCGACGGGACGTCAAGCCGGATGAGGACATTGGAGGTGGGAAGAGCCATAGCTTGGCCCGGGGCAACGAGGGGCTGTACGCGGATCCTTACCTGCTCCACGAGGGGAGAATGAACCTGGCCTCTGCCCACGGAGGGCACCCCCCCACCCGGGGAGAGTCCTGAGCACGGCCTGGGGGGGTACCACCGCTCCTCCATCCGCTCCACAGGCTCCTACAGCGGGCCCAGCCCCACGGACACCATGGAGCACCCCGCCCTCTACCGCCAGAAGTCCCGCAACAGCCAGCTACCAACGCTTGGCTCCAAGACCCCGCCCCCCTCGCCACACAGGATGACCGAGGTCCGGGCGATTGACATCCACGGCGGCCCGCCCCCCCCACGGAGGTGTGCCGCCCCCCCACGCCACGCACATGGAGCGCTCCTCGCCTGTGCGTCAGTCCTTCAGGAAGGAGGAAGTGGCGGCCAAGTCCAGGAGCAACATGGGTTCTCCTGTGGTGGTTGACCTCCAGGGCCATGGGCCCATCCCGCCGGCCAGTGACCCCCAGACACGGTAAGCCTCACGGGGACCCAAGGTGGGATGGATGGGGGGGGGGTGGAGCATGGAGCATGGACTAACTGCATCCCTGGTGCCACCCTAACAGTACGGCTGGGCTGTTGTAACCCCAAGCCTCATCATCATCCTCATCTTCTGACAGGGTAGAGACCCGGCCTTCGTCTATGTGTTTCGAGCCGAACCCACGGGTTGAGACTGGACGGACCTGGCTTGTGTCTATTTTAGCTGGATCTAGTGTGTCCGGATCTGCTTGTGTGACCCGCTCTGCTTGTGTGAACAGCTTATCCACAATCCTCCTGGAAGCCGCAGGCCAGACAGTGTGGATTCCTATTTCTTTATTTCAGTGGAACTTGGCTTCCATGACACACTAGGTGTGTTTACCAAGCGCAGTAACACGATAGAACCTCACAGCCACCTGTATGCAGGAGTGTATATTTTTGGTGTATATTCTCTGGCTTGGTTATTTGAACAACATTCATCTGGGTCGCCTGGAGCAAAGCTGTACAGCACACTGGCGTGGGGCTTTCCAGCCGGGCAATTTGGTCAGTTGGGTTTGAACAGAATGAGCAAGATGAGCACACAAACAAGAGGCGCCCGGGGGAGCGATGCCGTCCAGTTGGCATTTCACATAAGGCTTCCCCGGAGGGCCTTCATATGGAGGTAGGGAGTTGGTGCAGCGGGGAGGGGAGGGGGGGGGGCTGCGTGCATGAGAAAGAAAATATTGACCAGGTGGTATGAGTAAGACCTGGTGCTCCTGGAACGGGGTAATCGCTGGAGCAGATCTATGAGGACCACCTGGGAGGTGCGACCACACTAACGGAAACAGGCCGGACAAAGGCATTTGTTTACATTCGTTTGTTATTCTTCTTTTTTTTCTCCTCTCAAATGACTTATTCTCTGCCTGAGTGTCTTTAGGGGGGGGGCCATTACCTCGAAACGAGTTGACTTTCCAGACATCACATGGTACATTCACCAAACAGTCAGATACAGCATGTTGTACACACAGTACAGGTGTTGCCTGTACAGTACGGCCGGCCAGGGAACAAACCGCCCACTGTTTGGCTATATGTTCAGAGGTCTCTGGCTCCATACAACAAACATTCTGAGTCACAGACCATCTCGTTGTCCTCGGTTGCCCTCTTCCCCCTACCTCCTCCTCCCCCTACCTCCTCCTCCCCCTCCTGCTCCTCCACAGCCCCCATTAGACAAGTGATGACATGTGAACACAGGAGCCTTGCTATTTGTCCATGGCCTCACCCCTCTGACTCCAAGCCCCTGATAAGGAGCTCTATTCACTCCCCTATCACGGTTTGCCCTGAATAACTCGAAGGTAATATGAGAATTGATGAGTTCTGTGTCGTCTTCCTCCGAGCACCAGTAACTCGTGACTCACCCTATTGTTTTAGCTCTGAATGGGAAAGCCCCAATGATCTCGACTCGTCGGAAGCCAAGGGGCTTACCAGACAGCCCCATGGTTGTTACAACCACTGATGTTGGTTTGTTTTACATCCAGATGACTGGAGTGGTTCCACTGGGAGGGACATTGCACACATGCTAAGGGTGTACAGTTCAGGCCATGTTTGACCAAAGTATAGGGTTTCTCTGTCTGAATCGGTTATTGAGTGCTTTAGGAAAGTTATTTTAAAACTTGGGAGACTTGTATTTTTTTCCCACCATTTGTTTATTAATCCATACATAAAAAAATATATATACATTCAATCAAATTATCAAATCAGCTTCCTCAACCAAGCCTTAAATGCAGGTCCTTCATGATTAGGCTGAGTTGTAAACAATTAAAATTAAAAGATGCCATTAATTAATAACCACACAAGCCCCAGTGTTAAAAGCTTGATTTTCTGATGTTTCCTGCAGACAGCGAATGAAGGCTATGGAGCAACAGATTGCCAGCTTGACTGGTCTTGTTCAGCATGCACTTTTAAAGAGTCCAAACTCTAGTGTCACCGAGGAGCCTCTCAGGTAAGCAAGTAGAAGAAGAGAAAGAGAGTGATGCAGCCTGGGAGCTTTCTAGAAGGAAAAAACCCAGCTGTCCAGCCAATACGAATCAGTTGTGATCATATCAGTCAGCTACTGCAGGGTAAACAAAACACTGATAGGATGTAATAGTACCCAGGGTATAATATGAAGTCATTTTCCTGAATCTCCTACTCTATCCCCCCCCAAAATGGCTGTTGACTGGTTGGTTTACCTGACTGCATAACAAGACTACATTTGACTCCATTTCAGCATGTTCTTTAAAGAACGGAAGCTAACTGTCATGACAATGCAAGTGTATGTTAGAGACTTGATTTAAGCTCAAACAGCTCATTAACAACTGTCATGTTTAACCTTCTTGGTATGTCAACCGCATTGTCTGTCGGTATGTACATGTGTTCTACTAATATTTAACATTCATTCCTGTTGTAACTTCCTAGAGAAACGACTCCACTATGACGTAACAGCAAATACCAATGTGTCTCTCTCTCCCCTTCTCTCCCTGTCTCTGGTTGTCCCTCTCTCTGTCCCTCTCTTCAGTGAGAGATCAACGAAGTCATCCTCTCCAAGTCACAGTTCACACAGTGCAGGTCAGTAATATCCAATACACACCACATTATGCTCTAGGACACTCTGTGTAACTGGGTTATTCTCATCTTTAAAGATCATTCGTATCGTCCTGACCTAATAGGCCTTCCCGTGATGCATGGCCAAGACAAGTTAGTTAACCTCCATCGGCATGGGTCAGTCACGTGCACCACTTCAGGAGTGAAAAGCTATCCAGCCAAATCTCATCGCCACTTCATATCGGCCTCCTCCTCGTCTCCCACACAGAACCAAGGCAAAGAGAGTTAGTGTGTGAAGACAGAGAAGGTGAGACAGGCAGGAAGAGAGAAAACACCAAGCTAACATCGGCTGCTGAAAGCATTACTCGGACCAAGACAGTCGGTCTTTCTCAGGCCCCTGGGTTTTCTCAGAGACTCCATCTCATCTGTGGATTGGATCAAAAAAGAAATAAAAATAAATTCAAAATGTATCGAATAAAAAGAACATTACTCAAGCGTCTAGCGAGGATCTCTCATCTTGCGATATCCTTTCTCATACCAGGCTAGATTGTATCAAGCAGGTGCCCCACAATCTCACCAAACACCAAGAGAAGACCTTTTTCAATTCTCCAAGGCCTTCCTCATGCCTCAAATATCACACATCACATCAAACACGGGAAACTGACCATGCTTCAATCTTTAACTTCATCTCAAACCCCTGTAAAACCAGCTGCACTACACTTACAGGAGTGATGCATTATAAAACAGACCGTGTTTGAATACCTGAGGTGTTCTTTGTCTCGGGGCACTAATCCGAGACAAGGCAAGGAAAGAATAAAGCATTATAAAGGTTCAGTACGCAGCGAGCTAGCGACACAAGTGCTGCATTCACTGTAACCTGTCCTTCAGGTCGGTGGAGCTGTCGGGTGAAGTACTGAGGGAGAATAAAGGCAGAGGGAGAAAGAGACGAGAGGGAGCGGGAGAGGGAGAGGGAGAGGGAGAGGGAGAGGGAGAGGGAGAGGGAGAGGGAGAGGGAGAGGGAGAGAGAGGAGAGAGAGACGAGATGAGAGAGACGAGAGAGAGAGAGAGATGAGAGAGAGAGCGAGAGAGAGAGAGAGAGAGAGAGAGAGGGAGGCTGTGAGGTGAGGGGTGCTCAGGGATTACGAGGACAATGGCAGTGTGTCCTGCCACTCCTGGGCTTGGTCTGTTTCTCTCGCTCTCTTTTTCTCTGTGCAAAGAGAGATCTTTAGAGGGCTCTCTGATGAATATGCTCTGTATTCTCTCTATCCTATTGTTCTTCATCTGGGCAGGGGCAGCACTTCTGCCAGTGGACTTGTCTGCCAACATCATTGATAAGCAGAACATTTCAGATCCAACTACAGAACAGAAATGTGTGCAAAATTCAGTTACATAATGGAAAAAGGCCTTACCACATTTTTTAAATGCATACAGTGCAGGGAGGTTCAACGCTTAAATGCATTACTTATTGAAACATCATTTCCTGTTCTGACTGAAATCAAATGGAATTGACCCAGACTGGGACCCCAGGCGGTTACCAAGCGACTGAAGATCTACCTGTGTCCCATTTCAATCAAACATTACTGGAACTACTGGAATCCAATACTAAACGGGGCTCTCTGACAGGCTCCGGACTGTTTCTCACTCACACAGATAAGGACGGGGCCTCTGAGGGCCATGTGAGCAGAGTCACGTTGCTCACGCCGCAAACATCCGGCCGTTTCGAACCCCCCGGGTCCTCCCTTAACCGTGATTGGAAGTGGCGAGGTTTGGTCAGGAGGGGATGGAGGTGATGGCCTGTGTCAGAGGCTATGCCAGCTAAACTAGCAGCGCTCTGCTCCGGGCAGAGATGGTGAGACCCAGGGGGAGAGAGCAGGCCGTCATCACTAAACATTAGAGGCATTAATGCAGGCGTGGCGTGGACGGTGCCAGTGGTTCGTACTCGGCAGAAGAACAGGGTAGAGGACAGGGAGCAGGGGGGGGGGAACAACATCCCCACAGGAGAGCCATGGGGGTTCTTTTTCCACTTCAGATGTAATGCGTGTGTTCGTGTATAACACAATACCTGAGTCAGTGTGTTGAATTTCATCTGCTCGGAATAAGAGAGTGATATCCTGCCCCCCCCCCTCCCTCAAAAAAGGATTGGAGCCCTCCTAAAGTTTTCGTGGTGTCCTGAAAGATATGCCAAACTGCTCCGGGATGAACCCACTGCTTGGAATTGGAATAACTGATGTGACTGATATGAATGTTATATCATTTTTTATGTAAATCCCATCGTCTTTCTCTTGGAATCAGTGCTTGTAAATGAGGAAATATGTTTGCCGTTATCACCGCCTAGTCTGCCACGGCAAACTGAGAATGGCGCGCAAACGTCTGTAACATCAGCCTTGTTGTTGTTGTTATCAAGTATCTGATGGGTTTTCTTTCCCTCCAATTTTTTCCGTTGACTTTTAGGGGATTCGCCGGTGTTAGCGATCCGGAGTGTGGCCGCGGCGGTGCCCTCGGACGTTGTCCCCGCCCCCGCGCACGCCAACCTGCTGCAGGTCAGGAGGAACGTGAGTGACCTCCGACAGCAGCTGCAGCTGATGAGACAGCAACAGGTGCGTCCCGGACACTCTGATGAATGATTTAGAATCATAGAAATTATCCTATATTATAAATACATGACCATGCATAATGCATATAGAAGTCCATTCGTATCGTGTTCGTCCGCTGTTGTGTGTGGCAAGCCTGATTCAGCCTGAATTGTGAAGATGACGTCAGAGGAGGGCAATAACAATACTTATTGGACCGCTGGTCAATACGGGTTTGGCATGACTACCCATTAGCCAATCAGAAGGCTCGTACTGTCGTTGCCATATAATAATAACTACTTACTAACCGAGAGTGAGGTCATGCCGGGAAATATCAAACGAGACTTGAACGTATCGACCGAGCGATAGCGAGGTTGATACGGCAAAGTCGAGGTTTGATATTTCCCGGCATGACCGAACGGTCGAGGTTAGTAAGTTGTTTATTATATGGCATTTTTAGCTCTTTTCATTTTGTAAATTGTAGGCTAATTGTAGCTAGCTAGGCTAGCTCTCAAGTCTTCTCACGGTGTGTTTCAGGTGTTGTCTAGCAACCAATTACTTTTGATAGAAAGCGGACAGTACGGTTCTGCTAAAATGGCTTTAATTCCAACACAAATAACGATTATTTTAGAAAGTTAACAATTTCTTCGTCGCTGTTGATGTCTTCAGTATCGTCTGGTCTGAGTTGACTTCGATATCGCTAATTGTGAAGATGACGTCAGAGGAGGGCAATAACAATACTTATTGGACCGCTGGTCAATACGGGTTTGGCATGACTACCCATTAGCCAATCAGAAGGCTCGTACTGTCGTTGCCATATAATAATAACTACTTACTAACCGAGAGTGAGGTCATGCCGGGAAATATCAAACGAGACTTGAACGTATCGACCGAGCGATAGCGAGGTTGATACGGCAAAGTCGAGGTTTGATATTTCCCGGCATGACCGAACGGTCGAGGTTAGTAAGTTGTTTATTATATGGCATTTTTAGCTCTTTTCATTTTGTAAATTGTAGGCTAATTGTAGCTAGCTAGGCTAGCTCTCAAGTCTTCTCACGGTGTGTTTCAGGTGTTGTCTAGCAACCAATTACTTTTGATAGAAAGCGGACAGTACGGTTCTGCTAAAATGGCTTTAATTCCAACACAAATAACGATTATTTTAGAAAGTTAACAATTTCTTCGTCGCTGTTGATGTCTTCAGTATCGTCTGGACTCAGTTGACTTCGATATCGCTAATTTTGAAGATGACGTCAGAGGAGGGCAATAACAATACTTATTGGACCGCTGGTCAATACGGGTTTGGCATGACTACCAATTAGCCAATCAGAAGGCTCGTACTGTCGTTGCCATATAATAAAGTTTTTTACAATCGCTATGACAATTTTTTCTCCTAACTCCTGACAAGTTTCCTAAAATCTTGACACCGTTAGCACAACATCCGTCTGTGTTGGCTATACACATACAGGTGATTCAATACACAAGTATTGAAAAATTGGTCATAGCGATTGAAAAATACTGTAAGCTCTCGGAGTGTGAACTGTGTGTCGCCGCTGTGTTTCTTCACGCGTATGCTTGTGGGGTGTTTGACCCGATCTCGCGTGTGTGTGTGTGTGCGTGTCGCAGCTCCAGAACCAGGAGGCTCTGCGGGCGCAGCTGAAGCGGGCGGAGCAGGAGATCAGCTCCAAGCTGGAGGAGGCCATGCGACGCCTGGAGGACCCCATCCACAGGCAGAGACTCCTGGTGGAGGAGGACAGACACAAGTACCTGAGTCTGGAGGAGAGGGTGCAGGCCCAGCTAAGGTGACACCAGTTAGACATACGCAGTGCATATACCCATATAGGGATAATGACTTGGCTTATTTCTGTACCTACAGAGTCCCTGAGTCCGAAAAAAACAAACAGAATTGGTGTGTTTGGTTTGTTAGCCTTCATCCTGACTTACAGCTATCACAATATCCCTTTTGGCTTGTGAAAGTAGTATATTGGTCTTATTTCTCAATTTGGCACCACATACGGTGTGCGACTGTTGCCTTCTTAAGTCATCCTCAGCTTTCAGGACTGTAGGGCTCGCACCTCACTCATCAGCTCCTCTCTCTGCTAGGCAGGGTGTGGTAAGCTAACACACACACACACTAATACTTCAATCCCCACACAGCTTCTTACCAGGTAAGAACATTCCAGCCGTGAGTCCTCTTGGCTTCAGGTTTACCAACTAGCTGGTGTACATCAACAGTCACAGTCGCACACACACACAACCAAACGCTCAATTACCGTCCGCAAGTTAGAACCGGCAGACCTCGTCATTCCATTTCAAACGCTGCGCCCATGGAACAACGGGACCGAAAGCAGACCAGTTATTTCCAGTGTACACTTGAATTGAATTCACCAGATGCAGCTCGCCAAACAGGGGGGGGGAACTTTGATTTAATTCTTTCTAAACGTTTTTTAAACAGCCAAGGTCAAAGTCTTCTGCCTGGGTTTTCTGTCGTAAACATATGCGTAGATAAACACTGTGATTGGAGGATTCTCCCCTCTCTGGGAGGGGGAACAGGGGGGCTCACAGGCGCTGGCCGCTGGCAGTGCCTCCATGTTGTTTTTGGTGGCCGGCCAAATGTGAGTCAGCAAAGTGCAACGGCGTAGGCGCTTTAAATAAGTTTGGTTAATGAGGTCTGCTTTGCTTGACAGAGAGAGAGTGTGTGTGTGTGTGGTACTGTAATTTAGTTGTGTGTGTCTACATATACATGCATGCCTATGAGTGTGTGTGTCAGTTTTGTTTTGTGTGTATCCACGTTTGCACAGTATATGAGTGTGTGTGTGGGTGTGTGCATGCATGATTATGTGTCCGTATGTGTGTGTCTGGAGTGAAAGAATGAGGCGTGAAAAAGAACAGCCTTTTGTCCAGAGGATTACCACAACTATCAAATAACACTTGACACAATCAGCCACAACACTGAGAAGCACTGAGTATCTGTTATTACAAATAACCTGCTACATAGCTGTGGTAGGTTATTTAGTAGGTTAACAAATAGTTTATGAATAGTAACACAGTGTCAGTCAGCCCACGTGTAAAATATATAACATTTAACATGAGGTCAAATGGGTACTTGGCGTGTTTTCTTAGTATGTATTCATACTGTATGTCAGATCCTTTCAGTTCTGTTCTCCCGGTTAGTCCCAAGCCTGGCAGGGGTTGCTAGTTTGATCCTGCTGTCAGTCCAATATCTTGTTGCCCTTGAGCAATACTGTGAAAGCTGAGACAAAGAGAGAGAGACGGATAGAGAGACATAGACAAATAGTGACAGAGAGAGAGAGGTGAACCTGTCATCTCAAATAAATGGTCCCTGATATGTCCTAAGTGTGTGTCTTCCCATCTTTGGAAGCTACCCAAACCTGCTTTATATAAATCCTTGAAGTTTGAGTGGCAAAAGTTTTTACTTCACGGTCCCTCTGGTGACATTTCCAGTTTAACGCCAGTTGCCAAGAGACGTTCAGCTGAACTCATTTGGGCTTTTTGGGTACTCATTTTCCTAGCTCCAAGTCACACTGAATGGTCATTTCAGGTGTCTCTCACAAACTCGCTACAGTTATAATATCCCTTGTGGATATGGCAATGTATCTGTTAGATAAGCCGTCCTGTGTATGGAAGTTCTAGCAGGGAGTCAACACAAGTCAGTCCCAGTACCCTATGAGTATGTGGGTATAGCCTGCCCCCTAGTGCTGAAAGTAAGAAACACTCCTTTCCTCACTCCCTGCATCCCTCCCTCTCCTCCTCCCCTTCTCCACAGTGAGCTGGAGCAGTATGTGGATGCTCTGAACAGAGAGAGCAGCGTGGCGGGGGGCAGCAGAGCCGTGACTCTGAAGGACGTGGAGGAGGGGGCTGTCAGTCTCCGGAGGGTGGGCGAGTCTCTCGCAGGGCTCAAAGGTAGGACGTCCAGACTCATGTTCCAGTGCCGTACCCAGTGTCAAGCATACTACCCATTTAGCTTTTGTACCTTGAAGTTTGTTCGTGATAAATTCGATTTTCAACCACAGATTTCGCTTGAATAACCAAATATTACAAATATACAGTATACTTGTTGTGTTTTGATTTCTGTGCTTTTTTGTCTCGCTGTCTTTCGTTCTCTCTCTTCTCTCTCTCTTCCTCTCTCTCTCTCTCTCTCTCTCTCTCTCTCTCTCTCTCTCTCTCTCCCTCCCCTCCCTCCAGGGGAGTTTCCGGCCCTGCAGACCAGGATGAGGGCGGTGCTGAGGGTGGAGGTGGAGGCGGTCAAATTCCTCAAGGAGGAGCCTCACAAACTGGACAGCATGCTGAAGAGGGTCAAGAGCCTGACGGAGGTCCTCAGCGGCCTGAGGAGGTAGAGAGAGAGAGAGAGAGAGAGAGAGAGAGAGAGAGACTACTGAAGGAGAAATGATGAGAGAAAGAGACATAAGGACTGATAGACCAATAGGATGTGGGTGAGAATGGAGAGAAAGGGCGAGAGAGATGAGGAACGAGGTAGGATGAAAGAATTGAAATGTGTGTGGGGGCTGAGTGACAGATTAAGGAGGAAACCAAAGCTCTCCCAGAGTCAGAGCCAGGGTTCTGGTGAAGATGCGGACTGTTAGTAATTATGTTGACACATTTCCCCCCCATCAACCTCTGAAGGGTCAGTAGAGCTGACCGGAGCTCTGCGTCCATCTTGATTTAGCTCAGGCCTGTCTCCGCTCTCCGCAAACTGACCAAACGGATCATTCAATTAAGAAGACGCTGCACCTCATTTCCATATAAATATCAGTCAGAAGCACCAGGCATCATGGGTCGGCACTGCTCTCACCCCTTGGCACCCTCTGCCCACTGCAAGCAACATCAGTCCCGTTCCATCATAGCCCTCTGCAAGAGCTCTCTCCCCTCACGTCACAGTCCATTAAGATCATTTCAAGATCCCTGTTCAGTCCAGATGTACTGGGCCAGTTCTGCTCTGAGATATCACTGCAATGCAGAAGCAGAACCTATATATATTCAATGATGTAGGAGAGGTTACGTTTCTATTTGTGGTGAAGTAACATCCTTCTACGACATGAATCAATGCTATCTTCTCTTCCTTTTCTTCCAGATACTCTACAGAGGGCCAACAAAAGAGCCCAGACTCTGCTCTCAGTGCTCCTGCCAAGCCAGCTCCACTGGTGATCCTCCCCCCCGCTGTGGTCCAGACCGACGCCCCCGCGGACACCCCCTTCTCCCCAGGCAGCCACCAAGCCGGGCTCCCCCTCCGCCCTGCCCGAGCCCCAGACCTCCACCGTCCGGTCGGAGGTCATGCCGGCCTCTCCGGTGGTCATCCACCACGTCCAGAGCTCCCCGGTCCTCATGCAGCAATCGCAGCAGTCGGCCGCCCTCACCCTCACCCACCAGCCCAGCCCCCCGCCCACGCCCTCCCCCACCCCAAGCCACGGAGGGTTAGACTCACCAGGCCCGGGGAAATCAAGGGTATCCCCCTCTTTGTCCACCTCCGACCCCCCCAGCCCCGCTTCCCAACATAAGAAGACCCAACCTGGCAACCCGGAGCAGCCGGTCCCCGTTAACGGCAGCGGGAACGCTAACGGCAGTCAGAGTCTCTTCATCGAGGAGCTCCACACCAGCAGCAAGAGCAGAGACAGAGCTGTGTCCATACAGGTACAGAACCCTCACCACCCCGAGGACATGGGGTACTGTCGGTATCACTTCTCCTGCAAGGATTCAAGGGATCACTTTTCCTGCAAGGATTCAAGGGATCACTTTTCATGAGGTAATTGTATTTTTGTCCTCACTCTCTTTCTCTCTCGCTCTGTCGTTCTCTCTCTCTGTTTTCTCTCGACCTATCAGGCAGCAGAGAAAGAGTGGGAGGAGAGGAGGCAGAACATGGGCCACTACGACGGGAAGGAGTTTGAGAAGATCCTGCAGGAGGCTCAGGCCAACATGATGAAGGGCATTCCCAGCCTGGATGTAGGCAGCGAGGGAGAGACTTCCCTGCCGGCCCACCCTGCTGCCCCAGGGGACCAGGCAGACGGCCCCCTGCCCGTGGAACCAGACACAGGTACTGTGGAAGTCTGTTGAAAAAGTATTTCTGTACCACCACACTATAAGATATCAAAATAATACATTTTGTCCTATAAGGTTATTAACAGTTTAGTTTTGTTTACCAGTAGAAGACCCCAAGCCTGAGCCCACTACAGACATACCAGCCAAGCCCGGCCCTGAAAAACTCCCCAAGCCGCTTCTAGAAAAATCGAGCAAGCCTGCCACCACTGAGCAAGCCCCCGACCCTGCGACCGGGGACCAACCCACCACCAAGCCCACCGCCGCCGCCCCGGCCCCAGACAAGGTCTCCAAGCAGGGAGCGGAGAAAGTCAGCAAGTCCCCTCCGCCACCCCCTCCCCGGAAGACCTTCCCCTCCCCCCTCCCCTCAGGCATGACCACCACACGCTCCGGAGAGGTGGTCTACACCAGCAGGAAGGAGTCCATCTCCGCTCAGGTTAGTACGAACGGCCGGGTGGTCCCCGGTTGGAACCATGTGTGCGGGTAACCCGAGCCTCACTGTGTGTGGTCCCCTAGGGTCCAGAGCTGTTGGAAGGAGGTGGAAAGTGTCCAGCCGACTGAACGATTGTGTCGATTTTTCTCTACCTGTCCCGTCTGTCCAGGAGGGGGATGATGAGGGCCAGACGCCTAAACCCACCAAGGTGCCCCCGGAGATCAAACCCAAACCCTCCACCCCTCCCCCCATCGCTGTCTCTGCTGTAGAGGAGGAAGAGGATGAGGGGGAAAAGATCATGGCTGAACTCCAGGTAGGACACACACGCACACACACACGCACACAGAACACATCAGCTCACTAACGCGTGTCTCACGTGGAGAATGGTCATGAACAAAGTCCTAATAGATGGCTTTTGTGTGTGCTGCATCTTGTTTTTACGGAAATCTCTGTGTGGGAAATGGGGTCCTCTGTGTCATCTCTCGTATCCCATCTCTCCTATCTCATCCCTCCTATCTCATCTCCCCTTGGTGGTTGGGTTTCAGAGGGTAGCAGGGGTGCGGGGAACTGGGAACAGCTCCGTAACTTGGCCCGTTGTTAAAACACGCGTTGTCCCGTGTCAATGTCAAGATAGCATTGGCACAGACACAGCAGCGCTGGGAAGAGACGAGTCTCCACTGTGGTCCCTCTCTGATGCAGGATGCCACCTCCCATACAGCCCAGGGACCACTCCCAGTCTGATCCTAATCCATACTCCCCTGACATATTTTCACTCCCCAGGTCTTCCAGAAGTGCACGATAAAGGATGTAGGTGTGAAAAGCGTGTTAGAACCCGCTAGAATCGAGGCCCAAATCAGAGAGTTAAGACCCGGGGCCCTAATGCCCCTCAAAGAGAGAAAGGTAAAAGAGGCCAGCGCCCGCGTGTCGCCGCCCTCCTTAACCGCCTGCTTTCTCCGTCCGGCTACCGTGTCGGCTCGCGCCTGCGATGGCTGTGCTTTAACCCCGCCTCTGTCTGCCTCGGGCACCCTTGCCTCTTACTCACTTACCCTTGCCTCTGCTTCTGCCTCGAGAGAAACCTAAAACGAGCTCCTCGCGGGGCGTAGGAGACGCGTTCTCTCTGCCTTTCTCTTTCCACTTTGTTATTTCCACTGGAAGTCTCGGCCTGTACTCGGTTTTCACGATTAAGTCTGCAGAACGCGAAGGGTCTCTAAAACGTCCGCTTTGTGTTTGTCAAGCAAAGGATTTGGTGATTTGACTCTGTTATTGAATTCTGTCTGCCTGGATTTATCCAAAGTCAATAAACGAAAGAGCCACTTGAAATCCACCCGTAATCAAATGGTCTTGTGTGTTATTGTTTTCTTTTGATCAAGAATTGTCAGAATTCTTACTAGTTTTGCTGCCATCATCTAGTTTCACTGATTGGCCATTGAATTGAGGATAGTTTCATGTGTTTTTGCAGACTTGGTTCACTTTAGGTCACCCTGACCACTCTGCATGACCCCTCTCCTTACCTTTTGGGTTTCATGGGATAACTTCCTACCTGCTCTGCTTCTTTGTCCAACCTTTAACAAGCTTATATTTCACCTTTTATGTCTATGAAGAAGCTTAACGTTAAATTGCTAAATTATGTTTAAGTTGATTGAAAACTAATTGTGTACTGGATGTGTTACCCATGGTAGACAGTTTCACAGAACAGTGTGTGTGTCATATGATATTTTATTTGCCATATCTGTGGGATCACTGTAGGTCAAAGTCAGCTTTAATCTTTTCCAATTATAGTGATAGTTTTGTTTATTCATTATATTGTGTTTATGATGCAGGGTCCTGATATAAGATGAGAATTATACTTTAGATCATTTTTGCACGTTGTAAAGTGTGTCCAGATTAGTAAAGTAGTTTACTGCTAAAAATAAGATTACATATAGTCATACAATATTGTGGACCCACCCAAACTTGACAAAACTTTACAATAACAGTTATTTAAAAAAAATACCGTTAGTTCAGGCTACAGATTTGCTTGCATCTGTTTCCCTATAAAGCATCTCATGACAAAACAGCTAAACTAATTATGGAAGGATGTCATTTTCATCTTTAAGAAATAAATATGCTGTGATGCTGTGCAATACAATACGAGAGATGCCTCATAGGAAAGTTATTGCCCAATGCTGTCATTAGACCATGGGATGCTAATGATCTATAGCCAGTGAATGCACAATGCAAGCCTAGTCCTAACACAGCCAGTACAGTTTCACCTTAATCCTGTCCCCCTTCACGCACTGTCCTGGCAGAGCGCTGAACCCACACGGGACGACAAAGATCCTGGCACAGACGAGAATGGGAACTCCACTGTCCGCCAAAGTCCTGGGGTATACCAACTCACTTTCTCCTTTTGTAAAGCGTAATAATGTATCTATAGACTCTATCTATCTCCTCTAAGATAGGCCTAGAGGGTTTTCCAGAGATATAAATATTAGATTTCAGTCTGATAGGATTACAGTAGTTTCTTAGACTGTAAAACTCATGTAAGCATAAAATGTTGTCCAAAATGTCACAATACCTCAGTCAAATGTCAGACCTAGCAGTCAGGGGTTAGACTTATAAAGTTCAACTCAATTCAAATGCATGCACCATATCTGATTGATGATTATGGTGTTTTGCAGAGGCTTTTAACCAATGACAACCCGGTGTTTTGAATTCACCCAGGTCATATACTATGTCACCGGGCAGATCTCCAAGGAACAGCCGACGGCACCGGCGCCGCCTGGACCGGAGGAAGCCCCAGAGAGCAGAGAGCCGCAGCCACTGTCCACCTCACAGGTGTCAAATATCAATCCTAACGCCAACTCCCCAAGGCAGCAGCCACCACAGTCCCCATCCCAGACAGGGCCTCCTATTTCCCCCAAACCCGTGGGCTTGAACGGCTTCTTCCCCATGCCTCAGAAGCTCTTGAAACGGCCAGACTCCCTAAAGAAGAACCTTGTCAAAAATCCGGCTTCCCCGACCACCAGCGTCGTCCTCAGTCCAGTAACCGTGGAAAAGAGAGTGGAGCTGTCGCTCGTGCAGGGGATCAAGTCCACCAGTAAGATCGTGATGCCAGCCAAGGGGCCCGAAGTCCCTCCAACCGCCGTCAAGGTTACTAAGAGTGCTGAGGCGCCGCGGGAGAAGGTCGTCTGTGAGAAAGTGCAGCCGACGTCGAGGTGCGATGAAGAGGACGAGGCCAGTCTCAGCGCAGACCTTCCCGGAGAAGAGGCCCCTCCACCCCCAGACAACATCGCCTTCATGGTCACCAACACCAACGTCCAGGCCCTGACTCGCCTCGAGTACCAGGAGCTGGTCAACGCCAAGAAGGGCAGCGTCCGTACCGTCACCGTGGGTAACCGGGAGGGAGGCGGGACTTCGAGAGACGGACACAACTCGCCGCCGCAGGATAATGGCTTCGGCAACAAGAAGCCAGTCATCATCATCTTCGACGAGCCCATGGATATCCGCTCGGCGTACAAGCGCCTGTCGACCGTGTTCGAGTGCGAGGAGGAGATGGAGAGGATGCTGGCCCAGGAGGGGATCGCAGAGGAGAGCGAGGAGTCGGACACGGAGAGGAGCAGCGGCGGGGGGGATCGGTCAACGGGTGGGACGGAGGGAGGGGACGGGACGCTCGGAAAACAATCCTCCCAGGTCACCTCAGTCCAAACGGGCATGTCACATTCCTCCTCTTCCTCCTCCTTGGAGCTGACGGGAGGCGACGGCAAAACGGACGGGAAGAAGAAGTTCAAGTTCAAGTTCCCGAAGAAGCAGTTTGCGGCTCTGTCGCAGGCTCTGCGCAGCGGCACCAAGTCGGGCAAGAAGACCCTGCAGGTGGTCGTGTACGAGGACGAAGAGGAGACCGACGGAACCGTCCGACAGCACAAGGAGGCCAAAAGGTTTGAGATCACGCGTTCCAAGTCCTCCGTGTGCACGGATTCCCACACAGGTCCGACGCCGGCGAAGAAGGACCCCGTGGAACCCAACTGCAGAACGGATGACATCCGCAAGAGTACCTACAAGACCCTGGATAGTTTGGAGCAGACCATCAGACAGCTGGAGACCACCATCAGCGAGATGGGCCCACACGCTGTCGAAGAGCCAGCTCCCGCGAGCGCGACGGAGGCGCCCAAAACGGTGGGGTCAGGGTTGCAGAGGTCTTTCTCTCTGCCCACTTGCTCCAAAGGTCCCGGCCTCAAGGCTAACAAGGCCTCCTCCCTGAAGAAGAAGAGCAGGCCTGCGCTCCTCCCTCGCCCGGCCATCATCCCAACCGCCACCGTCACCCCAGTCGCAACCCAACAGGTCTCTCTCTAGCTCTCGTCGCTCCTGGAGGTTTCGGGTCCTTTTTTTTTGGTACTCCTCCCCTCAACCCCCCCACCCCCCCCCTCCTCCACCTTCCTTCACTCCATACCTAACAAACTGGTTTCTACCAACCATTAATCAACTTCACATGTGCTCAGAAATGTTGGAGTCCCCTTTTTGTTTTCTCCCTCTGTGAGATCATGGTCCCACATGATCACATGATCAGAGAGTGGCATTTTCATTGGGTCCCTGTGTCTACCGTCTTTCCTGTGATTCACTGTTCGAAAACAAAAAAAACTCTTAACAGGTGTTGTGACAGCAGACTCTTTAATCAAACGATGACACTTTCAAGTTGATTCTCTTACAAATTTCTATTTCTTTGGTTCCTCACTGCATGTACTGTTTTTTAAATAGTACTCTTGGTATTTAGTACAGGGGGATGCATGTTCTCACTGGCGTCAGTGGTAAAAGATCTTGTGAGAAATGAACAGGGTTTACCTGTCAGTGTTTTTTTCATACCTACAATATGGCTTTCTGTTCTTTCTTTTTTCTTTGTTTTTTTCTTTATTTTTTCTTTCTTGTTTTTTATTTTCCCGTTTGGATCCTCCCTTTGCAGAACGCCAGTGTCGCGTCCCCCACTAGTCGGATGCCCGTCCCGATGTCTGCCAAGTCCAGGCAGTCACCCACAGACAAGGCAGGAAAGCAACCAAAGCTACAGGACGCTCAGAGGCAGTTCCGACAGGTAGTTTTATCATAGGGCGGCCTTCACCAACCGACTTGAGGAAGCAACCTTATATATCTAACATAGGGTTAGAAAACAAGAGGCCTATGTCATGTTATTATAAGTCACCAAAGCTGTGAGACTTCAAGTGTTTATAAATTTGATTGAGAGGGCAATCTTGGATCTGTTTGTGTTTTCTCTCGATCTGCTCTGACTGGAAAAGGCATGTTTGACGTTTGACTGTTACCCATTTTCCATAACCACCAGACTGTATGCTTCTTGCATGTCCACACTGCTCATGGCTTTCACTGTGTTGGTGACCCCAAAAAAAAACTGGAAAAAAAAGAGAAAACACAATTCATCTCGTCATCATCGAATGTGATGCCATCACACACCTGCCCCAACTGGTTCCCATCACAGCTGAGTTCTTAGACAGTGTCACCAGTCCCAGGATGCGTTTGGCTTACACTCAACTTTCACTAAAACCAAACCTATCCTTATTGACAATGTTCCCTCCTCTCCCACAATGCACCTCTACTAAACCCAATGTTTTTGTTGTAACATGCTTTCTCCCTTCTCAGTGCACAGCTACTAAACCACCCCCCCTTGACTCCCCTCCCTCAAAGGATAAACCTTTGCCAACCTTCTCAACCCCCTCGCAACCCCCCAAAATATGCACCTCTAATCTATTGTCTAAAAGCCCTTTCCCATACAAGCATCTCTGGTATTGCCATCTTGGATTTTGTCCAGAGCCGCTCTTCCTCGAAGCGTGACAATCTTTCTTAACACACAGGCGGTCACTAGAGATGCCACCCTTCCAATCCCTCTCGCTGTTTTCCCCCTTTCCACCCTAAAACCACTTTCACCTTTGCTAGTACACTGTAAAAAGTCTCTCTCAGTTCAATTGTCTTTTCAATCAGTTCAAGTAAGTCTGAATATAGCTATTGTAGCTGAGCCTTTCTGTGTGTCTCTTTAGTTTCTCTTTAATCATGTTTATGTCCATTTGTATATAGTCGTACATTTCCCTTGTCTATAACGTTAGAGTTTAGTGTTGTCTTGCTTTGTTGTTATTTCCAATGACCAGATCCCTTTATTGACAAACAGTCTCTGTTCTGGCATCTCTGTTTGCAGGCTAACGGAAGTGCTAAAAGAGTGGGAGGGGATCATAAAACCACTTCCCCTACTGCCTCTAAAATCCCTGCTTTTTATCCTAGCTCTGCTAAAGGCAGCCCCCAGTCTGCCCCAAACTCAGATGCTACTAATCCAATTAATCCTTCCTCCACCTTATCCCCTTCCTCCTCGACAACCACAAAGTCCTCCATTCCTTCCCCCCTCACCCCTCGCTCTGGCTCCACCCCCTCCTCCTCCCACATCCCCTCCCTGTCTAACGGATCCCTCAAACTCCCCGCACCCCACTCGCACACAGGTAAAGCTCTCTCGTTCTCCTCGCAGACTCCAAACGGTCGAGTGCCCTCCTCCTCCTCTTCCTCCTCCTCCTCCTCCTCCTCCTCCTCCCCCTCCCCTCTGTCGCCCACGCCGTTGGGGCCGGGCGCCAAGAGCATCCGCACCATACACACGCCCAGCTTCACCAGCTATCGGCCACATCACGGCAGCAACGGCAAATCCTGCATCCCAACTGCCACCGCGGCCAAGGACTCCACTTAGCCGCCCGTTAGCTCCTCCTCCAGGTCTGTCTGTCACAGAGAAGGTTCACTTACAGTGAGTCATGTTTTGTTCTTTTTGTTTTAATTCTGTATCTTTTTTTTGTTTTTTTGCTTGGCCTTTGTATAACAGTGTTGATGCACTTCGTCCCCCTTTTATTACTCATGCGTTTTGTTTGTCGTTGAGTTTATTTGACACTGGCATTTGCACGTCAAGGCTTTCAATTCTTATGGATGGCATTCTTTCTTCCTTTGCAGGTATTTTTTTAGTGTAATTCTTGAAGCGTGTAGTACTGGGTAAATCATTTACAAGTGACAATGTTATCACTCTGGAGTTGGAAGTAGGCCTAGACTTAATTGGAGGCTCTTTGATGGTTTTGAAAATATATTTTTCTTAAGTGTCGAAGAATAGAAAAAATAGTCGATGCACAATCATGATTATCGTGTACAAAATTGTGTTTTATTTTTCAATACAGAAACTGGATAACCATAGTATATTTTGATCTTACTATATTTCTTACGTTGCCAGACATTCAGCATACAATAGCCCTTCTATATGCCTTTTGTGAGTATACTAAATGTGTACTGACCATTAACTCCATCGACTTCTATTTCATCAGGAATATTTTGTCACACAATTATCCATGCACTGCCAATTTCTGTTTCCCCAGGTAGCAAACCGGTTGTATGAGGTATCCAAGTTCTCCTTTAAGTAATTATCATTGTGCCTACTTGCCAAAGTCGTTTTATGTCACTTCAAGCCTTTAAGCAATCATTGGACATAATGTACTTTGTGGGGAACTCTACATGCACTGTTTAAGTGTGGTGGTCTTTTCCTTCAGCAGCTTTACTGGAGGTCTATGTTTCTTAAGTTAACTTTTATTGATGTCTAAGTGTATACAGTACTAAAAACACAAGTTATTGATAATACTGTTCGAAGATGTGTACATAAATGCTTCTAATAAGAAAATGAGTAGTTTTGTTAACATACCAAAGTTTATTTGTATGCATGCATTTAAAATACCTTAGGAGAGTGTTGTAAAAGAAGAATTACGTTTGCACAAAATAGATTTTGTAAATATTTTGTTTTCTCTCATTTTTGTAAAGCTTTAAACCATACTACATAAGAGCAATGTGGTAAAGAAAGAACTGTGTTGGAATAAAAACAATAAAGTCTGCATGCTTGTAATGCATTTTTGTTGTTCTTTAATTTCTTTCCTCTATAAATTCTAAGTTATAAATGATAAGGATTTCCAGACGACCTGTGTGTGCGTGTGAGTTACTTTAGTGTGTCACTGCATGGAATATATGTGACACAAACAAGGAAGGAAACATATCACTTTAAATCAGCCTGTGGCAGGCTTTGAGGGATCTCCAAAGAGATACAACTTATTTTGTTTAATCTAGAAGTTTTATGGGTGAGTGAATATGACTGATTATTGGCATTTTATGTTCTATATATTGTTTAGATATATTTAATAGACAAATGTATACATCCTAGGCTAAATTTGCTAAAGAGATTGTTTACAATAAATGTCTAAGAAAAGCTCAGAAACTCATGTGATTTTGAATTCTAAAGTGCTTTATACAAAAATACAAGCAATGTATAAATATTTAGTATAGGGGGACCTGTTAAGTAGTCACACGTTATTACAATGTTGCTGTATGGTAAGTTATTAATGTCAAGTGTTACCATTATTTTCTTTTCTACATTTAAGTGGATGTACATGAGATGCCTGTCATCAATGTTACAGTGATGGTCAAACCATTGCATCAGTTCTGCTTTTTAGTTCTTGCTAAAAATGTACCCGTGGGGGGGATGTGAGAGAAAGAGTCTGAATCGGGTGACTGCCTTATTTACGACAACCAGTTCAATCCCTGACAAAAAAAAGAATCCCATCACACTACCTAATGCCAGAAGGTGTATCCATGAATCCATCCATTAGTACTTTATCTAGTATGTCTTTTTTCCTTTGAAATCACAGGCAAAGAATTTACCTCAAGACCATGTACTACAGTGAAGAAGAGAGACAGAGCCTCTATTCAAGAGGTTCCCATCTGGAGAACCTCCTTTTTGCCAGCTTCTACATCTTGGTCTTCGTTGTGGCCACGCCCAGCAACACTCTGGCGCTCTGGGCCTTCTTTTGCCGAGGGGGCATGTCGCCATGTCAGATTTTCCTGAGGAACCTAGCCCTGGCAGATGTCTCTTACGTCCTTATTTTGCCCTTACGTATGGCCTACCACCTGTCCGACAGCCACTGGCCCTTCAGCCAGGCCTTCTGCCGTGTGGTGGGCTTCCTGTTTTACCTCAACATGTATTGCAGCCTCTACTTCATGACCTGCATCAGTCTCCATCGCCTCCTCGTCGTGGTCATCCAAGTCAGGGCACAGTGGATCAGGAAAACCCTGTTCGCCAACGTGGTTTCTTTAATCATATGGGTGACTGTCATAGTGTCCATGTGCCCTGTGCTTCTGTCCAAGAAAACTGTGACTGTTGAAATCAACAATGTGACCACATGCAGCGAGCTGTACTTGGAACATGCATCTTCTAAAGCAATGGTTTCAACTATAGTTGCGTTTGTTATACCTCTGTTCACTATAGGGGTCAGCTATGTTCTAATTTTAATTAAACTAAGGGCAGTTAAGCAACATGAAAAGAGACACGTGAGAGATAAGGCAGTCCAGATGATCATTCTTATCATGAATAACTTTGTGGTTGCGTTTGTACCGTACCATGTGATCAGAGTCATCTACATTGAGAAACACAGTCAGACACACATGACAGAATCATTAATTGCGATCCTCGCCAGAACCAATAGAATAGCTTCTGCCATGACTTGTGTGAGCGGAGTTCTAGATCCAATTATGTACTTTTTCCTTACCAAGTCTTATCAAAACCATGCTTCTTGAGTTCTTCTGCAAAGACAGGGAAGTTGAGCAGCACACAACTTCCTAAAATAAATAGCAGGGGCGCAAATACATATTTAAATGACACAAGCTTTTAAGTTGTCAGTCAAACTAACTTGAAATATAATGTTATATATAACATGTCATGGTTGTCATGTCGATATCATACGTGAAAAAAATAAACATTTGCCCCAAAATATATAACATTGGTTAAATTATTGTGGAGTTCTGAATCTGATTCTCTTGTGTACCACTACAAATCTTTTTTTGACTGACATGAGTTTCCGTAGGTAGAATTGTTGTTACCAAGGCAGCCAGGATGAAGCTGAGAAGGTGAGCAGATTCTTTAGCGTTGTGAATAGGAAATAAATAGATGTGTGCATTCAATGTATTATTAGTGTTTGGAAGGAATGAAATGACAATAGAGAAAATAAACACGCTAGCCATGATCTCATGTTGTCGCCATTGCCTTTGGTATTGGTTTTGCATTGGACATACTAGCAAGCTAGTCTAGCTAGCTAACTAACGCCTAGCTTGCGGCAGTACAGTACTCCAATGCACATCTGACACAGTAGAGCTTAGTGCCTAACGTAGGTAGCTAGCTTGTTATCTTGCCGATGTTTTTATTTCCCTTTCTGTAAATTTGTGCAACTAGACTAACTTCCAATAAAGTCAT
This sequence comes from Mallotus villosus, assembly GCA_903064625.1. NCBI lineage: Eukaryota > Metazoa > Chordata > Actinopteri > Osmeriformes > Salangidae > Mallotus > Mallotus villosus. The sequence goes on from CAEFZP010005721.1 coordinate 403,881, forward strand.
TACTTTAGTTAGCCTTGCTAGGTGCGCTTCTTAGTGCACCAGTAGTACAGTAGCGATGCTTTCTAGCAATGTCAGCTATTTGTTTATCTGTGTTTGCCTTCATATCATGTTTTGTTAAATAAACTAAATATTTGGTAACTATTATTTGGTACTAGCTAACGTTTCATTACTTAACCCTTGTGTATCGCCAAAATCAATTGTCATTCGCTTTATCAGTGACTTTTCAGCCTTCATGTTTGTGTGCATGACAGATGTTTATGTTGTGTGCAAGTAACACTAGTAATACTACCATAACACAAACAATACTACAAGTTACCTGACTTGAATGTACTGTAGATATGCTTCCTACTGAAGCTAATGGAGATAAAAACAAAACAACGTGTGTCTCCATGGTAGCCGACTCGTAGCAGCAGTAGGCGTCCAGAGGGGCTGAGCTGGTTCAGTATCCCAGGCTGCTGGAGACACGGCTCCACAGCCACCACCATGGGCACCGCCTCCTCCCTGGTCACCCCCGGGGAGGTCATCGAAGACGCCTACGGAGGCGAGGGCGGGGAGGCCTGTGAAATCCCCGTCGAGGTCAAGCCCAAAGCGCGGCTCCTACGAAGCTCTTTCCGGCGGGGGCCGCGCGTCATCGGGGCCAGCTTCAAGTCCACGGGCTCGGTGGACCTGGAGTACGCCGCCGAGTACGAGCGGCTCCGCAAGGAGTACGAGATCTTCCGGGTGAGCAAGAACAACGAGATCGCCTCCATGCAGAAGAAGGAAGCCAAGCTAGACGAGGAGAACAAGAGGCTGAGAGCAGAGCTCCAGGTGAGGACAGGGAAGGACACACAGGGTCTTCACTGATACACAATCTCACACCAGAAGCGTAGTACTGTCTGATATAGGCTATTCTAACTTGAGGGAAGATTGGCATGATTTATCAATTGCATTTGGCTTAGACATCAATGTGTAAAGGCAGAGAGTGACGTGGCCCTGTAACAATGACTGACATGTTTATTTACACAGGCTCTACAGAAGACCTACCAGAAGATTCTGAGGGAGAAGGAGAGTGCGCTGGAGGCTAAGTACCAGGCCATGGAAAGAGCTGCCACCTTCGAGCACGACAGGGACAAAGTCAAACGACAGTTCAAGGTCAAGATCCAAACCTGGCTCTCAGATGTCAATCATGCTTTCATCACCCCCCAAACTCTGGTGGGGTCCCTAATGGCCCCTCTTCTCTTGTCAGATCTTCCGGGAGACTAAAGAGAAGGAGATCCAGGATCTGTTGCGAGCCAAGAGGGACCTGGAGGCCAAGCTGCAGCAGTTGCAGGCTCAGGGCATCCAGGTGTACGACCCCGATGACTCGGATTCTGATGACAATCGGACCGCGGTTACAGGTAAAGAAGGACGCAAACTCCACATAGAGGCTATAAACCTTTGCCGTTTAGAGTTTAACGTATGCGCTTAACGCCAAAGCATAATGGAATATCTCTTGTTTTGGTTCTACCCAAAGCTGAAGGGACTCAGTGTGAGTACTGGGGTGGTGGCGTTCTGGGTAGTGAGCCCTCTATGGGCAGCATGATGCAACTACAGCAGACGTTCAGAGGCCCGGAGTTTGCCCACAGTCTGATCGATGTGGAGGGCCCGTTCGCCAACGTAAGCAGAGGTAAGCACCATCGTCTCAGTTATAGTCATCCCTGTGCTTTTGTTGTTGTTGATGTAAAAGTATATCTGTATATCTTTGCTGAGTCTCTTTGAGTAGCTGTAGTAGGCTTACAGGATATTCTCTGTGTCTGTGTGTGTGTGTCAGACGACTGGGATGCTGCGGTGGCCAGCCTGCTCCAGGTGTCTCCTCACGTGTCGCAGGCCTTATGGAGCAACACGGTGCGCTGCTATCTCATCTGCACCCAGGAGACCAAGGCCGAGCTGGATATCTTGACCCGGGTACGGCCTCACACACAGCACCACCCTCACCCACGGTGGTCACCCCCCCTCCTGCTGACTCTTTAACGCTGTATCATCTTCCTGTATCTTCTCTCTTCTGGGTCTCTCCCTCTTGTTATTCTCCATCCTCATCCTCCTCTCTTCTTCCTCCTCTCTTCTTCCTCCCCAGAGGTACACGCCCCTGCTCCGCAGGCTGTGCGAGGGGCTCGGCCATTTCTACCTCAACGTGTGTTTCCCCGAGGACAGCGCCGGAGCCTTCGCCCCCGAGCGGCGGCTGGAGATTGAGAGGAGCTCCTTCTGTCTGCTCCTTCTCAAGTCCACCATCTCCAGGTCTCTCTCTCTCTCTCTCTCTTCATACCAAATGACCAAGTGAACAAAGGCGGTCTGGAATCGTTTGAGAGAAGAGTGTTTATCGTCTCGCGTATTTCCGAAGGATCCAAATCTCTGCAGTCATTTTGTGATAAAAGTCTGGTTAGTACTTTAAAATGTTCTCGTGTGTGTGTCTCTCTTTAAGCTCGGCGGCCGAGGACGCGGAGGAGGCCTTTGTGAAGAGCCCGGACGGCCGTCCCCTGGTGCTGTACCTCAGGACCCTGGAGGCCCAGCCTCTCTCTGGCCCCACCAGGCAGCTGCTGGAGCGGGTCAACGCAGCCGACAAGGCTGCCAAGGTCAAGGTGAGGACCGGGCCCTGAATAAATACAATACAGGGTTTTATCAATGTCCTATATATAATAAGGGGGATATTGTCATTGATATTAGTACTGTGTCTAAGCAAAGTTTGTTTTTACACCACAGGTAGTGGACCACAGTGGCTCTGCAGAGGAGGGAGCAGCTCTGATTTATGCACAACTTGAGAAAGTCATCAGACAGGTAGAATCTCTGAACACTATCTTTTTTGCTAAATAGGAAGTAACCAAGTGCACGGTTCAACTCCTGTTTCGTAAAGGATGATTGTTAGTAGTGATTGTACTGCTAGTATAGTACTGTACATCTTTGTGTCTCTCATTCTTTCGTGTTGTCTCTCATTCTTTCGTGTTGTCCATCTCTCCCTCTATTTCTCGTTCTCTGTCTCCTTCTGTCCGCTGTCAGGAGCTGCTGGGTCTGGAGGGTGGGGAGGGGGACTCTAAGGATTCTGGGATGGAGGAGGGTGGAGAGGAGGACTCTGGAGATGTGCTGTGGGACCTGCATGACGAGCAGGAGCAGAACGAGGCCTACCAGCAGGCTTGCAGCGCTGCCTCTCAGCTGGGCTTCCAGAAGGTACCGCCTATCCGCTGGCCCTCCTCCTCACCTCGTCTCTCTCTCTCTCTCTCTCTTTCTCTCTCTCTCTCTCTGTCTCTCTCTCTCTTGGCATCTCTCCTTCTCCTGCTGGTCAGTTCTTCTCCATGTCATCATCTTCGTCTGTCTAGCTCCTCTCACGCTGCAATCTCTTCTTTCTCCAAATCTTTCTTTTTTGTTTTCTTCCTCCCATCGCTCTTTTCATTTCTCTCCACCTCCCTGTCTTTTACCCTCCACTTTCACATCTCATTCTTTCTTCTTCTCCTTCAGCTTCACCTTTCGATTTCTCTTCTCAATCCACAAAGTCTGCCATGTGGTCTTTGGTAAGTGAGTGAGCAAAGTCATTGTGCTGGGAATGGAGGAAGCCCTTTGCTTATTTAAACATCCTATAATGTGTGTGTGTGTGTGTGCTGCCAGTACATAGAGCGGCTGAACGAGATGGTGGCGGCCCCTCCGCCCACCCCGCCCCTGCTGGTGTCTGGGGGTCCGGGCTCAGGCAAGTCCCTGCTCCTGTCAAAGTGGTGAGGACCAGACCTAACACCAGACCTAGCACCAACCCCCTCCATCACAGACACACTCTGCTGCTTTACACTAGCCTGACATGTTGTCCACAACCTGAAGGGGATAGCACAACTTCATTATTATTTACAGGAAACTTTCAATTAGTATATATATATATTTTAATCATGTTTACTGGTGATTTGCCCTCTGTGTGTGTTGTCACTTAGACCTTGTGTCTGAGGTTTGTACGGTGTGTTAAGGCTGTGTGTGTGTGTGGTGCAGGGTGGAGCTGCAGCAGAAGCAGTCCCCCAACACACTGTTCCTCTACCACTTTGTGGGGCGGCCCCTGTCCACCAGTTCAGAGCCGGTTCTCATCATTAAACGCCTCACTGTCAAGGTGAGAATAACCTGCTTAACCCCCCTCACATCTCCACCTAATCCTCACATCTCCACCTAACCCTAACCCTCCCATCTCCACCTAACCCTCACACCTCCACCTAACCCTCCCATCTCCACCTAACCCTCCCATCTCCACCTAACCCTCCCATCTCCACCTAACCCTCCCATCTCCACCTAACCCTAACCCTCACACCTCCACCTAACCCTCCCATCTCCACCTAACCCTCCCATCTCCACCTAACCCTCCCATCTCCACCTAACCCTCCCATCTCCACCTAACCCTAACCCTCACACCTCCACCTAACCCTCCCATCTCCACCTAACCCTCCCATCTCCACCTAACCCTCACATCTCCAACTAACCCTCCCATCTCCCAGAGGGGATTCTTGTTTTTCTTGAATCGGTTTGTGTGCTTTGAGTATCAGCATTGAGAGGTGTGTGTGTGTGTGTGTTGTCCCTTTAGCTCCTGCAGCACTTCTGGACCATCTCAGGTCTGTCGATGGAGCCCAGTAAGATCCTGGAGGAGTTTCCTCGCTGGCTGGAGAGGCTGTCGGCCCGTCACCAAGGAAACATCATCATCATCATCGACTCCATCGACCAGATCCAGGTTCCTACTCAAAGAACTTGAAAATAACTTTTTCCTGCGTTCAATATAATTTATTAATGGGGCCCAGCCTCCACGAGCTCCCAGTTGATTGACACGTGTGTGTGTGCACATGTGGGTGTGAATATAAACCTGACCTTTAGATCATGGGGGGTTTGTTTTGTGCGTGGGGGTCACCAGCAGGCGGAGAGGAACATGAAGTGGCTGATCGACCCGCTGCCCGTCAACGTCCGAGTGGTGGTGTCTGTCAACGTGGAGACCTGCCCTCAGGCCTGGAGGTGGAGCCTGGACACACACACACACACACGCAAGCATGGGCCATTAGATCATTATCCTCATTGTATTTTTCAAATGTTTTCAAACACATATTGAGAATATGATTCTCAGGCCGTATCTCGGCCTGCAGGCGACCCTGTACAGTCTACATTGAAAGTCTACGGCTTTTCTCTTAAGTCAAGGTGAATTTCTGACGTGTGTGTGTGTGTGTGTCGCTAGACTGTGGCCTACCCTGCACCTGGACCCCCTCAACCCCAAGGAGGTGAAGAACGTGATCGACGCAGAGTGTCTGGCCACCGACGTCAAACTCACCAAAGACCAGGTCAGACAGAGCCCCTCTCCTCAATCCCAACCCTGCCACACTTCTTATCCATGTCATCACATGTCCAGCCAAGAGGAATCCTCCTGTCTCGCTCCAGTGGATCACCAGTCTGTGTCTGTGTCTGTGTGTGTGTACGTGTGTGTCTGTGTGTGTGTGTGTCTCTGTGTGTGTCTCTCTACCAGGAGAAGAAGCTGGAGAGACACTGCCGCTCTGCCTCCACCTGTAACGCCCTCTACGTCACTCTCCTGGCCAGGATGCTCACAGGGTGAGCGGGGGCGGGGCGCGGGCACGTCTGTGTGCTTCAGCCGTGCACTTCAGCGCGTTTGTTCGTGGACTGTGTTAATTACCTACCGTGTGTGTGTGTGTCACCTACAGATCCCCCTGGCTGCTAGACAGGACTCTAGAACAGTGTCTGCAGTGCCAGGACACCATGTCACTGTACATCCTCTGCCTCAAGGTGGCGCTAGACTCCCTCAGCACAGACAGGGAGAGACACATCATGAGAGAGGTGAACCCCCCCCACACACACACTGTCCTCCACTCCTACGGCCCCCCCGCCAACGCGCACTTCCTGACTGAATGTCAGGGTGTCGTCACGGAAATATCAGTGTATACTGTAGTTCCACATGGCTTTTCTTTCGGAGCAAGCGGATGGTCGGCGTTCTAAGAAAACGTGGGATGTTTTCGGTGCACGTGTGTTTTCAGTGCACGTGTGCGCCCGCATCATGTCCGTGTGGGCGTGTCCTCTCCCCAGATGCTGTGCCTGGTGTGCGCCAGCCACAACGGGGTGAGCGAGTCGGAGGTGCTGGACGTGTTCCCAGACCTGCGCATGGCGGCCCTGTCCTCCCTGCTGCGCCGCCTCCAGGGGCTCTGCGTCCTCTCCCTCAGCTGTGGGCTGCTCCGCTTCCAGCACCTGCAGGTGCACCTCCCCCCCACGGCACACGCGTCACAGTGAAGCCCCGTGCTGTTGGGATCCACGCACGTGTGGAATGTGTTCGTATAGGCGAGCTCTGGCTTCTGCCACGAACTCTGTGCCAGTATTTTGACACGTATAAACGGCTTGACACAGCAAGGATAATTTGGTCTGTTGATTTCCGACCACTTTACTGTTTTTAATTGTAATCACTCATTGACCTTCTAAAATAAGTGTATGTATTTGCAATTCAACCAAGTATATTTCGGGGTCAGTCAGCCTTTTGTGTTCACGCGTGTGTGAGAGAATGATCTGAACCTTCAACAGTCAACCTTCACATTTCTCCAGTGTCATTACCTCCACTGATGTGTGTGTGTGTGTGTGTGTATGTGTTTCAGGCTTGGGAAGCTGTGAGACTGGAGTTCATGAACGGGGGGACCTCCTCACCGACCTACAGAGAGAAGCTCATCCACTACTTCAACCAGCAGCTCGGGTCAGTAAAACCACCACACAGTAACCCAACAACCCTCCCTCACCCAGTTGACGGTAACCCAATGCCAGGAGACTGAATGCTTATGGGGAGAGGTGTGTGTGTGTGTGTGCGTGTGTGTGTGTGTGTGCAGAGAGGACAGGGTGACGTGGCGTGTCGCTGACGAGCTGCCCTGGCTGCTGCAGCAGCAGGAGGACAGGAACAAGCTGCAGCTCAGTCTGCTCAACCTGTTTGTGTCCCAGAACCTGTACAAGAGGTCAGTACCACTAGCCTGGAGAGACCTCACCACCGCTCTATGCCCTGGGAGAGATCTACGGGAGCACCACAGACTAGAGAAGATCTACTTTGACCTAGAGCTGGAGCTGCTGGAGTCCAGGGATTAGTTTGACATGGATATTGTCTTAAATTGAAATTGTATAGAAGTGCAATACAGAGATTAAAGTAGTCCACAGAAACGTTGAACCCTAGAGAATATCTATAGTTGTCTTCAGATACAGTAGGCCTCCCCTAGAGAGATTAACAGGTTGTTTACAAACACTACGGTGACTGAGGAATGTGTATTTGTGCATTTCCCCCTCCTCTTCCAGGGGTCATTTCTCCGAGCTGCTGGCCTACTGGCAGTACGTGGGCAAGGACAAGAGCTCGATGGCCAGCGAGTACTTTGACTCCCTGAAGCAGTACGAGAAGAGCTGTGAGGACGAGGAGAGCATGAGGAGGCTGGCCAGCCTGTACGAGACGCTGGGGCGCTTCCTCAAAGACCTGGGCCTGCCCAGCCAGGTACCACACACCACCCTCCCCCGGAGGCACGGCTCGGTCCACATGGACAGCACTGGGCGATCGCCTCAGGCACACCATGATGTGTTGGACATGAATACCGTCTTAAAGACGTTTTGCCTTCTGCGTTTGTGAGGCAGTATTAAAAGTGCACTGTTGAGATTTTTGTCTGTTTTCCTCGTTTCATTTTGTTCTTTCCTAAAGCACTAGAGTGTAGTATCGTATGTCACACTCGCGTTTGTCGTCCCCGTCCCCCCCAGGCGGTGGCCCCCCTGCAGCGCTCCCTGGAGATCCGGGAGACGGCGCTGGACCCGGACCACCCCAGCGTGGCCGGCTCGCTGCACCAGCTGGCCGGCGTGTACGTGCAGTGGAGGAAGTACGGCAACGCGGAGCAGCTGTACAAGCAGGCGCTGGAGATCAGCGAGAACGCCTACGGGGCGGAGCACGCCTGCGTGGCCCGCGAGCTCGACGCCCTCGCCATGCTCTACCAGAAGCAGAACAAGTGAGAGGGGGCCTGCGGGAAACAGACACCTGTTTGGGGGAAGAGAGGCTGGCCCAGGCCCTGGGTGACCCTGGGTGACCTGGGTGTAGGACCACGGTGCTGTTGCGACGGATGCGTTTCTGATTGGAGCGTGTTTCTGCAGGTACGAGCAAGCGGAGAAGCTGAGGAAGAGGTCTGTGAAGATCCGACAGAAGACTGCCAGACAGAAGGGACATTTGGTGAGAGAGAGAGAGAGAGAGAGATAGAGAGAGAGAGAGAGAGTGTGACAGAGAGAGAGACAGTGAGTGTAAGTGCGAGAGTGAAGGTAACTCGTTCTCCCTCTGCGTCTGCGGTCTCCAGTACGGCTTCTCTCTCCTGAGGAGGAGGGCTCTGCAGCTGGAGGAGCTGACTCTGGGGAAGGACACCGCCGACTCTGCCAAGACACTCAACGAACTGGGGGTCCTCTACTACCTCCAGAACAACCTGGAGTAAGACGCTACACACACACACACACACACAAAGGTATTCCAATATGAACAGATCCAAATATCTGATTCCGTTGTTTGTGTTCTGTCTGCAGGGCTGCCAAGGTGTTTCTGTCTCGCTCCCTGGAGATGCGTCAGCGCGTGCTGGGCCCCGACCACCCGGACTGCGCCCAGTCGCTCAACAACCTGGCGGCGCTGCACACGGAGCGCCGCGAGTACGAGGCGGCGGAGGAGCTGTACGAGAGAGCCCTGGACATCCGCAAGCGGGCCCTGGCCCCGGACCACCCGTCCCTGGCCTACACCCTCAAACACCTGGCCATGCTCTACAAGCGCAGGGTGGGGCTCGGGGGGCCACGTTAGCGCCTTGCGCGTAGCCGGATGGAAGGGTTAGCTTCTGGTGGGAGATAGGATATTGAGCATTTGTCCTCTGTGTGTGTGTCTGTGTGTGTGTGTGTTTCCAGGGGAGGCTGGAGAAGGCAGTACCACTGTATGAGCTGGCTCTGGAGATCAGAGAGAAGAGCTTTGGTCCCAAACACCCCAGCGTGGCCACTGCTCTGGTCAACCTGGCCGTGCTCTACTGCCAGCTGGTGGGTTGGGGCTCCGCACGAGTACACACAGACACACACACAGAGACCAGACACACACACACACAGAGACCAGACACACACACACACACAGAGACCAGACACACACACACACAGAGACCAGACACACACACACACACAGAGACCAAACACACACACACACACAGACCAAACACACACACACACAGAGACCAAACTCATATACACACACATACACAGACAGACCAAATACACATACAGACACAGTAACATATGCTTGTTCCGACCCGTGTGTGTGTGTGTGTGTCTCAGAAGAAGCATGGGGAGGCCCTGCCCCTGTATGAGCGGGCTCTGAAAGTGTATGAAGACAGTCTGGGGCGCTCTCACCCCCGCGTCGGAGAGACCCTCAAGAACCTGGCCGTGCTGAGGTGAGGCCCCACACACACACACACCACCCGCACACATACACCGCACACACCCCAAATACCCCACAGACACATACACCGCACACACACACTCTGGCTAAAGTAAGATGACAAATACTGCCTCGGCAACTCCCTCAATACTGCCTCTCTTTGTTCCTCTTCCTCAGCTATGAGGAAGGCGACTTTGAGAAAGCAGCGGAGCTCTACAAGCGCGCCATGGAGATCAAGGAGGCGGAGCCTTCTCTGGTGTGTGGAAAGGCGCCGTCTCGCCATTCGTCCAGCGGGGACACGTTCAGTGTGCGAGGTCCCGCCCCCCTTCCCCAAAACCCCAGGTGATCCCGCCCGTGGGCTCCACCCAAGCCCCGCCCCCCAACACACAGTATGAGAAAACACTGGGGAAAAGCCCCCAGCTCCCTTCCCCCTCCCTTACCCACCGTCCACTGGAACAGCATCTCTTGACGTCACATGATTGGACAGATAGAAGCATGAGCTGTCCTGAGCATTTCAAGCCAATCCCGTCGTAGTTTATCAGGGGTTTTCACAAGGAGGGATGAGGGTGGTGTTTTGTCCCTCCCGGGCCTCCATCCACACCCTCAGAAGCAGGCTCAAACATCTGCGGATCCAAAGGGAACGTTCCTCACGACTCCATGCTGCTTTTTTTTTCTTTTCGATGCCGTGGTCCACTGTACTGTGACAGCCATTCTAGATACGAAGTACGCTTTATTGAATATATGTGAACTATGCCTGTATTATCGTGAAACCTATATGTCAGATATATTTATAAATGTATCGTTAAATGTATCGCCGCTGAAATAATGTGAACATGATGTCAGCCAACGTCAGCCCTTCCGAGGGCCTCTACAGCTCAGGTTGAGTTGGTATTTTCCTGACCTTCCAAACCCACGACACATCTCTGATGTTCCTGTGGCTCTGGGATGCATTCTTGACGTGTCCTCTGTCTCGGTGTGATTCATAGGAGACGGCAGGTTACGGAGACCTCAGGTATTTCCCATCTCAAATTATGCAAACAAATGCCAAGTCCACGTACCTGAGGTTAGGTTAGTGATTTTCATTTTCAAGTTGCTTTTCTTTCAACATGCACCCCTTGGACCAGCCCAGTATTTATGCATAGGGAATAGACCACCCCACAGTGGACCTCAAACATAGAAAACAATTGCAATCCAGTAGTTAGGAATGTAGCCTATTGACCCTGCGTACAGGGTTATGCAAGTAAAACGAGAGGCCTTTTATCCGAGCCCACCTAATGAGATACTTATCTCTATGAAGAATATAACAAGTGTTATCTATGCCATTACAGGGTCCTAGCACAGAATGTGTTTAGCCTGCTAGCGGAGAGCTAGACTGATTATGATGCCAATTTTTTTTAAACATGTTCCTAAGTCCTGCCAGTTGAATTATTAGACTGTTTCACTGTCGGTTACCCACAATTCCACTTTGAATTCCTCTGGGATCTGGCCTTCCCACTACAGCACTGGCCTCTCTCTCTTACAGGCGTCACTGATGCAATTAACAGCCTGAAGTCATGTGTCCTTTTCTACATAATGTGTGTCCCTGTGAAAAAATAAGCATTCAACATGTTACATCCCGTACATGTATGTGATGTATTTAAACATGTATATGATGTGCTTACGGTAAACCTTGTTTTGAAATACATTTCAATGAAATCTAACTAATATTGTCATATTTCATTCAGTAGATGTGTGTCGAGGGTTCACGTGCTGCAATGGGACTGTCTGCGGTGTTTACCTGTGTCTTTCTCCATTGAGAAAGGTATAGCTCTACCTTTCAGCAGTGTTGACTGTAAGACAGAACTGACTTACCAAAAAACATACGGTACACTTCTTCACTGTTGGAATCATTGGAATTATTTGTAATCTCTAAGTGAAGGCTGGGTTTGAACCCAGGCTGTTGCTATACTGCCCCGGCTTTGAGAGCATGCACACTAACCCAGTGAGCTAACAGGGGAGACCTGCTTGCAGTGTGTGTGTGTGTTCTGGTTGTTCCAGAGTGCTCTGTAAACTTATGTTTGTGCAAACTAAATAAATTGTATTAAGCTGCCATCTTGACTATTCAAACTACACAGCACTGTCAGACATTCCCACCACAGGTCACAGCCACACGGGTGTGTCTGGTCAGAGATTCCATTTCCTGTTCTGGCCCTTCTGTCAGCATATTATATCACTCTGTGTGTAAGGTGGCGTGAGTGCTGGTTAGGAGCCTGCTGAGGTTAGTGGCTGACGTGTCGTCAGAGGACACGTCTACTGCTGGACAGAGCCACCGAGGGACAAGTACAGGTGTGTGACATGAATGTAGCTGGGAAAGGTATATGTGGAGATCTCACAGCGAAGTTGATGGTTGTGTCCTGTTCCAGGCTCTTCTACAGGACGTGGACAGTGGCTGTGCCTGTGCTTCGCTGCCTACAGATGACATCCCAGATACATCAACACTGCTGGATGAGCTGCTGGGCTCGGTCTATGTCCTAAATGAATCAAAGAGGAAGAGAGGAGAGAGACTATGCTCAGAAAATGACTAAGAACAATGTTAAGCATTAAAAGACTCTTTTCTCTCTCCATTCCACTTTCCTGCTGATGTAAACCAGTTTCCTCCTTTGGCATAAACAAACATTAATTGTCATTATTGTCAGGATGACTAATTGTATATTTAACTTCAAAACTTCAAGGTGTTGATGAACACATTTACATGAAATATAGGCTGTAGCATTGAAGTTCAGGTTAGTAGCCAATGGATTTTACTGTTGCCATGTGGCTTCCAGTAGTAGAATTCCAAGTTTTCTAAACCGCCTCAGTCAACAAGCGTACATTGACTACTGTTTTTGAAAGTAAATGTACTAATAATATCAGTTTACAATCTCACAATTGTGTTTTTGACAATGTTAAATGAGCCATAACTTCAGTTTAGCATTTTGTTATCAAAACTGAAAAAATGGGGCGTGACATGCCACTGGGGGGTGCCACAGAACCAGGCGGGGGGAGGGAATGACATCCCCCCTACCCCCCAATTTTCAGGTTTTCCAGGTTTTTCTGAAAATTGGGGGGTAGGGGGGATGTCATTCCCTCCCCCCGCCTGGTTCTGTGGCGCCCCCCAGTGGCATGTTACGAGACATCTATGGGCAAGTAATGCTGATCTGTTGCCAATCAAAGTAAACGATTGCCAGGTGTGCAAGTGGGCGATTGTGAGCAGCTGTGTGGCACCAGAGAAATGATTTGAAGTATCCAAGAGTGGTGACCAAACCATACCAGTCCCAATGGCTCATAGAGGAGGGACGTTGTCTCATAACCAAGAGGTTGATGGTTTGAATCCAGGCTACTGTTAGTTTTTATAATCTAGAACAGATTTGCAAAGGCAAATACCCAAGAGCGGTTACCATATTTTATCAATCCCAATGGCTCATAGAAGTTTGATTTCCAGCAACTGTCAGTTTTTAAAACCTAGAACAGATTTGCAGAGGCAAGTATCCAAGCACGGTGACCATACCCTACCAGTCCCAATGGCTCATAGATGTCTCGTAACATGCCACTGGGGGACGCCAGAGAGCAAGGCGGGGGGAGGGAATGACTTCCCCCCTACCCCCCAATTTTCAGGTTTTCCAGGTTTTTCTGGAAATTGGGGGGTAGGGGGGATGTCATTCCCTCCCCCCGCCTGGTTCTGTGGCGCCCCCCAGTGGCATGTTACGAGACATGTATGGGCAAGTAATGCTGATCTGATTGCCAATCAAAGTAAACGGTTGCCAGGTGTGCAAGTGGGCGATTGTGAGCAGCTGTGTGGCACCAGAGAAATGATTTGAAGTATTCAAGAGTGGTGACCAAACCATACCAGTCCCAATGGCTCATAGAGGAGGGACGTTGTCTCATAACCAAGAGGTTGATGGTTTGAATCCAGGCTACTGTTAGTTTTTATAATCTAGAACAGATTTGCAAAGGCAAATACCCAAGAGCGGTTACCATATTTTATCAATCCCAATGGCTCATAGAAGTTTGATTTCCAGCAACTGTCAGTTTTTAAAACCTAGAACAGATTTGCAGAGGCAAGTATCCAAGCACGGTGACCATACCCTACCAGTCCCAATGGCTCATAGATGTCTCGTAACATGCCACTGGGGGACGCCAGAGAGCAAGGCGGGGGGAGGGAATGACTTCCCCCCTACCCCCCAATTTTCAGGTTTTCCAGGTTTTTCTGGAAATTGGGGGGTAGGGGGGATGTCATTCCCTCCCCCCGCCTGGTTCTGTGGCGCCCCCCAGTGGCATGTTACGAGACATGTATGGGCAAGTAATGCTGATCTGATTGCCAATCAAAGTAAACGGTTGCCAGGTGTGCAAGTGGGCGATTGTGAGCAGCTGTGTGGCACCAGAGAAATGATTTGAAGTATTCAAGAGTGGTGACCAAACCATACCAGTCCCAATGGCTCATAGAGGAGGGACGTTGTCTCATAACCAAGAGGTTGATGGTTTGAATCCAGGCTACTGTTAGTTTTTATAATCTAGAACAGATTTGCAAAGGCAAATACCCAAGAGCGGTTACCATATTTTATCAATCCCAATGGCTCATAGAAGTTTGATTTCCAGCAACTGTCAGTTTTTAAAACCTAGAACAGATTTGCAGAGGCAAGTATCCAAGCACGGTGACCATACCCTACCAGTCCCAATGGCTCATAGATGTCTCGTAACATGCCACTGGGGGACGCCAGAGAGCAAGGCGGGGGGAGGGAATGACTTCCCCCCTACCCCCCAATTTTCAGGTTTTCCAGGTTTTTCTGGAAATTGGGGGGTAGGGGGGATGTCATTCCCTCCCCCCGCCTGGTTCTGTGGCGCCCCCCAGTGGCATGTTACGAGACATGTATGGGCAAGTAATGCTGATCTGATTGCCAATCAAAGTAAACGGTTGCCAGGTGTGCAAGTGGGCGATTGTGAGCAGCTGTGTAGCGTCACAGAAATGATTTGCCAAGTATCCAAGAGTGGTGACCATAGCATACCAGTCCGAATGGCTCATAGAGGAGGGACGTCGTCTCGTAAACAAGAGGTTGTTGGTCTGAATCCAGCCTACTGTTAGCTTTTAAAATGTAGAACAGATTTGCAGAGCCAAGTACCCAAGAAGAGCGTAGGAGTCTTCCAAGGCCCAATGGCTCAGAGAGGAGAGAGGCTGTCTTGTAACCCAGAGGTTGAAGGTTTGATTCTCAGGACAGCCTATTTTAAAGCACAGATTGGGAGAGGCACTTCAGAATCAGAATCAGAATCAGAAAGGGATTTATTGGCCATGAAAGTTTGCACAGTCAAGGAATTTGCTTTGGCAGGAAGGTGCATACAATAAACATATAGTATCCTTAAATTTAAATATGTGGACTGTCTATACTATATAACTATACTATCTATACTAAAGTGGAATTATATTTAAAATAAAATATACAATCAAATATAAGTTGCCTAATTTACAATATAAAAATACAAAAAATACAAATATGACAACAAATACAAATGTACAAGATGCAGTAATGTAGTGCAAAATATTAGAGTCATTAAAGTAAAGTCAATAAGTCAGTGTGAACCCTTGGCCTTGTTGAAGAGGCCAACAGCAGAAGGGAAGAAACTGTTTTTGTGTCGAGAGGTGTTGGTCCTGATGGACCGCAGCCTTCTGCCGGACGGGAGTGACTGAAACAGGGAGTGTCCAGGGTGGGAGGAGTCGGCCATAATCTTCTTCGCTCGCCTGAGGGTCCTCGAGGTGTTTAGGTCCTCGAGGGTAGGCAGATTGCAGCCAATCACCTTCTCCGCAGTGCGGATGATACGCTGCAGTCTGCTCTTGTCCTTGGCAGTGGCAGCAGCATACCAGATGGTGATGGAGGAGGTGAGGATGGACTCAATGATGGCTGTGTAGAAGTGCACCATCATTGTCTTTGGCAGGTTGAATTTCTTCAGCTGCCGCAGGAAGTACATCCTCTGTTGTGCTTTCTTTGTGAGGGAGCTGATGTTCAGTTCCCACTTGAGGTCCTGGGAGAGGATAGTGCCCAGGAAGCGGAAGGACTCCACAGTGTTGACTGGGGAGTCACCCAGGGTGATGGGGGTGAGTGGGGCTGTATTCTTCCTGAAGTCCACAACCATCTCCACTGTCTTAAGAGCATTGAGCTCTAGGTTGTTCTGGCTGCACCAGGTCACCAGGTTGGCCGCTTCCCACCTATAATCAGACTCGTCTCCACCAGAGATGAGCCCAATAAGGGTGGTGTCGTCCGCAAACTTCAGGAGTTTGACGGATGGATGACTGGAGGTGCAACTGTTCGTGTACAGGGAGAAGAGCAGAGGAGAAAGGACGCAGCCCTGAGGAGATCCGGTGCTGATGGACCGGGAGTCAGAGACTTGTGTTCCCAGCTTAACGCACTGCTTCCTGTCAGACAGGAAGTCTGTGATCCACCAGCAGGTGGAATCAGGCACGTTCAGCTGGGAGAGCTTGTCCTGAAGCAGGGCGGGGATGATGGTGTTGAAGGCAGAGCTGAAGTCCACAAACAGGATCCTGGCGTAGGATGCTGGGGAGTCCAGGTGCTGTAGGGTGAAGTGGAGGGCCATGTTAACTGCATCGTCCACAGACCTGTTGGCTCTGTAGGCAAACTGCATGGGGTCCAGAAGGGGGTCTGTGATTGATTTGAGGTGTGCCAGCACTAGGCGCTCAAAAGACTTCATTACCACAGAGGTCAGGGCGACGGGTCTGTAGTCATTATGTCCAGTTGGCCTGGGCTTTTTGGGCACAGGGATGATGGTGGAGTCCTTGAGACAGGCTGGCACATGGCATGTCTCCAGGGAGGTGTTAAAGATGTAGGTGAACACCGGAGACAGCTGGTCAGCACAGTTCTTAAGGGTGGCAGGGGAGACAGCGTCCGGCCCAGCTGCTTTGCGTGGGTTCTGCCTCTTGAAAAGTCTGTTTACTTCACCTTCCTGAATGGAGAGTGACGTCACAGAGTTGGTGGGAAGGGGAAGGGATAGTTCAGGGGATTCCAATTGTCTTTCAAAGCGACAGTAGAACTCGTTCAGGGCGTTGGCCAGGCGTGAGTCGTTAGTGGAGTGGGGGGCTCTGGGCTTGTAGTTGGTGATCTGCCTGAGCCCTCTCCAGACAGAAGCAGAGTCGTTAGCAGAGAACTGACGCTTCAGCCTCTCTGAGTACAGTCGTTTAGCCTCCCTCACAGCCTTGCTAAACCTGTTCTTCGACTCCTTGAATCTGTCCTTGTCCCCACTCCTAAAAGCGTCCTCTTTGTCCAGCCTCAGCCTTCTGAGTTTAGCTGTAAACCAGGGTTTGTCGTTGTTGTAGCTCACCCTATTGCGTGTTGGTATACAGCAGTCCTCACAGAAGCTGATGTATGACGTCACAGCCTCTGTGAGCTCATCCAAACTATTGGAGGCAGTCATGAACATATCCCAGTCAGTGCAGTCCAAGCACGCCCGCAGATCCTCCATAGCCTCACTGGTCCACTGTTTCGATGTCCTCACAACAGGCTTACAGCGCTTTAGCTTCTGCCTGTATGCAGGAATCAGGTGGACCATGACGTGGTCTGAGTGACCCAGTGCTGCACGGGGGACCGCATGGTATGCTTTACTGATTGTAGAGTAGCAGTGATCCAAAGTGTTCCCTTCTCTGGTAGGACATTTGATGAATTGTCTGTACTTGGGGAGTTCTTGAGTGAGACTGCCTTTGTTAAAGTCGCCTAGCACAATAACCAAGGAATCCGGATTTTCATGCTCCACACACAATATCTGGCTAGCGAGCACACGTTGAGCCTCATTGGCGCTAGCCTGAGGCGGCATGTAAACGCCGACCAGTATGAATGAAGCAAACTCACGTGGCGAGTAAAAAGGTTTACAGTTTATAAAAAATGATTCCAGATCAGGAGAACAGTGCTGCAGGATCACTGTCACATCTTCACACCAGCCACTGTTAATAAAAAAACAGATACCACCGCCTTTCGTTTTGCCAGAGAGCAGGGAGTCACGATCCGCTCTCAGCAGTTTGAAACCTGCTAGCTGTAGCGCAGAGTCCGGGATCAGTTCACTCAGCCATGTCTCCGTGAAGCACAAAACGGAAGATGAATGAAAGTCTCTGTTTTTCCACCCCAGTAGCTGAAGTTCGTCCAGTTTGCACTTGAAAAACGCCCGGAGAAAACATATGTTATAGCCTGGATGGCTCAGTGAGGAGAGCGGCTGCCTTGAGATCGAAAGGTTGAAGGGTTGATTCCCAGGAAGCAACCAAGTTTTTAAGCACTTGGAGAACACCCGGGGAAAAGGAATGATATTGCCATAATTTAGTGGCGGTTGTTAATGATGAGTCATTGGCTAGATGGGAGTTGTGACATGGCTAGTTGAATCCCCACCCACATCTGAGTTTTAATTGAAGTCAATGTGCAAGTCTTCCAGTGAAATACCCAAGAGGAATGTCAATGGCTCCCAGGTGAGGGACGCAGCCTTCCAAGCAAGAGGTTTATTCTTTTGAATCCAGGCTGTGAAATTTTAAAGTCCAGATTGTCATGGAAATGCATGTCAAGAACGCCCGGAGAAAGTATTTTTCTGCGAAGGGTTTCCGTGGTGTGGTGGTCTAAGGGCGTGAATAATAAAGAGTAGCTGGATACTCGGTGTTCACAAATTTCCGGTTTGAATCCTCAACCACGGTCGGGTTGAGTAGTCACCCACGGTTGTCTGGAGCGGCCCCGGCTACACGAGGCAGGGGGGGGGGCAAACTCCCCCCCCTGGTGATTCGCAGCAATAATCTAAGAGGTCATCGAGTCCCAGAAGCCATCAACAGGGTCTTTTTTTCCTGTATGTTCATGAAATCGGTTTTGATGTAGCCAGCCGGCGAGGCAGCCGAAAACTTCTGAATTTTGGTGAGGAGGGAGGAGCCACTGGGGAAAAGGGGGAGGGGCCACCAGGAAAGAGGGAGGGGTTTGGGCTGTGACCATTTTTGGTCACTGTTGGGGGGAGGAGCTATCAGATGAAGCTTCACAGTGTCAAAGTCAGGTGGCAGGTGAGGCAGGTGAAGCTTCACTCTAGTTCCTAGTTGTCACAATAAGTAGGAGGGAGCTACAAGGAAAGAGAGGTGTGGAGCGGCTTTTGTTGAGCAGTCAGATGAAGCTTTGCTCCAAAACAATGTAATGACGACATCAGGCCACAAGTGTTTTGACTGTTAGGATCTCTAGCTCTTGTCCAGCTTCACTGAGGCATACTGAACTGCCCAAGCTGTCCCTTTACCTAACACACAATGTTTATATCAGTCAGATGAAGCTTTGCAGTGTCAATGAGTGGCTCTAGTTGATAGTTCCACCTTCCAAAACACAAAGTCCACCAAGTGTAAAATGACTAAGGTCTGACATGCAGTAGCAGCCAGTAATAGAGAAACTCCACCTTGGATTTGTTGAGCAGTCAGATGAAGCTTCGCTCCAAAACAAAGTTGTCCAACACAAACTCCCTGCGTGACGACATCAGGCCACAGAGACTTTATTTATATAGCACATTTCATACAAGAATTGTAGCTCAAGGTGCTTTACATGAAATCAATCAAAACAATAATACAAGTGATAAAAGTAATAATTAAAATAGCAAATCTATAAAAACGATACAAGTGATAAAAGTAATAATTAAAATAACTAATCTATAAAAACAACATTACAAGTGATAAAAGTAATAATTAAAATAGCAAATCTATAAAAACAATAATATAACTAATAAAATTAGTAGAACCCTTCTGAGATAAAATTACTTAAATGCTTGGGTAAAAAGGTAGGTTTTAAGATATCTTTTGAAAAAAAATGTCTAGCATGTTTGCTTCCCTAATAATTCTGGGTAATTTGTTCCATAGTTTTGGGGCGTAATTCCAAAACACGTCCACCAAATGTAAAATGACTAAGGTCTGACATGCAGGAAGCCAGTAGCAGGGTTGCAATGTGAGTCTTCAATAGAGAAACTACACCTTAGATACAGCTTGGTGGTTATACTCTGAAATCCATCTGACCCTTCCACCCATCTTTTCTGGCTTAGTGGTAAAGTATTTCTCTTACCTCTCTCTCTCCAACCCTTCTTTTCTCGTTTTTTTTCTGCCATTGGATTTAAAGATTTGTTAGTGTTTTCTGATTTCAGATTGTTTCTCTGACATCACCATTGTGCGGAAGGGCTACCCCAGGATGGCCATATCTGCCTGCTTCGGAGGAATCATCTTCAGTATCCTCTCTGGTTGTGAAATATTTTATTTTACTTTTAGTAACAGGTACTTTTCCACAGGTCCCCTTGCACTTATAGCGATTCATGTTGTTTAATTGTAACTTGTTTAACTACATGCTCTTATGGTTCTTCCCCATGGCACTTATTTTGGTTGTTCACAATGTGTGCTTCATGTTTTGGCTACCCGCAATATTTTGGGGCTATCTTGTTGTTATTATCAGTGACCTATGCACTTTGTAAAGCTCTCTCTTGGAAGTCGCTTTGGATAAAAATGTCTGCTAAATGAATACATGTAAATGGGGTGAGGAGCCCAGAGCAGGGAGACTTTCCTTGACCAGGTTCCTCTCAGACATGCTGTTTGGCGTGGGGCTCGGCTGTCTGCTGCAACACCTTTACACCCACAACAAAGTCCTGCAGGTAAACGTCCCTGCGGATGTCTGTTCAGAGATCTACGTCACCAGGAATCAGTGTTCTCATTCCTCTTACCTCTTCTTCTTCAGCTGGATCCGGCAGGTTTGCTGATGTGTGTTCTAGCAGGTTCTCTGGGCCTGTCCCTGGTTCTGTCCTTCGTCATCGTGCCCCTGTGCCGGTTCCACCTGGGCCGGTCCTACGGCATCTTCCTCCTCGCCTTCTACGCGGTCTTCATCATCGTGGCGCTGCTCACGGAGTTCGGCAAGATCAGCGTGCGCTCAGCCTGAGGCGGACCCGGAACACGCCGGGACTGGGCCTCAGGGCTTTCCTGTTGATGAAACTGGTTGGAGAGCTCACACGGCCGTGACTGAGCAGACAGCTCTACGTTTGAAGTGAACTCATTGCCTCAAGCACCAGGCTGCAGTGTGTTCCTCACGTTGAGCGTAGAAGCGTTGGCAGATATGTGATATGTGAAGATATCAGTGATGGTAGCAGTGTGTGTCTTCCTGGTGTTTGTGTACGTACCGTACATGGTGTGTGTCTGCTCTCCGTACTGGCTGGTGGAGGAATGGAGGTATTCTGACCTTTACCTGATCTGTAGGGTTTGGACTGGTTAACCGCCATGTGGGACATCTGAACGTGCTACATCGCTGGAGACTGGAGGGAGGGAGAGAGGGACGACAGGAAGAGGAAATTAACAAAGCAATTCCCCCCCTCCCCCCACATATTCCAGTAATAATAATAATAATACATTTTATTTATATAGCGCTTTTCAAGGCACTCAAAGTCGCTTTACAGAGTCCAGTATTCATTCAGACCCAGTCATACCGGTGGTGCAGAAGCGTGGCTGCCCAATCAGCGCCTACGGCCCCTCTGACCACCACCAACATTCATTCAACATTCATACGCTGCATGTCTTTATGATGGTGGGGGAAACCGGAGTACCCGGAGGAAACCCACGCAGGCACGGGCAGAACATGTAAACTCCACACAGAAAGGACCTGGAACGACCGGGGTTCGAACCAGGGACCTTCTTGCTGTGAGGCGACAGTGCTAACCACTGAGCCACCGTGCTGCCCAGTAGTTCCTAGCATGCCTTGTGGACCTGATGTGTGTAGGGGGACTGCTATCTTTCCACAGGCCAGCATGCATGACCCTGGTCCTGACCCCTGCCCTAATCCCTCACCCGACAAGACTGGCTAGGTCACACCAGTTCACTTCGATAGAGGCTGTTTAAACACTGCCCTGGTCTAACCTAGGTCTAGTCTGACTGACCAGACTGAAACTATCCTCACTTCCATCCTAACTGCGGTGGACTGTGGTCACACACACACACACACACACACACACACACACACACAGACAGACAGACAGACAGACAGACAGACAGACAGACAGACAGACAGACAGACAGACAGACAGACAGACAGACAGACAGACAGACAGACAGACAGACAGACAGACAGACAGACAGACAGACAGACAGACAGACAGACAGACAGACAGACAGACAGACAGACAGACAGACAGACAGACAGACAGACAGACAGACAGACAGACAGACAGACAGACAGACAGACAGACAGACAGACAGACAGACAGACAGACAGACAGACAGACAGACAGACAGACAGACAGACAGACAGACAGACAGACAGACAGACAGACAGACAGACAGACAGACAGACAGACAGACAGACAGACAGACAGACAGACAGACAGAGCTGTGTGGGTCTGCAGTAAGACGTTGGCAAGCCAACATCACATGGACATTTGAGCAAGCAAACATCTCATACTGATTTGAGAGAGAAAGAGAAAATATATTGGAGACAAAGGAGAAAGCTGAGGAAATTCACAAACCTTCCATATTAGGCTTTTCTAATGAGAAACATACTACATAGAGACGGAGGGAGAGAGAGAGGGAGATAGCGAGAGAGAGGGAAAGAGGGAGAGATCTATAGAGGGAGAGATGGGAAGAGAGATGTATATATAGAGAGGGAGAGAGAAACAGAAAGGGACAGATACAAAGACAGAGATACATAGAAAGAGAGATCCATAGAGAGGAGGGCAGATCTTAGGTGTATGTGGAGAGGCTGCTGTCGTATGTCGACTTGACGCCGCACTGCTCCTCATTGTACTTGAACATGTCGTTGGGGTCCCAGGAACACAGAGAGGGTGAGAAGAGTGTGTGTGTGTGTGTGAGTGAGTGTGTGTAGTGTGTCTCTCGTCCATACCACGTCTGTGCCTAGAGACTCCAGGCTGTCGGAGGCATGTGTCTCTCCTCCATCCCAGGGTTCCAGATCCTCCCCGTTAATCCTCCCGCTCACCGCAGAGTCAGTGAAGGGGCATCGGGCATTGAGCGAGTCATTTATTCAAGGTCCACTCAACTGTCAATTAACTGTCACTAAACTGTCACTCAGGTAAGAAAGATTTCCATTTGTTTCTTCTACATGGATTATTCAACCTACATTAATAAAACATACCTGGTGATCAACTACAATTTATTGGGAACATCTGGATGTGTGTTGAACTGTGGTATGACTATTATTGGTGAAACGACCCAACAACCCCCAGCCCCAAACCCCATCTCTGCAATAATAATGAATAAAGCCTGGTTTAAAGTAGCCTACTTTTTCCTGCCTCGGTAATAATGCTCATGGGTAGCCTAAATGGGTTCCATTCAGACTTTAAGATCAAGTATTTTACTGTTGTATGTCAACAACACATTTTTTACCTGGCTGTACCCAAAGTTTAGATCTGATGTGGTATTTATGCAAATTAGCATATACCTAATTAGATGCACCGTTGAGTTTGCTTCTGTTGCAATTTGTCCTTTCTTTTTTTCATAAAATGACTGGACTATAAGCAAAGACAAGGGTTACATTTACAAAGCTGACGAAGTATTTAGCTAACTGGCAGCTAACTTCGGAGAACTAGGATAGCAGAGTAGTGTGCACATTATAGTTACCTGAAGGAAGCAGTCTGTAGCTCCATGCCGGGGGTACTTTATTAGAATTTAGGACTGCCTACTACTGGAAATAGTACAGTGTGGATTAGTACTTTTAGCAATATGACAATCCTGTATACTAGCAATCCAGGAATCCAGCCGGAAGCTAGCCTAGCTAGAGCTAGCTAATAAAAACGGCTAAGAAACGGCTCGGCTGTAAAACAAACAGGACAAAATCGTCTGGATGTAGCCAGCTACGTTTCCTGCCATAACAACACCCTGTATTTGTGTCGGTTATGTGTGTAGTTATGTGCTACTTATGCAGGTAGTAAAATAAGCTTCGAAGCGAGCGAGCGAGGATCCAGCCCGATAACCATGACACCTGCTCAGGCTTGTGTTGTATCGTGCTCGTGCCGTGGCTCTACGTAGAGGTCTGCGAGGTCATAGTTCACAAAATGTTCATAAAACGATATATTACAAATATAGCTCTATATTCAATTATCTATAATCTCATCCATTTGGGAAAACACTTACATATCTAAAACAAGCAGTCAGTTTTGAGCACGTGGTTTCTACATAAACTCTGTTAGTGGTGGATGTTTCTTTCCTGAACGACTGTCGTTTAATACAAGAACTGGAATTTACTTGGAATGTCCTACCTTGTGGACACCAGCAGTCATTGCCATGTTTTCTGATTCCGTCTTCCATTTCATTGTTTACTTTATCCATTTTCACTTTTAAGCATTTTTTAATATATTTTTTTATTACATTAAACTGTAATTTCATGTGCTCTTGGGGGCCCTCTGGTGGCCATGGGGGCCCTAAGCAGCTTCTTAGTTTGCTTATGCCTTGGGCCAGCCGTGCGGTTAAATATTAAACAGAACTGTACAGCTTACCGTCTATTAGGGGTGGGAATCTTTTGGTACTTTAAACTTTAATCAAATTTGGATTCATTATGCTTACATAAAATAATTATAAAAATCGATTTTTGAAATTTGTGAATCGCTAGAAGACTGAATCGCGATCCATATGTGAAAGGATTTCCCCCCTACCCCTAGTATTTGGGGACAGAAGTATCAGATTACTGTACACACTGAGAGATGTCATCTTCACAAACATAATAAATAATCAGCTTCTGGAAAAGCTTACAGCACTACAACCGAGGCAAGTAACATCAGCAAATAGATTGTAAATGAAGAAAGCAGATGAAACTAAAAAGGTACGATGGATTACAGTTGAGCCACATAACAGAAGTCTACTCCAATCTCTGCATAGTACAAAGGCTGGTGTGGTGTCTTGACTTTAGTTCTTCTGCAGTATGAGCACATTCCATAAACTCGATTTCAGGCTCTTGGTGTGGAATAATATCCTTGTTGAATACATTTGTATTATTTGATCATACCAGACTGACAGTGTATAGTGAGTTCTTTATCACACACATTTATTCAACTTAAATCTTCCCTGTTTGACCAAACCTTAGCACAGCAACACTGACCAATATAAAAATAGGGAAAAGGGGAGAGAGGAACTATCTAGGCTGAAACAAACACACCCGCAATCCTCACTTTTTGAACAAAGCAGTTCTGCGCAATAATGACACTAATAATATTTTAATTTAGCTATGACCCCCATGATCTGCAATCCTTATGCTCTAACCACTGAGCTCTACCCTCCTGCCATCATGACGACACAACAGAACCAGACCTGGGGGCCAATCAACCACATGTTTCAGCTGGATGGAATTCATCACAGCTTTCATTTCAGGGGCAAGGAGGTTTCATTAAACCCATCACACAGAGGGTTCACAATTATACATCCACTAGTTGACAGAGACAGACATGTGACCCAGGTGGGGTTATGGACCCAGAAAACTGACCCTCAATCCAGCTAACCCTTAAACAAGCATAGTCACACACACACACACGCTCACCTGCACTCCAGACAGCACCTGGAGCACAACAGCACCTGGCACACAGAAATCAATATGATTAGAATTGTCAAGCTGCTATATTGCTTGTGAGAGTAATGACATACAATGTGAGTACAGCAGACAGGTGACACGTAGATCTTAGTATTGAAACGCGCTGTACGACCGAGGGCGTCGTCACCAAAAGTCCTCATCCTGTGCCAACGTGCCGAGTGTGCGTCTACGAGGTCCACCGCCACCAGGCCACCTTCATCCGGTCCCAGACGGCGTCCACGGAGTCGAAGGCGGGACGGACGTCCAGGATGGAGAACTCGTAGGTGTCCTTGTTGATCTCGCCGTCGTAGTAGTCGATCACGTAACGCACCTCCTTCCCACAGCGATCCACGATCCAGTCGTGGCGGTCGAAAGGTAACTCATATCTGCGACCGCGTGACAACGTACAATCAAAGGGTGCTTGGGAGATCTTAAAAACATTCAGTTCCAAGATGATGTTACCTGTACTGTCAATAAAAGTATTTTTACTCTCAGTATTTACGAGTGAAAACACTTCGATGAAAAAGGGACACACTTTGATCTTCCTTTTTTCTACAGTCTCTGGCCATGTGATTGGCCATGTCACCATCTACTAACAACACTTATGAAATGGTTGACAATGTTTGTGGAGGTGCTGGATCCTCACCCCATCCAGTGACGCATGCGAGCTCTCGGGGAGAACTCCTTGGCTTTGCCTCCGAATCTCTTCAGGGAGGGGCCACAAGGACATTCCCTGCAAGGAATAAGACACAGGTTAGGGAGGGAATCATATGAATAAGAAATCATTCATAAAATGAAATAATATGGGAAATACAAAGTAATACATGACGGTATGGAGTTAGTCAGATAGGGTTATCCAGCTCCTCTATATCTGAATAGATGAAAGCAGTAGACAGACTTCTTTCCCCACTCTGCCTCTACCTGCTAATCCCCTCAGGTGTTAGTGCAAGGGAGGGGGTGTAGGGTTCAGCCACTGCCCACAGGAGGGGAGTCTTACTGGGCATGAAGGGCCTCCCACTTGAGGATCTCCTGCCAGGCCTGCTCGTTGTTCTGGTTGTGGATCTTGATGATGTTCGACATGTCCTGAGGACCCAGGTCGTCCTCTCTCCAGCGCCACCTGCAGGAGAAATAGGCAATTACATTTTGGACTGGATGAAAAATACTGTTATATTATTACACCTACAAGAGGAACAGGAGGATTCAAAATGGTTCTGTCAGGAGACCGCTACTGTAAACCAGGCCAACCCACCCGCTTTTACCATCTTGATCAAGATGGTAAAATCTGGGTTGTCAAAATCTGAAAGTTACAATTCTGAGCAGTCTTCCTACTGTCACTACGACCCTGACTTACCCCTTGCGCAGCATAGCGTTCCAGAACATCTGTTCGGAGGGGTAGACCCAGTTCTTCTCCGACCCGGAGCGGGGGATCTTAGACTCCTGCCTGGCCTGGGGCAGAGTGAAGGGCTGGTCTGGGGCTGGTACCTGGTTAGGAGGGGGCATCTGCCACACACAAACCATAACAGACATAAGAACTAAGTACTTGATTTGGATTTCTGCAACCTTAAGTGGATATTGTGGACGAGTGTTTTTGGACAGTCCCACATCTGTTGTGTAACCTACCATGTTGGTGGGGTCGATGTCACTCTTGGCGCCGGCTGCGGCCCTCATAGGACACTCCACAAACTCATAGGCCCTGTCCTGGTGAGGCGGGGCTGCCGGAGCTGCTGGCTGCTTCTCCTCTGCTGCCTGGTACATGGGGCTCTCTGCAGGGGGCGCCACTGAGGGAGGAGGAACAACATGGTCAGTCTGAGCTCAGTTGTGTTCAATGAGATAGAGTTAAGAGGTACGAGGGGAAAGGAAGAAGGTCATAAATAGGCAAAGACCACACAGTTTTTGTTTCAGAACATAGTCTGTTCGTGTGAACAGACAAACCATTCAGCTCAATATTGTATCGGGCCGTCTCTCACCTTTGGCGGTCTCCTGGTGCATGGGGCAGCCCTGGGGAGGGGCGACCCCCACGCTGAAAGAAGGGGGCATCATCACAGCCTGCGCCTGGACGGTGGGTGTTGGACTTGACATAGTGGCTCCCATCCTGACTCGCCAGCCTTGTCCAAGCTAAACACCAGTGACAGAAAGACGTTTAGCCAAGCCAGTTGGACTACTGGTATTACAAAGTACAAGGTCATACCTACCTAGCCAAATAGATTTTTAATATCATCTGTATTATGTAGCTATATGGCTGTCTCACCATTTGTATAAGTTAGTAGGGTTTATTATTATAGCCACCCCTACTCTTCTCTGTCACACGCTGGGTGTCAAAATATGCGACTCCCAATGCGCTTTTATTGTTTTGTGAAAAGTTCATAAAATATGAATATGGCCTATACAATAATAATTAATAAAGCGTGATAACGTGGTAAAGGCGTATAAACTGCCGCCACTCCAACAATTTTAAGTCCACATACAAATGTCGTAATTTCGGTTTCTTCTTTCAAATTGACAGGGGGGCAATGTTTATAATATTAATGTACCACCAGCGCGCTAGCTAGATAGCCACATTGTCATTGTATGGGAAACAGGAGTTAGCTAGCTACATCAGAGTCTACTGCTAAGTTTGGCAATTGATATATCATTACAAAGATTGTAATATACGGACAGCAAACACAGATCACAATTGTCCCAGAAACTGTAGAGCTATCCTTTGAAATTCGATTTTAATGTCTTAAGACAATGAATACTGGCAGGCCGACTAGGAGTAGGAACGAGTTTATGATAACTTTATTGGCATTGGTATTTATGAAACCAAGCTATTTACACATCTGATTCGTAGCCAGTTAGCTGGCTGAACACCTGTACTGTCTATACGCTTGCGAGCAACAACTAATAAAATACATACAAATATAAATACACTGTCCCCTCAAAAGCTAGATAGCTACCATACTATTAGCTACTAGCCTATAGTTACTTAATTCACAATTGTGTAACCATACATCCACCTTCAAGCGTTAGCTTGAAGACGATCGAGCTAGCTGGCATTAACCATCATTTATTTCAATAGGGTTATGTAATACATGAAAACACAACCTGTCATATAATGTACAAGATGTACGTTGCTCCTATTACAGCAAAACAAGATGTATAACAAAAAGTAACACCAAATAAACTGACCTTAACTTAGAAATCACCAGTACTTCACTGCTTCCCCAATGTCAACGTGCAGGACACTGACTAACTCACTTCCCACAGTGCACTGCGCAATAGTTAGTTACGTATTGACGTTTAGTGCGTAACATGTGACGGGGACGTTTCCGTTTTACACATAGCAGAACGTATATTGACTTCTCTTTGGCATAACACCCTTTCTTCCGTTGCTTTAATGCAGAAGCAATAGGAAAATCAACATTAAGGCTCATTCTGAAGGTCTTGTTTAAATAGTTCATGTTATGCTTCTCGTGCTTCTCAAGAACAAAAAGAGCCATCGGGGCCGCCAGTTCAAGCTTCCCTCAAAACAGACCTCCCTCTACTGAGGTCAGAGGACCACCACTGGCCACAAGTTTTCTGAAGGAAAAAGGGGTGTCTGATGCTACGGTTATGCCAGAGCCTGTTTAAGGACAACATTAGACATTCTCTGGTTATGCCTCTCCGAAAGTTGCTGTCATGTCAATTTCCGTATAGGTTTATTGTTTGGTTCAAATCAGATTTCTACGTGAATAATAAAAAACTGTTCACCAACTAGTCTTTCATATATCTTCAATTGTAATAGCAATTATTGCAAATAAAAACTCGCCTGGAGTCTGGTTACTTTTGGCCCATGTTGTGCATCAAAGTTAAAGCTTTTTGCTGCTCACGCCTTGGGAGTGACATACGACTGAGGAGGCGTGGTATCAAAATGTGCCTACGTGCGTTACTGCTTCTATCAGGCTGCATTGTAAAACCGGAACTACCGGCCAACGGCACAACGTGGGGTTGAGCGCAAGGATACTGCACTAGGGGGACCGAGGGTATAAAGAGTGCCGGAGAGGTGAGATAACATTTTTATGAACCTCCATTATCTTTTTGAAGATTACAGCTGTAATGAATAGAAGTTATCGTATATGGTTACAGTTTGAGCTACTGGCATTCGGCGCTGTAATGTAAACTAGACAGATGAATTAGAGCAAACGACGGGACGCTAGTCAGGCAGGGTTGGCTAGCTATCGTTAGTCGTTACGTGCCCAAATACTGTTTCCCCTTATTTATTTGTAACAAGCTATCACCTTTCTCTTTGCATATTTGATTGCGGTATATTGACTCGATATTTTAAATATCTGTGTACGTATGGGACAATTATCTTGATAGTTCCGTCACTGTCCTCTGCTATATCTAACCTAGCTATCTGGGTGGCGTGGTGTTCTAATCCCACGTAGGTAGTCAAGTCTGCGACAGGAAGAGACATCTGACCTTGACAGCTAACTGCTAATTTAGTAACTGTAGCTAGTAGTAACGAACTGCCTATATTGTGCATTCTCCACACACATTTGTTCAGTGTGAGGAAAGCAGAATACTTGGTATTGTATCTTGAATTAGAGGTCCAGAACTTTCTATTTCTGGCTTTTTCAATTGATGTGTGAGTTTGTTGCTGGCATTGGTGAACCAAGAATAAACGTACAGCCCTCAAATTCAATTTTATATGATTTCCCTCCCTTCGTTATCTTAGTCTATTCAGAACTAAAAATTAATAGAAGAAAAGACTGGTTATTAAATACTGGAGTATTTCCTGGTTGGGTGTGGCAGTAGTTAGCTGGGGATGTGAGTGGCGGCAAAAAAATGATTCTCAGTTTCCTCTTCCTGGTAGCCATGTGTGTGTGTGTGTGTGTGTGTGAGAGAGAGATCTGTGAGAGAGAGAGATGTGTGTCAGAGATGTGTGAGGTGTGTGAGAGATGTCTGTGAGAGATATGTGCGCTATGTTTGAAGTGGGATATTTGGATGGATTTGAGGTCATCACCACTGAAAGGTCATGTTGTTTTGGATGGTGTCTAGCTAGTGTGTGATAAGTGCAGTTTATCTGTGTGTTGTGACATCTCAAGGTCTATTTTGAGCTGGAGGAATGATAAGAAAGCTTGTGTTTACATTTAGGATGTAATTTAGGTGTTAGAAGGAGATAACTGTGCTAGAAAGATCACCTCAATGTCATGTGGGGGAGGTTGAGTGACCTTGCCCAAGTGTGTTAGCGCTCTGGTTTCCTTGTCTGTTGAATTTCAAATTTCCTATTTTGAAACCAGTGTTACAAAATATACACGCTGGTCGTGACTTGCACTAAAACTGGTTTGTTGAGTAAATGCCACAGGCCCTGAGGGAGTCTAAATGGCTGCTTTGTCTAAACTCAGGGTCACAGTAAAAATAATAAAATATATATGAATACAATTATTTGCAATCTGTTCTGTTGTTCTCAATCTTCCCTTGACTTTCTCTTTCCAAGCCAGAGCTATGACGGCAACAATTAATCAAGCGAGGTCCGCACTGACCAAAATGGTGAGTTTTCATATGTGCGTATGATGCATGTCACATCTGTGGGGGGTGTGGGGTCACAGTTTGGCCTTCACTACATACTCTGTCTCTCTCTCTTTCTGTCTCTCTCTCTCTCTCTCCCAGTTCCACAGCGAGCGTTACAGTAGGTTCACCCTGCAGTCCGAGGAGGAGGGAGGGCCCCAGGTCGAGGTCAAGCTGTCCGGCGACGGGATCGAAAATGACCATGTCCCCG
This sequence comes from Mallotus villosus, assembly GCA_903064625.1. NCBI lineage: Eukaryota > Metazoa > Chordata > Actinopteri > Osmeriformes > Salangidae > Mallotus > Mallotus villosus. Next base: position 434,587 of record CAEFZP010005721.1, read on the forward strand.
ATTCAATGGACGAATCACACGGCTCCCCCTCGTACAGGGCGCCGCCCCGGGACAAGTACCGCAACGTGTGCTACCTGGTCCCTCGGAACCCTGCTGATCTTCGTCATCGGTAGCCATTGTAACTGCCATCCCTCAACTGAAATGTTAGATTTCTTTCTCTGCGTATTGACCAATCCCTGTGTTTGTCTCTGGTTCAGGGTACCTGATTGGCTACGTGAGCCATCGCTCCCCACAGAAGCCTATGGTGAGCTGTGACCCTAAACTGGGAGTGGAGACTGAAGAAACTGAAGAGGTGGGGAGGAGGGAGGAGGAAGTTGTGGAGAAGTCTCTAGATTGGAATGACATCACTAACTTGCTGGGGCAGAATCTCAACCCAGAGGCCTTTGACAAGAGACTAAGGTAAGCACACGCCGGCCCACGCCATTAGAATTCTCTTTTGTATTCTTTTCTTTTTTTCCATCCTTCATTAGACAACTGAGTCTCCTTCATCCACAGTGAGTTTGCGAGGGACGATCATGAAGCCGGAAGTGATGGAGACCGTGTTCTTGGAGACCGAGTCTATGAGGGATTTAGGAGTCTGGAGATGAACCCCTGGACTGACACCCACTTTGTACAGCTGCAGACTCGGAACAGGTACGCACACACACACACACACATAACAAACACGCACTACTTTGCTCTCTCTTTCTCAGTGTTACATCTCGTCTTCCCTCTCCTGACATCCGCTCTTCTACAGTGCGCAGCCAAACCGTGTTCTGATTGGCTCTGAGGAGGTGGGCCGGCCTACTGGTTACCTGGCCTATAGTGCTACTGGAACTGTCAAGGTGAGTCACTAGTCTGTGTGTGACATCCACCTGGAAACATATATTTTCTGAAACTTTACATATTTGATTTCTGATTATGACTGAGCGGTGTGTGTGTGCAGGGCCAGGTGGTGTACGCTAACTACGGACGCAAAGAGGACCTGGAGAAGCTCCAGGAGCAGAAAGTAGAGCTGAAGAACAAAGTGGTGTTGCTTCGCGCCGGTCGTCTCAGCTTTGCAGAGCAGGTGTGTATGTGTGTCACAAACCCGACTCAGTGGTTGCGACAGAAATATATACACGTGCCAGTGGTTATATCCTGTATCTGTGTAGCGATGACATGGCAGGTTTCCTGGGCCTCGCTGAGCTGTCTGTTCCTGTGTCAGGTGGCCAGTGTTGCTGAGCTCGGAGCCTCTGCTGTTCTGATCTACCCAGACCCACAGGACTACAACTACCAAGAAACCACTGAGCTGTACGGACACGTGAGTACAGCACACACACATAGGCATCACACCAGCATGCGCCAATGTAGTTACAGCACTATCGACTGAAGGACCGTGGCCTTTCCCCATTTGCTGCATGGTCAGTGCCCCGTTCTGAGAGCTGAACTCAGTGTTGTGTGCGTTCTCTCCCGTGTTCTCTGCAGGTCCACCTGGGTTCCGGTGACCCCTACACCCCTGGGTTCCCCTCCTTTAACCACACTCAGTTCCCCCCTACGCACTCCTCCGGCCTGCCCTCCATACCTGCCCAGACCATCACTGCCCAGACAGCAGCCCAGATCCTGAAGTAAGGATATACACACACACACACACTACGTAGAATCACACACACGCTCCCAAAGACACACAGATATGAAATATCTGCCAATATCCTAACACGCATGCTTTATGCCTAAGTGCTAATTTGCTAACAGCCTCTCTGTCTCTGTTCCGTTCTTTCTCCTTGCTCTAGGAGGATGGGAGGGGCAGAGGCTCCCAGTTATTTTAGAGGCAGTCTCCCAAGCGTGAGCTACAGACTGGGCGGGGCCAGCGACGGCGAGAACGCCACGGTGGAGGTGAACAACGTGCTGGTCACCAAACAGCTGCACAACGTGTTCGGGATCATCAAGGGTTTCACTGACCCAGGTGTGTGTGTGTGTGTGTGTGTGAGCGCTGGCCCTCAACACGGATACAGGGATCTGTACGACATTGTGTTTTCATCTCTGTGTGTGTGTGTGTGTGTGTGTGTGTTTCAGATCAGTATGTGGTGTTGGGGGCACAAAGGGATTCCTGGGGTCCTGGTTATGCCAAGGCCACCGTGGGAACCACTCTGCTGATGGAGCTGTCAAGGGCTGTGTTTGAGATGGTGGAACACGGTAACACTCCCTCCCTCTCTCTCTCACACACCACACGCACACACACACACACACACTGTCTGCTCCCAAGCATATCTACACAGTTCACATGTACCCAGAGTGCCTGATGTCTGCGTGTCCCTGCAGGAGGCTTCAGGCCCAGGAGGAGCCTGCTGTTTGCCAGCTGGAGCGGAGGAGACTACGGCAGTGTTGGCGCCACCGAGTGGTTAGAGGTAGGAACTACATCTTGCAGCCTAATTGTTTGGGGTGGACTCAATTTTTCGCGGGCCGTCTCTCAGGAGATGCGAGTGTGTGATTGTTTCTCTGTTCGTATCCCAGGGCTACTTGTCTTCTCTCAGCAAAAAGGCTTTCACCTACGTCAGCTTGGATGGAGTTGTCACTGGTGGGTGTAACACAATAATGCATGCAAGCGTTCAAATGCAAAAACAGATGCAATAAATGCTAAACAGTTTGGAAGCTTTGAGTTGACGTTTTGTTTGCATGTGTGATCCACAGGCACTGGGGCCTTCAGGGCTTCTGCCAGCCCCCTGCTCCACACTGTGCTGGAGAGCACCATGAAGAAGGTACACCGCTCTTCTGAATGGGGTGTTTTAGGATGAAGATCATGTTGGATGGTGTGTGTGTGATTTTTTGTATTTTTGCCATTGTCTGTCTAGGTGAACAATCCCATTGGTCCAGTGAGGAGTCTGTATGACGAGGTGGCTGGGGGCAGCTTACAGACCAAAGTGTGAGTACTCGTGTGGGCCACACCCAGTCGTGATCCACCACACCCAGTCGTGAAAACAAAGCGGATCATGTTGTGGCTGTGTACACTGACTGTTGTGTGTGTGTGTGTGTGTCCAGCCTGAGGCCAATGCAGCTGGGAGATTGTGCCTATCCTTTCCTGGCCTTCTCTGGAATCCCCTCCCTTTCATTCAGCTTCGTCTCAGAGGGGGTAAGTCCACACACGCACACACACGCTCACACACACAACCCACTCTTAAAACACCATAGTGACGTGTGTGACCGTCTCAGAATTCTAACCTTGAAACATTTCTCGTGTGTGTACAAGGCTAAAGATTACCCTTACTCCAACACATTCCTGGACAACAAAGAGAACCTGGATCGTGCAACCAATCATCGCCTCAGCACCATGGCAGTAGGGGCGGGGCAACTCGCAGGCCAGCTGGTTCTCCGATTGGTACACGACCACATCCTGCGTCTAGACGTGGCCAGCTACCAGCCCACCTTGGGCAAATTGGTGCACTCTCTCAGGCGCCAGCTGGCCAACGCCACACAGGTGACGTCCGCATCCAGGGACAGACTGGGGAAGGGGGGCGTGCCGGGAAGTGGGTAAATGGTCTCGAACCGTGTTGAGGTTGGGAGGTCGTGTAACGGTTTTCTGATTGGTTTCCCCCGCAGAAGGGGGCGTCCCCGAGCCTGTCTGGTGATTGGCTGGCGTTCGCGCATGGCTCCTACTCCCGAGCTGTGAGGCGGCTCCAAGCAGACGTCCTCAACACCGACTTCAGCAACGCGGAGGCCTGCCGCCTCCTCAACGAGAGGATCATGACGGTAAGACACAGAGCGCCTGCCTGCCTGCCTGCCTGCTTCTGTTGGATCAATAATGGAAAAGCCCAGAACACAGTTACAGGATTGGACCATAATATCTCTCCCATATTCCTTCTTTGGTATGCCCTCACTCATACATTGTCTCATATCCTTCTCTCCGACCTCCACAGGTGGAGCAAAGCCTGCTCTCTCCGTACGTGTCGCCCGTCCAGGTTCCGTTCCGCCACGTGGTGTTTGGCCTCGGGCCGCACACCCTGGGCTCCCTGGGGGCGCTCGTGGACCCCGGAGGAGCTCCACACCCAGCTGGCCCTCGCCACCTGGACGCTGCAGGGCTGCGCCAACGGCCTGGTCGGAGACGTCTGGGAGCTGGACAACGAGATCTGAGTGTGTGTGAATGGGTGTCTCTGAGAGAAGCGTGTGTGTAAGAGAATCAGTGTGTATGTGTGCGTGTGTGTGTGAAAAGTTCTGTCTAAGATAACCATGTTTGTCGTCTGGGGAGAAGCCTCAATCGAGCACAAGCTATCAGAAGCCTACCCACCACCGAGAGGTGAAGAGCAGAAAATAGAGAGTTGTGGCTTCAGCGGGCTCTGCCCCCCCTCTCTGGTTCCCTGTAAGACCTGGCAGGAGATGAGGTACCTGTGGATTGCACCACTGGTCCCACATCTCCTTCTAGCTCTTTACCCCAATCCCCAACCAACCAAAAGCCTTGGCCGTTACCATAGAGATGACCTCGAAGCCATCTTGCACTGAGAACTTTTTTATTTATGTTTTGTATTTATTTATCAGTGGCAGTGTTCACTATAAATGTAATGTTTGTTTTTTGACTCAAGTTATCGGGAGCAGTGTCTTCCATAATTATGACAGTTATACTGTTTGATCCAACAGCAGCATCTGCTACAGAAATACTCTCCTTTTATGCCACTACTACCAGAGGCTGCTACGGATGTGATTGAGAAATGTATTGGTCAACTGGAGCATGCTGTAAACTGCATGCTCATAAATTATTAACCTTAAAGTTACATTAAAGACTTAAGAATTTAAAGTAAATAATCTCATGATTAATTAATGGTAGTTGATAAACAACAGGATTTTGGACAAGCTAACAGCACATGCTGCAAAAACGTCAAACTCTTAAAACCCTGGTTATAATTCGATAATTCGATTTGTATATAATTCGATTTGTTTAGGTTCAATTGAATTCTGAGAGCCATTTCTGTTGCACTTTTGGAGAAGTTTATATTTCTGATCTTAAGAATTATCGGGAGCAGTGTCTTCCATAATTAAAATCATTATCGGGGGCAGTGTCTTCCATAATCAAAATCATTATCGGGAGCAGTGTCTTCCATAATCAAAATCATTATCGGGAGCAGTGTCTTCCATAATCAAAATCATTATCGGGAGCAGTGTCTTCCATAATCAAAATCATTATCGGGAGCAGTGTCTTCCATAATCAAAATCATTATCGGGGGCAGTGTCTTCCATAATGTCAAGCGTTGAAGGTAGTTTTTGCCTACCAGTGTGTGTGTGTGTGTATCGGGAGCAGTGCCTCTCATATTTCACTGAAGGGTGGAGTAAGTTATCGGGAACAGTGTTTCCCAGAGTTATTTTGTGTAAGTGTACAATCTTTTTCTGCTATTGAAATCTGTTCTCCAGAAATCTAGTATTCATTTTCAGAAATGTATGTATTTGGGTTACTATTTGGTTTTTCACTTGCTTCTTTGTCTCATGATCGCTTTCATTTCTTATTTACAACCTCGAAGTCAGACCTTGGCCTACCTTGTGTTTGTAACTTGTTCTCTATAGACAGAGAAACGACTCTCTATTAAACCAACTGTACTGTGTTAACTGCTGAACATTCCCCAGAGCTACTTTTTCTATACATGGGTATAGTTTTACTGCATGTTATTGTGTTCACCCTTACCGTAATGACATAAATCTGTAGGCTAGTTGGCTCCTTAGTCATCCACTGTTTTTTATCCCCCACAAAAATCTGGTTATTGGTTGCTGGTGCTACAATTGTTGCATGATTCATACTTCAACAACTGATGTATGATTTCATAATCAATGTAGTTATATTTGGTGATTCAGTTTGTTGATCGATTAAATGTGTTCAATATCACGCATTTAGTTGTCACGTATTTAGTAGGCAAATGTTTGCTTAAAATGATCCATGTCTTTCTGGAATAAACTCACTTTTGGCTTAGCGCACTGGGTTGTATGTGTGATTACTGCACTTGGTAGTTGGAGGGCGCAATTTAGCAGTCAGAAAGCCGAAGCAGTGGTAACTGGTATGGAAATTGCACATCGTAGATTTATTGGGGACGACTGAAATAGAGATGCATTCATCAGAGCAAGAAGAGTAAGTTAAATGTTGTACCCTATTGCGAATGAAATGTGTAGGCTATTATACAGGCTAGTAATGGGCTATAGTAGCCTATCATGGTTTGTTCATTGATGTTGCATTTTGATCAACACCGTACTTACATTGATAGACATTCTGCTACCTTTGCAATCTTGATTCGGTTTAAAATGTTTAATGGTAAAAAATAGTGGTATACTATTAGCTACTATGCTTATGGATGCAGCTTGGATGCAGATGCTCATTTGCGTGCACTTTAAGAAAAGACTACGCACAGAGTAGTGACGCCACAAACCCAGCACGCGCAGGGAATCGCCCCGGAATTACCCCGGACAGGGAGAATAACACACCGAACTGAATTAATTATCATGTTCCTGAGAATTGATATTATCGTCAACAAAACTCCAGATTTTGAATAAAAAGATGAGCAGAGGTCTCTATGAGCGTCCAAGCCTTTGACCGGATTGCTGTGCTGTTCTCCCGTCAGTCGTGATTCACGGGAACCTTATTACAGTGCGACTAACGCGGTGGTCTAATTTAGAGATATATGCGACAAATGAGGTATTCTAGTGGACGGTTTAAAATACTACTCGTCAAATATGTTTTAACAAGACGAGAAGCAGGGTGCGCTGTTTGTTTTGCTGCACGACCAGGTGGGCTAATCTGATTTGGTTCAAGTGACAGATTGTGTGTGTGTATGTGCGTGTCCTTTAGTATGGCGCTTTCTGCTAAGACATGTTCTCTCTTTGTACACCCCCCCCCCTTCCTTTATTTCTCTCTCTCCGCTTCATTTTACCCCCACCCCCTCCAGTCTCCTATATCTCTTCAGGCTGTCATGGCGTCTAGGAGGTGACCTCCAGTAACCCTGCTCCCTCTTGACCACATCTCTAATCCCTGGCTGGTCCAACAACATCCTGGTAAGTCCTCAGTAGAACGTCCTCTCTGGTCTCCCATAGAAAACATGTCCAGAAGCCATCACACAGACCCCAGGCCTGAGTGAGGGGAGATGCCAGGTAGGGGTGCTACTGGGAGATGTAATGGACTGAGAGCGGTCCTCAGGAAGTGATGAGGTAGGGACAGCCAGGATGCTGGTGAATAGAGGCTATATATAGGCGCTTGCATTCAGGCTGCCCTCAATAAAGATACAGAGAGGAAAGAACACTGTCTCCCCATTACACACACACACACGCACACACATGCATCTCAGCCTCCATAACAATCATCTCCCTGCCCCATCATGTTGCGATTGGGAGCAACTATGTGCATGGTTGTCATGGTTACCTGGCAGATGAGATGAGATAGCATCCATGTCTTTTTCTGTCCATCTGTCTTTCTGTAACTCTCAGAATGTCGTTATTGTCTCTCCATCTCTCTCTCTCCCTCCCTCTCTGGAGGATGTTGAATTATTGAACAGTGGATGAAGGAGTAGGAGAAGCTCTGAATCAGAGTAGAAAGAGCGAGGGATGGGGATGGAGAGAATGAGGGAGGTGTGGAGGTGTCCTGTGTTTTACAGAAGGGTGAGTCAGCACAGGGGGAGGGAGAGGGAGAGAGAGCGAGGTTAAAGATAGCTTGGCCGATAGAAAGGTACGGTGCCAGAGTGTGTGGTGTCTGATGTCTTGTGCTGAGGGTGGGTGTGTGTGTACCTGTGTGCGTGTGTGTGTGTGTGTGCGCGCATGTATGTGTGTGCATGTGTGCGTATCGATCGAGCGGAGAAGGTCGGGAGGCAGAGAGAAGAATATCAAAACTAGACAAGGAGCAGAGGAACACAGGGAGAGCAGACGCCTCCGCTAGAGACTGGAGGACGAGTCTGAAGAGCAGACATGGGAGAGGGCTGTGAGTACCAGCGCCTTCCCTATGCCAGAGAAGAGGAGGACGAGGAGAGAGAGAGAGAGAGAACAGAGGGAGGGGCAGGCAAGATGGTAAACACCTGGCCGTCGTGTCTGTGCTTCGTCGACCGTATACAGAGGGAGGGAGGGGGGGTTCAGGGAGGCTTCTGTCTGATCGTTTTTTTTTGCTTCTGTGTTTTGGGTGTGTGTGTGTGTGCTTGCGAATGTGTATGCACTCCTGTGTGTGTGTGTGTGTGTGTGTGTGTGTGCAGATGCAGACGCAGACCGAGGAGGGCACAGAGTGGCTGGTGGAGCTGCTGGCAGACGTGCAGCTGCAGCAGTACTTCCTGCGTCTCCGCGACGAGCTCAACGTCACTCGGCTCTCCCACTTTGACTACGTCAAGAATGAAGACCTGGAGAAGATCGGCATGGGGCGCCCAGGTGTGTGCCTGGGTCTGTGTGTGTGTGTGTGTGTGTCCTTAGTTCATCCGTTTATTCATCTCTTGATCTCTCAAATATTTGTTGGTGTGTGTGTCGTGTGTGGTGTGTGTGATGTGTGTGTGTGTGTTTTAGGCCAGAGGAGGCTGTGGGAGGCAGTCAAAAGGAGGAGAACTCTCTATAAACGCAAGTCCTGGATGAGCAAGGTACAGCACTACTTTCTGTGTGGACAGACAGACACACACACACACACACAGACACACCTCCGCCCACTCGGTCTCTGTGTGTGTGTCTGAGGTGGAATCACTCTCAGCTGTAGTCTCTATGTCTGGGCCAACAGGTGTTTCCAGGGAAACGACCCGATGGTGACCTCCAGCAGCCCCTCCCCCATGGGGCCTCGTCCTCCCTCGGCCTGCCCACTGACGCATCGCCGCCCGGGGCAGCACTGACCTGTCTGATCAGGGAGGCGGAGCTTCAGATGTTTGAGCGACTGGGAGACGGGACATTCGGAGTGGTGAAGCGAGGAGAGTGGACCGGACCCAACGGACGAGTGGTGAGAGAGAGAGAGAGAGAGAGAGAGAGAGAGATGAGAGAGGGAGGAAGGAGGGGGATCGAGGGAGCGAATAGAGTGTGGGCAGACCAGAGGCCCGTCTCTACAATGTGTGTATTGTCTTCCTCCCTGGTTACTCTGCACTTGAGTTAGCATTATCTGTTAGCCTACTGTCCTCTCAGACTCACACACATCCATTCATTCATTCATTCTCTCTCTCTCTCCTCCTTCCAATCTCTCCTCTCCCCTCTCCCTCTTTCCTTCTCCCTTTTCAATCTATCTCTCCCCTCTCCCACTATCTCCCCCTTTCTCTCCCTCCTCCTTCAATCTTTCCCTCCCCCTTTCAATTACTCTCTCCCCCCTTCGATCTCCCTCCAGTTGTCAGTAGCAGTGAAGTGTTTGAAGGGTGGCATGCTGGACTCTGAGGGGCTGGATGACTTCATCCGGGAGGTGAACGCCATGCACTCTCTCAGCCACCAGAACCTCATCCGCCTGTACGGGGTGGTCCTCACACAGCCCATGAAGATGGTGAGACTCGCTGAGGTCACACACACGCATGTACACACATGCACACACACACACACACACAGCAACACACACACACAGCAACACACATACAGCATGTGACGTCACATACGGTTTCATACAATGACATTGTTTGCGTGTGTGCGTGTGTTTGTGTGCGTGCGTGTGCTTGTGTGTGTGTGTGTTCCAGGTGACAGAGCTGGCTCCTCTGGGATCTCTGTTGGACCGTCTCCGGAAACGCCAAGGACACATCCTGATCTCCTCTCTGTGTGGCTACGCTGTGCAGGTACACCAGCACGGAATCACCCTGGCCCTAATCATCCATACTATGGAAATCTCTAATTGTGTGTGTGTGTGTGTGTGTGTAGGTGGCTTGTGGGATGTCCTACTTGGAACAGAAGCGTTTCCTGCACAGAGACCTGGCTGCCAGGAACGTCCTGCTGTCCTCCAATGACACGGTGAAGATCGGAGACTTTGGCCTGATGAGGGCGCTGCCCACGCACACAGACACATACGTGATGGAGGAGAGCCACAAGGTCCCCTTCGCCTGGTCAGTATGTGTGTGTGTGTGTGTGTGTGTGTTATAATGCATGGGTGTGGGGTGCAGCGGTAGCTCTCTGGATAAGAGCACGCACCATGTAGGCTGAGGCCTTACCGCAGTGACCTGTGTTCGAGTCTAGCCTGGGCCCTTTGCGGCATGTCTTCCCCTCTCTCTCTCTCTCTCTCTCTCTCTCTCTCTAGCGGTCTCCCTACCTTTCCTGTCACACTTCACTTGCAAACTGTTCACTCCCCCCCTCCACATTCGTAGGTGTGCTCCAGAGTCGTTGAAGACGCGGACCTTCTCCCATGCCTCAGACACCTGGATGTTTGGAGTGACTCTGTGGGAGATGTTCACCCACGGCCAGGAGCCCTGGCTGGGCCTGAACGGCACCCAGGTAGCCCCCCCCCCACACACCACACACACACACATTACTACCTATAAGCACACACACATACTAGGTTTACATGCTCTCACCTGTGAAATTGTGTGTGTGCATGCCTACGTGTGTGTGTGTGTGTGTCTGTGTGTGTGTGTGTGTCTGTGTGTGTAGATCCTCCACAAGGTGGATGTGGAGGCGGAGAGGCTGAGGAAACCAGATGACTGTCCCCAGGATGTGTACAACATGATGCTGCAGTGCTGGAGCCCCAAAGCAGAGGACAGACCCACCTTCACCGCCCTGAGAGACTTCCTCCTGGAGGTGGGAGGGGAGAGGGGAGAGGGGGAGAGGGGGAGAGGGGGGAGGGGGAGAGGGGAGAGGGGAGAGGGGAGAGGGGAGAGGGGAGAGGGGAGAGGGTGAGAGGGGAGAGGTGGGAGAGGGGTGAGAGGGGAGAGGGGACGAGTGGGGAGAGGGGATGACGTGGGTGAGAGTGGGGAGCGGGGAGAGGGGAGAGGGGGAGAGGGTGCGGGGAGAGGGGCAGCTCGGGGTCCCACTGGTGGACATCTGGATGGAAACTGTACACCATGTTATTTGCTCCTCTGGTTTATGATGTGGCAAAGTGTAGCTTTTGTGGTGTCCTAATGGTGGATGTCACTGCTCGTAGAACATGCCCACGGAAATGCGAGCGCTGCAGGATTTCGACGAGCCGGATAAACTCCAGGTCAAAGTGAACGACGTCCTCACCATCATCGAGGGGAGGTCAGTGTGTGTGTGTGCTTGTGTGTGTTTGTGCATGTGTGTGTGTTTGGGTGTAGGTGCGTGCGCGTACACGTATACACACCCTGCTGTTCCTCTCCCGTCAGAGCGGAGCACTACTGGTGGAGGGGTCAGGACAGCCGGACTCTGCTGGTTGGTCAGTTCCCTCGTCATGTGGTGACCGCCGTGGCCGGCCTGTCTGCTCGTGACATCAGCAGGCCGCTCAAACACTCCTTCATACACACCGGCCACGGAGACACCGACCCACACCGGAGCTGGGGCCACGCCGACCGCATAGACAGGTAACACACACACACACACAACCCTTACTGTATGACCTACTCACCATCCACCTACAGTTGGCAGCGTCTCACCACTAGAGGGCAGCGGTGTATTATCTCTGGCTGTGTTTCAGGCCAGAACATTCTGTGTGTGCTTCTGACATAGGTACTGTATGTGTGGGTCATTGTTTGACTGTACCCCCCCCCACCCCCCCCCCACAGCCTGTACCTGGGGAACCCCATGGACCCTCCTGATATCCTGGGAATGGGGCCCTGCACAGTCAGGCCCACTAAACTCCCAAACCGTACCAAGAGTGAGTGTTCTACCCAATACACACACACACACACACTTCTGCTCTCCAACACACAGATATACTTGCAGGGTCTTGTTGTGTAAAACTCTCTCTCCCTCTGCCCCCCCCCCAGAGCAGCCACCCCCTCGTCCTCCACAGCCTGCTATGCTGCTGAAGAGTGAGTCTCCTACGCTAGCTTCCCTTTAATACAGCTGCTGATTCATTTAGAAGGATCTGGAATATTTTGAATGTGTATGTTTCTACATGTGTCTGTGTGTGTATGTGTGTGTGTGTGTGTGTGTGTAGAGCCCTTCTATGACTCGGTGCTGGACGATTATGATGAAGACTCCGGCGCCTCGTCAGGGCTGAAGAGGCTGGGCGTGTCCCTGGGCCTGAAGCTCCGCCCCTGGGAGGGGCCAGGCGTGAGGTCAGCCCGTAGCGAGGTCTCGCTCATCGACTTCACCGACGACAGCTTCAGCTCGGCCACGCCCTCGCCGCTCACGGAGACACACCCACTGGACCAAGACACCCTTCATGTGAGGAAGGTGGGGTGTAGCGCAGTGGTTACAGGAAAAGAGGTTCCTGGTTCAATCCCCTTCTGCACTGTACATGCTTTGGATTAAGGCGTCTGCTAAATTCATCTTTTTTTCAATTGTTATTATTGGATCCAAAGGTATTACAGAAACATTAGCAGTATTATCTCTCTTTAGGACACTCCCTCAATCCTGGACTGGCCCCTCCCACTTCCTGCCTATGACGAGGTTGCGCAGGAAGACCAAGACCAATCAGAGGACCATGAGGTGCGGTCCATCAACACAGGATTGGCTGGGGATACGCTGGCTCTGCCCAGCGCCACAGGAGAGGGGAGATACGAGTCTCAGTCAGCTGATCTGTTCCAGGAGCTACAGAGAGAGGTGGGACGTGCACACACACACACACACACACACACATACACTCTTTTACGATCACTAATCTGGAGGCATGGTTGGTGTTTTAACTCTCTTCTTTGGCTGGCCCGCAGGTGATGGTGAAGCTGCAGGTTCCCATGGTGACCGGACGCTCCCTCCCCTCCTCCCCCCTCCCCCTGGTCCCCGCCGCCCCCCACAGACAGATCTACCTGCCCCCGACCTCCTACTCCTCCTCCTATGACGACAGACCCGTCCTCCCACCCCGCACCCCTGTGCCCCCCATGCGCCCCTCCAAGATCACGCCCCAGGCCTGGCCACACCCGCGCACCAGCTCCATCTCCCTGGGCGACAGGGAGAACACGCCCCCTCAGATCCCGCCCCGAGACCACGCCCTCTCCCAGCCCGCTTCCCGCTCCTCCTCCCCTCTCCCCCTGGTGCCCCCCTTCTCTGTCTCCCCCCAGTCCTCCTCGCCTCTCTCCATCCCTCCTCCCCCCCTCTCCATCTCCCCCCGTCAGAGGGCTAGCCTCTGCTGTGTCGGCCCCCTCAGCTCCCTCCTCTCATCCACCTCCTCCCCCTCCTCCTCTCCACCGCCCTCCTCTCTGTCCTCCAGACTCACGGTGGCCCCTCCCCCCAGCTCCTCATTGGACCCCTTCTCAGAAGGCCGGGGCCTGTCGATGTTGATTGACGGCTCTCAGAGTTCAGTCCCCTCCCCTCTGCCAGATCGCCCCGCCTACCTGGAGAGGTACGGAGCCAACATGGCTGCCGTCAAGCCCATGATGCACCAGCAGCCAGGCAGCGCCAAGCCCAACTCCTCCTACAACAACAACAATGGAAGGACTACAGCTCCCAGCATGCAGCACAGCATCACAGAGGTGAGAGAGGCGCTAGTTCCAATGTGGTGTAGAAATGAACAAACAGGTGTCATGCGATGGCATTAGTTATTCACGTGTGTGCATAACTGCATGTGTGTGCGTGTGTGTGCGTGTGTACTGTGTGTGTGTGTGTGTGTGTGTGTAGGTGCAGGAAATGGTACATGGTGTTACAGTGGAGGAGTGTGAAGCTGCCCTTCAGAGCCACAATGGAATTATCCCCCAGGCCGTGCGTCATCTGAAGGTACACACACACACACACACACACACATCCACACACACACCTATGCAGCAGTCCATGAGTTGTAAGAGCACACACACTCTCCCGTCATGACTAGTTAGTGGCGAGCTCGTCTCTCTTGTAGGTTCAGCAGCTGTTTCGTCTGGGCCTGCGTTCTCGCCTGGAGTGTCAGGAGGTTCTAGAAGGTTGCCAGTGGAACCTGGAACAGGCCAGCACCCTCGTACTGGAGTCATACAGCCGGAACAGGTACACACACACACGCACCAACATAAACATAAACACACACGTCTATCTTTGGGCTGCCCTAACTACAGTGTCTTTAATCTCTCTTTTTCCTTCTCTGGTCTCACCTCCATCGCTCTCTCTTTCTCTCCCTCCATCTCTCCCTCCATCTCTCTGTCCCCTACCGCTCTTTCTCAGGCAATGAAGACAGAGCACCCGAGCTCCATCTTTCCCTGCACCATCCAGGCTTCCCGTGGACCCCAGGACCTGCCCCCCCCCTGGCTCTGTGTGGTCGTCACACACACGCATGCTCTGCCTTACGTACTGCAGCCAACTACTGAAACATTCATAGGTTACCCTGAACACACTGGACTTGAAACATTGATATTTATTCTTTGTATATTTAAGGATTATTTATGTGGCCGCGAGTAGTTTCACCTCAGAGTGTGATTAGTAGAGGACCCTGCGCTTTTGTGTGTGTGTGTGTGTGTACTTGTTTGCGTGTGAAAGAGAGAGAGAGACAGTGAGCAGTGTAAATACCCATGCTTTCAGGGATTAGTGAGAAGAAGTACTGTTTTACACAGAGGTAATTGTGTAAAAGTATTTAGCCATCGGGGATACATAGTGATACGGACATTCACAAAGTATTTCACTCCAAAAACACTACTGTACTGTATACGGGGTAGACAATGGTGTAGTAAGGGTGAAGGTCTTCACAATAATGACAGATTTCATATTCAGGAATGTTATCATTATTATATCAAATCTTCTTCGATGCTGCATGTTGTTTAGAATGTGTTAAGTTGGCATGTATAGCCGCTATTGGATTGTATAGAACAGTTTTGGATGGATGCTGTTTTGGAATCAAATGTCAAAAGACTACGCTACTGAAGAAAATGAAACAGAGTCTCTGAATGGAATATACCTTCTCCATACTTAGAACCAGGCGCTGAACATGGAAAATAATAACATAATACATATGGAAAATGTCAAGTCAAGGACCTATAGTGATAAATGATCTTCTTTGTCCCATGATGCACCTGTGCGCCACACTTCATAATGGTAGTGTATACCTACTAGTAGGTGGGGAAAGAAATCAGCAGAGTATGATTAAGAAATCGAACCGGTGTTGAAAGTGGGTGATCATTCATACATACATGCTGAAGCAATCATATACAATATTATAGATCTTTCCTCTATGGAAGGTCAAGCTATCATAGGGTGGTGAGTGTATGTGTGTGTTTGTTATACAGTGTGTTTGATGGCAGAGTAGTATCTCATAGAATGAGATGCTATTAAATAAATGTTTTTATAATAATCGTTATAATAATCGTTTTTGAATCGTTCTCATATTCCTTAATTACACATTGGTGAGTAAAGGCACATTCACAAGATTGCTCACACACACACACACACACACACACACCACACACACACACACACACACACACACACACACCACACACACACACACACACACACTAGCTGCGTTTGTTATCTCAGATCCCTGAGCAGGAGAGTTCAGCCTGTATACTCAGCCTTGCACTTCTTACTGCTGGAGTAAGCACTGTTCCCTATCTCGCCACACACCACACACACACACACACCACCACACCACCTGCCAGTGTAGGAGTTTCCTGTCACTGTAAGGTATTACAGTAGTCTCGCTCCTTGACTCAACCCCCACGGTGAAAGTGAGAAAATCGTGTTTGGATCATATAACTCATGCAACCATTTCTATTACAAAGACAGAGATCAATGATGCCAGACTGCACACCATGTGTATGTATGTGTATGTGTGTGTGTGTGTTAGATGTGTACAGTGCACTAGCTTTGATTTTACAGGGCGCCTAGAGAATTTATCTATCCAGTAATTCCCTTCCTGGTCAACTCAATATCCGACTCATTCAGATAGATAGCGATGATTGATTGCTCAGGTCTCACCTGCACTCTTACAGAGAACATTGATCAGCAGAAGAAGTGTAGCTTTTACAATTGATTCCTGAATTGAATGACCGAACAAATGAGAACAATAATCCATGTTTATACATCCAGTAAAGAGTTTTGGGAAAATTCCCCTGTGTGTATTTGTGTATGGGTGTGTGTGTGTATGTGTGTGTGTGTAAGTAGGTGTGAGGCGGGGAGGGGAGGAATACAGGACGGCCACCAGCTCACTCTGTGTGGCACTAGTAAACTCATTTCACCATCTCTTTTTCCCTCAGAGTATATTGATGCTGCCTGTGTGAGCTGGGAGGCAGGCATCAGGACAGAGGTGGAAGGAGGCACACTGGTGGCTTGTGTTTCCTCCAGCCAACTCCTCTAATGAAAGAGACATGGAACAGTTCGGCAGCTGAAAGACAAAGAGTGACCTCACAGAGACCCCAGCCGAGGCACACACACACACACACACATAAGGCACACACACAGTACACACTAGACAGCTTTTACTTCTCTTGTAGCCTCTCTTTCTCTCTCTCCCTCTTGTTATCTGTTTCTCTAACACAAACATTCTGGGAGAGAGATGAAGCCAAGCTAGGCAAACATGACCAATCAAAGGATGGATCATTAGGCAGAGTTGAGGGGGTAGGATCTGTTCTGACAACAATCGCTGTGACAACACCGCCTCAGTACAGCTCTCAGACACCGGACCAAAAGGGATGTGGGAAATCTGACTTTCACACACACACACACACACACACACACACACACACACACACACACACACACACACACACACACACACACACATATACTCACACTGCAAAACGAAAATTAGGTAAACTAAACTGAAAGAAAGATGGAGGGAGGGAACACAAATAGACAGATGTCTTTTCTGTCGGAGATATAGAGACACATCGAAGCTAATCATGTCTAGCTAAAGCAGAAGGAATGTGAGACTGCTGTCTGGAGGGTCAAAATGCTGCTCCTCCAGAAACTCCCTTTACCAACATGACAAAGACATGACATGACTCCCAAACTCTGTAAGACAGGGTTATCATAAGAACAACAACAAATGTCCCAATATGTGACAGCTGCCATCTGAGATGCTTTGCACTGTATGTACTGAATGTACTGTACACATGCTAATAACGTTCGGTTGATTTCATGCTAATAAAGGGGTTTACATTTCGAATTGAATTTGAGTGTGTGTGTGTGGAGCGGGGGGGTGGAGGGGGCGGGGTTATAAGGTGAGGGAACCAATAGGGATAGAAGATGACGACAGGGTGTCAGTGTGTTAGTCTTCCAGCCTGGTCACAGGCCCTCTGTGTGCTCTCCTCACCTTCACGTCGTAACAACTGTTTTAGATAACAGATCAATGCTCCTGATTGTCCCTTGCTATTAGCTATTTAACCCTTTAACCCCCACCCATGGATCCCAATTAGATTTCATTAGGTTTGAAGACAATTGAGTCAAAACAAGTTACTGACAACTAAAAAAAGAATTAGAGCTAGAGAATGGGGAAGAAGAGGGAGAGAGAGACTGACTCGTGCTTGAACCGGACAGAAATCGATGGCTCAAATAGAGGAGAAAATGTGTCCTCCCAGTAGAACGGTATGAGAGGAGGAGAGGAGAGATGGCAGGGGGAGAAAGGGATGAGGGGAGGAGACATGGCAGGAGGAAAGAGGGATGAGGGGAGGAGAGATGGCAGGGGGGAGAGGGTGAGGGGAGGGAGATGGCAGGGGGAGAGGATGAGGGAGGAGAGATGGCAGGGGGAGAGAGGGATGAGGGGAGGAGAGATGGCAGGGGGAGAGAGGGATGAGGGGGAGGATGGCAGGGGGAGAGATGGTGAGGGGGAGAGATGCAGGGGGTGAGGGGATGGGGGAGAGAGTGGCGGGGGAGAGAGTGAGAGATGGTGGTGGGTGGGGTGGAAGAGGGGAGAGAAGGGGAGAGAGGAGGAGAGAAGATATAGCAGGGGGGATGGCGGAGGAGAATAAATTGTTCCATTTAAAAATCTCCAGTGTGTCCTTAAGTGAGGGTCTGGTCATGCAAGGTGTGTGTATGTACTTTGTGTGTGTGTGTGTGTATGTGTGTTTGTGCCAGTGTGTATGAAACTTTCCTGCAGTGAAATAAGATGTTGTCATCGTGTCTGTAAATACGGGAGGTATGCACATGACATAGTCCACAGGATGCTCATGACATAGTCACACAAACACCACACACACACACACTTATGAGTGATGAGAAACAGACAGCATATTAATGTAGCACATCATTCAGATTAATGACACTCTTCAAATACCGTCCTCCTCACTTGTGTTCTCTCCCTCTGCCGCCGTTTCTCTAGCTCTCTCCCTCTCTCTTTGTCTTCCCCTCCTCTCTCTTCCTCCCTCCCTCCCTCCATCACTGCCCCCCTACCCCCTTCCTCCTCGTCTTCCTCAGTATCGTCTCAGGTCATCTATTTTATTCTCTCTGCCTACCCATTTTCCTCCATCCTCCCAGGATCAAACACACATAGACACACACACACACACACACAAACACAAACACAAACACACACACGCACACACGCACATCTCCTTTAACCAACACAACCTTCCTCCGTCCGTCGCAGGCTGTCTTTGGGGAGCGGAGGAGGGGGAGCTGCAGTTGTAGCTGTGACTCTCTAAGTGCCTCTGGGTCGGAGCCTGCCTCCACCCCGGAGGCCTCCAGTGGCCATGTTCAGACCACGGTTGGAGGTTATCCTGTCGTGTATCGGACATTTGAGTCCATAGAAGAGTGTGAAGAGGGCCTATGAGCTCTTAGGAGCGTGTGTGTGTGCGTGTGTGTGGGTGATGGAGAGCGATAGTGGGTAATGGTGTGGGTAAATGGATACTGATGCTTCTCCTTCCTCAAACACTTACTCAAAGCCAACCGGTCCCTTGACAGAGAGCACTGGGAAGAGAGAACAGACAGCGGACAAACACTCCCTCCCTTTTCTCTCTCCCTCTCTTACTCTCCTCCCTCCTCCCTTTGTCCCCATGAAATCAATCAAACAAGCCTTTGGTTCAAGGATATTCAATAACTCCCCCTGTTCTCTCTCTTATGAGTTTTTCATTTATTTCAATTTCTTGGCATGACAAAAAAACTGTGCTGAAGTACAAAAACAACCGAAGTTAGATGTGTTTGTGTTGTGCAACTGTTACATATACAAACCCTGAGATCAAGGAGGTGGCTTAACGGGTAGAGTATAATGTCTGAAGCCTTACAGCAGCAGGTTCGATTCCATTTCCTGCATGTCCTCCATTCTAATCTTTTCCCAAAATGTCCTGTCCCTCCAATCTCTCAATAAAGCAGAAATGCAGAAAAGAATATCAGAGAAAAACTGATGAGATCAAGGACTGTCAATTGGAGGATATGGGTTTGTGACCCCAACCTGTACAAAAAACATAAAAACATCTAGTTTTCAGACCTGCTTTATACTTAGAGGTCTTACATATCTATCTGTGGATGAGACATCGCTGTATTTAATTTCGCTTGTCCATATTTTGCGATACATACAATACACAATAATTACATTTCACCTCACGTAGCCCAGACTATGTGATGACATGTATTTCATCCAGTCGCCTTCATATCAATATCACTTTCATTTAATTACACACACAGAAACACATACACACATGCACACAGACAGACACACTGAAACACATACACACATGCACATGCACACACACAAACAAAACAACAAGCTCAAGCTCATCCCCTTTTGCCTCTATTTTTGTCCATCCACTTTTCAGAATTGGATTTTCCTTTTCAACTACGTTTCTTTCTTTCTCTCTTTCGCACACACACACACACACACACACACACACACACACACACACACACACACACACACACACACACCACACACACACACACACACACACACACACACCACACACACACACACACACACACGCTGGCTCTACATCTCTCTCTGTCTACCTTTCTAGCTGTGTCCAGCTCTGTGGCTCTGACAAATGAGCTCTCTCTCCTTGTGCTGATCACAGCCCAGCTGAACAGACAGACAGATGTGTGTGTGGAGGGGGGGGGTGAGAATGATAGAATGCTGAATTCATGATGCGTCGATTGAAAGGTAAAATCCGAAGCCTAGGAGTTTGGAAACTATTTATATGACATGACATGACCTGTGGCGGTTGGCCTCGTTGAGTTCACCGGGGGAGTTAGAGTGACATGAGTATGTACGTGTGTGTGTTTGTGTGTTTGTGTGTGTGCGTGCATGTGTAAACGTGTGTGTCTGTGTGCAGAGGAGACAATAGCCTTAAAGAGTTTGTGTATTTAGGAAATACTCCGTGGTCCCCATGATTTTGACCTTGACTCCAAATCATATATGAAACTCATGACACGTAAATAAATGACACACATACAAAAAAAACCTTTGAGGGTGTGAGTCTATCTGGGTGTGTGTGTGTGAGAGCGAGAGAGAGAGAGAGAGAGAGAGAGAGAGAGAGAGAGAGAGAGAGAAAGAGAGAGAGACAGGCAGAGAATGAATGAATGACGTTTAGGTTCAATATAATTGATCACCAGTGCCTTAAGAGTAAATTACATTGCTCAACCCCTGACATGTTTCTGGGGGAACATCAAAATCAATGGGTCTGGCAGGGCCACTACACTCACTTTCAAACACACACACACACACACACAAACAGAGACTATGTATAAGCTACACAAGGTTCATCTCCCTAAGTGCTTACCTATTGTTTAATACATGTGAACTGCTTTTCCCCTTTTTGTTTGTTGCCAAATCTGTGGCAAATCTTGACCTCATATCCTTGCCAACAGGCCAACAGAAAAACTTCATGACAATGTAAAACAAAACAAAACAGTAGCCCTACACATATTAAAATGTAGCTAAGAACTTAACAATTCTCATAGCACCATGGTCATTTGCCACACACACACATACGCAACCCCCCTGCCCCACCCACACACACACACACACACACACACACAAACACACACACACACACACAAATGCATACACAATCCTTTCATTCCTCAGCAAATTAGGCTACGATAAATCTCCCACCCCCCCAACCCCCGTATCCTCCAATGATCTTTTGTCCGCTGTGTTTTCAGTTACCGTTCTGTGTCTCTCTTGTGCGCGGCCCACGTCAACGTGCAGGCAGCGATAAAAGCCCGTGCGCATTATGGTACCCGGTATAGAGAGCGAGGAGATGAATGCGCTAGGACGTCCGCGGCCGTACGGTGAAAGACTGCACACTACTACTAACACTGTTTCCTCGAACACGTAGTCTGATCACTGAAACTTTTTGTCTCGAGCACGAGCAACCGGTAAATGAAGTTCACCAGTGGACAGCAGTTCCAAAGCAGCTTCCATGGGTATGTCTCCGCATTCCATGATGGGCTGACTGCTTGGCATTATACCGGATGGTCTCTCTTTGCTCAAAGGTCAACAGGACGCGCTGCTCACCGGGGAACGAAGAACAGAACCGTTGCCCTTGGGCCGGTATGATTGTATCAAACGTGAGCTTAAACTGCGCGAGCTGTCCAGGGGGAGACGGCACGGTGGTCTCGCGAACTCTCAGCCCCACCGGGCACCTTGTGGTTTCAGTGTGCCTCGGATTCATCGGAACGTTCGGTTTTCTCAATAACTTTTTGGTTCTCACTCTGTTTTGTCGGTACCGGACACTGCGCTCGCCTATTAATTTCCTGCTTGTCAGTATCTCGTTTAGTGACTTGCTGGTGTGCGTACTTGGAACCCCGTTCAGCTTTGCCGCCAGTACGCAGGGCAGGTGGCTGATCGGACGCAGCGGCTGCGTATGGTATGGCTTCGTTAACGCATGCTTAGGTGAGTATTAGACACATAGATTATTACGGTTTCAAACAACTATACAACCATTTCTCTTGTGTTCACTTTTTAGTGGGCTGTGCAAGAGAGGAACAGGTGTCGTTTAGTCCCAACAAATCAGCTTTTATAGATTTGAACAGACCAAATACCCTACATAAAGATGATTTTCAATATGGTGGTCGAGATTTCTACGTGATGTCGTTTAAAGACAGTTTTAAGTAACTCTTAATTCGAGTAAGAATTTATAATAATGAATGATTAAACATGAAGGAGGCTTGTCCAATCTGTCTCAAGTTGCTGAGTGTTTCTCTTTGGCAGTCCTGGCGCAAAGATCCGTGCCAATACCGCAGACGGTAGACGGCTCCTGGACGTAGCCTTGACTCTAGCACACCACTTGTTTGTAACCGCTGTAGACGCTCTCTCTCCCACCAAACTTCGTGAACATTTTCTCACTCATAGCATTTGATCCTCCAAGACACAATATGGAAATATATATTGCCACCTGTCTTTTGAACCACACTGGTCCCAGCTAAAAGACAGTTGATGTGACATTGGTGCGGTGCTCCTGTACATTCACGTCCTCATTTGAACCAGTTCTTCCACTGGTCTGCAGCTATCTAAGGATATAGATGCACTGCTGCAGGATATGGGTAGTTTAAAGGTTGAAAAATTAATTAGTAGAAACTAAAGAACATCTGATTGAGAAAAGGACCGGAGTGTCTTTGTGTGTGTGTGTGTACGTGCGTATGTGTGTGTGTGTGCGTTCATGCCTGAGAACGGACACACATTGTCACGGCTCACGCACAGAGGTAGACCCAGATGCAGACTCAGACACTGGAGGTAGCTTCCAAGAACAATAGGGTTTATTTAAGGCAGAGAGTAGCCGGGGGCAGGCAGGTGGTCGGTACACAGGCTGGCGGCGAAGCCTAAATTACAATCTGGTATCAGGTATAGTAGTCACAGTCCAGTTTAATCGAGGTCTAAGCATGGGAAATTAGAGCACAAGGCAGGAACAGAGCAGGGAACAGAGCAGGGAACAGAGCAGGGAACAGAGCAGGGAACAGAGCAGGGAACAGAGCAGGGAACAGAGCAGGGAACAGGTACGCGGGAACGCTCGCGGGAAAACACAAGACGTACTGGCTCAAGACAAACATAAACCAACTAACTAAGTACCCTAGTAACGAGCAGACGAGACACACCTGGAGGGGGCGAGGCCAAACAAAACAGGTGAACACACACACAGATGTGACACACATGGTCAGTCCATTAGCTGTTATAACACACGTCTCAATTGGTACTGATTAGAGAGAGCTCTTAGTTCACCTACCCCTCGCCCACCCACCCCCCTCCCCTGTCAATCAATCATTCAATCTTTATTTATAAAGCACAACTAAACACAACTTCCGTTGACCAATGTGCTATACAGAGTGCTAAAATAGGACCACAACATGACAACAGATAGATACAGACAAAACAACTGCATCAACACTCATCCCTATAGGACACATCAAATAAAAAGGTCTTTAACCTCACTTTAAAAATGGACAAGGAAGGTGCTGTTCTAATGTCCAGAGGAAGACTATTCCAAAGTCTTGGAGCAGCAATAGAGAATGCTCTATCTCCTCTCGTCTTTTCCTTCGATCTAGGAACTGTTAAAAGGCCTAAGTTTGCAGATCTCAAAGCTCTTGTAGGTTGATGGGCTGTCAGCAAGTCAGAGAGGAAAGACGGACCTGACCCATTTATTGATTTACAAACTAAAAGCAAGATTTTAAAATTAATTCTGTGGCACAGAATTAATCTGCGCCCCCCAGGCCCATCCACCCCGCTACACACACACGCACACACTCACAAGCAGTCAGTGTTCAATAAACCAGCTGACCCCTTCAATACACACACACATGACATCTCTGCAGCCAGGCGCAAGCACCCGCTGAGTGTGTCTGCAGTCAGGGGATTTAGGGTTGGCACCAATCATGGTTGCCATAGCAGCAGGTGGTTAAGACCAGATGTTGTGGCCCCAATGAAGTACCTTACATTCTCATTAGACCATATCTTCTGATTAGGCAGATGAGAGCTAATCATGCTACACAAATCTGATTACTCACCCACACCTGACTCAATATGTGACAACAGTAGGGCTTTGTAATAGCTCCACTAGAGCACTGATTGGGGTATGGCATTTTGTCTTCGCTATTATAATTCTCTTTCTATAATCTTATTCAAAGAGCAATTAGGCTACCAACGACATTCTGAATGTGTTTCTGGGTCTGAGTGCGGGCAAATGTGTGAGGGCACCGTGTGTGTGCGTGAGGCAGTGTGTGTGTGTGTGTGTGTGTGTGCGTGCAAGGGCCTGCGGCTGATGTCTGTCGACACCCCCCCCCCATCCCTCCCCCCCCCTCCCCTCCCCATCCCTCTCCCTCCCCCTCACCAGGCATCGTGTCGCTCATCTCCCTGGCCGTGCTGTCGTACGAGCGCTACTGCACCATGCTGAGCCCCACCCAGGCGGACGGGCGCAACTACTGGCCCGTCCTGGGCGGGGTGTGTTTCTCCTGGCTCTACGCCGTGGCCTGGACCGTGCCCCCCCTGCTGGGCTGGAGCCGCTACGGCCCCGAGGGCCCCGGGACCACCTGCTCCGTGGACTGGAGCACCCAGACGCCCAACAACATCTCCTACATCGTCTGCCTGTTCACCTTCTGCCTCCTGCTGCCCTTCTTCGTCATCGTGTTCTGCTACGGGAAGCTGCTGGCCGCCATCCGACAGGTACGACCTCTGACCCCTCACCTGACCCCTCACCTGACCCCCCCTCCTCCTCTGTGACTTGTGGTGTGAGGTGAGCAGCCACAGTTCCAGACCCATGCAGGTGATACAGTACCTGATCCATGCAGGTGATACAGTACCTGATGGGTGTCAGGTGGGCTGAGCGGTACTTACTGTAAGAGTCTGGTAAATGTAAGTGACCTATGCAGGTGATACAGTAGGTGTCGGTTTTTCGCCCTCTTACTGTGTACTGTAAAAACCAGCGAGCCAGCCATGTGAGATCCATCACCCTGACTCATCCATCATCCATGACCAAGCTCCCCCACTGGCATTGGGTTCAGTTTTACATAAGAGTGTGTTTTCCCCTCAGTGTTCTGCGGGATATCTGTTTCTCAGGTGTTTCTGAGTTGGGCTCATGCACTCTAGCTCAGAGGAAACCCATCCAGACAACTGGGGTTTGGAGCTAACTGCTAATGACAAGACAACAAGGGATTAGATTCATTAGAACCAGGCCCTGTGGAGCCCTTTGTTTAGGAGAAGGGCTTTAACGTGGCTCTCTGCTAATGACGGAGAATTGTCTGTAGAAAAACTCTCTGAGCCCAGCTACTCCTGTTGTACGTTTGTACGTGTGGGTTGTCTATGCGCGCGCATTTGTGTGCGTGATTCCGGTAAACGAGATTCCCACCTGGCAAGGGTTCCATCCAGCTTAAACAACAGAAAAAGGTGTGCGCATGCCTAAGTGTGTGTGTGTGTGTGCTCGTAATTGCCCTGTATTGTGTTTCTTTTGAGGTGTATTGTTTCATGGGGATAATCTCCTGCTTCTATAGCACGCACAAACACATGTCCCTGTTCCACGCAGACACGCATGCAGTCATGCAGCGGGATTCAAACTGGTCCGAGTACTGAGCAGTAACCCGACTCAGAGATATTCAATGACAACGACACAGAAACACAAAGAATGACAGAGAGAGAGGGAGACGGAGAGAGAGAGCCAGCTCGTGTGGTCACATAAGTGGTTTAACGGAAAGAACTGCAGGAGAAGGTGAAGGAGAGAGAGAGAGAGAGAGAGAGAGAGATAGAGAGAGAGAGAGAGAGAGAGAGATAGAGAGAGAGAGAGATATATAAAGGAGAGGAGGAAGAACAACAGTGCGTCTGGTTTATGCCCTTAAGAGAAACAAGTCGTTGCTGTGTAAGTGTAATGATTGTGTTTGTTTTAGCAATGGTTATCAACGCATTACCACAATAGCACTTAGGCAGGCAGAAGAGGACAAGCATAAGTATCCCAGATGGGTTGTTGTGTAGCTCGTTTATTTTAGAACGCCGTCTGTCGGTGTCGTCTAATGGTTATGGTTTTGGGTGTCTTCTCTATCGGGGTCTAACAAATGTACGCATCACATTTTCGCACAAATACTGACTATTGGCTTCATGCCTGGAATCTTCTGATCTGGCTGTGAACTCAGACTGGTGGTTTGGTTTAAGGCCTGGCAGGACTCTGCACCGCTCGGCCTGCTTTGAGAAACTGAACTCAGACCCATCATCCTTCCTATCTCTTTAACATCTGTTGTGTGTGTGTGCGTGCCCACACGTGTGTGTGTGTGTCCATTCCTCCAGGTCAGCAGTGTCAGCTCGGTAGTGTCCCGTCGCCGGGAGCAACGCGTGCTGGTGATGGTGGTTACCATGGTAGCGTGCTACCTGGTGTGCTGGTTGCCGTACGGTGTGGCGGCTCTCCTGTCCACCTTCGGCCCCCGTGACCTCCTGTCCCCTGAGGTCACCATCGTCCCCTCCCTGCTGGCCAAGACCTCCACTGTGGTCAACCCGGTCATATACATATATATGAACAAGCAGGTGAGACACACACACACAGCCTCAAGCCAACCTGCATCCACCGTTATCAACCTTGTTGTGAGCAGCAGTGCATTAGGTGACAAGAGAGGTGTGGGGGGGGGGCCTTTGGAAACACACAAAGACAGAAACACTAATGGGAAAACACACCCACACACGGATGTCACACCTCAGGTGTGGAAAGGTGTACATTTAGAATGAAAAGGCACATGCTTACAATGGCCGGTCTGTTGATGAAAATCCCGTTCAATCCAACCGGACAAAAGACTTGTCTTGTTCCAATGTGTTTAACAAGTCTGTCATCTCTCACCTTCTCGCCAACACTAATGTTCCTCATCATCAACACCTACCATGAGAGAAGAGGAGACGAGAGGAGAGGAGAGAGAGCGAAGGCAGACAGGGGGGAGAGGAGAAATGAGGAAAGACGGGACGGAGAGTGAAAGAGAAGGAAGGAGGGAGAGGTTGTTTTATCTTCAAAAAGAGAGCTACCTTTGATTCTGATTAGCAAGGGAATCCATTATCAGAGAGGAGCACAGTGGCTGTGACCTTTCTCTGCATAGCCATCCTCTCTCATCCCCGTCACACACCCCCTCTTTATCAGTGTCTGTGTGTGTGTGTGTGTGTGTGTGTGTGTGTGTACACGTAGGTGTGTTTGCAAATAATCCTGTCCAACAGTCAAGTCTGTTATTACACTCTGGTGTGTATGATTGTGTTATAGTTGTTCAAAGGTGAAACAGCAGTTTGTTATTTTCTCAGACGGAAAACATTTCGACCTCTGATTGTAGCGTCAGACACTTCGGTTATGATTTCTGTTCAGAACCTGAGAGAACATTGAGGTTCATGAGAAAAATAATTGGACTCTTGTACTTTCACCGCAATGAATTCTATAAAACAACCCTCATCTTGTAGCCACTAACAATTACAGTGCTTCTTTCACACACACTCACACACCCTGGACGCCTGTGTGGCACTCTCAGTCTTCAGTTCCTCCCAGCCCATATCCATGGCAACACTGAGTTGAGGCGAGTTGAAGACTTTAAGTGCTGCATGGATTCAACAACTTGTCTCAAGGATTGTATCCACAACAATAAGGGTTTGTGTAAGAGTTCGCTCACAGCCAAGAGTGTGTCTAACAGTGGTGACTTGTCACAAACAAGAAGGTGTTGTTCTGTCATGTTCCAGCAAAGAGATGAGCTGAATAGACTGCACACACATGTTCACACGCCCGTGACACATGTAACAGACGTGCACATGTACACACGCGACAGGGAAAGGTACGCACACACACACACACACCTGAGCCTCGCTTAGGTCATTGTCTCAGTCAGATACCAATCTGCTCCTGAGCTCAGTGATAATCCCTGCTGTCGCCTCTCTGTCCTCTCTCTCTACGTATCATCCCGCCTACATTCTCTCTCCTTCATCAAGCTCTCAACTCCTCTCCAACCCCCTCTCTCCCGCTCCTCTCTAACCCTCTCCTCTCCTCTCTAACCCCCTCTCTCCTCTCCTCTCTAACCCCCTCTTTCAACTCCTCTCCAACCCCCTCTCTCCGCTCCTCTCTAACCCCCTCTCTCCTCTCTAACCCCCCTCCTCTCCTCTCTAACCCCCTCTCTTCTTTCCTCTCTAACCCCCTCTCTCCTTTCCTCTCCTCTCCTCTCTAACCCTCTCTCTCCTCTCTAACCCCCTCTCCTCTCTAACCCCCTTCTCTCCTCTCCTCTCCTCTCTAACTTCCTCTCTCCGTTTCTCTCTCTCCCTCTCTCCCTCTCTCTCTCTCTCTCTCTCTCTCTCTCTCTCACTTCCTCTCTCTCTCTCTTCGCCCCTCACCACTGACTCCTCGACCTTTGTTTTCTCGTCATCGTTTAACCTTCAATGAAGAGGTCATTCTAGTGCTCTCTAGCACAGGCCGTTCTTTTGCACTGACCACACCGACACTGTTGGAACCGTGCTTCTTGTTCTTGATTGTCTGCTGGCTTACGACATGCACCATTTATGGAACAAAATGATCTGCTCAGTTTGCACAATTAAATGTAAACTAGACAACATCCCACAAGGTGAGGTTTTCTTTTGGAGAGGGCGAACTGTTTCTGTTCTGTCTCATGACTCGTCCCCTGCACCCGCTCGTCGCACGCCGAGGAGGTCAGAGAGGATCTCCTTCTCTTAGCTCCTCCCTCTCGGCGCCGAGAGGAAGCCAATGTCTCCTGTCATCAATGTCTCCTGGGAAAATGTAGTAGACTCTAAGTATACGTGTGGAACTGAAGAGTATACTAAGTACACTACGTTTGTTCGGGGGACACACAGCCTGCATCTGTGTCGACGTGCGTGTGAGAGAGGGAAGATATTTGGCACACACACACACACATACCGTAATTGGACAGGTGTGGTTGATTTGTACTGGCCTTTTTGTACCTAACTGGATAAAAATGGATAAAACTGGATAAAACTATTTAAAGTAATGTGTGTGTGTGTGTGTGTGTGTGTAGTTCTACAGGTGCTTCAGAGCTTTCCTGAGTTGCTCCACCCCTGACCATGGCTCCAGCTACAAAACATCGTCGCGTGCGACCAAAACGTTCCGAAACAACCGTCATGGAAACGGACACAACGTTAGAGTTGGGCTGCCATCCATTGGCCCGCCCTCTCTCCATTCTGTCCACCAATCGTCCGAGGCGGCAAACTGTCAACCTCCCTCCAATCCCCACATTCCTTCCCCACCTCAGACCCCTCCCACTGGCACGCCCAGACCCAGGCTGACTCTAGTGGCACACTATAATGTCTAAAGACAGAGAGAGAGAAAGAGAGAGAGAGAGATACCAGGAGGCAGGAGGGCCCACAGAAGGAGAGACTATACCGAGGGATGAAAATGGACATTCCTCCAGACATTTAACCATTTACGCAGTCAAAGGTCAGGGGTCGTTAAAGAGATCTAGGGCAAGTCTTACGTCGAGTACGCCCCACTTAATGAAGGTGTTTTAGTCGTAGTCGAGTCTTTGCTAACCAGGGTGGAAGGGAGATAAGGGACAGAACATGTTGTGTGCAAAAGATACAGTGATCAATTAGGTGATTTAACCTTACATGACTCTCCACTGTATTCTAACACACTTCTGTTTACCAGACTTAAAGCTACAAGGTTAAGCTGTGGTCCAGAGAGCTGCTCTATGGAGAACCTGGAGGTTACTTGAATGCTGACACAATGTTTTCTGTGCATGATAGCTGGACCAAGGGGATTTCACTTCTAAAGAGACATCAAAGTAGTGGTGTTGTTCTGATCGATAACATTGATTGAGTTGCTGATTGATCGACTAGAGGGTTAAGGGGAAAGATTGCATTGAATCTCACAGTAATCACTTTCATTGATCTCACACAATATTACACCTGAACATGCTTACGCTATCTGGGGGAGTTGTTTGTTCTTGCCAGGGCATTGTAGAGATTGCATGGACATAGACTGGATTGAGACTTTGTAATGAACGCAATGAGTTCAGAGGTGTCATTCTGCTTGAATCGTATCTTTAACAGGGCTCTAGAGTCTGACAGAGAGACCCAAAGTCAGGTTTTCCAGAGACAATCCGGCGTTTTTTCTTTTTCTTTTCTGAACCAAAGATCAAATGTTGCTTGTGCATCTGTGCATCAGTAAACAAACCTGGGAATGAGTCCAGGCTGTGAGCAGAGTGAGAGCAGGGCCGGCTCCTGGAAGAGGCAGAGCAGGGCAGGCGTCTGGAAGAGGCAGAGCAGGGCAGGCTTCTGGAAGAGGCAGAGCAGGGCCGGCTCCTGGAAGAGGCAGAGCAGGGCAGGCGTCTGGAAGAGGCAGAGCAGGGCAGGCGTCTGGAAGAGGCAGAGCAGGGCAGGCGTCTGGAAGAGGCAGAGCAGGGCAGGGCTTCTGGAAGAGGCAGAGGAGGGCTCTATCTAGTCATCCCAGGGGGCTTTGAGAAAGAACGGGGGGGACATGGAGTCCACGTTCATGTTGTGGGAGGAGCTGAAGGCGCTCGCCACTGTCATCAAAAGTATTAGAATGAATCCTGGTTTTTTGTGGTCGTTTTGAGAAAGGACACTAACTATTAGCATGCAAATCTTTAGAGAAACGGTCAACTAGCAATGAGACTAGTGTTATTTAGTTTGTGGCAGGTTTGTGTAAGGGGGAGGGGAAAGTTACACACGCAATGAGATGAGAATTTTACAGGTTTGTGCTGTTTGAGGTCATATTCAGCATTTACCAATGGCAATGTATTCCGCATGTTTGCAATGCATATGGAAATGTGCAAGAAAGCACTTTACAGACAGAAATAGAAAGGATTCTCCATAAACACATTTGCTCTGCCGCAATAAAGCAATTACAAAAGGCAACAAAAATAGGTCAAGCTTTTCTCTTTATATTGATTAAGTGTATCTTAGTTATGTAACTTCATTAATTGTGTTTTCTTAATCAAAATGTTTTTCTCTACCAGTTCTAGGAGGCACAATGTTTTTTGGCAGATACGTGCATGATGTTTTTGTAAATTATGTCAGTTTAAATGTAATGTTGAGGATTGAGGAATTTTCTGTGAAATATGTTTTTAAAGGATTACTTGGGGTTGAGAAGGGGGGTAAGCAATCTTTTCTGAATCCGTTTTCATGCTTGATACATGGGGATTTGACACAGTGGTTAACAGTTGATAGAAATGTTTGCAGCAACATTTTATGCAATTAATTTTTCTACGCAAGAAAAACTAATGTATATGCCTTTACTTTGACTTGTGACAGATCTGCTTTCTATCAAGAAGGGGAGACACTATTATAGAAGACTAGGATCCATTCAGATGCATTTAAATGCATGTTATTAGTGGCATTTGTATGTTATCAAAAACAGTATTTTAATTAAATCATAAAGACAGGAGTTATTCTTTTTCTTTTTGTCAACATTGTTCAAGTGTTATTTTTAAAATGGTGTTGTGTTTTTTCCACTGTTTTTCGTAGCATAAACAAATAACGCACAAATACATGTTGCCTTTCTCATTATAGAATGGAACATAGAATGATAATGAAGTGTCAGAATGTGTGAAGGCTTGTTTGCACACTGTCACCAAAACACACATCTTCAGATTTTCTCTGGCACGGGCCTCGTCTGAGTTGTGGTAGTATTCTTATTAGATGAACCTATCCATTATTAAATCGTTGTCGAAGGATATAGAGGAGATTCAAATTTTAAATTAAATCTTTCATCTGCAGGGAAACTGTCCGGGAACACAGCATATTTGAAATGAATATGACTTTAGAGGGTCATGAATGAATGATGAGTTGAAGTCCACTCACACAAACACATTCTTATTTAATAATGTGTTGCTCTCTTCTCTTCCTTCAAGTCATGATATCAAACTATACAGTATGAGTCTGTGTGTCTGTGTTCAAGTGTGTGTGTTTCTATCTAAGCACACTTGCTCAAGATAAATTCCTTCCTAAACCCATTTTATAAAAATCCTTGTTGAGCCAATCCTTTAATCTGATAATGAATTCACAAATTATAGTTTGTTATCTCGTTAACTGTGATATTGAATTATCACTCCAACCCCTACATCCAATGTGCAGCATTGATTCGTTTGTTAGTTTTTATGACGGCAAAGCAATTATAATGCCAATTATAATAGTTGGTACAAATCAAATATGAGCCAAATAAGAAAAGTGACTTAATTATTGTCCTCTTCGTAACTCTTAGGATCAGTCTTTTGAGGGAATTATTTTAAACGCCGGGGGATATTCCATGATTGATTCTGGATTCCTCTGGAGGCTCCGTCTGAGCTGAGGTGTGTGGTTTGTCTCGCAGTCCCAAGTTTGGCCCTCTCTGCTGTAGCCACAGAACCATCAATAATTGTGAGCTGCCTAAATATCGTCCCTCCCACATTGGCATATCCTATGGAGGCAGAGCTCCTAAACTTGAACTGTGAGCCGTAGCAATTAGCACGCATGAACGGAGCTGAATGAATTCACAAGACTCCGGTCTCCGAGAGGTTGGCGATGACTTCTGGAGAGATGGGTTCCTGGGCCAGCCAGCAGGAGGGAACCGCCACAGTGATGAACGCCATGTTGATGTAGAGTAATGCGTGGAGAGCTGCAATGTTTCAGACTGACCCAGGGTCGACAAACAGCCTCCGTTTCACCCAGGCGTAGCTATGGACAGCTGCAGTTCAGTTTGAATGACCTTCTTCTAGTTCAAGATCTAAGCGAGCTAACACACCTCTGAAACGAAGGACATGTGGGCTCCAGTGATTTGTCAATAAGTCACTAATCAGAGGCAGCTCTAGGTCACAGACGTATGAATCCGTCCATGGTCAGTGTGTGCGTGTGTGTGTGTGTGTGTGTGTGTGTGTGTGTGTGTGTGTGCTTGCGGGTGTGCGTATGTGTGTGTGTTCAGCTCTCGAGCAGGGAACACGTGTCACCTGGTTCACCTCAGCAGGCACCTGGACCGGCCTATAGAAATCTTTCCTTTCTTTTCTCTCTTTGTCCTGCTCTTCTCCCCTTTCCCCTCTCTCGGTCTCAGCCTGGCCTGGATCTCCCCTTCAATGATACGGGCTCATTAGCACATCACACTCATGCCAAGTTTCACACTTCACTCTCCCCCTCTCCCCCCTCTCCCCCTGCTCTCTCCCCTGCTCTCTCCCCCGCTCTCTCCCCTCCTTCCCACTTCTCGGTTCCTTCCTCTCTCCATGTCTTCCTCTCTCTCTTTGCCCTGCCTCTCTCTCTTGGTTTTGCCACAGGCGGTCAGGCTGTCGGGTGCAGCTGTTGGAAGAGATGTTTTGGATGTACGTACCAACACGCACACAAACACACACACACACACACAAAGACACACACACAAATAACAAGCATACGCACACACACAGAGAGAAAGACATACACACAATTAAAATCACTATCAAACACCCATTAATGCTTTTCAGGTGTGCTGAAATAGCTTTTGATGAGGTCATAGAGTTGAGCGGATCCAAGCATTTCCTCCTCACACACACAGACAAGCTGCAGGACATAGGACACTTGTTTACACTGGCTTTTCTCTTCTTCCATGTCTCTTTCTCCTCCTCTCTGCTCTCTATCAGGGCGGATGATGCATCATCTTGACTGACTATCTCTATGCCTCTGTCCACTTTCTTTCTCAATTATCTGCCTCCTTCTCTCGCTCCCAGTTATTAACCCATGCCTGTCGATTTGTATGCGAGTCGAACGCCCCTCCGTGACGCTACATGGAGAACAGGAGTGAAAGTAATAAAGGTTAAAGGTCAAAGACGGGGTCAGAGATTAAAGATAAGGGGGTCACATAGCACTCACAGACCCAGAGAGAGATGAGACTGAGCCATCTGTTGCTAGTCTACACAGCTGCGTTTGGGAACCTCTCTCACACACACGTACACACACACGTACACACACACACACGTACACACACACACAAACGTACACACACGCAGGGACAAGCCCCTCAGGCATTGTGTCTCTGGATGTCACAGCTGCTAAGCAAAACAGAAAAAGAAGGAAATACGAAAGCATATGCGTAAATGCAAATGATAGAAATCTGCCTCTCAGTACGTAGTTAGTTAACCAAAGTTCAACCAACATAGCTCTATCTCCGAATCTTTTCATCAGGGTGTACGTTCTATTTGTTTGTGGTGCGTGTGTCTGTGGTTGTGTTTGTCTGAGTGCTCTAAAGAGAAAGCTCTTTACGTTCACTTTGAATTTCCTAACTATGCCCATTAAAGAAAAGTCTAAAAGTTAAAAGGCCATTCAACTCCAAAGCGTTATCTCTGTAAGTGCAGTTATCTCCGCGTGCAGGCAAGAAGGGGACTGGATAATGGTCATTATGGTTAGATGAGACCTATTACCACACACACACACACAGACACTCTCATTCAGACACGCAACTATTCTTAAACACACACCCCCAAACACACACACACACCTGCCTGTAAGTTCATATGTAATTAATATTTAATCAGCCGCTGTGCAAGCGAGGGATGCCCCCTCCCTGTGGATGGAGGGATGATAAACGAGTGCTCAGAGCGAAGGATAACAAGATAAACACCAGAGCATCGGCAAGACGACAGCACGAGGAGGAGCCATCCATCACGCCAAGGTTTCCACGACGACCTGTCGCTATGCCATCAGACGCGTGCCATGCGTTGAGTACGGCGGCGCACAGTGGCCCTCAAACACAGCCTTGACTCCGGAACACTCGCATAAACTGATCACTAACTCAGAGCAAACTAAGTTTCTGGGGTAGAACATTATGGTATGAGGTCTACAAAAGAACTGGTGAGAATGATACGGATTTACATGTGTTTCTCTGCACTGACAGATGGGTCTGACTCTGGCCACCTTCCTTTTCAAACTGATTCGACGACCAACTTGAATCCGGTCGGGCCAATCACAACCATTTATATGTTGACCTTAAGATGACCTTACGGGAGAGCGCCATTGAGGTATTTTATAGTAATAATTTAACATAACAAAATAACTATTCAATATAACTAATAACTATTAACGATAGTTAATAGCACTCAGCAATCCTTTCACCCTCTCTCTTTTTATATCTCTCTATTTCTCTAAAACTTAATTTGCACCATAAACACTTTTATTCCCTCATGACCTAAAAGTTACAGTGAAAGGTTAAATTCACCGCCATATCCAAACAAACAAACAAAGTTTTCTCATGTCTTGTTATCACCATATTGAGTTTCTAAAACTGGAAATGCCTTCAACATACCAAACACCCCATAATAATTGGTAATTAAGTAACTAATGAGAATGTTCTCATTAATTGAGTATTAAATTAATTTATGTCCCACCTCATCTTCCAGCAACTCTGCAGTTCAATGATAAGGTATGTACCTCCCTCAGACTATGCTCATCTCTCTCTCTCTGTCGCTCTCTCTCTCTCTCTGCTCTGTCTCTCGTCTCTCTCTCTCTCTCTCTCTCTCTCTCTCTCTCTCTCGTCTCTCTCTCTCTGCTCTCTCTCTCTCTCGTCAGTCTCTCTCTCTCTCTCTCTCTCTCTCTCTCTCTGTCTCTCTCTCTCTCTCTCTCTCTCTCTCCTGTTCCTGTCTGTGTTTTCACCATATGTGCCACGTCTCTCACTCTCCTACAGGGAATGTGAACGAGCCTCTGAGCTGAGTTACTAAACACACACGCACACAAAAGCATTGCGGGGGGAAAAATGCATGCAATTTAACAGCCTAATTAGTTATTCTGTGTACAATATCCTGAAGTGCGCACACCTTATGTGGTTCGACAACGTGTCTGTGTGAGGGTGTGCTTGTGTGTGTCGGTGGGGAGGGGAGGGGGGGGGGTGGCTAGGTCATTTTAGTGGGCTAGGACTACAACACAGTTAGGACGTGTTTCAACCCCAAATGATCCAAACGACTCAGCTCCCTTCCATGGTTCTCTCTGGACGACTTATCAGACTTTACCTTCGGAGAACAGAGGACTGAAAAAAGTTAAGACGAAGAAAAAGAGGAGGGGGGTGAAGAAAAGAACATCAGAAGCACGGTTCAAAAAAAAGGAGGGGGAGAAAGATTTCGTTCAAATCCCCTGGTTTTACACAGTGGCTTTGCTCTGTCTTTTTAATCCTGCAGATAGAGGACTTGTGTAAGTGCTGACGAGGCCTTTTCCTTTCGGAGCTCACTGTGACTCCCAACGCAGATAGAATCTACAGCCGTAATGGAATCTGTGCCCCCGTGTGTCACACACACACACACACAGGCGTGCACACGCGTAGACACACACATCCACCCACACACATCTAGACGTGGACACAGTCAGACACAAACAGATACGCACACCCATGCATCGACACACACTCATGCACACGCACGTCGACACAAAGACTGGATGTGGGGCAAGGTGAAAGAGCGGATGTAGAGCATGATGTCCGTAGAAGGCATTACGCAGATCCTGTACCTACGGAGGAAACGTGTGAAGATGGGGAGGCTGACAAAGTCCTGCTCGCACCCCAGCAACAGTGTTGTCCTCAGAGGAATTCGCCGTGCGTGTGTGTGTGCACACCGTCTCAGACGCAGGGAAAGAGTGGGAGGAGAGAGAGACAACGGAAAGAGAGAGGGAGGAGGAGATGGGGAGGAGGGTAAGCAGGGCCATTTTTCTTGTTCTTTTTTAACCTTCACGCCATGGCATCTTATAATCAGTGGCGTGCTCTGGAATATTCTGGCGGAGTGTTGTCTCTAATTCTGTCCTTTACAGGGGCGCATACTTCTGATAACTTAGGAGAGGGGAGGGGAGGGGAGGGGAGGGGAGGGGAGGGGAGGGGAGGGGAGGGGAGGGGAGGGGAGGGGAGGGGAGGGGAGGGGAGGGGAGGGGAGGGGAGGGGAGAAAGGAGGAGAGATAGCATTCCTGCCTTGCCCTTCCGCATCCCTCCCTCGCCGTGTCTCTCCATCTCTTCGTCTCAGCGTTCCTTCCTCTAATGAGAGGTGAGAGCTAAGCCAGACATCCCAGGACGAGGCCCCCGTGGTGGGGCTGTCTCGCTCCATCTCAAGGTGATTCAGCCACAGGGGAGCGCTCACAATCCACTGACCACCAGAGGGAGACACCGATCTGCTCTGTGTGTGTGTGTATGTGTCTTTGTCTGGTGAGTGCGTGCGTGGTGTGTGTGCGCGTGTGTAGTTTGTTCTAATATGGCTGGCAGGTCACTGGCACAGGGAACGTGTGTGACTTTGTCAACAGCTGGTGAGTCTCTGTCAAAGATATATATAGGCGTGACAATCCCACGCATACACACACACACACACAGACAGTACACATATACACACACAGACTGTACACATATACACACACACACTGCTTTCACGCAGGGACAGCGCAAGTCCCATCACCGCCGTTCACTCGGCCATCTCGTTTTTCATTCCCTTTGCACTGTAGGGGTTTAGGAGAAAAGGTAAGACAATGTGTGTTAGATTTTCCATCTCTCTCTCTCTCTCTCTTTCACCCTCTCTCTCTCTCTCTCTCTCTCTCTCTCTCTCTCTCTCTCGCTCTCTCTCTCTGTCTGAAATGAAGCACATTAACATGTCGACTATGTTTGGATGG
Source organism: Mallotus villosus (assembly GCA_903064625.1). Lineage (NCBI taxonomy): Eukaryota > Metazoa > Chordata > Actinopteri > Osmeriformes > Salangidae > Mallotus > Mallotus villosus. The sequence goes on from CAEFZP010005721.1 coordinate 471,914, forward strand.
AAATAGAAACACACATGCATGTGGCCATTTTGATGCTTTGCCTACTGGCTAGAATATCTTGGTTCAACGGCATGTCTTCTTTGAACCGCCTGTGCCATCTTGAACAAGTTAAACTTTTATAGACCCAGTTCAGTTCCATAATCACACCAAGTGAAGCAGAGAGACACAGACGGTCTGAGCTCTGTTGTTTACGAGGCATCAAGCTAAAACTAACCTTAAACATTCATACGCTGTCTGCAGGCCAGCTTATGCTGAACATCCCTGTTCCGGTCTCATCAACAAACCAGCAGTGGTCCACCATTTAGAAAATGTATTTTCCACTTCCTGATTCCTACTTCCTGTCCTCTCAGAGACGTCGTCTCGTCGCCATGGCCACAGTGGGACGGGTGCTGTTGGTGTGCGTGCTGGCAGTCGGGTGGTGCCTGGGTGGAGGGGGAGGAGGAGCCCAGGACTTGACCCCAGGGAGGGGTGTTCCCGCTGGATGGGGAGGGGGTGCCTGGGACCCCTGGTCTGGACGGACAGCCAGGGAGGGACGGGAGAGAGGGGCGTCCTGGAGAGATCGCAGAGACCGGAAACCAAGGTTACACATCCTGATATACTGTTGGGTTCCTGCTGCCCTGTGTACTTAGTGCACTGCACAGACAGCTGCACGTGTGCAGTAACTCTCGCTCAAGTGATACTCTGTCGGTTGTTGGTGTTGGTTCCAACTTCACTTGTACAACTGTGTAGTGAGTTCTGGTACGTTGATGTGTGGGATTTACAACAAACAATTTGGCCAGCTCATGCCTTCCCTCTCCCCCTACTCCTCTCCCCCTACTGCTCTCCTCCTCTCTTCCATATTCTCCTCCTCTGTCCTCGTAACCCGTCCCTCAACCCCCCTCTCCCTCTCTTGCCTCCCGTACCTCCCCCTGTTCGTCATTTTCTCCCTGCCCAGGGCCCATGGGGGAAGAGGGGGGAGCTCGGGGAGCCGGGGGGGGAGGGAAGGCTGGGGCTACGGGGTTTCCCTGGCACGCCAGGTCTCCAGGGGAGCAGGGGAGAGAGCTCTTTTCTGTACCGCTCGGCGTTCAGCGTGGGACTGACCTCTCCCACCTCGGCTGTGGACACGCCCATCATGTTCTCGAAGATCTTCTATAACGAACAGGTAACGTGCGCGCGATCCTGTGAACAGTCACTCATTAGATATAGAGGAGTTCATTAAACAGTTGCAGCCTTTTCTTATTCATGTTTTTCTTTATTTTTAGCATCACTATGATGACATCTCGGGAAAGTTCCGGTGTTTTATCCCTGGAGTGTATTACTTCACCTTCCATCTTACCGTGCAGGTCTCTCACTTTCTCTTACACACACACACACACCACACACACACACACACTTCCTTAAACACACACTCAATCACACTCACACGTGTCATGTGTTGATAACTGTGTTTTGCAGGGCGAGGGGTTACGGGTTGGTCTTTACAGGAATGGGCGTGTGGTCTCCCTCACTCTGGACCAGTATTTGACCTCTGACCTTGACCAGGCCTCAGGGGGTAGTGTGCTGACCCTTGCAGCTGGAGACCAGGTGTGGCTGGAGGTGAGCTTCCATTCAGCCTGCAGGCTGCCTCCACTCACCTGCCTCTACTTATCCTGGTTCTATTCACCTGCCTCAAATCACGCTGCCCCTATTATGCCTGCCTCTACCCTGTCGGCTTTTATCCTGTCTGCCTCCAATTACCTGTTTATACTCATCCTACCTTTACTCAGCCTGCCTTTACCCAGCTAGGTTCACCTGCCTGCACTCACTATGTGGTATATGACGGAGATGTCATTGTACTTCTACAGGTATACGGCCAGGAAATGGAGAATGGGGCTGTGTTTGCAGACATCACCAATGACTCCACCTTCACTGGCTTCCTGATCCAGCCCCGCCTACCCGTCAGCCCATTGGCGAACCACTGGCGTTGAGATGTCACGTGATTTCTGACTCCTCCCGTCACCTCAAGCTCCTCCCTCTTATCTCTGTTGTGCCCCTCCCCTTCTCCTGTTCCCTCCTCACTGCCTTGTGTGGTGAGGGAAGGTTACGTTCCCTGATCATTGACTAAATCTGTCAGGGACAGGACATGTCTGTCTTATTCCCTTCTCTCTGTCCTCCTCTTCTCCCTCCAACTCCTTTCCTCAACCCTTCCTTCTCTTCATTCATGATCCCTTTCTCAGCATCCTACTGACCTGTGGCACGCAGTGACAGTTGGTGTGAGACTGTGGTCCGTCTTCCTGCTGGGTGATATTTACAGTCTGGTCTCAAATTAGATTCTTCCAAAATGATCTGCTATGACAAAAAGGTCACACAGCCAATTTCGAACAGAATGCTAGATCATTCACAGACCGGCGTCAAATGAACGTAGAATATGACTCTGTCGTGTTGTAACTGTCATGTTATGGATATTAATATACGGACAGAGTGGGCGGACGAACGAAAAACTAGAAGTGATCATTTTGCGTGGTGAATCATGGTTTGTGAAAAGCCTGGGTCGAGTGTGCTGGGGAAACAGAACAGAGCATCCCTGCTGCCTCACAATGCTCTGTCTCAGTGTTGTGAGTGGCCCGTCTCCATGGACACCGGAGTGTCTGAGTGCTCCTGGATCAATAAAGTTGAGTTTGTGCTCTCCAGAGGCCTGTTGTCTTCTGTGTTTGTGTGAGCTGTGAGAGTGAAGGTGTGATGGGGGTTCAGAAGCTGGGCAGAGGAGGAGGGGGCTGGGCTGGGAGGTGGGGGGGAGGAAGTGTTTCATTATCAGCCGTCAGACATCCCTGGACACGGAGAGTGTTCTTCTGGTCACTGTCTTCTTTTGTCCTATAGGGGTCAGCAGAGGATTATCAGCTTACCGTGCCGAAGTCTCATCTTCTTTCCTTTCGTTTTTTGAAACACACGACAGGTTCTTTGACTTTCTTCAAGAACGACAGGCAGCAAACGAGGCAAAAGTTCAAGACTTTCAAAGCTTTTATTGGAACATTCAAAAGTGAAAAAAACTTTACATAATACATCAGTAACAAAAGCAAAAGACCAACAAACAAAAAGTGAGTTTTATAGATGCAGAAGCGAAGCTGAGCTTTGACAATTCATTAAATATTCCAGTGAGTTGGGAAGTGATTCTGCAAAGCAAAGGGCCAGGTGAAACCATCACATGAAAAAACAGCTACAGAACTTCTCATCAGCAGCGCCTACCAGCTAAGCGTGCTGCTACAGCTATCAGCAATGTGTGTACGTGTGTGTGTCCGACTTCCAGATATCCTCTGGCACCAGTACTGTTTCGTCCATTTTCTCTCAATAATTCTGCCCCAAACCTTCGCCAGTTTGACTGGTTGTGTGTGTGTCTGCGTATGGGTGTGTTAGTTTGTGTGTGTGTGTGTGTGTGTGTGTGTGTGTGTAGTAGTATCGTGGGGTTGTTTAAGGATACACTCTTGGTCTGTGTGAATTATATGTGTAAGTGTTAGTCCATTACGTGTAGGCTAGGCTGTGTATGTATGTGTGTGTGTGTATGTGTTAGTCCGTTGTGTGTAGGCTAGGTTGTGTGTGCGTGTTTGTTCATTTCTTGCGGTAGTCATCTGCGTAGGCCCTGTGATCCCCCTGCTCTGGGTACTGGTCCCCGTATCCCCTCAACATGTCCTGGAAGCTGGGCATGCCCTGTGAGTGTGAAGGGGTAGGCCCCGTAGGACTCCTCCTGCCCGCTCTGGTAGGGCTCCGTCTCGTACTGCTCCTGCTCGCTCGCTCCTGCCCCCTGGTAGGGGTGCTCGCCCTGATCCGCTGCCCCCTGGTGGTCAGCCTCGGCATGGTGCTCTGGACGGGCCTCGGCCGGCTGCTCGGGCTCGTAGCGACTCAGGCGGCAGTCGGAGTCGTACTCGGGGTCGCAGTCGGGGTTGGTGGGTTCCCTCACGCCGCTCCTGCTCCCGTCGGCGTTGAGGTGGGGCTCGTAGGGCTCTGCGGGGTAGGCGGTGTGGCGGTGGGCACCGGAGCGGGGCTCGGTGGGTTTCAGAGGGTAGCACTCTTGGTCGTAGCCGATGAAGCATTCATAGCCCTCCTTGGTCTTCCCTCGGGGGCCCAGGGGGTGGCGATCCTCCTGGGCGGGCTCCTCGTAGCGGGGTGGGGGGGCGAGGATATTGCTGCCTGGGGGCCGGAGGGGCCCTGCGGTGCATTGCAGCCGCCGCGGCCTGGCGGTACATGGCAAAGGGATCGTTAGCATTAGCATTGCCCTCGCTAAACATGGCGTATGGGTCGCTAGCTGGAGCGTTAACTTGACCGTTAGCCTGAGCGCTAGCCATAGCCTGGCGGAGCCTGGCGTACGGGTCACTAACTGGAGCGCTAGCTTGACGATACGAGGCATGAGGATTGCTTTCCCCGTTAGCGTTAGCATTAGCGTAGGCGTCCCTGAACATGGCGAAGGGGTCGCTGCGCTGCCTTGGCGCGGAGGGAGCGGCACGCATGGCGGCAGCCTCGTCCCGACGCTCATCTTTGAAATCCTTGGGGGGTGTGGCGTACTTGGTGGCGGTCAGAGGGTTGCAGCCATCCTCAAACAAGGGGTTACAGGAGCCGGGACCGGCGGGGGCCTGGGCGGGGGGGGCAGGGGCCTGGGGGGCCTGGAGGGAGGCAGCAGAAACATACAGTAATCAAAAATGACTTCAGAAATGATTCGATGAAAAGACTGAAATACAAATAGTTTAAACATGAATATTTCCCAACTCACACCCTTCTCAGAAGACAAAAAAATTATGAACATCTAATTAAATAACCCCAATAGCGTGTAACCCAACGAGCACATCACCAGTGCCTCGAGTGAGGCTGGAGGCTGGCGGGTGGGGGGGGCCTACCTGGAGAGCGGCAGCGTAGGCACAGTAGGGGTCCCTCTGAGGGTCACAGTTGGGGTAGCGCAGGTAGAGGCCGCTGGGGGCTTTCTGCACCATCTGGGGCTTGCAGTTGGGGTCCGTCTTGGGGTCGCAGCCCAGGTGGGCGTAGGAGGGCAGGGCTCCGGCGGCGGGCTTGTAGCCGTAGGCAGCCCTCAGGTGGTACTGCAGACACTCCACGTCCTCGGAGGCACAGATGCGCAGCAGCTCCGACTTCTGCTCCTGGGGGGAGAAGCGGGACAACGGCGCTGGTGATCGTGATAAGAAGGATGACGATCGTGGATATGTAATGATGATGACAAGGCTGATTTATTTCACCAGAAAACAAGCTGTGATCAGTCGTTAGACTCCCAGGGGAGAGAGCCAGTGTGTGAGTCTCCTACCTTAGACAGGAAAGACTCCACTTGAGGGGCGTAGAAGTAGTACCCAGACCGGGGGTCCTTCACCGCCACGGGGGAGCGCACGTACATGGGGGCGGGGGCTTTGACTGGGGCGGGGGCGGGGACAGGGGCGGGGCCCTTGGACTGGGCGGCCAGCGCAGCATACAGGCAGTACGGATCCCTGTAGGGGTCGCATACTTTGATTGGGGCGGGTTTGGGGGCGGGTTTAGGGGCCTCAGGCTTGGGTCTGCTGGTGTAGGAGGCCACACAGTTAGGGTCTTCGGAATCGGCGCAGGACTTGTAAATATCCCCCAGGTGGCCCAGGTAGGCCTTGTAAGAGCGGCGGCCCTCGGCTCGGTTCTTGTTCTGGAGGTAGGCCAGGTAGACCCGGTCCAGCTCCTGGACCTGGGGAGAGAGAGGTGGGGAGGTGAGAGGAGAGAGAGAGGTGAGAAGAGAGGTGAGGAAAGAGAGGTGGGGAGAGGGGATGGAAGAGTTGGTAAGAAAATATACCAAGATAGCAAGGATTTAAGACTTTCATTAAGATGAAAGCAAATGGCAAGGACAAAGTCAAAGGGTGGCATTCATGTGTCTGCACACTGTCACTTGGTGTGTGTGTGTGTGTCTGCACTCACTGCTTCCTGGTTGCCATTGTCTGTGAAGAACTTGTACCAGCTCCAGAAGTCAGAGTGCTGTTTGTACCAGCTGATGTTTCTGCGGTTACGGACTAGTCTCCTCTGTGACGCCATAGCAACGGTAGCATCACTGGCATCTCCTACTGGTCACACAGACATCACATGATATACTGCATTTTCATACAAAATACAATTCAAAATGTGTGTGTGTTGGTCTGTGTGTATGTGTGTGTGTTTAAAAGATTATTATGTCATTACCATCTCCTTTGAGGTTCTGAACAATAGGTCCAGCAGAAAGGAATTCTGAAAACAAACACACACGATCGGACATTAAGAGACACACACAAACACACACACACCAACAGAAGCAATTGTGAAAGCCAGATGTTGCCTGCCTGAGTCAGAACAGAGACTGAAATTACACCCCCCCCCTTACTGTGTCTGCAATATACAGGTAGTAACGTGCACACACACACACACACAGATATACAGGATAAGGGTAATTGGATCTGCCTGAAGGTTTTCTGGCTGGAGCTCTTTGTAGATTTTATAGGTTACTGTTAATAGTGAACCCCCGACTGTTGTTACCTCAAAGAACTGTGTGTGTGTGTGTGTGTGTGTGTGTGTGTGTGTGACCCCAGCAGAAAACACAGATTCAGCTCTCTTTCATCTCCACGGGGAGAAGGTGTTCATGCTTTACAGGAGCAGGAAGGAGGTGATGGAGGGAGAAGGTGTTCATGCTTTACAGGAGCAGGAAGAAGGTGATGGAGGGAGAAGGTGTTCATGCTTTACAGGAGCAGGAAGAAGGTGATGGAGGGAGAAGGTGTTCATGCTTTACAGGAGCAGGAAGGAGGTGATGGAGGGAGAAGGTAGAGATGAGAGATAGAAGATGAAGACAGGATGAAGTCGGGGGAATGATGTTAGAGAAGAAAGACACAGGAGGCATGAAGAGAGACTGAGGAAAAGACGGGGAGCTTCTGAGGTGAAGCAGAAGGACAGGGAGACTCAGAACGCAATAAATGATTAGTGAAGGAGAAACAGCCATGAGGAAGATCCAGTGCTTTTGGGGATGGGAGGCCGGGGCAGGGGCACAGGACAGGGGGGGGCTTCAATGTCGCTGCCTCAGTGTATCCGTTGTATTATTTTTTACGAGCCCGTAAAAGACCAGCACATCTGGTAACAGCAGCCACAGGACGGAGGGAGGAGGAAAAGAGAGGGAGAGGGAGGAGGAGAGGGGGAGCACTGATGCTGACAGGTACTAATCTTTTACAAGACCAGGAGCGATGAAAGAGCGCTTCTCTACCTCCTCCCCCTCTCTCCAGCCCTCTAACTAGCAAAGGGGCCTGTTTCAAAAACTGTTTAAGAGGAGAGACAAGAATTCAATAAAGCTTCGCCACTATAAAGCTGTCGATCATGTCAGCCCTGAACTCGAAACAGGTGGGTTCAGAAACTCATGTCTTCGTGTTCAAACTCTTAAGCATTTTTTTGTTGCCCAATCTCTACTGAACTCATTCAACTGGGAGGGAAACTGCACTGTCCCTCAGTGAATCTTCTCAGCCCAGTCCCACGAGAACGGGTTGATTGATTGACTGAAGTCAGTAAGTGAGGATGTACAAGTGTCAGAAATGCATGCTCGTTGGCTTGTACTTACCTGGCAGTAGGATTGTAGCCAGAAGAGCTGTTGTTAATAGACAGGAGAAAGACATTCTTCCTGCAGTTATCACTCTACCTCCTCCTCTCCTGAGAAGACCAAACACACATCCACACACATGAGAAAACACTCACCACACAGAGCAAAGATGACGATGTTCGACCCTTCTAAACCTGACATGATAGTATGTACTCTTCATGTACACGTAAGGCCATAAGGGCGTACAGTCCTGTCCTGTCCTTAAACCTCCTCAAACCTAAAAAAGGCTTCTATATCAGCTTCAGGGGGGGGTAATCTAAGCAATTTACCTACTCCAGGTGCTTCAGGATAGACTGTATTCTTCACTGACCTGACATCTCTGGTCTGTCTTACAGCACAGCTACACAGGCTGTTCACATCATCCACAGTTCACTATAACCAGGACCTCGACACCGTACTACTGACTACGGCCCCAGTTTGGTTAATAGTAGAGAGCTAGCGCCTGGTAAGGCACATGAAAACGTTGAATATCACCCAAATTTGTTTGAGGTGTCTAGGATTAGGGTTTGATCTGCAGCAGCTAAACCGAATTTGTGGTTGTGTGTGTGGGGGAGTTTCTCTCTTACCTGGGTGTAGAAATGTCTCTGTAGATTCTTGGGTTGAGGTGGTCTGTTCAAGCTGCAAGGACAGGTAACTCAGTTTGACCCAGCAGTGTGTTTGTCAGTGTGTGTGAGTGTGTGAGTGAGAAACTTCCAGAACGCCCAGTCTTTCATGCCCCTCTGACAGACTGTGCCCTGGTAGAGGGGTTTGGCTGGTTTTAAACAGACCTCTCATCAGTAACACACACACACACACATACACACATACACAGTTCATTAACACACACAAGGTTTCCCAGAAGGTTGAGTGGCACTTCAAGAAGACCTGTGATTGGCTGATGCCCTCCAAGCTGTCTGACCAATGGTAGATAAACAAATTACCCAGACAGAAAGAGAGAGAGAGAGAGAGAGAGAGAGAGAGAGAGAGAGAGAGAGAGAGAGAAAGAGAGGGAGAGAGCAAGGGGGGCTGGAAGTAATATTTGAGGGGGAAAAAAAAGATAGGTTGTTTGTATACGCATGTACAACACCTACCTTGGACGAGAAGGAGAAAATGAAGAAAAAAACGTAACATGTGTGTGCGTGTAAGGTGCCACATAAGCACTTCCTTCAGCCCCCCTTGGTGATTGAGACCACAGATTTCAAGCACACACACCTTACTCACACACACAAGCTCAGAATTATGCATGCTCCTAAACGCAGACAAGCCCATTCTCACACAGGCAGCCTGACCGTAACAGCTGGTCTCACCATCAGGAATTTAATAATCTACAGTTTCCTTCTTAAGACTGTTGCGTTCAGACACGTTGGCTCTTTAACAGTTCATTTGTACGCACACACAGACACACACACACATTGTTTAACCACCAGACCATCTCAACAATGATTATTCAGGTAATGGCTTTTTGTAATATTACGTTGCACATTGTCATTTGTCTTTTCACGTGGACCACAACCTTACTGCATCCAATGTTCCCCTCATATAAATGTACAGGGAATGTTTTGCAAAAATACTTTGCCAGATGGTTTCTCAGATTTCTTTGTCATTCTCACATCCTTGAAACAAAATAACAGATAAGCAATCCAATTAAATTGTGTTACTTATGATGATTCAAACCGGAACCAGAAGTAATTCAAAGACGATTTTCATTCAATTATTGAATTTAATTGATTTACCTCTCAAGCATTGAATGAACATAAAGTGCATTAAACTGTCTGTGAATTGACCTTGACAAGGCCATGGTGCATGGAGCCCATGTTGCATCGACCACATTGACCATCAGAGCTCCGTCCTCCAAACCGTTGGGAGTAAAACAGCAATGAAAAACATCAAAGGTCATTAAAACGTGTGAATCATTCATATTTTTTCCCGTAAATTGTGTGTGATTTGTAATCAGAGTTTGGATTATAAACTTCATCAGGCTGAGAGAGCACGTCTGCTTCAGCTGTCAGCAAGTCACCTCAGGATTGTGAACATCAATGTTTTATCTCCCTTTTTAAGCATTTCCACGTTTTACCAACCTTTTCCTGTCTCGTCCTGTCCATACCTTATAGTTTTCCATGTATCGTGTGTGTAATTACGTTCGCTAACAGGTGTTTCTGTGCGCCCACAAAACCTGCAATCCCACCAAGAGCAGACTGAAACACGACAACAGCAAAACCATACTCATAATTTAGCCCAACAATGGAATGTATGGGATTCTCAGAATTCAGACATCTGGTTCAACATGGCCGGGTTAGAAAACAGAAAGCTTTATTACAACAAACACTTTGGAGGAGACAGAGCAACATGGTTCACAAGCAGTGGACATCTTTCTTCAGGTAAAGTGGCAGCGTCCATGTTCAAACACACGCACGCACACACCGACGTCACGAGGTTTCTTTCACTGTAGGTCGTCGTCATCAAACAGATCTTCAAAGTCTGTGAGAAAAAGGAGACGGAAAGAGGGGAGAGAGAAAGAAAAGGCAAAGTTACAAAAATATGACAAGGAATGATGTCGTCTTACAGATTTAAAAGGTCCTTCTCCCTCCATTGCCCCACCTAGTCCAAACTGAATTGATTAGTTGACCATTCGGCTGGTAGAAGCTTCAAGAAAACGTCATTAAAAGTCACAAAGATCACAGAATCTGTGGGGAACGGTGGTTTTAGGGCCCTGTGTGAGTGTGTGTGTCAGTGTGTGTGTGTGTGTGTGTGAGTGTGTCAGTGTGTGTGTGGTGTGTTCAAAGAGGCTGACTGACGAGGTGTCCTGCAGAGCCCCAGTCTAACAGGGCCAATAAAGCCACGTTAACATCGTCTTCTCCTCCTTTTCCAGCTCACTCTTTCCTCTTCTCTTGCCACCCCTCTCCTTTCCTGTTTTCAGCATTCAGCTCTTTTCTAGGTCATGTGCTACTGTGCCATAAACGGTTTCATATGTGGCCAACACAGAGACGAAAACCAGACTAACTTAAACATTTGCGTAAGTGTGTCGGCCTATGTGTTCTTTAAATGTGAATTGAGGTTAATGGGTTGACAAAATGTTCATGTTACCGTGAACAGCACAGTTGGCAAAACAAACACAAGCATGGATGTATGAGTTGCTGATCAGGTCTACAATTAATTTATACCTGCCATTATGATAAACTGAACACTTTTATAGTAGAAATGTCCTTGGTTGATAGTTTGTATTGACAGCAATTGTAAGGTCCAACCTGAATGAGACACACTTTTCTATTTAAACCACAAGTGGGGAAAGGCGTTCATATTGGCACCAAAAAGACTTTCACTGGTTCTGTCAGTGATTTAGGAGTTATATTTCAAAGGGCCTGCGGAAGAGGTAGGGTAGTGTTGGCGGAGGAGAATGGAAGCCTTTACGTGCAACCTTTTTCACTTCCTATTCTATTCCCTTAAGTTTTATTTAACATTCACCCTCCCATCTTCTAGTGGAAGTAATTTCGAACACAGGGATTCGAGGGAGGTGGATGGGAACATACCGTTGAAAAAGTCCGAGTGCACCGCTTTCTCATTAGCTGCGAGGTCCATGAGTAGGCCGCTGCTGCCCCCTGCCTGTGGCACACAGACATACATTCAACACATTAACCTAGTAGCTATTTAAACACATTTGCACACAAAAACACGACATAGATGTAGCATTAAGCGAGCTATAAATACATGCTTGATCTTCCTCTTTGACGTCTCTTGTGCTCTGATGTCGCAAGCTAGACTAAGCATCCTACCTGAACTAAGCTAACTGGCTACAGTAGTAACTACACAGCTAGTTAGCGAAATATTCTTTCAGCAAGCAGGTAAACAATAGCTCGCCATGGGTATCAATGTATGCATGGAGTTTTTCCTACAGTATTTTGGATCATTGGTACACGTACAGCAATATGTGCTTGTTATAGAACTAACAATAATAACTCAATTGAAAAAGAATGACATTCCACACTTGGCTAGAGGCGAGCTAGCCAAGTTATAGATGCTAGCTCGTACAAAGTACGTGCTATCTAACATGGGTTTTCTAGCTAGCCTACCAGTAGTACTAGTACTACAAGCCATGCTAACGCAACTATAAGATCTACTAACCTCGTCTAGATCCACATACGGGCCAGCACCCTCTGGGAACATTTCATCCACTGCGGGTTTCATAATTCTTCAGTCTCTACTCGTTCTCGACACTGACAGTCAGGTAATCGTTGAATCACACCCGGACACTATCCCGTGTGACACTGAGATTTTGCGTAGGCAACTGTCAAATGAGCTCGACTTGCATCAAACACCAATGGTACCGACTCGAAATTAGTATTAGTATTTCTCAGTTGAAATCCTAAAATTGGATAGTGTGGGTGAATAAGAAAGGCAGGACCAATAACTTTCATCCTTTTATTTGATACTGCACGTTACAGCCATAGTATTTTACATTAAGGCTACCACTGGACAGATCACTACAGGTTTAATAATATGTCTGCTACTCTACATTACTCTACAATATCTATATTATATTATACATTACACATAATATATACAGAGAGAATGATACACAGACTGCAGAAGAAGCTTGTGTTCTTCATCTCCTTTTTACTTTACTTTATCATGTATTATAGACACCCCCACTGCATTTAAAACAGTAAAAACAAGAACACACAAACGTTAACTGTATGTTGGCAGGGAGGTTTTAATCCACTTTTTAATACATGATAATATGTTTACATATTTAAAATGATCTAATTCTATAGCATCTCCGAGCAAGCTTCCTTCTGTCTTTGTTTCTGCCCAACCTTTCGTCAACCTCCCCTCCACCTCTTCCTGTTTGTTCAATCAACTCCAAACATTTCCCTCTCCCCTGAACTCTCTCTCTTCCGAACCCTGCGTCCCCCTTGTCTCCTTGGCCTCTCAGTGTTCATATCCCTCCGCAGTCTCGTATCCGAGTGTGTCTCCCAGGTGCTGGTGGGCGAAGAAGGTACGGGCCATCTCGTTGATGTGGTTGTAGGCTCCGATGGACCTGAAGTACTCTATGTAGTGCCAGAAGTCGGAGGTGGAGTAGGGCCAGTAGGGGACTGCTGGGGGCTCGTCATATGGAACTGTAAACCCACAGACAGGGACGGTCACAGACATGGCATATTTACAGTGTTGTGTTTTACACGGCTATTGCAAGGGAGACAAACGTAGTATAAGCAAATCTGAGGGATGCTGAATCTCTGCATAGACTGGCGTTATCCATCTTAGAATGTAGACACTTTGCACTGCAAACATAAACATATTTCCACAACAGATTCTTATTTCACTGGTAGCACAGTAAATGGAAACAGACAGATGAACGATACTTATACAAAGTAGCTGTCCTGTGGTAACACGTAAAGAGAGAGAGAGGGATTAGATTAAATATCTTTAATAAGGTTTGCTTCAGCTGGGGATTCTAATCTTCTATCTTTAAATGGGAGGTTATTATTTTACCTCCTTCAGGAACGATGACTCTGGCGCCTGAGAGGGAGAGAGAGAGAGAGAGAGAGAGAGAGAGGGGAGAGAGAGGGAGAGAGAGGAGAGAGAGAGAGAGAGAGAGAGAGAGAGGGAGAAAGAGAGAGGGAGAGAAGGGGCAGGACGGAAAGACTCAGAGAGATCCTTAGCATTCCTGAACATTCCAAAATACTCGACACACAGAGAGGGGATTCAGATGATGGAAAATTTTGCATAACCCGAGGGAGTCCATGATACCTGAGGAAACCCGTTTCCTCCTCAAATATTATTCCTCTCTGTGTTTGCACACAACACACACACACACACACACACAAACTAGCCAGCACACAAGTAACCATACACATAGTCAGTCATACAGAAACAGACTGCTCATTGTATACATCCAAGATTCAAAAACAGAAGTCTTCCTGTGGATGCATTGCTGTCAGTACTATAAATGATAAGAATAAACTATATTTGCCAGTTAAACAAGGATTTATTCAAGTCTATTAGCACTTTCTACAATATAGTACTTTTTATAACTCTTCATCTTTCAAACAGTTAAAATGTAAAACTCGTGCTGCACTCCAGGCAGTGTAAAGAAATGGGTAATCATGATCACAAGACTAAGATGGGCAGTGATTTCCCAGTGTAAGACACTCACCACACTGGCGAGAGGCAATAAGACAGAGGAGGAAAATACTGACATGGACCAGCAACTTCATTCTGCCCACCTGAAACAAAACACACTCACTCAAATCAAGTAAAGCATCAGAAATACGTATACACATTTTACTAGCGTCAACTTCTATGCAACAATGACCTCCTATCTGCTTTTACCCATATGTAACCCAGGGTTTTTATGCTTTGTTGAAAGTTATCATTATATTTGAGATGTCTCTGAGGTTAACCCTGTCGTGATGTGAGAAGAAGTTTGAGCCTTGTGAGGACACCTGTAGTTACTTACCTGTGAGTCACTCCAGTAGAGGATCAGAGTGATGCTGGTGTTCTGCTGGAGACCAGGAGCCCGACAACTCAGCTGCTGGACCCTGTTGGCCACATGTCCCCCCCCAGCGCACACATGCGCACACGCAGCCCTCCCAACAGGTTTTTCCTTAGCCACGCTGTCTGAGTGTGCCTGTGTGTCTGTAAGGTGCGCAGCTTTGTTTTCAAGGTATGCTCTGTGAGTGTCCAGACGGTGGCAGCAGCAAGCTCTAAATGACAGGGCAGATGTGATTATCGTGATTCATCGTTTCTGTCTCTGTATGTAGTTTATGGTGGTATGGTCACATAAAAAAAGAGAATTATTTCATCTGATTTCAAAACTATACTTTAATAGACAAACCCCAATATTGATATCTGAAACAAATAAATCCAATAGGTAAAAACCTACAGAAATCCCATGCAAGAAAATAAAACAATTCAGTGTTAAATACTTAAAGTATCACCAACTCTGAAATAAGAATACATAACATATGATATATAATGTCTGTTGTAAAACAATTCCTGAAAAACTGATTATACCCTGATATGCAGTGCTCAATTTCCCATCAACCCGCACATACTGCTTATTTAAAGGCATTACATCAGATCTAAAACATGCATAATGTTATGGGTGGTGTAAAATACAAGCAGGGGGATATTGATTACACCTGTTCAGAATCCTCAGATTGACACAAGAGACATGGGGTAGTAACAAGAAGTAAATCTAAAATTCGGCGTTCAAAAGAGTATAGTAGATCAAGGGTACCAGTCAACCTTTAAGCTGTCTTTTTACACGTCTTGGCAGCCTGACTGGTCAGTGGCCTTTAAGTAAGTGATGTCAATGTTTTCTTGCTGCAGCAGCTGTCTGGCATGATCCATGGTGGCAACAGTCAGGTTGCGTGAGCGCCCCAGGATCCAGGCGAACTCCACGTGGAACAGCCTGAGAATGTCGGTACAGGAGTACACCACTACCTCGGTCGCGTAGTCTGTGCTCAGCACCCAGTAGGCACTGTAGGGAGAGACTGGGACCAGAGTGGAAGAAAGAGAGAAAGAGATACAGAGAGAGAGAGAGAGAGAGAGAGAGAGCATGCATGAACACAGAGACACACACACAAACATCCTGAGAAGCATGATGTCAGATGTCCCTTGGTCTCATTTTCCACTAACAGGCTTCCCAGCAGGTTGTTTATCTGGTCTAAGGTCATAATGTGACCCTTACCCATGGTGAGTGCAGTGCTGAGGTCATGCACACAGAGAAAGTCCTTGTGTCTGAATTATGGTGGATTCCCGACCATAACAGCCGCGGTGAATTCAATTAATGTGAATGTGTCATGACAGAGAATAAGGCTCAGAAGAGACTCACAGTAAGAGAAACTGACTCCCAACTTGGCTGGTTCCTTGCGATCTGGTACAACAGCTGTTCCCTCGATAGGAGTAACTTTGCCATTACTGGAGAGAGACAGACAGAAGCAGAGAAAGAGACAATCCCTTAAGACATATTTCTCAGATACCATCTGTTCTGACTTTCACAACACACCTTCATGGACAATCGACATGCAGTACACTTCATGCGTCATCGTCCATACGGTTGTAGGTCTGAAAACTGATCATACCAGTTTCACATTCTAGTCATGAGTCACCCACACACCATACATCGACAAACATAACTATGCTGTAAGCCCCAAATTCTTGTTCTCTCCTATGTTCTACTCACTAATACTGGCTGTTGAGCACTCTGATGGTGCCATCCTCCCTCAAAGCATAGTTGGCCTGAATGCATTTTCCTCTCTCAAACGATGCTGGGAGTTTCTCAATCTCATACCACGTTCCCAGGTACTGAGGACAGAAGGTGTACACGAGTGTGTTAGACAGCCTTGCAAACTGTGTGTTTGCGAGGAAGAGAATAAGAGAGAAAGAGAAAGAGAGAGAGAGTGTATGTATTGTCTTGTGTGTATGACCTGGTTAAGGTCGAAGTTGGGCTGGACTCTGGGTGATGGACAGGGTCCCCATCTATAGGTCTGGGCAGACACCAGAGGGAGGAGCAGCAGAAGTGAAAAAACAAGAAACGTCATCCCTATAAGAGAGGAGAAGAGAGTGCATGAGATTAGATTTTCCCAATTACAAATATACATCGTCCATCGTAAGAAACCTCAGTAACAAACGTTGTATAACATAACATTCTTTGCAGGATCTGTCATCATGGCCCGGAATCATAGGCGAGGCACACAGAGAGTTTACCACGACAGATTCCTCTAAGGTGCATGCTGTGTTTTAAATGTACATGCCATGCTACCTGTGTTGCCCCACCTGTTCCTCCAGTTGTTCTTTATCTCCCTTCTTTTGTCACACACACAAAGAGAGTGAGATAGAGAGACAGGTCCAATTACTCCGTAACTCAAAAACAAGGGTAACTTTCAACAAGAGAACTAACTATTTCCGCTCAACTCACTTTCTGATCGTACTTGTCTAGGATTATTATAACAATATTATAATACACAATATCTAATCACAATACTTTTTTGAATGTAGCCCATATCCCAGCAAACCTTCAGTAAAATAATAGCCCCTTCGCCTTGTAAATCTGGTCATTCATCATAACTTGGACCCACATTACATCTCTTCAAATAGGGTTCATCGTTTCTTACCTGTCTTGCGTGTTAGGAAAAAAGCTTAGAAAAAGAATGGTTCAATTATTCTCTTCAATTCTGAGTAATAACCAGCAATACATTCAATGTTGAGTCCTTCTCAGTGCAGCACTGTGTGAACTGAACTCTCAGCCACAGTGTGAGTGCGCACATGTAGCACAAGGCAGTTGATTAGCACAATTGTCGTCATGAGACCATTATGTGAATGCATTCCTGAGTGACAAAACTGCCTGCCTGTCATAAATTATATCATAGGACGGTGTCTCTTAGGTGATTTCACTCTGATTTACGTCACTTTTCTTTTTACAAAAACAAATGATGTATGAACACCAACTGAACAATGTAATGCGTGTTCTTGTCATCAACAGGCTTGGTACCAGTTTGGAAATTCCTTTTTCATATACATACACACTTTTTTAAATGGTAGATAGAGGATCGTGAAAGACAGTAATGCAATTACACAGAACAATAAAATTGAATTTGACTTTTTAATTGGTCACTTTAATGGTACATGAATGTGTGTGCGTGTATATGTGTGTGTGTATGTGTATTCTCAAGACATATCCTGGCAGCCTGTCTGGTTAGAAAAAGTAAGGCGGTTGATATTGACTCCAGCCACTGTCAAGGCATCGTGGAGCAGGCTGATGACATCATCAGGCAGTGTCCTGTGGCGAGCCAAGACCCAGGCGAAGTCTATATGAAACAGACCCAGGTACCCAGTGCAGGAGTAGACTAGCGCATGGCTCACATAGTCGGTAGAGAGGACCCAGTATGGTGCATCAGGAACACCTGAAGAAGGGAGCAGTGTATGAATAGGGGGGTGTGAGACTTTTGGCATTTGAGACCTACCTTTAAAGAACTGAACTTCCAATATGGCAGGTTGGATTGGGTCTTTGACCTTGGCCACACCCTCTATTGAGTTAATCTGCCCATTAGCCCTAATCTGCCCTTTAGCCCTGAGCCCTAAAACAATTCCTTAAAAAACTGATTATACCCTGATATGCAGTGCTCAATTTACCATCAACCCGTACATACTGCTTATTTAAAGGCATTACATCAGATCTAAAACATGCATAATGTTATGGGTGGTGTAAAATACAAGCAGGGGGATATTGATTACACCTGTTCAGAATCCTCAGATTGACACAAGAGACATGGGGTAGTAACAAGAAGTAAATCTAAACTTGGGCGTTCAAAAGAGTATAGTAGATCAAGGGTACCGGTCAACCTCTAAGCTGTCTTTTTACACGTCTTGGCAGCCTGACTGGTCAGTGGCCTTTAAGTAAGTGATGTCAATGTGTTCTTGCTGCAGCAGCTGTCTGGCATGATCCACGGTGGCAACAGTCAGGAAGCGTGAGCGCCCCAGGATCCAGGCGAACTCCACGTGGAACAGCTTGAGAACGTCAGTACAGGAGTACACCACTACCGCGGTCGTGTAGTCTGTGCTCAGCACCCAGTACGCGCCGTAGGGAGAGACTGGGACCAGAGTGGAAGAAAGAGAGAGAGAGAAAGGATGCATGAACACAGAGACACACACACAGACACAAACATCCTGAGAAGCATGATGTCAGATGTCCCTTGGTCTCATTTTCCACTAACAGGCTTCCCAGCAGGTTGTTTATCTGGTCTAAGGTCATAATGTGACCCTTACCCATGGTGAGTGCAGTGCTGAGGTCATGTACACAGAGAAAGTCCTTGTGTCTGAATTATGGTGGATTCCCGACCATAACAGCCGCGGCGAATTCAATAATGTGAATGTGTCATGAAGTAGGCTCAGAAGAGACTCACAGTAAGAGAAACTGACTCCCAACTTGGCTGGTTCCTTGCGATCTGGTACAACAGCTGTTCCCTCGATAGGCCTTACTTTGCCTTTACTGGAGAGAGACAGACAGAAGCAGAGAAAGAGACAATCCCTTAAGACATATTTCTCAGATACCATCTGTTCTGACTTTCACAACACACCCTCATGGACAATCGACATGCAGTACACTTCACGCGTCATCGTCCATACAGTTGTAGGTCTGAAAACTGATCATACCAGTTTCACATTCTAGTCATGAGTCACCCACACACCATACATCGACAAACATAACTATGCTGTAAGCCCCAAATTCTTGTTCTCTCCTATGTTCTACTCACTAAAACCCGCTGTTGATCACTCTGATGGTGCCATCCTCCCTCAAAGCATAGTTGGCCTGAATGCACTTTCCTCTCTCAAACGATGCTGGGAGTTTCTCAATCTCATACCACGTTCCCAGGTACTGAGGACAGAAGGTGTACACGAGTGTGTTAGACAGCCTTGCAAACTGTGTGTTTGCGAGGAAGAGAATGAGAGAGAAAGGGAGAGAGAGTGTATGTATTGTCTTGTGTGTATGACCTGCTTAAGGTCGAAGTTGGGCTGGACTCTGGGTGATGGACAGGGTCCCCATCTATAGGTCTGGGCAGACACCAGAGGGAGGAGCATCAGAAGTGAAAAAACAAGAAACGTCATCCCTATAAGAGAGGAGAAGAGAGTGCATGAGATTATAAGAAACCTCAGTCACAAGTGTTGTATAACATAACATTGTTTGCAGGATCTGTCATCGTGGCCCAGGATCATAGGCGAGGCACACAGATAGTTTACCATGACATTGTGCCTCTAAAGCTGCATGCTGTGTTTTAAATGTACATGCCATGCTACCTGTGTTGCCCCACCTGTTTCTCCAGTTCTTCTTTATCTCCCTTCTTTTGTCACACACACAAAGAGAGTGAGATAGAGAGACAGCTAGAGGGGTTGGGGGTGTAAAGGCAGTGAACAGAAAACCCTTAGTCAGCATTCCCTGAAGGTCCAATTACTCCGTAACTCAAAAAACAAGGGCAACTTTCAACAAGAGAACTAACTATTTCCGTTGAACTCATTTTCTGATCATACTTGTCTAGGATTATTATAACAATATTATAACACACAATATCTAATCACAATACTTTTTTGAATGTAGCCCATATCCCAGCAAACCTTCAGTAAAATAATAGCCCCTTTTTCTTGTAAATCTGGTAATTCATCATAACTTGGACCCACATTACATCTCTTCAAATAGGGTTAAGCGTTTCTTACCTGTCTTGCGTGAAAAAAGCTTAGAAAAAGAATGGTTCAATTATTCTCTTCAATTCTGAGTAATAACCAGCAATACATTCAATGTTGAGTCCTTCTCGGTGCAGCACTGTGTGAACTGAACTCTCAGCCACAGTGTGAGTGCGCACATGTAGCACAAGGCAGTTGATTAGCAAAATTGTCGTCATGAGACCCTTATGTGAATGGATTCCTGAGTGACAAAAGTGCCTGCCTGTCATAAATTATATCATAGGACGGTGTCTCTTAGGTGATTTCACTCTGATTTACGTCACTTTTATTTTTACAAAAACAAATGATGTATGAACACCAACTGAACAATATAATGCGTGTTCATCATCATCAACAGGCATGGTACCAGTTTGGACATTCCTTTTTCATATACATACACACTTTTTTTAAATGGTAGATAGGGGATGGTGAAAGACAGTAATGCAGAACAATAAAATTGAATTTGACTTTTTAATTGGTCACTTTAATGGTACATGAATGTGTGTGCGTGTATATGTGTGTGTGTATGTGTGTGTGTGTGTGTGTGTGTGTGTGTGTATGTGTATTCTCAAGACATATCCTGGCAGCCTGTCTGGTTAGAAAAAGTAAGGCGGTTGATATTGACTCCAGCCACTGTCAAGGCATCGTGGAGCAGGCTGATGACATCATCAGGCAGTGTCCTGTGGCGAGCCAAGACCCAGGCGAAGTCTATATGAAACAGACCCAGGTACCCAGTGCAGGAGTAGACTAGCGCATGGCTCACATAGTCGGTAGAGAGGACCCAGTATGGTGCATCAGGAACACCTGAAGAAGGGAGCAGTGTATGAATACGGGGGGTGTGAGACTTGAAAGGGTTTGGTTTGGCATTTGAGACCTACCTTTAAAGAACTGAACTTCCAATATGGCAGGTTGGAATGGGTCTTTGACCT
The DNA here is from genome assembly GCA_903064625.1 of Mallotus villosus. NCBI lineage: Eukaryota > Metazoa > Chordata > Actinopteri > Osmeriformes > Salangidae > Mallotus > Mallotus villosus. The sequence continues at coordinate 492,614 of CAEFZP010005721.1, forward strand.
TGGCCACACCCTCTATTGAGTTAATCTGCCCATTAGCCCTGAGTGACACAAAAACATTTTTTATTTGACTGTAATAGAGTGTGTGAATGGATGTGTATTCACACACAGCCAATGCTTGTGTTTAACTCACAACAGCTCTGCATTGCGGACTCGGACAGTCCCATCATCCAGTAAGGAGTATGTGGCCTGGTTGCATGTCCCTTTCTCAAACACAGCAGGAAGTTTCTCGATCTCATACCACTGACCAAGGTACTACAGAACAGGGAGTGTCACTTAGTCAACATCAGCCACTCGAGTAACACCAAGGTACACTGATCTGAGCAACCATCAAATACACACGACAGCATTGATCTTCTCATAGACAAATCTGTCCCTGACATGAATCAGTTTAAAGATTACCTTGTTGATGTCAAAGTCTTTTTGAAGTTCAGGGGTGGGACACCGGCCCAGGTGGAAGGACTGAGCATGTGCAGGTATCGCAGCAATTAGAATCACAAAGAGCACCTAGCCCCACATGGTCACAAAGGGAGTTACACAAAACCGACACACCGAAACACAAACGGATTCTAGAATATGGCAAGATACACTCATGACACATTACCTGGAAACACTTAGAGATTAACCTAGCCATGATAACAATAGATCCAACTTGATTCTTCACTTCCCTGTTAATCTGAAAGCTAATGTAAAACTGCAGTTGTTGGCCACACAGGTTAAACCTTCTCTACATGTCCAAGCTGCAAAAAGTGGTCTGAGCAGTCTGCCGATATGTTTCAGCTTTTACCAGTGGACTTTGGAGGGTTGTGTTTACACAAGAACACTCAAACCACAGATTGAAATCACACAAAAATAAAAACACACCAAAGGAAAAATATATACACTATGCAGTATTGGGCACACAATATTGTCTTCGTATTTGTGTGGCAGTATGCAAGTGCAATGTTGAGAAGATATTTGTTTAGTCTTCATTTTATCTTCATTTCTTGAATAATTGTTGCTTCACATATTTTGTGCCTAAGACTGCACTGTAGTAATTCATATGTTACAGTCATTATTAGGATACACAAAGCATGCAATATGATTTACATGCTGCATGTAAATGCATGATGCACCCTGCCTATTTTGTTAAAACTCCTTCTGATTCTAATCATTATCTTACTTAGCTGTGATTGGTTAAATGCATTGTGAAAGTTAGGCTACTGCTGGCGAGTTAGCTAGCTAACTTTGCATACGTTAGCCTTCAAGACAACTCTCAAACTGGAAGCCCCTCCTTCACTGTTTTTTTAAAATTATGCCTTAAAATATAGTATGTATTGATATTATAAATATAGTAGAATAAACATATAGTGTGGTGGTGGTTAATATTAGGGGACTTAGCTAGCTAGTAGCCTACTGGTTAATGTATGTTAGCTTTCAGTGTGCGATCGTGAGCAGATTACTACAGTAGCTAGCTTTTCTCTTTTATTCTATCTATCTAGTTAACTAAATTAACTTTTAATGTTTCGTTTGACATTTAAAAAGTCTAGGACGCTAGTCGAAGCGAGCTGAGTGACTGACTTGGAGAGCTTTCTCACTATGACATCATAATCAACGCCACAGGTTATGGATAGTGAAGTTCAAGAAGGTGAGTCATTTCGGAGGCATTTAACAAGGGGAAAAGAACCGAAAATAGCTTGATTAAGAAACAAATTTAATTTATGGGAAAGCCAGATATTACATTGTGCATCAATGTTGTACGAAGGTGCATGCTCGCACGTTTGCGGGGCAGAGGAAAAGCAGAATGACGAATCAGCTAGGATGTATGTGTCCGAAGATGAGAGCCTTCTCAAAGCTTCAGGCCTGTGAGATTTTATACAAAAACACCTATCATACACACATTCTATTGTTGACACTCTTCATGCAACAAATTGCAATGCATGTAGACCGAATATATAAAGGAACTTGAAAGTGGTGCACACAAGTTTTGGCCATTTTAGCCTTGGGTAGGATGAACAGAAGTGATGTGGTCTCTATGAAGTGTGAAATTGATGTGTGCTGGGATTTATGTATGTCTGTAGAAATCCTGAGGAGACGCACGATGTCATCTCAGAGTTGATATACTCTCAGGACAGACTGAAGCAGCTGAATGTGGAGCTGCAGCACTCTGTGGAGCTGGCGGACGAGCAGAACACATCTCTCCGCACTGAGAACACGGCCCTCAGCCACCAACTGAAAAGGTACCAATTGTCACGCTCACACACAAACAGACTGTACAGTTCTGGAACTAATGAGTATGAGTCCAAATTGAGTCAGTTACCTCATACTCTAAATGTCATGTAGAAATCGAAACTATTTGAGATGTCATGGTTAGCCTGTTAATAATAACAACATTCATCACAGTATTGTATTTGGGACTTTGTCAGTCTCAAGCAGACTATGCATGATGCTGAGAAGCTGGGGGATGAGCTTGAAGATCTGAGGAGAGCCGCCGCAGAGATGGACGTCACTGTCAGCACCCAGGGGAACCGCATCCGACAGCTGGTGGGTACCTGGAAAGTTCAGGAGCACACGAGACGTGTTTTTGCCTCCACCGACGACAATCTACGATAAAACCCTCACAGATCTGTACCTCCACTCTGCACTTGGAGGAATAAAAGAACAGCATTGTCATCTTCTCTGATCCTCGCCCCTATTTTCTGTTCTTGCAGGAGAGAGAGAACAAGGCCCTGAAAGCTCAATATGAAAACATCAACAGTGAGGTATGGACAGCGCTCGTCAACTAGCTTGTAGAAAACACCGTGAGTTGAACTCTTTCTGTGTTTCAGATGTCTTGCATCTTACCCGAGGGGGCCAAGAACAAGAGCAAAATTGCCAAGTTGAGCAACGCCCTGCAGTCCCTACAGGTGTCTCATCCTAAACTCTTCACCCACTCACATACACACACACACACATTTATTTACACACTTGGTTTTAAATCAAAATGAAAAATATTTGTTTTTGACTCTCAGCAACAACTGGAGGAGCACCGACTCTCCCTTGACAAGAACAGCTACGACTTGCACGAGGTAGGATCCGTCTCCTTCTGTAATGTCGGACGGGACAGAGTGTCAGAAGAACTTTCCTGCTCTGGGAGAGTTCTGCCTGGGTTTCTCTCTTCTGTGTAATTAAAAATAGGGCAATGGGCTAGAGTTTGTGTCTTGTGTTTTATTTGTAGAAAACTACGATCATCGAGCATTTGGAAAGCTCCCTTGAAGAGTACACCACCATTGTACAGGTATAGTAGAATGCGCTAATATGAATTAATAGCAATTGCGTTCTTTAATTGCTATTGTTTCCCATTGACATTATGACAACGACGTTGGCGCTTTAATTCCTGACCTTGAGTCTGTGTTCAGGAGCTGAAGAACAAGAACAAACAACTGGAGGTCCAGCTGGAGGAGGCTCTGGTGTAAGTGGGCAGAATACCACATCTGCATCACCTCACCCACCCACTTTCTTACAACACCCCGAGGCCTCTATATGAATCTGAATCTGAATCTCGTGGACAGTTTTGGTGGACCGGATGCCTCAGATGTGAATGAGTCTCTGTCCGTGGATGGCGACCGTCCCATGTCCATTGCAGATGAACTGGGACTGCTGTCTCACTCATGTGTAAGTGAAACCCTCTGTGATGATCCGCTGCCTCTGTCCACCTTCCTGTGGCGGTGAGCAGTACTGCAGGTCAGAATACAACATGCTGTGTCTAGACCTTTTTGGTTGGCCAATAGATAAAATGTCCTTGCCCTCATACCACCATGGTGAGCAAACCCAGTGAGTTTAGAGTGTTCCTTACATAAGAAATGAGCTTAGTGTCTTTCCTATGTCAGCAACTGTTGGTCCGAAAAACTTTGGTGAGAAGTCTGGTAATCTTGTAGGTTAAGTGTTCTGATGAGGAGAAAGTGCAGGAGCCCACCTTGGACGTTATTGGGGAGAAGAAGAGCCCTGTTGTTGATGTCCAGACCAAAAGGTGCATTACCAATACTATTCAGTGTAGAGAGAAAGGGTGGGAGTTTATACAATCCACAACTCAAGCAAAGGGGTGGAGTCAAAACTGCTCTTGGATCACTGTCTGTCTTCAGAGGGCACACCCACATTAGAATCATCAAACCCACATTATCAGTTGTTTTCTCCTGTGTCTCTATCATCCTGCTCCCACGTTCCCTCACTCGTGTCTCATCCCTCCTGCCTTTGTCTCTGTCTCCAGCGGGTGGCGCCAGCGTGCTGAGAGTCTGCAGACGGGTGTCCGGGCTGCTGGCACCTTCGGCCTGGGCTTCCTGTTCTCCCTGGGGGTGATGGCCTCCATGGGGCCTGTGTTCTGCGACCATGAGAACGAGCATGGCTACTGCGACATCCTCTGGACCACCGCCCGCTACCTGATGCAGCCTTACTGCACTTTCCACCACATTGGCATGCCGCCTGTGTAACTACCAGTGTTACTCTTGACTTACCCTCTCCCAGCTCTCCTCACCCCCCTAACCCTCATCCCGTTATGACGACACAACCCCACACTAACCCCACCTAACTCATCAGTCCCACATGACTGCTACTTTTACTACTCTTTAGATATACATACATGACTGATAACTGCTCAAAACTTTAGCTCTACACAACTCTTTAGTTCTACATAACTGCTAACCACTCAACTCTTTAAGCAACCCTAACCCTTTTCCATGTGCATGACAATAATCCCAACCCTAATTCTAACCTTTTTTCATCCCAGTCTACCTTCAGTTTAATACAAAAATAAACTTTGCATTTCTATTCAAGGGGAGCAGTGACTTTTCACATTTGGTTAAAAGTGTAAAATGTTTGCGAAAATATGCTGTCTTTTTCTTAAAACTGTATGTTGTACACGTTTTTCCTTGTAACGCTGCATCGACATTGAGAGCGTTATTTTACTTGTTGAGTGTCAGGAGCTAGGTTCAATAAAGTTCAAACTCGGCCTCAGTAATAGTCTCGCGAGATGTGACCAAGTTCATTTGCGTCACCAGAAATGGCGGCTGGAGAAGAGGGATTATAAAATAAGGTACCTTTCTTTCATGCATTTTCAAACTATTTGAGTTAAATACCTACAGTTTGGTCGTGTGCTGTTGTATTTATGGCGTTGGTCAGAAAAACACATGTGGCAGTATTTTTTATTATAACCTATGTGACGTTAAACGAGTACCCATCGTCGCATCCTTTCGAAATAAGAGCACATTGTTATTATGCGCGTTGATCCAGATCAATTAATGTAGCTACTGAAATTGTGTGATAGATTTTCAGCTACGCAATTAAGTAGAGAATTGTTTTTAACTACTGAATCATTGCGTTTTCTAGCAATCTTTGCGGTTTGCGCTTGAGTGTTGACTTGAACGTTGATTCATTTCCGTAATTTTCAGGAACTTTTATTTTCTTTCATTATTAGGATGTGACTGGAAAGCAACTGCTTGATCAGTGAGCTGATGACTTGTGGATTTATATATATATCTTCTAACCTTTCAGCAGGCCGCCATCTTAATAACGAGTCATGGTTGTGTAGCTATAATAGAGGCCTTAACAAGCCTGATAAAACGAGCCAGGCCCAGACATTTAGAAAAGCATAAATTGTTCAAACAGACAACGTCAGCAAGTCTATAACACATGTACTAATGTCTACTCAATCTGAAATAAATAGGCCAACATTCTATTTAGATCACAGAGACAGAGTGTGCTTTTGAGTGTGCTTTAGAACGGTTGTGGCACTATGGATCTATCTATCTATCACTATCAATCTCTGCTCTGAGTATGGTGCTTAACAGTACAAATTGGAACTCGATGATTATCACATCATGGTTCTACTTCCTCCTCAGCATTGTCTTGGTGACCAGCAAGCAGCCAATCCCAGCCATGTCTCAGCGAACCCATGCAGAGCTCCTGCTGGAGAGGTTACGTCAGCAGAGAGACACCGACTTGTTGTGTGACATGACAATCACTGTGGGCGACGTGCCTTTCCGAGCACACAGAAATGTCCTGGCGGCGTTCAGCCAGTTCTTCTCCTCCGTGTCTGACCCAGCTAAACAGGACACGATCCTTGACCCGGAAGTGGTCAGTCAGCAAGCTCTAGAGAGCCTGCTGGAGTTCATCTACACAGGAGCCATGAGCATTGACAGGTAGAATACAAACCTTTTATCAAAACACTTTTTCCATTAATACCAGGACTTGCTTGTGATAAAGTCAGAACCAAATCAGCCAGATGCTGAAAAGATGTATTTGCCAAGGCTGTAGTCTTCTGACAATTGTTCTCACACACTTAAGACAACATTTGTTCTTGTTCCCATGTTAACAGTGAAAGTTCTGAGGCGGTGCGCAAAGCGGCCGCCTTCCTCGGAATATCAGAGGCGGAGCAGTATATCGAAAAAACTCTTCTTCTACCTGTGTCAGAAGTGCCCATCCAATCACAGGAAGTAATAGAGTCCGACCCTGCTGCCCCCTCCCTCCCAGACCCACCACGTCCTCCATCCCCTGCTAGTCATGAGGATTCAGTGGCTGCTTCTGCTCTTCCCTGGGAGAGGAGGCGAAAGAAACGGAGGCAGACGAGAACAGGACCGAAGCGGAGGACGACAGCAACGACACAGAGTACGCCCCACCCGACAGCAGCTCTCCTCAGAGAGGCCCGGGCAGGAAGAGGGGACGGAAGCCCAAGGCCCCACCTGGTGAACCGGCCTCCCCCGGCAGTGCCTCCGAGGACGTGGCAGAAGTGGTGAAGACCCAGAGAGGGAGGGGCCGGGGCAGAGGAAGAGGAAGGGGGAGGGGGAGAGGGAGAGGAAGAGGGGGAGTCAAGAGAGAGGAGCTCTCATTTGTGGATTCTGACCTCCAAGCTATAAAGAAGGGAAGAGACATTCCTTCCGACCAGAGTCCTTCACCCCTGAGTTCTCTTGCCAAAAGACCAAGAAGAAACGGGGGAGAAGGGCGAGGGAGAGGAAGGGGCAGAGGAAGGGGGAGAGGGAGAGGGAGGGGCAAACTGAAAGGGAACACGAGCGACGAGGACTGGGACGGGGTCGGAGTGGAAGACGAGGAGGAGGAAGACGAAGAGGTACGCAAGCAGCAGAGAGAGCATCCTCTGTGCGTTCAGTGTAACAAAGTGTTCTCCGAGTACAGTAGCCTGCGGAGACACATGCGCATTCATAAAGGCCTGAAGCCGTTCAAGTGCCCCATCTGCTCCAAACACTTCAGACAAGGGAACCAGCTGAAGACTCACATGCGCATACACACAGGTAAGCAAAGTGCATTGTGCAGAGCACAGTCGGGAGTAGTTCCTGACGACTCCGGATACGGCTTGCTGACTGAAACGTGTAGATATTTGAACGCACTCTCTCTCTCTGTATTTCTCTTCCCCTTTTTTGTAGGAGAGAAGCCATTTTCCTGCACTCAGTGCGAGAAGAGTTTCATCCAGAAATGTCAACTGGTGTCCCATTGTAGGATGTACCATGGAGAAGAGAAGCCATACCGTTGTGGAGAGTGTGGTCTGCAGTTCGCTACCTCAACCAACTTCAAGATCCACTGCAGGTGGGGCTGTGTGTGTGTGTGTGCGCGCGCGTGTGTATTTTGTGTATCATGTGAGAAAGTGCAGGTGTGAATACACGGCGTGTGTCACCTCCACAGACTACACAGTGGAGAGAAGCCGTACGTGTGCGAAGATTGTGGGAAAGCGTTTGCCCAGCCCAGCACCCTGATCTATCACAAGAGACGCCACACGGGCGAGAAGCCCTACCAGTGTGACACCTGCGGCATGTCCTTCTCCGTCTCCTCCTCACTCATCTCACATTCGCGAAAGCACACCGGTGAGACATCCGTTCTGATTGTCTCGTCGACCGTTCCAGACACTTGTGTCCGTGTTTTTTCTCTGTTAACCTTGAGCGTGTGTGCGTGTGTGTTTCAGGAGAGACTCCGTACGCGTGCACGGATTGTGATAAACGCTTCGCATCTGTGTCGGAGCGGAACAAACATGCACGCTCTCATGGGAAAGGTGAGCCCGCTTTCCTACACTCCCAACAAATCATCAAAACGACTCAATTGAACTTTTTCCCCACAAAAAAATTATCAGGAGGAATGTTAAGCTGCCAGACTCAACAGAAGATGATGATCACACCCCTCGTCCGCAGAACTATTGTTTTCTAGAAGGTTCCATATCAAGCAGCCAGTAAACGGAGGGTAGAGAGACTTTGGGAGACTTGGTGAGGGCAGAGATGGGTAAAGAGGGGGAGGAAAGGAAAGGGTTACATAGGCTGACAGAGGGAGAGAGTAGAGAGGTTGATAGAGAATAGAACAAGAGTTGAGGTCCATAGGAAGCGATATCACCTTTAGAGACTGCTTAGTGTTAGACTAGACTTGGACTAGCTAGTGGGTGTGTGTGTTATTGTGTGTAACTGTGTGTGCTCTCTCTGCAGGGGCTGTTGTGCAGTGTAATCTGTGTGGGAACAGCTTTATAAGCATTAAGAACATGCTGAGACATCAAGACAGGGTGCATGCCGGTAAGTGTGTGTTTGTGCGTGTGTTTGTGCGTGTGTGTGTGTGCGCGCGTGTGGTTTTCAGAACCATGCCGTCAATCGAGAAGAGTAAATGGACAACATGCATAACCCATGTGTGTCCTGTCTCTAGGTCAAAGTGTATCATTCCAAGAGGGAAGCAGCCATCTCAACATTCCCATCGATCACCAGGGGCTCATCTCTCGCCTGCTACCCACGGCTGGTGCCGAACCCTCCAACCTGGACTCTGACGCCCAGACTGTTGGGGTCCAGTCTGGGTCTACTTTCATTAAATTTGAAACTGACTCCTCGAACCCGAACCTGGACGGTCTGGAAGCGAGCATTGTGATACCAAAACCTGACCCCGACAACATTGACCCTAATTATGGCCTCCACATTGACGCTGACACTGGAATCCACCCAGACACCCTCCGTGCGCTGGTGGAGCAGCTGAGGGCAGCCACTCCAATGACTGACAATGTGGAGCAGATTATCATCATTGAGACCCAACAACATTGACCAACGACCCTCTGCAATAAACTCTGCTGTGTTTCAAGCTTTGAACTTTGAGCGGTGAATCCACTTTCTCCTTCAAAATCCCAACGTGAGGAACTAGTTGACTAGTGTGCCGGTGCATGTTCATCCCAAAGGGTCACACTGGAAGGAAATTACAAAAACGGATTATAGACCATTGACACTTCTAGAACCCTCCCTTATGCGTGTCTCTCAGGGTTTTTAGGATAAATGGGTGGAACAATTTCTAGAATATCGTTTTCTCTAGGCGAAAGTTCCAACTGACTTTTAGGGAGTGATAAAGTATCATACTGTTTTAGATATTTCTCCTGCTTTATTGAACATACTAAAAAGTGTTTTCGTTTTATTTCTTTTATGTAATTATTTGAGTGTCCCTGACTCCTTCTAAATGCACTGCCATTCTAATCTGCAATTCCAACCTAATCTGAATTTGTTTAAGCTTCTAAAACAAAAACGATCACCTGTTCTGTGAATATGAATTATTGTTTCAAATTTGTCAGACAGGGCAGAGAAAGATGCTTCTTTCAAAGTATTAATTGGACATGGGTGTGTTTTGGTTTTATTTTATTATTTTGTTTATGATCATAAACACGTTTTGGTGGAGAATATTATGGGATGTTAAATAAATTATTTATTCCCCTATAAACTTGTAGGCTATCAATCAATATTTAAAGAATCAGCAAAAATGGTTTCTTCTTCCTCTCCATCAGCTGTACATACGGTGGCCCTCAAGTGCAAAACACCCCCCCCTTATGGAAGGCCAACTGTGCCAAAACGTCTAAATTTGCGTGCGTGTACAGACGTCAAAAATTATGGAAGGCCAAAACGTCTGAATTCGCGTGCTGGTACATTCACCTATAGGGGCTACCTTGTTTGCTAACCGGCATTAAAATAACCAAAGAAGAAGACTGAAGTTGTGTGTGTGATTTCGATTTCTTTCTACGGGCTACTGCCATTGGTTCTTTTCTATAGGCTACTGCCATTGTTTCTTTCTATAGGCTACTGCCATTGGTTATTTTCCCAATGGCGCTGTCGAAACAGTGCCCCTTAAAACCCGTTATGCAAAAGTATAAATTGAGTGTTAAGGGGCACTGTTTCGACAGTGCCATTGGGCTGCGCTTCAATACCGCCATCTAGTGGTTTACAGTGTGAATTACAAGTACTGTTCTCACAGTAAACCACCAGATGGCAATGGTAAAGCGCAGCCCTATGGAACAGGTTTTTAAACGTTGAGTTACTGTAGCTAATGTAATGTTGTTTTCCATTTGGGTGAGCAAGTCATCCTATTTGGGGGGAGTTGACTCGTATTTGGCATAGACATAATATAGATTATATATATTATGTCTATGGTATTTGGGGGGAGTGTTTTCATTTGGGGGATGCACTCATATTAGAGGGGTGTTTTGCACTTCAGGGCCACTGTATGTACACGAGTGTTGTTGCTATAACGACCAAACATTGGCTGCGGACTCAGACTTGTAGCGTAGCCTACATGGTCTGGTTAGCTACAGTTTCACTATGATTAGTATTTCACAGGCGTACTCTGTTGTCTGCACAGAGCATAAACTGCAAACAAATCCATACATATTAGACGTTTTGCAAGAGACGGAAGGAAGAATTGGGTAAGTTTAGCTAGCTCAGCTAAAAGAAAATCTCCGTTTGTCTGGCGGTACTGTACACTAGAAATAATAACGTGCAGCCCCATTTGGTTTGAGTATCAGTCAACTTGTTTAGCGGCAGCCCAGTTAATATGTCAACGTGATATCAAAAGAGAAGATACAGGGTCAGCAGGCGTTTATGCTTAACTGCCACTCTCTTACTTAGAAATCTAACCATCAAATTGACGGGAAACGACCGCCTGAGACGGGTTCAGAAATTGACTGACAATGACGCCCTGGCTCTTTCAAGAGCTCTCCGAAACAACCAGTCTGTGACAGGTCAGTTCTCCCCTGTGAATAGACAGTACTTTCAGTAGTATTGATGGCTTGTGGACTAACAGTGGGAAGTGGGAAGAGATTTCAAGTGTTCTCAGTGTAAAAGACTGTTGTATAGATGAAACTTGTTAAACATAATGATCACAGTTATCATCAGCATTACTGTATTGCTTTATAAATGGCCAGACTGTAATATACAGGGGGGGGAAGCACTTTCCTCAGGCCTCCAGGGAAATCTATTCCCCCTGTATTCTCAGTGTAAAATACTGGTGTATAGATGAAACTTGTTATACATAAATGAAAATGAATGGAAAGCATTGTGTTGCTCACGTCGATGTAGTTGCCACACACTGTAAGCCCACAATACGTGTTTTCTTGATTGACAGGTCTGGATGTCCGGTACAACAGCCTCACAGATGAAGGTGCAAGGCACCTTGCTGACCTCCTACAGGTAAACCGCTCACATGACACGACCCATAAACAAAGCGTGGCCCTTTCTCCAAATGAAATCATCTTGTTACTGACACTGTGTCAAACAGGAGAATGCTGCCCTGCGATGCCTGGACTTGATGTGTAACGACATACAAGCTGACGGAGCTCAGCTCATTGCCAAGAGTCTGCTGGTTTGTACGAACACACGTGCCCAGTCCCCACCCAGACTGTTTCTCTTTGTATCTCCCCACTAAAAGCAACAAACAGCCCCTCTTACTCTTTCCTCTGTCCCCCTTGTCTCTCTCATCAGCATAACGATGCGCTGGTGTCCTTGAGGCTGACTGGTAATAAGATAGGGAATAAAGGAGCCATGCACTTGGCCAGCATGCTGCAGGTCAACACTACCCTACAGGAGCTGGACGTAGCTGACTGTGACCTGGTAGCGCACATTCACACGCATGACTTCCACACACGGTCTCAATTGATGCACACTGTGTGTTGTACCCACAAGCGGAGAGATTTCCACGGTTTCTTCCATGTCTTTCTCTCTCTCTCTGCAGGGAACTCAAAGTGTGATAGCGTTTGCCATTATGCTGAACAACAACAAGAGCCTTTGCTCTGTCAACGTCAGCCGACCCCTGCTTTTCAGTCAGCAGGTAATCACACACCGTCGCTCACCCTCTCTACCCCTCTCTCCTCCTCACCCCTCTCTTCTCTGTCTCTTTTCCAGGACGAGACAGCGGTGCACATGTCCCGCATGCTGGTGATCAACCAGACCCTCCGGGAGCTCCACCTGGGGAAGATGGGAATGTCTGACTTTGGTGTGGAGAGGCTGACAGAGGCCCTCGGGACTAACCACAGCCTACGATACCTGGACCTGCGCTGGTAGTCACACGCAGACATACGACACACGCACGTCCATGTTCGCACCACCTCACTCACCTCGATGTCTCCTCCCTCCCGGAAGTAACCGCGTGAGCCGCGACGGGGCCAAGTGTCTCGCCGAGCTCCTCAAGCGGAACGCTACTTTGGAGATCCTCGATCTGTCCTCCAATCGTATCGAAGACGACGGAGCCCTGTACCTGAGCGAGGCCGTGGCTCTGCCCGGCTGCAGCCTGAGAGCGTGAGACACCCCGGTGACCCTTCCATGACATCGTGACCTCTTGAGTGGTAAATGTTTGACTCTATTGCTTTCTGTCTCAGGCTGTCCGTTCCCAGTAACAACATTGGCAGTGAGGGTCTTGTGGCTCTGGCTCTTGCCATGCAGAGCAGTAGCACCCTCACACACATCTATGTCTGGGGTAACCGCTTATACCAGCCTGTCTGTCAGGTAACGCAGTCTGAACACACAGAAACACCCACCACAGAAACTACTGTTGTAAGAAATGATAATAGAATTGTATCTGTTCCACTTCTTACGCACACTGTGTTTGTGTTCCCTCCCTTTTTGGTCCCTACTCTCCAGGCGTTCAACAGTCTGATAGCCAGTGGACGCTTACCGGTGGCCCACACCGATGTGAGTGTGTACGAGGTGGACGGGCGGCTGTATCTGGCTGAGGTTTTTCACGGTCTGAGGAGACACTACTACTGGACGCCCAGCTACGGCCTGGACGGAGACCCGGCCAGCAACTCTGCCCTCGCTCTCACAGGAAGAACAAACCCAGACCCAGCCAGGAGCCTGGCTCTTCTACGCTCCGACGTCCAGCCAGCGCCCCCCTTGGCCCCCCAGCTTGTACTGAGTCCTTACAGCCTGTGACGCAACGTTTTCAAGCTTATGCTTTATTGATATAAACGGTTAGAGGAGCCGATACGTTACAACACCAGAACCATCAGCTTACCACGTGACTCAGTTATTTGTGTCAAATTGAGATGGATCAGAAACATGTTTTATTCAGTAATGATTCACTGCATTCACTGATCCTCACTGCATTGCGGTCATAACAACACCAAAATGTCAGCACCAGAACTATAATCCATTAGATTGAAATTTAATTATTGAAATGCATCAGGGTTTTTTTTATCACAATGTTGGATTTCTATAGTGTTTTAATAAGAAGGAAATGTATGTGCCCATATCTGAAAGTGACCATTATACAAATGAAAAACATTAGTTTGAGTCTGTCCTCCTCTCTGCTCACTCCTCTGACTGCATCTCATCCAGCCTGTCCTGATTGGGTGATGGCGTTGATATGGGTGTGTCCCACTCCAATAGGACAGCCCTCTTCCTGAGGGCGTGGTTTAGCTGGTCTCTCCCCTGATTGGTGAGTGTCCATCGCTGCATGCCGAGGCGCACCAGCGCTGGGAGGTGAGGCAGAGCGGACAGCAGGGAGGGTAACCAGGCCTCAGAGGAGGCAGAGGTCAAAGGTCGTAGGCTGAGGTCAACATCCTCCAGGGACCCCAGGCCCCCTGCTCCGAACAACCCCCGCCCAACCGTCCGGCCCCACGCCTCCGTTATAGGAAAGGTCCAGAACACGGACGGAGGAGAGACAGCCATGCTTACACGCAACCCCTACAGGAAGTACAGACAGACAGGAAACAGACGAGCGGTGGGATGATTGAAGTATGAAGCGAGTGTGTGTGTTTATGTGTGTGTGGGTGGGGGGTGGGGGGGGGGTACCTAGCTGAAGCAGGTCGTCTGTGGTGAGGTCACAGCTGCTCAGGTGCAGCTCCTGAAGAACGCCCGGCTGCAGGGCCTCCAACAGCAGGGCGAGCCGCCCCCCCCGCCACCTTACACCACGACACGTCAACGTGTCGTAGGTGTGGTATCGCCAGGGCTACAACACACACACACACACACACAACAACGTGAGACCTTTACAGGTCATTCATTCCAGGTGCTTAGAGATGTTTTTAGACGACATAAGAACCCTTTCACACATTGCTGTGTAGATGAGTACCCAGTGCAGTGAATGAGTCCTCTGTCAGGCTGCAGCTGTTGAGAGGGAGCTGTCTCATCTGTAGGAGAGGCAGGGCGGAGACTAGAGAGTGGACCACGCCCCCAGCCTCCTTATTGGACGACACATCAAGCGTGGTCAACTCAGACAGGGAGGGGAGCACCTGGACTGGAGACACACCCATAGACTCCTTGTCACACAGACATTTTCCCTTTTAGACACACTGACACACATCAACACCCACATACTTACTTAGGGAAGCCAGGTCTCTGTGTGTGAGATAGCAGAGGTGTAGGCTTAGGCTCTCCAGGTGTGGAAGGTGGGCCAGGTGAGGTGCCAGAAGGGATAACCCTCCTGACAGCTTCTTGTTACAGGACAGATCTAACTCACGCAGGGATGGGAGATAGCGGAGCGAACCACCTTTGTAAACACAGAGGGGGGGTTCCCATCAGTCTTGTTCACAACACCTTTTCCCGGTAGAAGATAGACAATGTATTTCTACCAAAACACAATCAACTGGCGCCTTACCAAAAATGTTAAGGGTGTTTGGTGTCAGACCGCATGAATGTAATCGGAGTGTTGTGAGAGAGGGACAGTGAGAGAGAAAGGGGACAAGATCCCCCATCCCTATTCCCCCTGGCCCCCCTTCCTCTGTCCCCCCCCTCCTCTGCCTCAGCCAGTAGAGGGTTACAGGAAATGTCCAACACACACAGTTTGGGAAGACCACTAATTATCCGACCTATAGGAATAAAGAAGAAAGATTACTCCATGGGATTATAAAAGGGAATTATTGAGGGAATTGTCATTTCACAGCTTTACAGGAGACGGGTCTCTCTCACCCAATGTTGAGGCATCAGCTGCAGTAAGCTGGCAGGCAACCAGATGTAGCTCTTTCAGTGTTGGGTGGAATTTACCCAGTAGGCCTTGCAAAGTTCCTCCCCCAATCCCAACGTTCCAAGACAAGTCCAACACCTCCAGTAAGGGCACATGCTCCAGAGCCCCCCCCTAAACACACACACACGTCAACCCACACGTTATCACTTCACGTCGTCAACGAAAGCTCTACTACGCTAACTGCGATGTCACCGTTTCCAGCCCCACCTAGAGCACTGATGTCATCGGCATTCAGCCTACAGCTGCAGAGCTTGAGAGTTCTGAGCCCGCCCACATGCAGGAGGTGAGAGGTCAAGGCTCGAAGAGACCCTCCTATCAGTTCGTTCCATGACAGGTCCATCTCCTCCAACTGAGGCAAGCATGGCAGTAGTGTACCTAAGAGGAGAATATGTGAGAAATGACAGCAAAAACATAGAAACATAAATGTAATGTGTGTGAGAGAGTCTCACCTAGCTCTAGTGTGTCTGTAGCAGTGAGATCACAGTGAGCCAGACTCAGACTTCTGCTGTCTGCTCTCTTTCCCAGCCTCTGCACGAACACACACACACGGCCCCATCCTCCATCATACAGCGTCTCCACTGACTCTGCTGGGTCTGGAGGTAGGCCTACACCCGGGACGCGGTCAACAAAGTTTCAGCGTTTAGGGTCACTTTCCTTAACTTATCTGATGTAATATCATATCTCCATGTCACCTTACCAGTCCCCTCTCCTTTCTGCTTCTCCTCCCTCTCTTCGGTCTCTCTGTCCTCAGGAAACCCCCCGCCATCTGATTGGCGAGACAGGAAGCGACCAGAGGAACCCTTCTTATCAGAGCCCGGGCGCTTCCTGCGGATCTGATTCATGATGAGGTCGAAGGGCGAGCGCCTCGGACCCGCCTCCCGTCCCCGCTGTCCATCTGAACAATCACAAATTCATGTTCCAATAACTAAACATTATTGACAACCGCGTTGCCTTGGGGGTCAATGTCCACATTAATGGATTTAGCTAAGCAAATGGGAGATCGATACAAATGTGTTGTGGCTACAGTAACGGTGATAGGAGTCTTGATGATAACCAATAGCCTACAGTGGGCAGGCAAGAGAATGCAGTCGGTCGGTCAACATACCAGCAAGTTCCATTTCAGCCTGGAAACACCTGCAGTGACAATACCAGCGTTTGAGTTGACATTGCGCTTCGCACAGACAAGCGATTAAAATGTTATGGTCAGCTGCAACTTTGTTATGCCCTTTTCACTTCGTGTGCACGTCAAACGCAGCACGAACACGGGCAACAGAAGGCAGTTAACTAGCGCCACTATTAAGTTTGCACCTTGACATGTAAGATAAAATGTTTCTACGTTTACTTTAAAGAAAAATTAACGTCGGAATTTACACAAAATCAATTAGGCCTACCTTGTGTGAATTGACCTGGCTTTCTTCAGTGACAAAATTATCGGCGAGCGTCAACTTTAT
This sequence comes from Mallotus villosus, assembly GCA_903064625.1. Taxonomy (NCBI): domain Eukaryota; kingdom Metazoa; phylum Chordata; class Actinopteri; order Osmeriformes; family Salangidae; genus Mallotus; species Mallotus villosus. Next base: position 509,257 of record CAEFZP010005721.1, read on the forward strand.
GTTCTCCAGTGACGTAACATGTCTTGTGCTTCTCAGGTGTATAGCTAACACGCCGGATGTGCTGACACTTTGCAACTCCTTTGGTAAACATACCCCACAAAAATGAGTGAAATCAGTCAACGGACATCCACCTGGACAGAAATACACCACAGACACAATTCTTCCAAATGTATTTTATTCCGTTTCATTAGATTGAAAGCTGTGGACAGAACAGCGAGAACGACGCTACAATATCCCCCCCCCTCCCCCGTCTACAGAATGTAGAAACCTTACCTGAGCCATACACTGGAGGGTGCAATGTCACCAAATATTCAGCTAGAAATGCAGCTTAACAGTAAAACGGATATGATTTTCATGCAGAATAAATGGCAAGTCATATACGGTCTATTGCAACATTTCTATCTGTAGTTGTAGTGTTGCATCCAACAGAATAACACCCAAGCCTGGTTTCGGGAGATACTCCTCTTAAAACCCAGAAACTGCCCTTTACCCGTTCAAAAGGGGTCATCTCAAAAGTCTAATGTGGCCCCCTCGCTTTCTCTCCACCTCTTTCCGCTGCCCTTGTCTTGACACACAGGACAAGTGACAGCAATTAGCCTCAGCTAGCATGTAGCAGAACAGTGAAAGAGAAGGAAAGATGGAGAGGAAGCCACTTTACTCTGCTGAGACACCCTTTTTCCTCCCTGTCCCTCCATCGGCTACAAGTATGAAAAGTGTGATGATGTGTCATTCTGTTGAAAGGAGCAACGCCATGGCGACACACACACACACTCGCCGGATGGTTCCTCAGTCATCCTCCACTGTGGGTGTGATGGTCACGCCCCTCCTGATCTGGCCCCAGCCAATGAGACTGAAGACAGGGAGGAAGAAAACCAATGAGACAGGTGTACAGAGAAGGCTCACAATCCCATAAACATTCATAGAACTCTTTCTGAGGGCTGATGCGTTTGTACTTCGTGGTACACTATCGTGTTGAGCCAATCCTCCCTCCCGCCACTCCTCCTAAACTTACCGCCAATGTTTCTCCACACGACGGCTGAGGGCGATCTTCTCCCCCACCTCGGTGCAGACGGGATTGGTCAGAACGATCTTGGCCAGATCAGCCTTGACGGCGCTCACCCGCCCGCCTGTTGACAGCGAGCCGATGTTGACCATCAACACCTCGTTCTTGGACAGCTTCTGGACCTACAGGAGCACGGGTAAACACACATGCCTTCAGTTGACCTGCCGTTTGCCCTCTTCATCCAGCTACCCCTCTCCCTCACGGATGTCGGAAGTCCTAGAAACCAGCAAGCCACTGCGAAAAGGGGGAGGACCCTCATAGACTACAGATCCCAGCATGCACCAGTGCTCACCTTGGCGGCCTTCTTGTCTCCCTCAGTGCGTACTCCCAGCAGCCTCCTGAGGAGGAAGTAGGAGATCTCCAGCTCTGTGAAGATCTCTGGCAGCGCCCCGACAGCCCCCAGCACCTGACCAACCATACGGTCGGCTCTGCACAGCGTCGGGTCGATCTTAGTGCCGACACCTAGAACACACACACACCTTTTTAGAAATGCTTTTTATAGCCACACTAAACTGGCCAGCCCCTCAGAGGCCCAGCCAGAATCCTCAGGACAGACCCGGAGGCAGCTGTCCAGGCCAGTGAGCTCGTACCGATGAGGCCTCCGGGGGCGGCGTACTGCAGGTCGTTGTGCTCGGCGAACAGAGACACGATCTTGGAGAAGATGGGTTTGCACATGAGCTTCCCTTCGTGGTCTTTGGACACGATGCCTGGACGCACCTCCAGCTCCTGGCCCACCTGATCACACACACACACACACACACACAGCAGGAGGGTCATTTCTGAGGGCGTGGTGGGAGACTTCCATTCCTGGTTTGGTGACGAGGCAGCAGTTGGGCTTTACCTTGAGCACGCCCTTCAGGATACTGCCTCCTGCCACGCCCCCTTTCAGATCGTCCACCTCACAGCCCGGCTTGTTCACGTCGAACGACCTGATCACTGAAACCAACAGGACACAATCGCTCATCAGTCATCCTGTGTGTTTCTGTGTGTGCGTGTGTGTTTCTGTGTGTGCGTGTGTCTTACCAATGAGTCTGGGCTCGGAGGTAAAGTCTCTGATGGGTACAGGGATCTTTTTGACGATGTACTCGCATACCACCTCGATATTGTACTTCAGCTGGGCAGAGATTGGAATGATTGGAGCGCCCTCTGCCACGGTGCCTGTAGGAAAACAAGAAATATGAGAGGACAGATCAAGCACACACACGGAGCAGTGTCAAGGACAAACGCCTAGTGAACACATTCTAAAGCCACTTTAACATGCAGAGGCCCTAAGACAAAGGGGGGCACCCACCCTGTACGAAGGCTAGGATCTGCTCATACTGCTCCTTGGCCTGGCTCTCCTTGACCAGGTCGATCTTGTTCTGCAGGATCAGAATGTGCTTCAGCTTCATGATCTCTATGGCTGCCAGGTGCTCTGACGTCTGGGGCTGGGGACACGACTCGTTACCGGCTGGGAGAGGACACAACAGGATGGACATTTGAACATGGACTCTCGAGAGCATCTCCTTTCACAAATGTATATATATTTAATGAAAAGTCTGCCTTGCATGGCTTACAGAAACAAATCTCCCATTTCATCTGCGTTCTTAGCCGACAAAGAACCCATTTAACAAAGGCCTGCTTTGTTTCTATAAGAATCTGCGGCTTGCCAGAAGTTGAGCTATTTGCAACCTGAGGAACCTGGGAGTTCTGCACAGAACACTGTAGCATGCCGAGAGAGCAGCCAAACCCAACCCTGTGATTGTTCCTCTTTATAGAAGTGCTGCAGAAACATACAAGGTTGGGATTTGCCAGTCAAAGGAAGGCTTGAGGCTGTGGTCCAATGCGACAGCCTCAATCCTTGCTTTGATGGGAGAGTCACATCCAAATATCAGTGGCGCCGTCTCACCAATCAAGAGCAGAGCCGCGTCCATGACAGCAGCTCCGTTCAACATGGTGGCCATCAGAATGTCGTGACCGGGACAATCCACAAACGACACATGCCTGAGAGAGTGGGAGACAGAGGAGGATGTTACTGAAGGAAGGCTCTCCGTTCTCACACCCAAAACACAGCCTTTCCTTTGAGATTTGAGTTCAGCAGCCACCAAAATGCCTTGAATGTGTGAATCACAATGTCATGAACTGGATTAATTCTGTGCAGGTACCGAGTCTTACCTGACTAGTTTGAAGTTGCCCTTAGTGCCGGGGATGTCTGTGGGGAACTCATCAGGCGTGCTGCTTCCACACGACCTGTAGCACTCTGGCCTGGGACAGCTAGGGTCGTCCAGTTTATACACCTGGGTCGGCCAGACGCCGGGGGATTAAAAGGGGTTCCGAGTTATCGAATTTTGATCGTCTGCAAGGTAGACTACTTTCATGTCTTATCAAAGGGCAGTTGACAAGGGTTACCTTTGCATTGGCATAGCCTAGTTTGATGGTAATGTTCCTCTCCAGTTCATTCTTGAACCTGACAGTGTGCACACCAGAAATGGCCTTAACCACTGTGGACTTCCCGTGAGCCACATGACCGATGGTGCCTGCAGGTGTAAGACGATGTAGTTCAAGGAGTTAGTCAAATGTTTAACAGTAAAAATTCTCTATAAATAGGGAGGAATGATGTGACGAAGTTATCTTACCGATGTTGATTGTGGCTTGTCTGCTAATGATCTCTTGTGAGAGGGGGGTCAGTTTGGACACATCCTGAAGAAAAAGTACATTGATTGTCATGATTCTAATTGGGTTCAATTTAAACCTTAGATAATACTGCAGAACATAACCACAGACAAAATGTAGGCATAATACCAGATAAACCATCCTTTAGTCCATTAATTGTTAATGTATCTACCTCGATATACGAGGCCAAGGATGCTGATAATAAGTGACATTATAACACCATGCCAGGTGACCCTATTCAGTGAATTATCAATGTCGGAATTAGTAGATAAATGATTTTCAGTTGCGATCGCTCAGAGAGAATGAGACAAACAGGCTATTCAGGGCATGAGGATGCGCTGCTGAAAATGTTGCGGCAGGTTTCCTGTCTCGATTACTAACAATTAACAGCTGCTACATTTGATAAAAAACTAAGACTAATCAACAATTACAAGACTAAACGGATCAATGGCTTTTAATAACGACGACAAGAAAACGGGATAGCAAGTTAGCTTCGGTGAAAGTACAATAAACGCATAGCATAGCAGACCCCACGCCGTCTATAGTAGCTAGTTCTGTCATGTGCCGGGCGGTGGTTCAACACCGGTTTTCCAACGCCCTCCCAACAACACCACGGTAGATTGTTTTCACCAACTTTACTGGCATCGGAACCTGAAGACGACAGTATTGCTACCAAAGTGATAACACTCACCAGAGAACTTAGATCTTGTCTAGAAAGATGAGGCTGACCCAGCGTTACTCCAGACTCGTCACCCGCCATCTTGAACGAAAAAGGAATTTGAGTATTGCGCAGCGATTGCCTGAATCATTTTCATGAACAAAAAAAACCGTCGACGTGATTTACGTGTTTGTATTTGTATACACAAATGAAAATGCATCGAAATACATTTTTTTTATGAATTAAATAATATTGTGAACGATGAGAACTAAATGTATGTATTCGTATAGGCTAATAATGAACAAAGCCGGACACGGGTCCTTACATTATGGATGATGCAATATTCTAATGCAAAAATGTACATTTATTTAGCCAAATAAAAGCTTCTTGGCCGATTTTGGATTGTGTAAACTGTCGTATATATTAGGTCTAATCTAATGGATTATGTGTTGTTTGACTCCGTAAACACAAAATAAGTCAGTAAAAACTTCTGATGCGTGCATGGGTCCGTCTCTTGGTGATGATGTCATTAAAAGTCAACGTTGTGCTGTTCTGTAGTTTTCTATTTCGGATCCATAGCAAAGTCAAGAGTATAAGACACTTAGATACTCTTTGTCCATAGTAAGGAGGTTGTGTACGTGGTGTACACCAGGGATTTTCCAAGTTTGAATTACATTACAATGAGCTAATTATGCTCACAGTATATAACATCAATAAGCTGCCCTCACATACGTTTATTTATCTCAACGGAGAGGATAGGGCCCTATAATTGGGTGCATTTCCAATGCAATATGTGCTATCCATTACTATGGCATTGACCAGTGATATTAATATGCAGCATCCTGATAAATCAATTTTGTGCATGACAGTCATGCATCTTGCTATGGGGGCAGTCAATAAAATCCAGACAGGTTATGCCAAAAAGTGAATGGTTCATAATGCCATGTGGCGGTCACACCTCTGGGACCTGCTCTTAGGCACAGGTGCAAGCAGGACTCCCTGTTTTCATTCTAAGAGACCACAAACATGGCTTTGACTTTTCCGTTCAGCCACAAATGTATTCAGCCAACACTATTACAGTATGTTTTGATTGCATCAACTAGAGACCTAAGTACTATCACTGGTGCAGGCTTTGAGAAATGAATGATGATTGATTTCATGAGGATTGCTCTAAAGCCTGACTAATTGTGAAAGGTCCAGGTTCAGGGAGGTGACGGTTGATTGACAAATCTGGCTGGTCCTGATGTTGACTTGTTGATTTGAGGACAGCATTCAGCAGGTTCACTGCACTGCACAACGCCCTTCAGTTCCGTTCGAACGGGATGTGACGCTAGTGCAGAGAATAGTATGGCGTCGGCAATAGATATTGACTCCATAGTCAAGCTGTATTTTGATTTCTATAACATTTAGAGTCTAATTAAATATGAGGGAGCGTTCTAATGGACTATAAGGAAATGCATTTTTACAGTCCGTTTTCTTGATCCCGGATTCAAACCCACAACCCATGTCCGAAGGACCCAGAGCTGCTTGGTCGAAGAGGGGTTGTGGGGACTCGCATCGCCGAGGTGAGAACGAGCTTAGCTAGCCAGCTAGCTGACTAGCCATTTTTTATAGGATGCCATTGTCAGGGGACAATAACATTCGTAACCGTGACTTTAAAATGGTATTTGGCCAGTACCGTGCTGGCTAGTTACATGGAAACCTCAACTGAATATCCCATTAATGGCCGTAAGTGAAAATATAATGCGGCTGCAGCTAGTTGTAGTACTACACAGCTAAGCCAGTCGTGAGCTCAGACAGGTTTAGCTAGGATAGCTAAATGAGATCATGGGCATAGATACCTTTGCACATCTTGTTTACTGGCTTCCTAAGCCATGCAATAATATACAGGTGAAGTATGTATATTTACACCTGTGGCCAACGCTCCCCTACGCTGATGATGTCGCCGCTGCGCAGGCTAAAGTTGACGCGTGTCGTGACCCGACTCAAATTTGGTTAATCTGCTTCAGTGCCAGCATGCATCACGCTAGAATTCACTTGGATAAAAGCACAGCTACCGAGACAGCATTTTAGTTGTTTGTATGATGTGAGAGAGTTATCGGTTCAATCAAAACACTATTTAAAAGGTTGTGTGCTGGTCATGACCTGTGTTTTTGTTTGGTCTGTCAGATCAAGGTAAACATAAGCAGAGGAAATGTGAGCGTTCCCTCACCGTGTTCTCTGTGAAGCCCGAGACTGTCCACCCGGGCCCAAAAAGGTACCGTTTCCATGACAGCAACGCTTTCTTACTTTACATCTTGTCCACAATCCCAACCCAAAGAGCATTCACGTACCTGACATGTTACGAATGTTGAATGGAGTTAAACATGGCATCCTTAATTTGAATCAATGTGTCGGACCACTTTAAGACATCTAGATCTAGTAGTGTGAATGCATCCCCTTCCAACTTGCTTAAATCACGTTGCCTTCTGAAAAGATAAGAGGAACATAATCTAGGATGAATGATTGCAGAAACGTTGAGTGTTGAGTGTGCAGGTGGTGATTTAGGGTCTCCTGGTTCTTAGATTCTCTCAGCATAGTCTGGCTAGGAAATGTGCCTAGAGGTTAGTGGGAAAAGTTGATCAAACAATGTTGACACAGATATTATGGACTAAGCAGACATGCTTTAATGTGGGCATTGTGTTGGGTTTGTTGTCTAGGTGATTCACTCCACAGAAAAGGGCCATTGTTAGTTTTTTCCTGGACACAAGGGGCACTGTCCTCTGATTGGCTCGGACAACCCCCTCTGACATGCCCGTGGCCAATCAGAGGTGAGTGTACATTGTGTGTATGTGTGTAGACTTGCATGCTTTGTGGGTATGAGAGCGTATTTACAAGTGATTGTGCATGCAGGTATTTGCGTGGGCCTTGTGTAGGCTGGCATTGCCGGTTGGTCTTTTCTTAGAGCCGGTCAGGGAGCATGTGTGTCTGCCAATACGTAGGGTTGGCATACTGTGCGAGTGTGAGGGCATGTGTGTGTGGGCCTGATACTGTTGTTAATGTGTTTGTGTGTGTGTGTAAGGGTGGGAGAGAATTCAAACATTTGTTCCTGTTACGTTCCTGGCGTAATCCAGAGACAAGCCAAGACAGTGTCATGGATGTTGCACGATAAGGAATTATTTAGATTTTCTTTTGACGTTAACTGAGCTGTAGCTGATAAACAACCTAAAGTAACATGTACGAGTCTGTACGACCATGATAAACCAGACCAGGAGCAGTGTCATGCCACGGCCTGTAATCTGTCTTTTCACCTCTCTCCTTCCCTCGCCCTCTCCTCTGTCACCCCCCCTCCCCCCCAGGTGTGTGATGTCGGGGGGGGACGTGGAGGTGTACCTGTCCCAGGTGCATGATGGGAGTGTGTCCTCAGGTTTCCGGGCGCTCTATGAAGAGCGTCTCCTATTGGACGTCACGCTGCTGATCGAAGAACATCACTTCCAGGTACAGCAGCAAGCATGAGATCGGTCTCACACAAACCCACGCACACACGCACTCTTAGATCTGCCTGTGGGAATACACTGGGGTAATCAATGTGCTACAATATGTATTTAAGTGTCTTCTTCACTCCTAGGCCCACAAAGCCCTTCTGGCGACCCAGAGTGACTACTTCCGGGTGATGTTCACAGCGGACATGCGTGAGAGAGACCAAGACAAGATCCACATGAAGGGCTTGACGGCAGCAGGGTTTGGCCATGTCCTGAGGTTCATGTACTACGGGTCACTTGAGCTCAGCATGCCCACCGTCCAGGAGATACTGCAGGTAAAACGCACACACACACACACAGCAAACATTTCCTTTGGTTGATGGCACTGTCAGACTCTAAATGCTGTAAATGAAATTGAACACATTCGTATCTTGCCATTAGCAATTCTCACTCCACCTCCATGTCTTTCTCCACCTCCATGTCTTTCTCCACCTCCCTCCATCTCCACCTCCCTCCCTCACGCCCTCCCCCACCTCTCCCTCCTAGGCAGCCATGTACGTGCAGCTGACGGAGGCGGTGGAGTTCTGCTGCTCCTTCCTGCTGGCCAAGATCTGCCTGGAGAACTGTGCCGAGGTCATGCGCCTGCTGGAGGACTTCAGCGTGGGAGTGGAGGGAGTCCAGGAGCAGCTCGACAACTTCCTGCTGGAGAACTTTGTCCCTCTGATGAGCAGACCCGACTTCCTGTCCTACCTCAGCCTGGAGAGACTGCAGGTGTGGAGGAACAGTCCCTGATTCCATTGGGTTCTTTTGTTTCCTTTCCTTTTTGTCATTCTCCTAGCTAAAAACCCTGTCATCGAATTACACATCATGGCTTGAGTGTGTTGTGTGGTACAGTGGACTGTGTATAGTGTGTTGAACAACCGAGCGTGACCACTGTCGTGACCGCTGTGTTTCTTCCCCGTCCCCAGGCGTACTTAGACAGCGACGCTCTGAGCCGCTTCCCGGAGATCGAGCTGTACGAGGCCGTGCAAGCCTGGCTCCGGCACGACCGGCGGCGCTGGAGACACACGGACACCATCGTCCAATCCCTCCGCTTCGGTCTCATGACCCCGGCCAACGTCTTTGAGAAGGTGAGGGACGCAGCCTCTCCGCAAGGACCCAGGGTCCAACTGTTAACCCGTTAACGTTCTCGCCGGATCTAACCCCTCTGGCCCCCCCCACCTTGTCGCAGGTGAAGACCTCCGAGTTTTACCGTTACTCGCGGCAACTGCGACAGGACGTGGACCTGGCGCTGAGCTACTTCCACGACGTCAACGAGCAGCCTCTGGTGGCGACGCGCTCCAACCGCATCCGCTCGGTCCGACCGCAGACGGCCGTGTTCAGGGGCATGATCGGACACAGCATGGTGAACAGCAAGATCCTGCTCCTGCACAGGCCCAAGGTGCGTGGGGGGGTGCTGTGGGAATATCGACCCAAGCAATCTTTTAGCGCACAAATGATTGTTTTTCTATCAACGTTGGGTGTACGTTTCTAATGTGCTGTGTGTGTGTGTGTACTCCCCAGGTGTGGTGGGAGCTGGAGGGACCCCAGGTGCCTCTGAGGCCAGACTGCCTGGCCATCGTCAACAACTTTGCCTTCCTGCTCGGGGGGGAGGAGTTGGGCCCAGACGGCGAGTTCCACGCTTCCTCCAAAGTCTACCGCTACGACCCCCGTCAGAACTCCTGGCTCCGCATGGCGGACATGTCCGTGCCTAGGTCGGGACTGCGTCGCTGTTCTCTACTTTCTGACCAAAAAAAAACTAGTAGCTGAGTTTAAGTGAGACTTTTCTTTCGATTTTACTGACGCGTTCACGATTTCTTTCCAGATCGGAGTTTGCCGTCGGCGTCATCGGCAAGTTCATCTACGCCGTGGCGGGTCGCACGCGCGACGAGACCTTCTATTCCACGGAGCGCTACGACATCACGGAGGACCGCTGGGAGTTTGTGGACCCGTACCCCGTCAACAAGTACGGCCACGAGGGAACGGTTCTCAACGGCAAGCTGTACATCACCGGCGGCATCACCTCCTCCTCCACCTCCAAGCAGGTGTGCGTGTTCGACCCCGGCCGGGAGGGGGACGACGGGGAGGGGGTGTGCGGGGGGCGGAGCGGGGGCCGCCGACACGCACAGGACACGGGCGGGCCGCAGCCCCCTCCTCCCCAGCACGCACACCAACTGCTGGGAGAACAAGTCCAAGATGAACTACGCCCGCTGCTTTCACAAGATGATCTCCCACAATGGGAAGCTGTATGTGTTCGGAGGCGTGTGCGTGATCCTGAGGGCTTCCTTCGAGTCCCAAGGGTGCCCGTCCACCGAGGTGTACGACCCAGAGACAGACGAGTGGACCATCCTGGCGTCCATGCCCATAGGGCGCAGCGGCCACGGGGTGGCCGTGTTGGACAGGCAGATCATGGTACTGGGGGGGTCTGTGTTACAACGGCCACTACAGTGACTCCATCCTCACCTTCGACCCGGAAGAAAACAAGTGGAAAGAGGACGAGTATCCCAGGATGCCTTGCAAACTGGACGGGCTGCAGGTGTGCAGTCTGCACTTTCCTGAGTACGTGCTGGAGCACGTCAGACGATGCAGCTGAGGTCTGGTTTAAACACGCCTCCTATATTTTTTTTTGCTCTAGGAACTCCCACTAATATGACTGAGTCCTCCCACTAAGTCCTGGGACTGTGGGTGGTAGGTGTTTACAGGTGTGAAACTAATACTCGTATGCTGACGCTAACTAGAGACCAGTGCTTATTTGAGACAAAGATAAGACAATGCGCCATAGTTTTCTGTCCGCAATGATGGAATAAGGTTCTCTAGTGGTCCGTTGTGGTTGATCCTTTTCAAAGAAATACGCTTTGTCAGAAAAAAAGGGAAAAATGTGAGGGGGGGGGCGGGTGGGAGGTTTCATTCTGCAGATTTATTTTTAATTTGTATGTGGACTACGGTCAGTTTCATATTTTACTGTATTTATTCTGTATGAGATCTAGCAGCTCTACTCTCCTATAACTCCATTATAATCGCCAATGTGTTCATGTTCGTGTGATGGATCTTGTCTGTTCCCCAAACCGTGCCTGGGCTTGGGTAGCTGAAATGTGTGAGTGTGGGTGTGTAGCGAACATGTAGTATGTATGTGGGTGTGCGCACCCGTGCAGCTGAATGACGCATGTCATGAACTGAGAGAATTGAGAGAAGAAGAAAAAAGAAATACACTACTGGTTGTGTGAGGGCTTCTTAGTCCAATACTGATGTTGACGATGTCATGATTGCATTGTAATGCTGTTCTGCTGCTGTTTGCCAGTCAGAGATGAAAGGTCAGGGGTCATTCACTGTTAAAGAGGACCCTCGACACACCGAATGGCTACTTTTATTTATGTTTCTCATGCTTTTCTCACTCCTTAGGCTTTGGATGTGGCTCCATGGGTATATTTTGTAGCAGGATCCATCCATGGGATACATTTCCTGGATAGTCTGTAAGAATATACAGCTTATTTGAACGCATCTCCAGCTGGTTATACCTTTAGACACGTGTCTGGACCTAGTCATGTCTCTGGCTCTCTTCCTCTTTTTATATGTGCAACTACGAAAAGGGCTAAAGCACATACGAATGCAGTTCAGTCAGCGATGTTTTGATTCTCAACAGCTTCCTGTCACTGTGCATGCATCACCATGCCGCTTTGTAGATCCTTCAGACTTTAGAGTGCTTTGAAAGAGGAACATCGTGTATTTATGCGCTTCAAAACATTTTACTCTGTCACCGTCATGCTTCCCTCTCTTCCCCAAGTCCGCACTGATTCAGCAATATCGAGAGAGAAGCTGATCTTAACGTCATCCCTCCTGCCAAAGCTCATCAAACCAGCGACGCAGTGTTCACACGGTTGCGTTTAAACATGCAGATCTCTGTGGTGAAATGAAATAGTTGACTGGTTCACGTACTGTACCATGTAGAATCCTCAGCTGTAAGGCTACCATAATGTTTGCTCACGGGTAGTAGCTTGTTATCTGACGTGCTGCATTGATATGGCAAAGGCAGGTAGAGTAGAGAATAACCAGCGGGCCCATCCTCTGTCTCCACTGTGTCATTGTTTATTTGTCTGAATTACAGTCTATATATACCATTAACTATAATATATGCCAAAATTCAAGTCTTCAAACTGCTTCTTATGCAGCTCAAACTGTGTATGCTATACTACTGTTAATTTTATTTGGGGCACTGCCTGTCATAGCTCAGCATTTTAAAATCCACTCATCACCCTTCCGTATTTCAGTAGGTTAAAATAATAGGTTAGGCTCTCGAGGATAAAACAAACCCTGTACGCTGAAAAAAATGAAATGAAACGTATAATCTGAGTAGCCACTATTTGGAACAGTTTGTAATTTCTTGAAGGAAATAAATGTTCATACAGCTTTCCACTCTTGTTCGGTTGTTTTGTGCGCAAAACGTGTGTGCGTCATCTTGCGTGCACGGTGAGAAAGCGGTTGTTTTGGTGTATTTTGCCTTCAGACTTGCCGTAGAAAATCATAGTCACACACAAGGAAATGTCAAACCTTCGGAAACTGGTACGATGATATTTCATATAATTATTTAGCTAAATCTGAGAAAAATTTGCAACCATAAAGATGCTCAATATGATCAAAACAGTGACTACTTAACATATGTTTGATATTAATACGCGACATGAATAGCCAGCACACTGGCTCTAAACAGATAGTGCTACTAGCTAGCTTGGCTGTCAGCTTATGCGCTCTACGCATCCTTGCTTGCTTGTTAAATGTTACCTTAACAGATAGTAAAGGATTGAAAACAATGTGATGGGCAGTCTTGCCAATGGGGGTTTATATGAGGGATGCAAATCATTGAGTATTTCATGAAAGTGAATTGCTAAAGAGCGAAAGTGCTACAGCATCCCTCATGCCCTTCCTTAGCTTCAAGGATGACAGTAGCTGCTCTCCTTCACCTCACATCTACCACCACCAGGTGTCGCTGCCCGTCGCAGTCCCCGGGCTTCTAGGCATGATGACTGGCACGGTACTGGCCGCCAGTGAGGTCAAGAAAGCCGCGGCCCTGAGTATTGAGGAGGTACGGTAGCTATGCTTGTTAACCTGTCAATTAACCTAGCCAATGTTGTGATTTAATCAGCGATGGCAGAATGGAATGAATTATTCACAGCTAATAGAGCAGAACGAATAAAAGGTGTGTGTGCGCGTGTGCAGTTGCCATCCCTCTACACAGATCCCGAGCCTCAGTTCCGGTATGTGGAACCGGAGGTTGGGCCAGTGGAAGAGAGTGTAGCATCTCTCAGAAAATGGGCAGAGCCTTACACAAATCAGTTCCAGGTAACTATGTTTTTGGAACACCTAACATTACTTGGAAGTGTTTATGTGTTTGTGGAAATGTGCACGTGTGTGAGTCCTGCAACTCATTTTATTTATGGCTTTTGTTTCCTTCTAGGAAACCGGTATATCTACCCTGAGCAAAGCAGAGGTGGGTCATTTTTTTGTCTTTGTCCAGGTTAAATATCGGTTAAGCGCAAACTCAAATGTTGCCTCGGAATGTTTTTCATAAATAACGTTTTTTCTATATTCTCACATCCAATTAAATGTGGTGGAGAACAGAGAATAATGAGAATGGTGTGAAAGACTTGACTGCTCCAAACCTTCCTCTCCCTTCCCTGGTCTATTCTGCTGTGGTACCCAGGAGTACTACAGGACAGTGGAGCCCACTGTGAGCAGCAGTGTTCAGACTGTCACAGACATCTACGAGTTCCTCAATGATCCTCCCTCTGACCTTTACCCCAGTGTTGGGGTCGTCGGCTTCTCAGGCTTCCTCGGACTCTACCTGGCCAAAGGTAAATGCATGCCTGCGCACAGACACACACACACACACACCAAGCCTGACATTACATTTACATTTAGCAGACGCTCTTATCCAGAGCGACTAACAGTAAGTACAGGGACATTCCCCCGAGGCAAGTAGGGTGAAGTGCCTCGCCCAAGGATACAATATCATTTTGCACGGCAGGGGAATCGAACCAGCAACCTTATGATTACTAGCCCAATTGTCTAACCGCTCAGCCACCTGACTCCCTGACGCTCCTCTTCTTGTGTTTGTCAGGCTCTAGAGTGAAGAGGCTGGTGTTTCCTCTGAGTCTCATGGCCCTGAGTGCCTCCATGTTTTATCCCCAGCAGGCTGCCTCTCTCGCCAAGGTAACAGCTGTGTGTGGCTGGATCTATGTTTGTTATGATGTGGGTTCCTCTCTTCTTATCTGGAAGGGCTATGGTTTCCTGCAGGAAAGGCTGGCTGTGAAGTGTGCGTGTGTAACATGTGTCATTAGGGCGGTGGGTTACCTTGCCCTTGTCCCTTTTGCCTCGTCTGTTGAATGTTATTGTAGCCAGACAGATGTGGAATGGAATTTTGTGATATTTTCAGGTCTGAGGTTGTGAACTTTTCGTCAAAGTCACACCCACCACAAATACTTTCTGATTTTAACATCCACTGTGTGCATTTTGTACAGGCGTGACTTCTTTGTTCAAGTTCCCCTTTTGTTCATATCATATTCCACCTCTGTTGTATAGAGTCCAACACACACACACACACACACACCTGAATACACAACAACCACATATCTGACTGACTACAGGATACACATGTGGAAACACATGGGATGAATATAGAACCGGGAGGATGCAGAAGTGATTGCACAGGTGCTCATTGTTGGGAAGGAAATATTTGGTTGCTTAGTGGTTTATGGACAGCTGGTGGATCATGTGATTGTAATGGTGTGAGATATTGAGATAGGATGGGTTATTTCTTCATGACAATAAATCAGTGTTTTATTGTGTGTTGATTAAGGCCAGACCTCTAAACCTTTCACCATATGCTTGTTTCCATGTAGCCATTATCTCGGATGCCTCTTTATAATGTGTGTTTGTCTGTGTGTGTGTGTGTGTGTGGATGCATGCGCGCATCCCCTGTGCATTGCTCTAATTGTTGTTTTTCTCCGTCTCTCAGGTGAGCAAGGACTCTGTGTTCGCCTGGGGTTTGCAGGGGCGTGATGCTGCAGAGAAACTATGGAAGGAGCGGCCTTTCGCTGGAAAGAACGTGAGTTCCTATAACGGCCTCTGTAAAGCCAAGTGTCATTAAAACAAGAGGAGACAAGAGAAGACATGTGAACCCAGAGATTCTTGAGCAACTCTGGTAGTAAAACAGTTCCTAGTTCGGTGGCTGCCTAAGCAGGTGGACACATGTGTTTTTAAGTCACAGGAGTCCTGCGAAGCGAACATGTGATGATGAAATCAATATTATCGAGTGACTCTGCAACACTTGTTACATGAGCTGCTGTATCAAATGTGTGCACGTGTCACTTGCTGTCCCTCAGCCTGAGAAGAAGGAGCAGCCAGGAAGCAGCAGGCCGTCCAGCTGAGAGAGAGAGATGCTCTGGACACACAGTGCAACAGTGCCACCGCCCTCACACACACACACACACGTTTCTGAAACATTTGATGATTGCAGGCCAATTTACTCTTTACGAGAGAGAACATGTTCTTTACTTAAAGCCTAAATTCTATCAAGAATAAGAACATTTGGTTCAAACTAACACTCATATTCACATGGTTGTTGTGCACATCGAGATGGCTTTATTAGAGTTACAACCTGCTGAACCAGTTTCTCACCATGTCAACATGACTACACATCCCTGGCTACTTCCCAGCATGTTGGCAGACAAACAGCTTTTCAAATGGTTGTTTGGACTGGATTTGTATATTTATTTACAGATATATTCTTTCCTTGTCCTAGATTCACAACAAGGTACACTACTAGGTACACAGTAGAGTTATATCCAGATTATTGTTGAAATTATGTTTTAAATGTGTTTGAAGGGATAATTCATTGCTCATGCCTACAGTATTTGAAATATGTTGTCCAAACAAATGAAAGTAATATGGAAATATGTTTTACGTGACTATAAAGTTCCATGCACAGTGACAGCATCAGTGTTCAATATTCTGGCAGTTTCCATTTTGGTTTGCCGCCAAATAGATTCCAAGACAATTACCTGTACTATCTTATTCAAGATGGTTAACACTTGTGTGTGATTACTTTTCTACAGGAGGTAAAGTTCAGCACTGTTAGGAAAATTCCAACTATAGTCGGTACTAAAACTTAAGCAAGCCTGTTCTGTAAATAAGCAATCGATCCAGAATACCTCAAGGCAGGGCTGTAATGAGGTCTAAAACGTTTTATTGCTGGTGCAGGAGTAGAAAGCCTTTGTCTGAAAAGGTTATCAAAGCACTTCCCAGTTCTCTGTCGAGAATTGGCCCTGCCAGAGAGAGGTCAGAGTTGAAATGACTGGAATATTCTAGAAATGTGTCTTAGCAACACATCCTCAACAGTATAGCAAAAGCTATTTTTGTTAATCAGTAACTAGGCTGAGCTCAACAACACAAACAGGGCAGTTCAAGGGGGATGAGGGCACTTGGCTGTGACTAAATGCTCACTCGATTTTTTGAGGAATATAAATAAGGGCAAATATGACTGTAGGGGGTCTTAGATTGGCCAAACCACAAACACAAATTCTCCTACGGTTTAAAGGAAGATGGGAAACCAAACTGTGTCAACATGAAATGATGCAATCACTCTTGATTATTGTAAACCAGAGATGGAGAGATATTTCTCCATGTTTATCTGCTGGTTAAACAGGTCCTACCTATTTCCCCTACTTTGATGCCAAGTTTGTTTCATTTAGTCTGTGTTCACTTTGCCTAAGGGTGTGGTTTGTAGAGAACATAATTAATCTTTTCAGAGGTGGACCAGTCTGTGCAAACAATATCTTGGGGGTGCAGATCTGTATTGTCATGGAGATCGATGAGTCTTTTGTTCTGCCCATGTCTGTGCAGTTGGCCAAGTCTTCTATATTGCTGTACTTTTATCACTCCACACCACACAAGACAAAGCAATGTTGGGACTTTCACAATGTTGTTGCTCTGTTATGACTCCAAAGAGGAAGAGGTGGTGGGAAGAATAGTGAGATTTGTGTTAAAGTCTGAAATATTTGGAGAAGTTACGAACTGCACGGGCATACAATCCCCAAAACTGAAAGTTTATTGATTTGTATACAAAATCAAAAACTACAGATACAGGTGTGCAATTTAAATTCAATTAGCGCTCAAATGTTAACTTATAAATTAAAAAAGGGCAGACTACACAAGATTTTACCTAGATTAGTCAATGAGGAAAGTGAACAAATACAATAGAATTATGCAGGATTACGCATCTATTTTCAAAAACTTAAAATTGACTAAAATTAACAGATATAGCTCACTATAAGTACATTAAATGCCCATTAGATTACTAATCTACCGCTAGTAATCTCTGGTCCCAACCTTGACAGGAAATGGTGCCTGTCAAGAATAAAGAGTCATGAGCATGGAGAATTTGGCCAACACATTAGCTGGACTCAAGACAGCCGACTCAGAGCGTTTCATTCCACCCTTCATGATGAATGTCGTCATTCTAAACTGAGCAAATTCAAGCAAAGTAGGTAACCCCAACGTCGCTGGTGGGGAGGTGTCAAACCGCGACTGCTACGGAAAGTACACAAATCATTTCAGAGTCATCAAGCCATTTGTTTGTGATGACCAAACTCTCCAGCCATGTCTCTGGTTCTGACAGGCCCCCCTGTCCCCCACCCCCACCCCACTCCTGGTCACTGGAACTGGGGCCAGCTCACTCCTCTGCTGGGGAGGACATCTTGTAGAGGCCCTCCTTGTCGATCCTGAAGAGCCTCCAGCCCTCCTCCAGAGAGAGGTCGGCAGCACCGCGACGCTTGTAGAACTCTATCGACGCCTTGTTGTCCTCGGCAACGATGAAGTGCATGCTGCTGCAGCGAGTTTTCACCGCCGTCTGGAGAGAACTTGAGGGTCAGATTTACATATACACGGACTAACTGATGGTTCCCTACTTCAGACAAAAGTTTTAAACCCTAGTAACAATTATCTGGCCCTACCCAGGTCAAATATAGCACTGTAATTCAAAGGATTAGCTTCAATTCTATAGCATCTACTCACATGACTGAGGAGCTTCAAGATTTCAGATCCGATGCCAAACCCTAAAAGACAGGGGGAAAAAGCTGATTAAGATCAAGGAGAATAGGTTGAGTTAGGCGAGAAAGGTTTTGTACAACGTTGTACTCACCCCTGTACTCTTTCATCACAAAGAAGTCCTCCAGGTAGAGGAGCTTGCCAATCCAGGGGTCATAGGTGAAGTAGTACATAGCAAAACCAATCACGGTGGGAGCTGGGCGCACACAGACATGCACTATCAATAACAAGTCAAACATCTTTGCGGGATGAGAACAAGAAAATGGATTGTGTCGGTTTCTTAAGTGTATACGTCAGAGTGCTAAGGGTAGGCCATGTTGAAGGAAGAGGCTGAGGTTAAAAGAACAGCTTTTCACCCAAACAGGAAGTACTGTACCCACAAGACATCCACCCAAGATATGGCAGTGTAAGAGAGTTAGAGCAGTGACTATGTAACACACTCCCAAGTATTACGAGTAGGCCTAAATCTGTCGGAACTGGCAAATGGCGCCTGTGCAATGCGGAACAAAACACGTTCTGTTTTGAAACACAAACCAGCGTAGCCTACCGCTGTTCATCTGCTCCCCTGTGAACTCTGCAACGATACAGTGGTAAAACGGGTGGTCACCGAATCCATCCTCAAGCAGATCTGTGATAACACAATTGTATAACCTCTTATTAAACCTGTTCCATGTGTAATACATATAGCCTACACAGTCAAATTTCAACAGCTGTACCAATCAGACATACCTTTCTCAGTCAGTATAACTTGGTCTTCCATTTCTTCATATTTAGCAAGTTCCTAGTAAGAAACGTTATGTTACAGTAGGCCAATATGAGCATTATTAACGATTCAACACGTTAGAATTGGTGAACTGACCTGAACTAAACGATCCAGTTATTAATTTGCGGTCATTAGTGGATACAAATCTTTTTATGGGAAGTGCATAATGAAACTTAGGAAATTGATTTAAAAAACAGGGGGAAGGGGATCCTTTCGGACCCAAACTAAATATGCTATGAAGCGATGACGAACTACACATCCTTCTCTACAGTCGGATATCCAGCGGAAATGCCCTACTTAGGTGGCCGTTACGTCGGCTTGATTTAGGCCCGTCACTTCATCAAAACATTACAGTTTAGTGCTGTCAGCAAGTGGCTGCTATAACATGTATTCAGTGTAGATGCATCCGGCGTTGGATAACATCGAAATATTAAAACAGGTGACTCTACCTTTATGAGTCGCAATATGTCAGGCACGTCTTTGGGTTCAGCTTTCCGTAATTTAAAGTTGGCCATTTTCTTCTTTTACTCTTTTTTCCTTTTCTTACTAATCCTCTGTATGTGAAGTGAAGCAATAGAAGTTTCTTCATTCGCTTCCCAGGGAGTTTACCCTCCGCAGTCAGTCTGGGATCCTGACGCTTCTGTCGGGAGAATTACATGCAGCAACTACCTGCGTGGACGAAATCAGCTGTACTAGACGGTTCTTTGTTTCTTCATGTGTTTATATACTGACCCGTGGGGGTTGGGAAGATCTGCCGTTTCTGACCAATACAAACGATGGATCGAAGAAACGTCACTACAGTCTGTTTTCCCCGGTCACAAGATCAGACGCTGTTTTGCGTGGCTGTTTAAGCCTGCCCCCTTGGTTTGGCATTTTGGCACAACCATCAGCTTACTAGTTTATCCTGTTTTATTTGAATATAGTGAACGGGATATTACTTTTAATGCTGTGCCAATATGATAAACTAGCCTAGGCTAAATTATAATTGAAAGTTATACTGTTTATAACTAGGCCTACTCAAGTTTCATACACAAATAGTACCTATCTCTCAGCCTTCATTATTTGTCTGACAAGGATAAACCTTACTTAAAATAAACAGGTTAATACTCTGGCTCTTGGTGTAAAGGGCGGACGAGAAAGTTCTACCATCCTGCCACGCAGCCGAATGATGCCTCAGCCTACATGTTTGCTCATATGGGTTAAAATACCTGCACAAAAACCCCCCAGATCGGTTAGCAATCATTTAAAGCACTTTTTCCACTCAATTGGACCTGGCCTGCTAAATGAATACCATGGACGCCAAACCAACAGTGGGTGGATGTGTCTTATCCAAGAGACTGATATGTTATTTGAAACTTTTAGTCTTCTGGGAAGCTATGTGGACTTTCCTGATCCAGACCAAAATAGCTTGCAATGTGGAAAGAGTGAATATAATTCCCCACACGCACACGCACAAAGAGAGAGAGAGAGTCTAACATTTTATCAATTTAGCATTTTTATCACCACAAAAACATCAGAGAAATAGAGCACAGTGGCCTACAACAGGGATCAGAGGTGCACAGTTCCAACAGTATTTCATGGTTAGAGCCAAGGAACGGTCTGTACGGTCTGTGTTTACCAGATATAGAGCAACAATAACATCATCACCTGCATTATTACATAACTCTGGTTGTAGGGCAGTGCAATAATAAACAACAAATAACAAATAAACACAAATAACATTATACGCGTTGTTGAAAAACCGAAATCACTGGATATTTTTTTGAGGAAACCAAAAAAAGCATTTTACATTTAGCAAACTGTTATCCTGTCATGCGCGTTTACGTCACATAAAAATAGTTGCACGTTTACTTCAATGTTTACGTGCGGAAGCAAACTTACGTAGCGTTACAACAAGGAAGAGATTTTCTGTGTTCATCTCCCTTTTGGATCTGTCTACCCATGGTGTTCTAGCTTTCCTCTAAAATCCAATTGCTAGCACCTGAATTGTACCTAATACAGAAATGCTGTTACCAAGGTTCGTAGCTGCTATCAAGAGCATCCAGGAATCCGTTTAAATTGAGTTGAGCCAGCAATCTAACGTTAGCTACGTACTCCTTAAAATATCTAAATTAGCCAGCCAGCTAGCTGTAAACTATCACATTCTCTGTAGTCTGTTAAGGCTAGCTCCAAGTAATTGCCACCCACAAAGTTTAATCAGCTGCTGCTTTAATAAGCAGCTATCGGTATATTCGGACCGTACGGGGTTTGCTAGCTATAAAATGTTGCCTGAAAACCAGTGTGTTATGCAGGGTCCAACTTTGGTTTACACAGGGTGTGTCTACTCTAATCTATTTCCAGCACAATTCAGCGAGATCAGTTGTACGGTTTCATTTGACACTAGTAGCTACCCCTCGAGCCCAGGGTACCAAAATGACAGCCTGTCAAGACGTGTCTGTCATGACGCAAAAATAGATCTGGTCTTTCCGCCGTCGGGCAGGACTCCTCTTGTCTATCAAAGTGATGTCTACGACGCTCACTGATGTTTAGAAATAGTTGCCCAGGGGGGTGCATTTACAGCTAGCTACAGAGTTCGAACGCGCACTGTCAGTCAGAGGTGTATTATTCTATTACAGGTTACGCATGATGAGATCGGCTGCATCCATCACGTGCAGGACGCTCTCTCGCAGGGGCATGTCCTTACAGGGAAAGGCACCTGATATGGCAGAGGGTAAGAAGGAGGAAGACCCAGGCGATAGATTCATTGCTTTTGTGTTTCACCCATAACCCCTGACCCCAATGATGTTTTGTGTCTCCACAGAAAATTCACACTTGCTTGTGACCAATGGTGTGTGTTGGTAAACCAGAATGAATCACCGTGTACTTTATTCAGTCCTAAATTAATATAATTCTGTCTGCATGTTTACATTTTCAATTTATTCACAAGGCAGACCGCATGTCGCTAACCCTAATGTTGCTTTCTCTTCTTACACACTGGTCATGCCCAGCTCCTTTATGTGGTCTCTGTTGGGTCTGTCTTTACACTAGACACAGAGATAGAACGTGCACAATTAACTACAGTGTTTACCTACAAACACGTTCCTTGTTTAGTTGGTTGCTGTCTGGGTGACTTGCGCTATCTTCTTCCTCTCTAGGATCCCTCCCGATTCTCTCTGTTTTCTCTCCCAATGCTCCTGTTTCATGTAGTCTCAATAGTATGACGTCACTGAAAAAACCTGAGACATCACTTGGATGGGCCAGACAAGTGAAGGCTGAATCCAATTGTAGAAAGTGCACTTTATAACGTGCACGTTTAGTGTAATTATAAGCCGACTTACTTTCTGCCACATACGTCCTTAAATATGCTGAACAATACACCAGACATACATCACAACACCGTTTTCTTAACTTAACTGACATTCACACACTGCTTTATTCTGTTTGTGCTACACCGAGAAGGCTCGGAAAAAAGATATTCTCTGCAGCACCTCCCAGATTACTGTCCTTGATTGTGGCTGACTCAGATTATGTTGCCTGAGACAATATGAAAGCTGCATCTTTGTACATTCTGTTCTGACTCACATTCACGCACACACACTCAAATATGTTCTCATGGTATTGTGTGGTTGTTTTTCAGTTCGCAACAGACTGAGGGCAATTGTGGGAGCATCTACTAACTGGAGGTACGCCAACATCACAGCTACTTTGTACTGAGATATCCCTCTGAAAACAATGTGTCATCTATTTGAAAAGTTAACTGGATCTTTGGAAAGAAGAGAGCCTTGTTTTATGGTCGTAGATGTGAATGACCTTGACCACGTACATGCCCACAAACACTTACTTCATGTACTTATTGTCTTATAGAATCCACCACTTTTTGTGACCTCATATACTGTTGTGAGGTGATGTGAGGACATGTTCATTGTGACCTCATTCTCTTTAAACTCCAGTTATTGTTACAAAACAAACCACGCAAATCGAATCCATTGAATTCTCTTGTTAGTGGTCTACATGCATTGTGACATCACAGGGGTGGGGGTTTGTTTTCAAATGTTGGTTGGACAGCTTTTTTTGGCAAGCGCCCATTCAAAAGTGATTTTCTTAATAAAAAAAGGGGGGGTTGGGGATTTTCTAAAAGTGTGTGGGACATGTATAAAGACACTTATTCCCCTGTGACATCATAAAACAGCCAGGTCAGGTCCCAAAGTCATTTCCCACAGACTGGTGATGGTGTCTTTGTAAACTCCTAGAATCTTTGCTATTGCTGTGACATTGAGAGCCTGGCGCATGTTGTCACAACAGCCTTTTTGTCGACAACACTATCACATTTCCAAAGGCATAAACGGAAAGACTCTTTCAAAGAAACACTTTCCACCTTTGGCCTTGTGACAGTGTTTTTTTCCCCCCTCTGTGTGGGTGAAGTGACCACCAGCAGGCGTTAGAGGACCGCCTGTCCCTGTCGTCCCAGCTGGCCCGCTCTCAGGACGAGCTGCCTGTCAGGAGGATGAAGGACAGCTACATCGAGGTCCACCTACCCCTGGGCACGCAGCCACGCCTCCGGGAGAGTTACCTCACCTTCCACAACAGTGTCAGGTATAACCACACACACACACCACACACACACACACACAGCACACCTACTACTACTACAGTAGTGGAGTCATATGCGCGTACATACAGACGTATTCATGCTCATCACCTTCCTCTTCCTCTTGCAGGTTTGGGAGAATCTTGGAAGACCTGGACAGTTTAGCAGGTATCCGTTGAATGTCGCATCGTCATGTGCCCTGGCTTAGCCCACGTCTGTGTAGAACATGTTTTAAAGCCTCTCTGTCTTGGCATACCTGTCTGCTCCTTTTAAATAGCCGGTGAACAGCTCATCACCAGCTGACATATCTACCAGCTGAAACTAAATGTCTTCGAGGTGTTTACCCTGTCGGAGAACATTACTCCTATTTCACGAGTGAATGAATATAATTAGATGGGGCCTTAAACAGGTTTGACCAGTTTCGGGGGACAAAAGAAAAAAAATAAAGGTTTTATTTTGATAGTGAGATTGGAAAATATTTCTATCCAAATAATAGAACGGCTTGATTAGTAGTCCTCTCTCTCTCACACACACACACACACTATCACTCTATCGTCGCTAACGGTCAAAGTGAAACAATTCTATTTTAAAAGGAGACCACTGTGTGTACTTGCAGCTGTTACCTATAGATTGTGTGACCTATCCTGTGTTTTGCTCCCCAGTGCTTATCTGCTACTCTCACACCCACAACGAGGCGCTGTCTAGGTCTCCTTTGTCCATAGTCACCGCCCTGGTCGACAAGATAGGTGGGACATCCAAACTGAAGGAAACCGCCCTTTTTCTCATTCGGCTTGGGGTTTCATATTGATGGATAATTAACATCTTTATTGTTTGTGTTGTCGCAGACATGAGGAAGCACATCATCTACCCTGACTGTGACATTAAGTTAACTGGTCATGTGACGTGGGTGGGGAAAACCTCCATTGAAGCCAAGATGCACATGACTCAGGTATATACACTGACACGTCACCTACAACTGGACACCTTGTTTTGTTATGGCTCTATGAACAGCAGATATTTACAGTGAGGGATGTAAAAAGGTGATTTGAGGACTAGTGGCAGGGTGTAAAATAGCTCCATCTCAAGGACATTCTGTTAAATGACAATTCATCCCAGGCCTTCAACATAGTATGTTGTTTCTGTCATGCAAGAATACATTCCCCCAAATTCCCATGGAAAGTTTAGACAAATCCCATCGTTTTAAAATGAATTGGGTGCACACATCGGGTGCTCTAATACATATACATACTGTATAAAGATGACATGTCTTTTTCTAGTATCACGAGGGAGCCTACACTCCAGTTCTGGATGCTACGTTTGTCATGGTGGCCAGAGACCCAGAAAACAAGAGGTCGGTCGTCCCATCCATCTACCCATCCATCTTCTCTCCATCAATCCGTCGGTCTATTCATAATACACGTCTCTCTTTCTCTCCTTCTCCCAGGGCTGCGTTTGTAAACCCGCTGAAGCCAGAGGGTCCGGAAGAGGAGAAGCTCTTCCAGGAAGGAGAGAGTAAGATCATAGGTCTCATCCGTGTAATAATATACACTCGTCCCTGTGGTGTGGGTGGTAACCCTCTCTCCTCCGTGTCTCCCAGTCAATAAGACCCGTCGTGTGCAGCTGAGCTCTGCCTCCCTGCTGAAGGTGGCTCCCACCGGCGAGGAGAGGAAGATCATCCACAGCCTGTTCCTCAACACGCTCGACACCAAGTACGACGCGCGCACGCGCTCAAGTCTCTCGCTGACACAGATTCGCACACAGTTGTGTGTGTGTGTGTGTGTGTGAGAGAGTTTGCTGTTTGAGAGTGTTCCATGCATCGTCTGTGTGTCCGCTGTAGGACAGTGAGTTTCCGGGGCCGAGTGCTGCCTCCTAACTCTGTGTGGATGGAGGATGCCAAGGTGAAGGGACTGGAGATCTGCCACCCACAGGTGAGAGAAGGGAAAAGAGAGAAAGATGAGGAGGAGGAGGGGGGGTAATAAGTCAGTTAATCTCAAGTTGGGCTTCGTGTTTGTGGTATTCTGTGCTTGGTGTGTGTGTGTGTGACGTCCAGCCTGTCTGTGTCTTGTCCAGGAGAGGAACATCTTCAACAGGATCTTCGGAGGCTTCCTGATGAGGAAGGCCTATGAGCTGGGCTGGGCCAACGCTTTTTCTTATTGGTGGGTTGGAGTCCCTGTGTGTGTGCCTGTGTGTTTGTTTTTTTTTGTTAGCCCAGCGACCGCCCCTAATGTGTGCTTCCTACGTTTCATAGTGGGAGTCGACCGAGCCTGGTTGCCGTTGACGACATCCTGTTCCAGAAGCCTGTGGAGATAGGCTCTCTGTTGTTGCTGTCATCACAGGTGAGTGTTTGTGTTCTCTGTGTTGTTGACTTTCCCCTTGAGGGTCAATAAATGAAATCACTGATCTGGGAACTGTCAAAGCAGACTGTGTTGACAGTCCCTTCTATCCTTAGGTGTGTTACACCGAGGGGAAGTACATCCAGGTCAGAGTTCACACGGAGGTGATGGACCCCGTGACCCGGCAGCACAACACCACCAACGTCTTCCACTTCACCTTCCTGTCCGAGGGGGACGTCCCCAACATCGTCCCCCGGAGCTACGGAGGTCAGTCCCTGCTCCTCTCTCAACCCCCCACAACCTTCTTCAGCCCTTTACACCTACAGCGGTTGTCATTGTCACATCTGTAGATTATGTATTCTATGTCTCAGGGTAGGTGAACCCCCACCACCCTGATTTAGGTGTTACTCCATCCTTCTTCCTGTAAATGATCTGCACGTCACGCTCCTGTAATGTTTGTGTCCATAGAGTCCATGCTGTACCTGGATGGGAAGAGACACTTCAACCAGACTGTGGAGTCCACATGAGACCACGTGATCGACCGACCCAACTGCCTGCCAAAGCCTTACAGTGTCCCACAAACTCTGCTCAGCGTCCTCCGTGGTAGAACATGATCCAGGTCATAGGTCAACTCTTGTTGTTGTTTTGTTCTCACTCTTTTTACACCTGTTTATGCATGAAGCTCACATAGCTGAGAACAATCCATATCCTCATCCTCGAGTTTGTTTGGGCTTTAAAGACACACTCCCTTTGCCTTTACCTTCTACTATTTACAGTATATATTACTACAGTATACTGTATATATCATTTCTTCCATGTCTTAGCTCTATACGCACATATATTTTGCAGCTACCTGGGCATTTTGCGGTTACTTTAAAAAAAGAATGCACTTTTAATGTATTTTTTTTCTTACTTTTTATATACTCATGCATCTGTATGTAAATGTTGATGGGAAGATACATTTTGAGGGATTTATTCATGCCATTATTAGTGAAGTGCAATAAATTGTATTATAATATTGATCTTAGTATAAATAAATAAAAAAGTATAAATCAGTGTGTTTTATCACAATAATCCGACAGAATTATCTTCACACAAACCACTTGTATGTGTGCCATCTGATAATTAAAATAATTTGATGTTAACAGTGATTGGCTTTATTTGAGAAATGAGTAACATCCTTAGACAAAGAAAAGCAATGCTGGAAATGACAGAACCAGTGTGCTCCATCAGTCTCATGATCTGGGCACTAACTGTAAAGATGCAGCATGATAAGGTGAATAGAACATTCCTTTGGCTGTCAACAAACTCCAATGGAAATACTGCCGTCTTGTGGTGTTTGGAGGTAGTGGCAGGTGATGGAAATGAACCATGATGAGAAAGGGATTTACTGAACCATTTTTAGTGCTTAACTCACAGTTCCTGCTTGGGCCATCTGGCTCTCAAAGCTTCCGCAGGATTGATCTAGATATATAATAAATTAAACAATGTAATACACTGCCAAGATACTCAGACATACCAGAAGGGGATACGTGCATCACTAGAATAATAATCTGACAACATAAGATTGAATAGATAATAACATAAGAATGAAAAACATGATAAATTCCATCAATGACTCACCGTGTCATCACCTGGTTTCCAGCCAGCGGGACACACTGTAACAAGAAGGAGAAGAGAGACACATACGTTTATAATGCGCTTACTCACCTGTCAGTGTATGTACTGCAGGGCCTGGATCTCTACCCACCTGCCCCGTGTCTGTCAGTGTGTTGCAGGGCCTGGATCTCTACCCACCTGCCCCGTGTCTGTCAGTGTGCTGCAGGGCCTGGATCTCTACCCACCTGCCCCGTGTCTGTCAGTGTGTTGCAGGGCCTGGATCTCTACCCACCTGCCCCGTGTCTGTCAGTGTGTTGCAGGGCCTGGATCTCTACCCACCTGCCCCGTGTCTGTCAGTGTGCTGCAGGGCCTGGATCTCTACCCACCTGCCCCGTGTCTGTCAGTGTGCTGCAGGGCCTGGATCTCTACCCACCTGCCCCGTGTCTGTCAGTGTGCTGCAGGGCCTGGATCTCTACCCACCTGCCCCGTGTCTGTCAGTGTACTGCAGGGCCTGGATCTCTACCCACCTGCCCCGTGTCTGTCAGTGTTTTGCAGGGCCTGGATCTCTACCCACCTGACCCGTGTCTGTCAGTGTGCTGCAGGGCCTGGACCAGGCGCAGGGTCTCGTCCACAGAGCGTCCGACTGGCAGGTCATTCAGGGTCACCTGCCTCAGGACCCCGCGGCCATCGATGATGAAGAGGCCCCTGAGAACGAAGAGAGATGGACCTTGATGCCAAACAGGCCTGTGTGTGTGGCGTGTGTATGTGTGTGTGTGTCTGAGTGTGTGTGTGACTCTGACCTCAGTGAGTGTCCCAGGTCCTCCAGGTACACTCCATAGTCCTCAGCGATCTGATGTGTGAGGTCAGAGAGGAGAGGGATGTTCATTGGTCCAAGACCGCCCTGCTTCCTGGACAAGTTTATCCTATTGGCAAAGACACCCAACCCCACACAGTGGACGGAGTTACAGTATTGTTGATCTTATATCATTTATCGTATTATTTGTCAATGGTCGGTAAAAGTTGGTTGTTGAGAGAGGTCATACCAGGCCAGGTGTGAGAAGTGTGAGTCTACGGAGCAAGCAACCACCTCGGCTCCTATTTCCCTGAATTGTTGCACGCGCTCACTGAAGGCTATCAGCTCTGTGGGGCAGACAAACGTGCTGTGCAACACACAACACATACATGATATTACTCATCTAGCTATGACACATTCATCACAAATGGATTTCACAGATAACATGTCCCTGACATTTGTCCATGGTTTGCCTGTTTGTCTCTGGGATGGTGTTAGTTACATACAACAGAGCATAGTTTGAGTGTTTCACTCACAAGTCTAGTGGGTAGAAGAGGAGGACGAGGTATCTCCCTCTGTAGTCAGACAGACGGAGCTGTTTGAACTCTCCGTTAATCACAGCTGTAGCCTCCCATTCGGGAGCCCTCTCAGAGACTAG
Source organism: Mallotus villosus (assembly GCA_903064625.1). Classification (NCBI taxonomy): domain Eukaryota; kingdom Metazoa; phylum Chordata; class Actinopteri; order Osmeriformes; family Salangidae; genus Mallotus; species Mallotus villosus. The sequence continues at coordinate 537,941 of CAEFZP010005721.1, forward strand.
AGAGAGAGAGAGACATGCACAGTTTGAGACTACACCGATCAATTATATTTTTACATTATATTGAGCTTTCCTGTGAGTGTGTAGACACCCGATAATAGACGCACTCTTTGCCTTGCTCAGGTGGAGTGAAGGGTGGCGAGAAGAGCGAAGGTGCCTCGGATTCCTGGATGCCTGGACTGTGGTCTTAAGTTGCAGAAATAGCAAATAAATCAGACACATACTAAAAAATGAATACTCCTGGGATGACATATCTAAAAATTTTCTTTGCGTCAGTCTAAACTCAAGAGAAAGCAGAACTGGCGAAAACCTACGTGTGCGTGACGCCAACAGCTGCTAAGTATCGATTTTTCCCTGGGAAATGTGTCTCAGTCGGGTCTCAGTACACTATTCTACGGTGGCCCTGAAGTGCAAAACACACAAAATAGGATGACTTGCTCACCTCCCCCCAATACAAAGACACGCTCCTCCAAATGGACAACGACATAACATTAACTCAAAACCACATTACATTAACTCAAATCGGAAATGGTTGGTACAACACTTTCGTCGCTGAATGGATGCAGTAACTAACAGGGAATAAGAAATTGATCGACAGAAGTACGAAATGCAATAGCCTGACAGAGTTACGTCCACCAGGACAGTTGTTTAGCTATCGAAGCAGGTAGCAATTAGGCCTACTTATGCAAAAGTATAAATTGCGTGTTAAGGGGCACTGTTTCGACAGCGCCATTGGGCTGCGCTTCAATTCCGCCATCTAGCGGTGGCGATGGTAAAGCGCAGCCCTATGGAACGGGTTTTAAGGGGCACTGTTTTTGGGGGTACGGGGGGAGTGTTTTCATTTGGGGGATGCACTCATATTAGGGGGTGTGTTTTGCACTTCAGGGCCACCGTACTATTCATTGCTTCCTTCCCTCATATCCTTTCCTCCATTGGTAAGGAAGAAGAATATCTAAATCCACTAAAATTGTCATAAAATGTTAATTGGCTGTCTGCAGTAGAAGAAAGACAATACTTATATTATATAGACAGTGTAGGATTTATACGCTTGCCTAGTCAATCCTCCTTATATTTGTGACGTCACGGGCCCACAGTCGACAACTTCCGTGTTTTGCTAATCCTGGTAGGTCGGAGCAGTGCTGTTGGAGTCCGATTAGCATGCAAAATATGCTGACCCTCATTTCCAACGTGTTCAAAGGTACCGCCACCAAAAATGTGGTGAGTAGAATAACTATATTTGGGGTTTAAGTTAATTGAAAATACTACAGTTTTTAAATAGGCTAGATTGCTATAAAGCAATGTTGAAGATGGGTTGCCAGTGGCGACGCAGTGGTACCCATGTAGCAGGTGCTGACCTTGTAGCCACAGACGTTTGGAGACAAATCCTGTCTTTACGATGCGCAACTATCGCGACATACGCTTTTCTCTACTTATGTGCACGTGACATTTGTGCTGATGACATGTATTCAGCGCTATGGTTATGAATGACTCATCGTGCCATGTTCACTTACAATAGGGATAGCCAGCCAATAGCTTTACATTGTCGGTATTTGCCACACGGTGGCGCCTCTTGTCTCTATTTGCAGGTAAAGCAGGTTAATCTCTGGCTGTCAGCCAACGTTCACTGAAGTAGAATCTCTATAGAAACGTAGGTGACTGATGTTGACAGGGCTCCGTTAGTATTATTATCCAAAAGGCTTTTCAGCCTGTGAATGCCTTTCTCCCTTTCATCTCATCTGACATGCACAGTGTAGTCCTAGGCCTAATCTACCCCTGCCCTTCTCATTCTCTCTGCCTGGCCCATAGGGAGCACAAACAGTGTCAGAGGTAAGCAGATCATGCAGCTCTCCTCTGTAGTTGCAGTCTGTAGGCCTTAATACAAGCAGGTTTGCTCTAGTCTATGGCTGTACTGTTACACAATACCCTGACTCTCTTTGGCAAGCTGTGGTTGGTAGCTGTAGTGATGTGGTTTACAGCTGGTGTTCAGATATTCCCATTAGTCTGAAACCTACCATCACGTTTGATGATTTCCTGCCCTAGTCGTGCTCTGGTCTGATTGGTTGGTTCCTTTGTTCTCCAGTTGCTGATTGGCCTGTCGGAACACGTCGATTTAACCTCACCGCCCGCCTCGGCAACGCCACGGCAACCACCTAAACCACCACCAGTCAGTACCAGAGCACCCAGGCTAGAGCTAGCCTTAATACTAGCTAGCCCCAGACCACTACCTGACTACACATTCAAAACCAATACCAGTTCATATAGAGAACAAAAACGACCTGTAGCACTCTGGCTAAGCGGGCAAAGTAGGTAGGAGAAGATAGAGGACGAGGTGGGCGGGGCCTCCCCTCTGTACTATGGGTTGATTTGTTTCCACTGTCAGCAGAGAGGGAATTCAAACCTTGTTTTCAATGCAAACATCTGTGCCTGCGAGTGTTTGTGTGTAACTTCTGTGTGGCACCAAGGTCTTCCTCGTCTGTCTCCCCAGGGCGCCATGGCGGTGGTGTCGGCACGCTCCTACGCTGACTTCACCCAGCAGGCCAGCTTTGACATCAAGGTGAGTCAGCAGCACGCACACACACACACACACAGACAGACAGACAGACACGTGACCTTTCATCTACGATGATCTTTTCCCGTGTGTCTCCTCTCCTCCCTGTAGAAGTGTGATATCCACGGCTTGGAGAGTGCTCCCCCCGTGGTAGCGGAGCTCACCAGGGACCAGGGCCTGCAGTACTACCGGACCATGAACACCATCAGACGCATGGAGCTCAAGGCTGACCAGCTGTACAAACAGAAGATCATCAGGGGGTTCTGCCACCTTTACGACGGACAGGTCGGCGCACGCACTCACGCACTCGCACACTCGCCCGCAGTCGCGCAAGAAAGCCCGACGTTTTCCTCATACCCACTTCTGTTTGGGCTCCCGTTCAGGAAGCGTGTGCCGTTGGCATCGAGGCAGGCATAAACCTGTCCGATCACCTGATCACGGCCTACCGTGCGCACGGCTACACCTACACACGGGGTGTGCCCGTCAAAGAGATCATGGCGGAACTCACGGGTGAGATGAACAGTCTGGGTGGGTCGGGAGTCACCTGCCTCGGTGCGAGCTGCGTCATAGCTAAAGGTCATGGGTTTGTCTTTCTGCACCGTCTTGCCCAGGTCGGAAAGGGGGCGTGGCTAAGGGGAAAGGAGGATCCATGCACATGTATGCAAAGCACTTCTACGGAGGAAACGGCATTGTGGGAGCTCAGGTAATGTTCACACACACACACCCTGATGAAGAAACTATACCTTAAAACAGGGGGGGCATTCCCATCCTGATGTGTGTGTGTGTGTCTCTTCAGGTTCCACTGGGTGCAGGTATTGCCCTAGCCTGTCAGTACCAGGGTAACAACCAGGTGTGTGTGACGCTCTACGGTGACGGAGCAGCCAACCAGGTGAGACTCCCTGAACTCTGCCCAGACTGGCTACATCTTCACTGTGCTTTGTTTGCTCATCACTGCCATCTACTTCCTGGTCGTAACCCACCCACTCTTGTCGTCCAATCAGGGCCAGATATTCGAGTCGTACAACATGGCGGCTCTATGGAAGCTGCCGTGTATCTTCATCTGTGAGAACAACAAGTATGGCATGGGGACGTCTGTGGAGAGAGCCTCAGCCAGCACCGACTACTATAGGAGAGGAGACTTCGTACCAGGAATCAGGGTCTCTCTCTCTTTCTCTCTCTCTCACACACACACACACACACACTCACATACACACTGACTACTATAGGAGAGGAGACTACAGACTACAGGAATCAGGGTCTCTCTTTCTCTCTCACACACACACACACACACACACACACACACACACACACACACATACACACACACACACACACACACACACATACACACTGACTACTATAGGAGAGGAGACTTCATACCAGGAATCAGGGTCTCTCTCTCTCTCTCACACACACACACACACTCACATACACACTGACTACTATAGGAGAGGATACTTCATACTAGGAATCAGGGTGAGACACACACAGCCTACCTGACCTGTGAACTTTCTCTTGGTCCAGGTGGATGGAATGGATCTGCTGTGTGTGAGAGAAGCCACCAAGTTTGCAGCGGATCACTGCAGAGCTGGGAAGGTGAGTTCTTATTGGTGCAGAGCTGGGAAGGGGAGTTCTTATTGGTGCAGAGCTGGGAAGGTGAGTTCTTATTGGTGCTGGAGTTGGAAAGGGCTCAACAGTAAAAGCTCTGAGCAATGTTCTGCTTCATGAAACTAGAAATGACAACTCAGAGCGGGAAATGACAAGTCACAAGATATAAATCATAAATACGAGTTTTAAAGGGTGCAACATCGGAAGCATCAGATATGCCTGGTAAACACTTACTGGGCTGGAAAACAAAGATCAAACAGAATTTTGAGCGTCACCAGCAGGGGCAAAAGAGAGACTTCAAAGAGGGATCAGAGGAATAGAGCGACCACAGAGGCTTAAGTCTAGAAGGCCAGTAGAGGGAGAGCCGTATTGATGTGCTCCTGCTCCCGTGTGCTCTAGGGCCCTATCCTAATGGAGCTGCAGACCTACCGTTACCACGGACACAGCATGAGTGACCCCTGGGGTCAGGTGAGACAGACACCAAACGATGACCTTTAGACTTTTGGATAGTCACCTGACCTCGTTTACCTCTCCCCCCCCATCCCTCACGCCACTGTCTTCCTCTTGTCCCTGTCAATCACTGTCCCTTCCTTTATTATAGTCGTTTTTGGCCAATCCCTGTTTCTCGGTAGTAGATGGGCAGCGATACGTTTCGTCAAACACTTCCTCTTCTCCAGGTCTGTCTCTCCTCGCACAGCCCTGTCGCAATGGCCTCTTTCTGATTGGGCCATGGACTGACAGTTACGCTTGTTTAACTCCAGCTTCCCCTCTGTGTGATGTAACTTCCTGTAGCTACCGTACACGTGACGAGATCCAGGAAGTGCGCAGTAAGAGTGACCCCATCTCCATGCTGAAGGACCGCATGCTCAACCACAACATGGCCTCAGTGGAGGAGTTCAAGGTACTGGAGGCAGACACACACACACACACGCACTCACACACACTCTCACACACACACACACACTCTAACATCTACTCACAGACTGTGATGAAATCAGATGAGTCAGTCAAACTTAATACCATTCTAAAATGTCAAAATAGTCTCAGACAATTGTAATTCTTATCACAGTCGTTGACATGCATCTTGGATAGTCTGCCTCGGATTGCTGTCGTTTTGTTTGGTTGATGTTCCTTATCTGTCTATATGTTCCTTGCTGTAACCCCAAATTGCCTCTTGGAGGGCATTCAAGTTCTCTTGTCCAGTCTAATCAATAAGAACGCTGGGGAGCCGATGAGCGAACATGAAGTGCACTTTACTCCGTCTCCCGCAGGAGATCGACGTGGAGATCCGGAAGGAGATCGAGGAGGCGGCCCAGTTTGCCACCTCCGACCCCGAGCCTCCATTGGAGGATCTCTGCGACCACATCTTCTACAACGACCCACCCATGGAAGTCCGTGGAATTAACCCTTGGTCCAAGCTGAAGTCTGTGAGCTAGACACACACGCACTAAATCCTGGTTGAAAAAGAAGCACGCGCACAAACCCGCGAACCAATCAGTGAGCCTCATTCCCCCACTCAGCATACTGTGAACGCACGATGAGAGACGCCGTGCTGTGGTCCACAGTGGGTCAGGTAGCAGCATTCCCTGTGGGGCCGAGTAGAGCACCTTTTAATGTTATTTATTGAGACTATTTGTGGATAGATTTGTATTATTCATGTATTTATAATCCTTTCTGTGGTCATGTGGGTTAATTTTATGGGTCAGAATAGATTACATCCTTGTCCCCACATACCAGTTTTTACCACATGTGTAATAGCGCTGGGCTCTTAGAATTACATCAGGCCTTTTATTATCACACCTATCTTTAGACAAACAAGCGGTAGAGAAGTTTGACATTGAGATTCGACAAGACACTTGCTGTAATGAACCAGCATGGGGGGAGTGGCCACACTCTCCTCTGTGGCTCAGCGGGAGTTTGAGGCAGCAGCAGCTTGTTGAGTCTTGCTGTTTGAAATGTCACTTGCTAGCATCGGCTCACTGTCAGATGGTGTGATTTTGGGGAACTGGTGTTATCTATAATATATAATGTGTTATATGATGTAAATGATTTGAAGGTCAATGGCTGGATGTTGTGGCAGTCCCTGGTTTAAAGAATGTGTGGTTTGTGTAAACCCAACTAGGATCTCTTTATGGATGAGATTATTGCAGGATAAGATCAGAACCAATCTGAATTGGCTGCTTGCATTTTCCTTCTCTCTCTTTATCCTACTGACTGAGCCATGCACTGCGTGAATAATAGGTCAATGCCTGAGTGGAAATGGAAATATTGCTTGTAATGCAGTGATGTCAATGATGAAATAAAGATGACTGACCCAGGACTATTGCATTGTGTGCTTATTGTTCCTCATGTCTATTTGGATGTCATGCAATGAGTGAAACTGAGGTGTTGCTCCATCTTCCACCACTAGTCGTCACTCGCAACTTGCACCTCAGGAAACACCCTTGCTCTATTTAAACCCACCCTGTGTGAATAGGGATGGTTAAAATGTCAGATTTGAAGTTGCAGAGTTATGAGGGAGTCGCTGCCGCCCACAGCATATCTTTAGTCACAGATAATGACTCTGTGCTAGGCTGGTCTCATTATATCCCCGCGTGCGGCGCGTGCTCAGATAAAAATAGACGATAATAAAAGACTTGCGCTGACGACCTACACCATCGGAAACTGCCGACTTCAGATATGGCGACGCTAGATATCCACCTGATGGTGTTTTCCACGACACCCTTAAAATGTCATAGCCTGCAGTCTACCTAACGTGTGTATAGTAGCCTATTCAAGGTGTTAAAACTATCCCAATCAGTGGCCGGAAGCAAAAAGAAGACTGACCAAGTAATGTGCTGGACAATGAATGTCTCAATACATTAACTAATAGTTTAAGGTTGCTCATCAAAATATATGAATATCTGCGTTGACATTCCTATTGGCATTTTATGGCCTTTGCTCTGAACTCTCACCTGCCCGCACGCTGTCGTGTTCTGAAGAGTACGCCCCTACAATGACGCAGGCGTGACTCAACCCTCTGACAGACAGGTAAGCCGACACCCGACGCCATATTGGGAAATAACGGAAGTGAGAGAGCGAGCGAGGCAGAGAGAAATAGAGAGAGAGGGGAGAGTGTGTGTGTGTGCGAGAGAGAGGGGACGACAGTCGATACGGTCGTCTCTACTACACACAAGGGCGAAAGTAGAGAGTTTCCGAAAAGGCGTTCCATCCGGCGCGTTTTCATGTTTAGACAGTGTTTTAAAGGAAGGGGCGGTTGCTGTTTATAACTGTTCGCTGTTGCCTGTGTCTGAAACTAGACCAGAATCAGAGTGTAACAGGGACAACTCGGAGCTGCGAAGATGCCGCTGGCACAGTTGGCAGATCCTTGGCAGAAGATGGCATTGGGGAGGGCGAGTGAGGTGAGTGTGTCTGTGTACGTGTGTGTGTTTGGGAGAGAGAGAGAGAGAGAGAGAGAGAGAGAGAGAGAGAGCGAGGGAGTGTAGCCTGTGTGTGTGTGAGAGAGAGACTCTACTGCTCCGTACAGCAGCTTACAAAACACTGTCACTTTATCGCTGCCGGTATAAAACCCACATCGATAGGCTATTGTAAAGTAGGGCAGCAATATAGCCGAACGTCCGAACGACTACAATGCTGTACTTAGTTCAAAGACTATTCACATGGTCACAGAATGTTCAGTTCTGTGATTCAGAAATCGTTTTTTTTGGGGGGGGGCGACATTGTGCTTTCTTTTTTTCACGGGCCAAGGGGATTTTAGAAGGCCTGTTTATATCGGCCTTTCGGCTTAGGTGTGATCAACATTGTATCCGACTCTGATTTGAAAAGGTAGCCAGAAGCTAGCTAAAACAAGAGGTCGGTGTCACTGGCTCAGTCTGGCTGGTGACCACAGGATGAGCTTGGTGTGTGCGGTTTCCTGTATGCAGTTTCTGTTGTGTTTAGAGAGGGATGTGACTTCAACTATCCCCCTGTGTAGGCTCATACAGTCTATCATCTGAATTACACAAGTTTAGAACTTAATCCACCATGAGGAGCCAGGCAATTGAAGAGTCCTGTTCCTGGCTGTCGTACCTGTGGCCCTTCACACACCTGTTTGGGTCTGGTTGTGTGTGTGTGTGTGTGTGTGTGTGTCTGAGGGGAGGGGCAAGAAGGCACATGAGTTCTAAGAACCTGTCAGATAACAGTTTCCAGGCTGCAAAAACACACACAAAAAAAAAGGATGTTGTGAAATATTTGGAAAGGCAAAGTGTTGAGGGTTATGAACACATGAGCCAAATCCATTGCACACACACACACACACACACACACACACACGCACACACAAATCATACAAAGGCTGCATCGGAGTGGTAAATTGGCAAACAGTTCTCAGTACATGTAACCCACATCCATGTGTATTCGCTCGTGCATGCGTGCACTCCACCCTCCGAGAGCTTTATTCAAGGTTCCACAGGAACAGCTCTTTAATGTTAGTCAAGTGTGACCTCCCCCCCCCCGTTGCTTTTGGAACCATCTATCCATTTCTCATCCTTGTCCCTGCTTACCACTCGTATATCACGATCCTTGTAATTCTCCATTCCCCTCCGTCTGCCCTCTCGTTCCCTGCTCTGTCACTGGCTCCTCTCATCCCTCCGTTTCCATCTTTCATTCCGGCCCTGTCCCTGTCTCCCCCTCCTCTCCAGCTCATCCTTCAATCATCTCACAACATGCTTTTCTGGCTAAGCTCTGTCCTGGGCTACCCCCGCAAAGTAACAATAATCGCCGTCGGAACTGTCCTAAAGTCTGCAGACAGCCTATCATTAATAACAGGTGCGTAGCACACCAAGCCCGGATTGGATTCTCTATTGTACTTGTGCTGATCTCATCGCTAAATCGAATCTAATCTGTGGCGTTTACTGTGATGAGGTCTGGTGGAGAGGGGAGAGAGAGGCCACGGCGTGCTGCCACGCACCGTGTCTCTTGTGGAGTGACCTTGGGTCCCTGGTTCATGCTGGGACTGAGCCACATGATGTGGGGTAACTAGACCCAGAGCAGTGCCACTTGCTTGGTCTGGTGGCTCAAACCTGCTGTGGCTTTGAACCCGGAGTGACATGACAGTCTTGATTATCACCCCATGATGGCAGCGTGATCGCACTGCGAGGGTGTGTGTGTGGGGGTGTGTGTGTGTGTGTGTGTAGTATTGACATGTTGTGCTCTGTCTTCTGTGCTCTGCAGGATGCTCATCGCCATGTCCTGGAGGATTCTGTAGGAGAGGATGACTCCCTGTCCTGTAATGTAAGTCTACACTTCTCTCTCTCTTTCTCTTTCTCTTTCTCTATCTCGTTCTCTCTCGTCTCTCTCTCTCTCTCTCTCTCTCTCTCTCGTCTCCTCTCTCTCGCTCTCTCTCTCTCTCTCTCTCTCTCTCTCTCTCTCTCTCTCTCTCTCTCTCTCTATATATATATATATATATATATATATATATCTGCTTCTCTCTTTCCCTCTCTTCTCTGTCTCTGCCTCTCTTTCCTCTCTCTCTGTCAGTCTCTCTTTCTCTGTGTGATGGATAGAGATTTAGAGAGAAAGCGGGAGAGAGTGTGCTGTCGTCAAAGGCTGGGATGTGCTCTAATGGCTATTGATGAGTCGTGTCCAGCATATGTGCGCACACATGGTCCTACATGGTCCTATGGATGACTCAATCGATCTGACTTCATCACTGATGGCCTACTGTGTCGTGGGAGTCCCATGCTCTCCAACTTGGCTACCCGGAAGGGGGGTGTAGAGAATCTGGCAACCAACAGGATTTTTGCATTTGTTGGCCCAGTGGGACCTGGTTCTGTGGGGATAGAGTCTTTAGTTCCAGTTCCAGCCCAGCATTGGGTCACTGATGTAACTGATAAATATAGCATGGCCACAGCAGGTTATGTGGTTGTAAACAGGTAGGTTGGAACCAATGGCGGTTCTCCAGGAATAGGATTAGAAGCACTGATCTGTATAGTTCAGTGCTTCCCCACTTAGTTTAGATGTGTTCTGTTTAAGTGTGTGTGTCTGTGTGTGTGTGTGTTTCCTCTCGTCTCCCTACTTTTGCCTTTTGCTGGGGCAGATGCTGGTATTGATTTTTAAATGCAGAGGAGATGGCTTATAGATCTGCTGTCTGGAAAAGGCTGAACAGTCATTACCCATATCCCACGAGTCTACCTTGGTTCTACATGCACGCGCACACACACACACACACGCGCACGCACGCACACTACCTGTATGCAACCTGACAGCATTCCACATTCTAAAACAACACCAAACGGAAGCAACAAGAATCGGTCTCTTGTCTTTAGACGTCATGTGTGACATCACAACACAAGCGTCTGCGTGTCCAGTCCTCAGCGGCGTGCGGGTGAGGGCAGGACTCTGTGTGGCTCGAGCACAAGGTGTTAGTGACTGGACTGTTCTGCCTGGCTGGCTGGAGGGTGTGTGTGTGTGTGTGTGTGTGTGTGTGAGTGAGGGGGGCGTGGGGTTTGGATGCAGGTTTAACTGGGGTAATGAGGCTGCTGTTGCTCTCGCTCATTGCCGAGATCCCAACACTCTGCAACACACACACCTAGACACAGACACACACACACGCAACACACGCATCCATATGCGAGTGCACACGCAAATGCGATCCCCCCGCCATTGGAGCGTAAAAGGGTTTCCAAACGGAGTTAGCAACATCTCATGTCTCTGAGGGATCCGGCAACATCTGCTCCTGTCTGCCTTCGGCCTCTTGCCTTCGACACACACTGTGTGTGTGTGTGTGTGTGTGTGTGTGTGTGCACGTAAGTGGATCATGTTTGGGCTCCAAGATGAGATAGGTCATCTGATACAGAGTCTCTCTCTCTTTATTGTTCTCTCTACATGTCTCTCTTGGTCTCTCTCTCTCTCTCTCTCTCTCTCTCTCTCTCTCTCTCCTACTGCAGTGCCCCCTGTTGCCTGCTCAGACCCTTGTCTGTGTGTGATAGAGAGAGAGAGAGAGAGAGAGATAGAGAGGGATTGGCTCTCCAGCGCTCACTGGCACATGGTATTTAATCTTCTCTGGCCATCTGGACTGACTTTCTCTGCCTTCTTCTAACGCCCACACACTTGCATACATGTGCGGTGCACACACGCACACACACACACACACACACACACATTATCAACACTCAGGTGTGAGTGTCTGTGACTAGACATTCCTAACGCCCCCCTTCCTCCTCGCTGCTTGACCGCTTGTAGACGCTGCTACTGGGAAAGGTCGGAGTAGGTGTAACCCAGGGCAACGTGGAGAGGATAGGAAAAACAGCTCTAAGCTTGTTATTGTCAAAGGTCAACTGGGCTCAACGGTCAACTGGACTCGCTGTGTGTGTGTGTGTGTGTGTGTGTAATGGGCTATGGATGTGTCGTGTGTGTGTGTGTGTGTGTGTAATGGGCTATGGATGTGTCGTGTGTGTCTGTCTGCGGCGCTGTTTAATGTGTGTTAAATTAATTGATTGAATTAGAATATCACAGGTAGACAAACCTCTGGTTGCTTACGAACACACACGCGCACACACACACACTCACAGTCACACACCAAATATTGATCGATGGTGACATGAGAGATGAGTGAGAGAGGAGTAATGGGTGGAGGGGGAGCTTGTGAGAGAGACGTACAGAAAGAAAGAAGAAAATATACAGTCGAGGAACAAAGATGAAAGGGACCCGCAAACCCCCCCCGCTGCGTGTTCTCAGGATGAGTTGGTACATTCCTCTAGTGTTATAACATGGGACAGGGTCATTGGACTGGCTCACTGTCCGAGGGTGGTGATGGAGTGTGTTTATGTGGTTTAGAGAGGAGCTCTCTGGGGCCGGCTCTCAGCCCCTGCCTGAGTGAGGCATTGTGGGATTGGTATTGTGAGGTCACACAGCGGTGATGTAATCCCTGTATCAGGGGCGCCGCTCTTCCTGAACGGAACACACTCCAAGAACGACCACACCGTTCATCATCCCTTACATCACGCACACGCACACACGCACACACACACAGACACACGCACACACACACACACACTCTTAGAGGATTGTCGGGGAGTTTCCCTCCCTTCTCTTGAACATTGTTCAAGAGAGCAGAAGAAGAGTGGGAGGGATAGGAAAGAGAGGGAGGGAGGACAGGGAGGGGGGATGGAGCGGGGGAAGGGAGGAGGAGGAGGGGGAGAGTGGAAGTGACAGGCTGTAGAACAAACAAAATCCACACCCATAGACTGTGTGGTCAGTTTTTACCAACATGAAATATTGGAATGCGTCGAACCAAGATCTCGTCATCTTCCTGTCCACTTTCTAACCAAAGACAACTTTTGCATGGCCCCTAAACCAATCGAAAGCCACCAAACCTCGGAGGTATGAGTAGACCTGGCACGAGAGTCTCTTGAGTGTGACTGGGAGTAGAAGTGACTCTCGTCCATCCTGTCGCTGCGTGAGAACACACACCTTCCGTTGTCATGGTGACTCGGGGAGGATATGTTTCTGTTCAGTCAGCAGCTCTAGAGGACAGGAAGTTAACCTCCACTCAGACAGGAAACCACCAGCTGCCCTGCTCCCACAAAAGGGCAACACACTCACACACACACACACACACACACACACACACACACAGCCGTCAAACGTGTAGGCACTAATAACAACACACTCATACATAGTGTTGCTTATGTGTTTAGGTCCTGTTTGCCTTTTTAGACCCCAAAAATGCAAACATCTGTGTGTGTGTGTGTGTGTGTGAGGAAGGTGGACCCCGCGGACAGATGTGTCTCTTCCTGTACAGATGTTGTTGCCAAGGAAACAAGGACAGGACATGCTTTAATCACTGAGATGACCAGCAGCTGGAGGGCCTTCCTGGGCAGGCCTTCCTTCTGTGTGTGTGTGTGTGTGAGAGAGAGAGAGAGTCCGCTCAGTCCGTCCTCTGTCCAGCCGGAGTGTGTGTGTGTGTGTCATGTGAGGAGAGGATCATGTTGAAGATGCTTCTCAGTGTGTGTGTGTGTCATGTGAGGAGAGGATCATGTTGAAGATGCTTCTGCTGCGGATCAGACACAACAACACGCGGGTAGGCCGCGCACACGCACAGACACACACGCACGTGCCGGCGCACACACACACACACACACCACGCTGTGACAGGCTCGACAGTCAGTGGATGTATTATTCAGATGGAATCGCTCTCCGTGACGCAGTATCAGGCTGGGCCGCTGCCTTGGCAAGGGAGTGAAACATTCCTGGTGAGACGTTTGTGGAAGGAGAGCGGGGTGAGGAGAGAGAGAGAGAGAGAGAGAGAGAGACGAGAGAGAGAGAGGGAAGGAGAGCGCGGTTAGGATAGAGACGAGAGAGAGAGAGAGAGACAGAGAGAGAGAAGGAGAGCGGGGTGAGGAGAGAGAGAGAGAGGGAAGGAGAGCGGGTGAGGAGAGAGAGAGAGGAGAGAGCGTGAGAGAGAGAGGGAAGGAGAGCGGGGTGAGGAGAGAGAGAGAGAGAGGGAAGGAGAGAGCGGGGTGAGGAGAGAGACGAGAGAGAGGGAAGGAGAGCGGGGTGAGGAGAGAGACGAGAGAGAGGGAAGGAGAGCGGGGTGAGGAGAGAGACGAGAGAGAGGGAGGAGAGCGGGGTGAGGAGAGAGACGAGAGAGAGGGAAGGAGAGCGGGGTGAGGAGAGAGACGAGAGAGAGGGAAGGAGAGTCGGGGTGAGGAGAGAGACGAGAGAGAGGGAAGGAGAGCGGGGTGAGGAGAGAGACGAGAGAGAGAGGAGAAGGAGAGCAGGGGTGAGGAGAGAGAGAGAGAGAAGGAGAGCGGGGTGAGGAGAGAGACGAGAGAGAGAGAGAGACAAGACAGCGGTAGAGCAATCATTCAACATGTTCCTCGCTGGCAACACACGAGAGAGCAGGCAAATTCCTCCAAAGACTACAGCAAGTATGCCATGGCTATGTGTGTGTGTGTGTGTGTGTGTGTGAGTGAGAGAGAGAGAGAGAAAGAGATGTAATTAAGAGGGTGCTTTTCCCTGATCTGAGAGGCGCTGTTGGCAAAAGATGAAGCACTTTGATTTTCCTAACTAGGGACAGGGAGAACTAGAGAGAGAGAGAGAGAGAGAACGGGAGAGAGAGAACGAGAGAGAGAAAGAGAGAGAAGGAGAGAGAGAGAGAGAGAGAGAGAGACAGAATGAGAGAGAGAGAACGAGATAGAGAGAGAGAGAGAACGAAAGAACGAAGAGAGAGAAGAGAGAGACGAGAGAGAGAGAGAGAGAGAGAGAGGGATCAGAATGAGAAACAATAGAGGCAGTGTCTCCACACACAACATGGCGGGAGTGTGTGCGGGGATCCCGCTTTGTAGCATGATGACAAAGTTCTCGCAGTGTCGTTGGCATGGTAATAAACCTGTCTGATCCCAGTTCCCACTGTCTGTCCTGTCTGCCTCTCTCCCCTCATCCCCCTCTCTCTCTCTCTCTCCTCCCGCCCGGACGTCCTGTGAAAGTACAGTATGTACGGTCTACAAGCACACGTACATGAGAACGAGGGAAGGTGCTTCTTCTAAAGGAGACGAGGCCAGGTAGATAAGGTCACTATTGGAACGGGGCCACTCCATCATGGCATGGTGGTGTGGCCCCGTTCCTTTCTGAAAAGGCTGCTTGCTCTCTCCTAGAGAGGCTCGCTAGCCACTATCCATACCCACTCGAGATACAGCTGAAAGACGGATTAAGGTGTGTGTGTGTGTGTGTGTGTGTGTGTCACACAGAGCAGAGCTGTGATTGAGGAGTCAACTTGCCAGTTGTTAAATAAATTATGCCGTCCTCTCCCTGCTTCTCCTCATCCATACTTAATGCTCTCTCTCTCTCTCTCTCCTCTCTCTCTCTCTCTCTCTCTCTCTCTCTCTCTCTCTCTCTCTCTCCCCCCTCCCCTCTCACTCTCTCTCTAGTTTCTATTACTTAGTCCCTTGCGATTAATGACTGTGTCAGTGGGGGTACCAGCTGCTTCTGTGACAATGTTCTGTGACAATGACCCACACTCTCTCTCTCTCTCTCTCTCTCTCTCTCTCTCCCCCCTTCACAATCTGTCTCGGTCACCTGGGGGTGTGTTTTCAGAACTGTATCATTAGAGTTCTATTCTAGAACCTCACAGGTGACTCTCTCTCTCCGCCTTGTGATGTCATCAGTGAGCAACTGCATTTGCATGAACAGGAGGCCAGTATGTTTGATGGGTTGCGGGGTTTGGGAATTGTTCCCAGTTACCCAAGGATGCCTGTATGTGTGTGTGTGTGTGTGTGATACCTTATCTGGTGTCTTCAGGTTTAGCGGATGTGTTGTTTAATGCAGCTAACCTGATGCACCTCAATCAGGCCC
The DNA here is from genome assembly GCA_903064625.1 of Mallotus villosus. Lineage (NCBI taxonomy): Eukaryota > Metazoa > Chordata > Actinopteri > Osmeriformes > Salangidae > Mallotus > Mallotus villosus. The sequence continues at coordinate 553,428 of CAEFZP010005721.1, forward strand.
CTCTACCACTGGTGTGTGTGTGTGTGTGTGTGTAGCTAATTGTGTTGCATAAGTGGCTTAGGGACATAGATTGCTTAGAATTCCTCTCTCAATCCATGGTAACTCCAGTCACACTAGCTTTACACACTCACACACACACACACACACACACACACACACACACACACACACACACACACACACACACACACACAGGGAGACAGGCTTAAAAGAGCTTTCCTACAGCTATTAACGCACCACTATTCTTATCTGTTCAAACTTCTAGCAACAGAACGAAACGACTTCCTCAGGTTGCGTCCAAAACTCCTTATATGGCCCTGAGCACATGTGGCTATAGCAGCTCTAACCCCGCTTTGTCCAAAAAAGAGAGATATGATGATGCTGTGATCTGCATCTCAACCTGACTCACACATTTCTGATACCAAACGCCCACATTTAGCCTATTCAGTGATGTAGCTAGACTTTGGACACCTTGTTCCTGTTGCCTAGGGACAATTAGTGGAGCGTGTGGAGCATAAAGGAAGGTGATAGTCCTTGGACAACAGGTGTCTCTAAGCCCAGGAAAGGTCCCACATCCTGCCGCACAGCGTGCGTGCGTGTGTGTATGCATGGAATCCTCATGTACATGGTGGTCATGAATGTGTGTGTGTGTGTGTGCCTTGTGCTTTCAAGTATGTGGCAGTCAGGGATTGGTGTGTGTGGGGCGCGGGGTGGGGTGGGGGGGGGGATCTCCAGGTCACATGACGGAAATATTGGGTGGTAGGTTAAGGTGGGCTTTAGGGGGAATCCCAATTTGGATCTGACACTCCACTCCCTGTTGGGCATCCCCCACACAGTGACATACACACACACACACACTCCACATCCCTGCCTTCATACCATACACCCTCGCACACTCTCACACACTCGGACACTCTCAGTCACACTCGTTCACCGTCAGAGACAGGCGAGCTCACATCAGAGCACACGCGAACCTCACCTAGCCTCTTCCTATTCCCTCCTCTCTCTCCAGCGCGATCACACACACACGCACCCACACACACACACACACACACACACCCACCCAGTGTTTCCGCTCCTGGTGGGGATGTCAGATCCAGGAGAGCTGTGTCTGGGTGTGATGTGTCTTCTCCGGGGCTTGAGGACCAGGCTCAAGGCCCTCAGACGGATTTTCACGGGCGCCCAGCGCGGCTTGGACGCCACCGGCCCGTGGCCCGGCCTCTCCCCCGGGACCGGCCTCCGGCAGCCGCGGCCGGTGTTGTTTACCGGGGGGGTCTACCGGGGCCAGACGGTTCCCGGCAGGGCTGTGAGTACCGGGGGGGTTGGGTTACACCATCAGCTGGCTGTGGCTAGGGCTGACGTGGACTAACACTGGTCTTAGCTGGCCGTGTGTGTGTGAGTGTGTGGGAGGGATGTATATCTATATGTATATACAGTATATGCATACATATGTTGTAGGTGTACTAAAACGACGGCTGTAGGACTAGATGCTACACGGAGAACGGCATACAGAACAGTATTGTGGCTGAGATTGGCTGGTAGGTGTTGTGTGAGGAGGACTGAAGTGTGTTCCCCGGTCGTGTAGCTCTGGTGTAGCTCTGGTGGACAGGCCTGTGATGCCTGAGGATTCTCGGTTATCGTGTGTGTGTGTGTGTGTGTGTGTGTGTTGTAGGGACAGAGGCATTTCTATCTGGTTCTGTGGATGTGTGGCTGATTTGATCTGATTCAGTGGGGACGCTTCATTAGTTTAATTATCCAAATGAGCCCGTGCAGTTAGGGTGGGCCGCGAGGACGGATTGAGTTATAGAGAGCAGGGAAGACTCGGTGCCGCTCAGCAGAAACGACGTGCGCCAGCGTGTGTGTGTGTTTGTGTGTGAGAGAGAGAGAGAGGGAGAGCCGTACGGAGAGAATTCTAACTTGGTACACAAGAGGAAGTAGAACACTTCCTCACGACTCCGCCGACGTTTGAGAGAAACCGCCTTCCTGCAAACGATTCCGATCTACAGAAGGATTCGAGACGAACGCAATCATTTGAACTGGGCTGTTTGAAAAGCAGTGCATGTTACAGTGTTGATCGGGATTGTGTGGTTGCCGTTGCTCTTTTCTGAGCATGTGTTCTTTCATCCCCATAAAGACAATTGAATTCTGCTGAAACGGACAAGTTCCACAATACGGGTGGTCATGTGACCTGTGACCTATGACCCATAGCAGGCGTCACCACCCTAAACCGACATAGTCCACTCGGGGTTAAACTGTGTGTGGCAGAGACAGACGGCACAGATGATGTGTGAAGTGTGGAAGCATTGTGTGTGTGTGTGTGTGTGTGTGTGAGGGCAGGTGTTGGGCTCTGCAGTTTTAATCCTGTGATTAAGAGGTGCTAGATGAGCATCCTGTCGCCTCTCTCTGATCCTCCATCTGTGCTCTGCTGTGACTCTCTCACACACACACACACACACACACACATTTATGAACATGATTGCAGACATACTCGCACTCTCACACAAAATGCTCCAATGGAAATGCAGACGCACCGAAAACAACCTCAGCCGACAAGTGAATATTTTGAAATACATAAAAACGTTTTCAAACCGCAGGTCGGCTGTGCTTTGAACATCCAAATGCATGTTCATCTCCTTCCTACTTCAGAGCTTCTCTGTCAGAACATGGCAGTGGGACTCATTTGCATGTCGAGGTGTGGGGCGCCGCACTTGGTGTTGATAAGATGCAGAGAGAACGAGAGGAGCCAGGAGAACGAGAGGAGCAGGGAGAGGTAGAGAAGGAGGGCGCCAGCAGGAACAACTACAGGGACACAGCTGCTTGTCCCTCTCTCTCTCTCTAACCTCTCTCTCTCTCTCTCTCTCTCTCTCTCTCTCTCTCTCTCTCCTCACCTCTCTCTCTATCTCTCTCTCTCTCTCCTCTCTTCTCTCTCTGTCTGTATCTCTCTCTCTTTCTCTCACTCTGTAGTCTTTTTGAGAGAGCGAGGTGTACTTAAGAGTGACAAAAAAGGTTAGAAGTGCCTGTGAGAAACATGGGGAGAGAGAGAGAGAGAGGTGAGAAAGATGAATAAAGATGGAAAGAGTGAGAGGCCTGGAAGGGAGGGAGGGACGGAGAGCGAAATACATCATATCCTGCATGAGAGGGCGTTAGTGTTGCTGTAGAGGGAGGCTCAGAGACTGCAGAGGATCATATCTGTTTGTGGCATTCTCTCCTCCGCTCGGGTCAACATGCTGGCAGCACACAGCCAGAACTACAGGACCCAGAATGCACTGGGGCTCAGTGCCACGGACACAGCCCCGCCCAGGGCAACTACAGGTACGGAGGGGCAGGATAGTCGGTTCATTCTCTTGAGGTTTTCTAGTCTCCGTTTCTCCACCGTTTCCAGTAGTACGGCGTAAGTGGGCTGGGGAGGAAGAAGGGGCCGTTTTGAGAGAGGAGGAGAGAGAGGATGAAAGTTCCTGAGGCACGCGCTCTCGCAGTGTGATGTCATGAGTCAGCAGGACGCAGCGGGAGGGATCATGACGACCGCGTGGGCCCGAGACTGACTCCCGCAAACTCTGCCGGCTGGAGTGGGACTTCACAATGACGAGGCCGAGTGACTCAGAGGCTTGTTGTACCAGAGACTCTGTCTGTGGGCTGAGCTACGCCAAAGCTCTGAGAGAGGAGGTGAGCCGTGTGCCGATTGGCTGCGTGCCAGCATGTGACCCTTGCCGTGTTTTCGTCACGGTCGGGGTTGATGAGTTGAGTAGCAGATTTGGAGATCAGCCCCTGAGGTGAACTGTTGACGGTGCGGCGATGCGTCCGGTCAGGGACATTAAGTCCCAGAGCCTCGGCTGGATCTCCCTTGAGAGGCCGTAATCACTTTACGCAAGCAGCAGTTTGGCTCACGACAGTGCTGTCACTGATATTATAGGCCATCGTTTTTCTTAGTTCTCTACAGCGGCAAAACAGGACCAATGGAATCCTTTCCCCACACCTTCCGACTTTCCCCCACCACACACACACGCGCCTTAATCAACCTTAGCCCGTGGATTGCAGCGATACGCGTATTAAAGAGTGTGTGTGTGTGTTTGTGTGTTCCAGGAGGAGGTGGCAGTGAAGGAGATCAGCATCACCCACCATGTGAAGGAGGGCTCGGAGAAGGGCGACCCTCGACAGTTCGAGCTGCGCAAGGTGCTAGGTCAAGGCTCCTTCGGCAAGGTAATGTGTGTGTTTGTGTGTCTTTGTTTGTGTGTGTGTACGTGTGAGTGTGTCACTGTGTGTGTGCGTGTCACTGTGTAACACATGTTTAGTCATCTGCAGCAGTTTCCACTCCAAATCGCTTGTCAATTTCTCCGGCGACAGTGTCTAAACACCCGGTCGCTATAGCGACCGAAGCCCAAGGGCCCTCCAGGCGTCCACAGGGTGTGATCATGTTTATGAATGAATGTTAAGATCCTCTCCTTTCATCGTTGACGACCGCGATGACCGCGACGAGCTCACCTGGCGCGCTCGCCAAAAAACACTTCAACCAGACTCTCTCTCCCTGCCGCACTCAACCTCTCTCTCTCTCTGCCTTCACGACCCTGTAGGTGTTCCTGGTGAAGAAGACCACAGGGCCGGACGCAGGCCAGCTGTACGCCATGAAGGTGCTGAAGAAAGCCACGCTGAAAGGTAACGGCAGCCGCGACGCGGAGGGACGGATGGGAGGAAAGGGCGGAGAGATCCGTTTGTTGTTTGACTCGTTTGATTCCAGGGGTAACTGAGGGTTAGTGCTTAAGGAGGCTAAACCTGGATCAGTTACCTGAAGCGTTTTTCTCCCAGAGCTTGGGGGGGGAACACAGGGTATGCGCCCCCTGGTGGCCATAGAGAGTACGTCAGACTCTCCGTGTGTCGGAATGAATCCCTCATTCCATTCCTCTGTTCTGCTTGTTCTTTTTCCCTCTTTTATTCAATTACTCATCCACTGCCATCTGGCAGCCTCCTCCATGCCAAGAGAGAGGGAGGAGAGAACAGACCGAGAGAGAGGGGAGAGAGAGAGGGAGGAGAGAACAGACCGAGAGGGAGGGAGAGAGAGAGGGAGGAGAGAACAGACAGAGAGAGAGGGAGAGAGAGAGGGAGGAGAGAACAGACCGAGAGGGGAGGGAGAGAGAGAGGGAGGAGAGAACAGACCGAGGGAGAGAGAGAGGGAGGAGAGAACAGGGAGAGAGAGAGGGGAGGAGAGAACAGACAGAGAGAGAGAGAGAGGGAGAGAGAGAGGGAGGAGAGAACAGACCGAGAGAGAGGGGGGAGGGAGAGGGAGGAGAGCGAGGGAGGAGAGAACAGACCGAGAGAGAGAGGGAGAGAGGGAGGAGAGAACAGACAGATCGAGAGAGCGAGGGAGAGAGAGAGAGAGCAAGGAGAGAAGGAGCATGTGTTTGTGTGTATGTGTCTACACACAAAGACAAAACGCCACCTTTAATGTCTGTGTGCGTCTGTGTGTGCTTAGTGCGCGACCGGGTCAGGACCAAGATGGAGCGGGACATTCTAGTGGAGGTCAACCACCCCTTCATTGTGAAGCTTCACTATGGTGAGTCAGCCTTACCTGTGATGTCATGAGCCCTTCAGCTGCCACGCCCACTTACAGAAAGCTTCACTTCCAGCAGCTGAAGGGTCGACCTTTCCTCCTGACCTGTCTCTCCTCTCCTCCTGACCTGTCTCTCCTCTCCTCCTGACCTCTCTCCTCTCCTCCTGACCTGTCTCTCCTCTCCTCCTGACCTGTCTCTCCTCCTGACCTGTCTCTCCTCTCCTCCTGACCTGTCTCTCCTCTCCTCCTGACCTGTCTCTCCTCTCCTCCTGACCTGTCTCTCCTCTCCTCCTGACCTCTCTCTCCTCTCCTCCTGACCTCTCTCCTCTCCTCCTGACCTGTCTCTCCTCTCCTCCTGACCTGTCTCTCCTCTCCTCCTGACCTGTCTCTCCTCTCCTCCTGACCTGTCTCTCCTCTCCTCCTGACCTGTCTCTCCTCTCCTCCTGACCTCTCTCCTTTCCTCCTGACCTGTCTCTCCTCTCCTCCTGACCTGTCTCTCCTCTCCTCCTGACCTGTCTCTCCTCTCCTCCTGACCTGTCTCTCCTCTCCTCCTGACCTGTCTCTCCTCTCCTCCTGACCTGTCTCTCCTCTCCTCCTGACCTCTCTCCTCTCCTCCTGACCTGTCTCTCCTCTCCTCCTGACCTCTCTCTCCTCCTGACCTGTCTCTCCTCTCCTCCTGACCTCTCTCCTCTTCTCCTGACCTCTCTCCTCTCCTCCTGACCTGTCTCTCCTCTCCTCCTGACCTCTCTCCTCTTCTCCTGACCTCTCTCCTCTCCTCCTGACCTGTCTCTCCTTTCCTCCTGACCTCTCTCCTCTCCTCCTGACCTCTCTCCTCTCCTCCTGACCTCTCTCTCCTCCTGACCTGTCTCTCCTCTCCTCCTGACCTCTCTCCTCTCCTCCTGACCTCTCTCTCCTCTCCCCAGCGTTTCAGACGGAGGGGAAACTCTACCTGATCCTGGACTTCCTCAGAGGAGGAGACCTCTTCACACGCCTCTCCAAAGAGGTAGGGGTGTGCGTGTGGTGTGTGTGTGTGTCTAGGTAGGGGTGTGCGTGTGGTGTGTGTCTAGGTAGGGGTGTACGTGTGGTGTGTGTGTCTGTGTCTGTGTCTGGGAGGATTTGTTTGCGTGCGTGTGAAAAAGATCTATATTAATAGCCGTAGCATGTTTGTGCATGTGGGTGTGTGACTATCTATATCTCTCTCCCCTCTTTCTCTCTCTCGCCTCCCTCTCGCCCCCCTCTCTCTCTCTCTCTCTCTCTCTCTCTCCTCTCTGTGTAGGTGATGTTCACAGAGGAGGATGTGAAGTTCTACCTGGCAGAGCTGGCTCTGGCACTGGACCACCTGCACAGCCTGGGGATCATCTACAGAGACCTCAAACCAGAGAAGTAAATCACACACACACACACACACACACACATCATCTACAGAGACCTCAAACCAGAGAAGTAAATCACACACACACACACACACACACACACATCATCTACAGAGACCTCAAACCAGAGAAGTAAATCACACACACACACATAACACGCTCGTGGCACACCTAAAAAACGGAGCTGTGACAAAGCACACGTACACATACATATATATATACACACTATTGTATTGTCCTCGTGGGAATAAGGTATCTCTTTCTAAATGCATTTCTGTCTCCTCAGCATTCTACTAGATGAGGAGGGACACATTAAGCTGACAGGTGGGTAACATTAGCCTGTGTGTGTGTGTGTGTGTGTGTGTGTGTGTGAGATAGAAAGAAGGAGAAAAAGAAGAGAGAGAAGAATGATCAGTCGTTTCACAAGTAAAGGTTCCCTTGACTACAGGTAAAAAGGCTTACGTGTGTGTGTGTGCGTGTGTGTTGCAGACTTCGGCCTCAGTAAGGAGTCTATAGACCACGAGAACAAGGCCTACTCCTTCTGTGGGACGGTGGAGTACATGGCCCCCGAAGTGGTCAACCGCAGAGGACACACCCACAGCGCCGACTGGTGGTCGTACGGCGTGCTGATGGTGAGGGGGCGGTGCGTGGGCCGCGTCGTGCTGGGGCGTGTGGGTTTCCTGCTGTTCTGTGCGCGTCGAGTGGTTCAGTCATCGGCGTTCGCCCCGCGTGACTCACCGTGCTGACGTCCGTCTCCATTGTGCTCCGCTCCCTGACTCATTTAGCCTCTTGACATAATTGGTGCGTTCACGCGTCAAAGTCAGGGCTCTAGTCATATGACTACATGGGCCACAGTACGATATCGACCGTTCCGATTGGCCGTGCCTGTTGAGAGCACACGTTCGAGTCTGAAGGGGAAAAGACAGACGTGTGTTCTCTCGTCGACGAGCCGCCGCCCACATGTCCCAGCGGGAACTCGTTCGGTGTTGAAACCCCGAGCTCTCGGATCAGGGCTGTGTTGGGTCTCTCCTGGTGTGACCTGGTGAGTGAGCTTGTGCTGTGTTGTGTCTCCCCCCCCACAGTTTGAGATGCTGACAGGAACGTTACCCTTCCAAGGAAAGGACCGGAAAGAGACCATGACCATGATCCTCAAGTGAGTGACCATAACCACTTGACCACACAGCATTTTGGCCCATGTCAGTTTCTGGAGTGTTGAGCTATTTAACTAACCTTTTGTGTGTGTGTGTGTGTGTGTGTGAGTGCTCAGTGTGTGTGTGAGAGTGCTGAGTGTGCTCTGAGGCTGGCCCGGGGAAAGAGAAGGCTTATGAGAGGAGCACTCAAGAGGGCAGGATGGACAGAGTGAAGGAGAGATAAAGGAAATGGACGTCTGAAGTGTGCAGATTGCTGTATGAAAGAGAGAGGGGGAATGTAGATAGGAAAGAAAGGCATGGCAGAGAGGGGGAGGTTTAACACCTAAACAAACCCCACACTTACTCAGCTAGCTTGCGGGAAGGAGGAGGATTTCACTTTTTTTTTCACCAACACACTCGTCTCTCTCTCCATCCATCCCTCTCTCTCTCTCTCTCTCTCTCTCTCTGTCTCTCTCTCCCACCCTCTCCCTGTCTCTCCCTTTCTCCCATGATTGCTGAGTGTGTGTCTCCTGAGTGCTGAGTTAGGTTCCTGTTTGTGCGTTACTGTATACGGCTGCTCTAGTGTTACAGGCGCACGCAGCCCAGACCCACACTGAATACAGATGGATATTTGATGACTGCAGCAATAACACCAGGAAAAACACCAGGCTCTAACACTCTTTCATCTTCCCCTTCTCCCCGGATGACATTCTCTTTTATTCCCTTTACATCCTCCTCCTCTCTCTCTCTCTCTCTCTCTCTCTATCTCTCTCGCTCTTTCTCTATCCTCACTCTCTCTTTCTCTCTTTATGTCTCTTTGCTGACTCTTTCTCTTCATTTCCTCTCTCTCTCTCTCTCTCTCTCTCTCTCTCTCTCTCTCTCTCTCTCTCTGTCAGGGCTAAGTTGGGGATGCCACAGTTCCTGAGTTCAGAAGCACAGAGTCTCTTGAGAAACCTCTTCAAACGGAACCCTTCCAACCGGCTAGGTACCTCACACCCACACCCACACCCACACACACACACACACACACACACACACACACCACACACACACACACACACACACACACTCACACCCAGGAGACTAGCCCCTGGCCTGTTCTCAGACTAGAGCAGTCTAGAGCAGCTCTCACCGTTCTGGTTGTGGTTCTGCAGGAGCCGGACCAGACGGAGTAGAGGAGATCAAGAGACACCACTTCTACAACACCATCGACTGGAACGTGAGTGTTTGTGTGTGTGTACGAGTTCGTGAGTCTGTGAGTGCGTGCAGTGTTCTGTCTGGTTGTAGTAAAGGTTAGGGATGTCTGTGTGTGTGTGCGTGACTGGGTGCAGCGTTCTGATTGGCTGTAGTAAAGGTTAGGGATGTCTCTGTGCAGAAACTCTTTCGCAGGGAGCTGCACCCTCCGTTCAAACCTGCCACAGGCCGACCTGACGACACCTTCTACTTTGATCCAGAGTTCACCGCCAAAACACCCAAAGGTACCAGCCGCTCATACACACGCTCTACACACACACACACATGCACACTGAGGACCCCCTCGAAAACGAGATGCTGCATCTCAAGGGGTTATCCTCCAAACATACATTTTAAAAAAACACTACACATTCACACACTACACATTCATTCACCCATTTCCTTGTCTCATCTAATCTGTGTGTGTGTGTGTGTGTCAGATTCCCCAGGTGTACCTCCCAGTGCCAACGCCCACCAGCTGTTTAGGGGATTCAGCTTTGTGGCCATAACGTCAGAAGAGGAGACACAACCCCTACCCAACACTATCGTACAGGTACACACACACACACACACACACATTCTTTCTACACACTTCATAAACTCTCAATTGGTTGTAATACTCAGACTCTTGCTGTGCATGGTCACTCAGCTGTGTGTGTGTGCGTGTGCGTGTGGGTGCGTGTGGGCGTCTTCAGCAGCTGCACAGAAGCACGGCGCAGTTCTCGGACACGTACGAGATCAAGGAGGACATCGGGATCGGCTCCTACTCCGTCTGCAAGCGCTGCGTCCAGAAGAGCACAGGCATGGAGTTCGCCGTCAAGGTAGGTAGCCAGCCTGCCAGCCAGCCGGCCAGCCAGCCAGCACTAGCCTGCCCGCTCTCTCCCCCGGGCCCCAGCCTGACCTCTCTCTCTGCTCTGTCCGGGGGCCTCAGATCATCAGCAAGGCCAAGAGGGACCCCGCGGAGGAGGTGGAGATCCTGCTGAGATACGGCCAGCACCCCAACGTCATCACCCTGAAGGACGTGAGTCCCACTCCACTGTGTGTGCGCGTGTCTGTATGTGTACGTGTGTCTGTGTGTGGGTGCCTGGAACACACGTAGACGTGTGTGTTTGGATATCCACGTGTGTGTAACTGTCCCGTGTGTCGCAGGTGTATGACGACGGCAGGTCCGTGTATCTGGTCACAGAGCTGCTGAAGGGAGGGGAGCTGCTGGACAAGATCCTCAGACAGAAGTTCTTCTCCGAGAGAGAGGCCAGCGCCGTCCTCTACACCATCACCAAGACTGTGGAGTACCTCCACATTCAGGGGGTATGTGTGTGTGTGTGACCACCGTCATCTTTAAAGGGACAGTTCCCCCCCCTGTGTTGTGTGTGTGGATAGCGTGTGACGGGTGCTGTCTGCAGGTGGTGCACAGAGACCTGAAGCCCAGTAACATCCTGTATGTGGACGAGAGCGGGAACGCCGAGTCCATCAGGATCTGTGACTTCGGCTTCGCCAAGCAGCTGAGGGCGGAGAACGGCCTGCTCATGACGCCCTGCTACACCGCTAACTTTGTTGCCCCGGAGGTAGGTCTGTCTGTCTGTCTGCCTGTCTGTCTTCCTGTCTGCCTGTCTGCCTGTCTGCCTGTCTGCCTGTCTGTCTGTCTGTCTGTCAATCTTTGTCAGTCCTACTATTTAATTTGCTCTCACAATCTCACTGTATTTCAAGATATATCCAATGCGTTGCTATACGGTACCTAATGTATGTGTGTGTGTGTGTGGTGCAGGTACTGAAGAAGCAGGGCTATGATGCAGCCTGTGATATCTGGAGTCTAGGTGTTCTACTCTACACCATGCTGACAGGGTAGGTGCCTGACTGTCTGGCTGTCTGGTGTCTGGCTGTCTGGTGTCTGGCTGTCTGGTGCCTGGCCTTCTGGTGTCTGGTGCCTGGCTGTCTGGGTGGAAGGATAATTCACCTGTTCTCCTCTACCGATTATTACTGTTATTATCAGGCTTCATATCTGGTCCTCCTCCATCTTCACTCTGTGTCCTCTCCCTACCTCTCTCTCTTCTCTCTGCCCTCCCTCCCCCTCTCTGCCCTGCCTCCCCCTCTCTCTCTCTCTCTCTCTCTCCCCCCTCAGGTTCACTCCCTTCGCTAACGGACCAGAAGACACTCCAGAGGAGATCCTGGCTCGGATCGGCAGTGGCAAGTTCTCTCTGACTGGAGGCTACTGGAACTCTGTCTCAGCAGAGGCCAAGGTACACCACACACACACACACACACACGCCTGCACACACACGCACGCATATGCCTGCAGTTGATGTGTGTTTGACCTTTGACCTCCCGGTGACCCCCGACCTCCAGGAACTGGTGTCGAAGATGCTGCACGTCGACCCCCACCAGAGGCTGACTGCGGGCCAGGTCCTCAAACACCCCTGGGTGACACACAGAGACCAGCTGCCCAAATTCACGCTCAACAGACAGGACGCCCCCCACCTGGTCAAGGTAGCTGTGCTCACGTTAGCTCCCGCTGCCTGGAGACATAGAGCTTAAGGATAATGAATGTCACAGCTGGGTCGACATTCAGTTCCACATCAGGTGAAACTTGAACAGTGTTGTGATGTGGTTCTATCAGCTGCTGACCCCTCCCCCTCTCCTCTGTTCTCTCTCTCTCTCTCTCTCTCTCTCTCTCTCAGGGTGCTATGGCAGCCACCTACTCCGCCCTAAACAGGAACGTACCACCAGTCCTGGAGCCTGTGGGCTGTTCCACTCTGGCCCAGCGGAGGGGGGTGAAGAAGCTTACCTCCACCGCCCTGTGACCTCACAACCTTAACCTCTTCCCTGGTGACTCCGACCTCTGACCCCCTGCTGGGGAGGGGGGGAGAGGGGGGGGGCGGCACAGTCAACCCTCCTCCTGGTCCCTCGGGTGACCTGGAGCACCCGGGACCACCAACGCCAAATAGAAGCACAGCGACTCCCCCATGCCCCTTTTTACCTCCATTCCATTACCACCAACCCCCCCTGTCCCTGTCCCTGTCCTGTTGCTCAGTGTTCCTCCACTCTGGTCCTGGGAGGGGGGGGGGCATAGGGAGAGAGAGAGAGAGCAGGGTTTGGGTCCAGCCCATCTCTAACACACTTGATTTGTTGTTGTGTCAGTGCTGGGCTGGAGGAAAGAATGACAGCGACCAGCCAAGGAGCTCTCCAGGACCAGGGTGGACAGAAGGGAGACGGCTGTCCTCATGAGTATCTCCGTCCTGCTTTGGACAATCAGAACTGCTTCTAGGACGGACAGACTCGTGCCCGGGACATGAATGTGTTATGTAACCTTTGGGAACATTTTGAGAGATGATATGATAATCTGCTGTATGCATTTAAGACCGATATTGTTATTTCCATGTACTACTTATAGCTGTAAATCTGTATGTCAACAACACATGTAGCCACTGAGGTGATGCTGTCATCAATAGGGGACTGAAGTGGTGAGGTCATCACCGGGGGACTCAAAAGTTCCACCCGGCTGGAGCGAACAGCCAGTCAGATGCTGCAGAGCTCAGAGTGACAGGAGAGATGTCCAGTTGTCATTCAGAAGGACTGGAACTCCTCCACACCCATAGCCCCCCATCTAATGCTTTAAAAGAGGGGCTGCACAAGAATGTCTGCAGGAAGAGGCTCGGCAAACACAGAGAGATGATTCCTCTCTGTCCAAACCCAGAAACAACCACAGAGAATGTGGATCCCCTCTCCTCTGAGTGTCAGGTTCCCTGAATACAAATCTTGACTTCACGCTCTGTCACTAGGCAACTGGTGGTTTATGGCCTGGTTACCTGGCAACATGTAAGCCCTGCAGGGTGGTGTGGTGTCAGAGTGGTGGAAGCCCTCGCGCTGGAGGTCGAGGGGCTAGGGCCAGGGTTGACCCAGACCGGGCGGCCTGTGATTGGCTGAGTGTGTGTAGCAATCGAGGACACAGAACTGAACATATGCAGACAGTAGAGCAACTCAGGTTTATGTGAAATACAAAACAATGCATTTTTTATACATCCTTTGGGAGAGTGATGTAAAACAAGCACACGCAGGTGAGTTGTTGAAGGGGATTTTCAGTCCATGGACATTGATTTAATATACTCTTGTGTTCTTTGAAATAGCCAGAAACAACCACTGGAGACGTAGAGAGGATTGTGGAGGTCAGAGAAAGATGGTGGTCGTTTCATGGCAGGCGTAGTTCAGTGACCCGCTCTCTAATAGTCTCTGTGACTTAGTTGCTGTCTTCCTTTCATCTCTGTCTTGGTTCGGCTCAATATCCAGCCAGCTCAGATCTTAGGATCAGGGTGTTGTCTGCAAAGCTGAGAGTGCAAAGCTGAGAGTGATCTTCTCTCCAGGGGGTCTGTTGATTGGACGCACACTGTGCTCTGTATGGTGGTTCCCAGAAACTCTGAACTGAACTTCTCCATCAAGCTCTTTAAACTGAAAGCACCTAGTAGTAACTGCAATGTTATCATTATGTATAATGTAGCAATCAGTGGTTTGTAGCAGTAGTTGGCTTGATTTGAGTTCATCCGTACCAGTACCACAGATACTTTCCAATCAACAGATTACTAAACTAGCTGGCCATCGTCAGTTTAACTGGGAGGCGAATCTAACAGACATCTAGTCTAAAGCATTTCTCCCTTCCAGCTGTTTAAACACAGGAGGGGGAAGCTGGGTGGGACTGACCGTCTTTGACACAGAAGGATTCTGGGAAACGAATGCGTCTGGGGACACGCTTCATGTGAGCGGTTCCGTCAACCAGCTTAGATTACAGACGATCAATAGGCACCTGAAATAGCCCACGTGCCCTTTTCCCTCCAGTGAACTTCCACGTCCGCCGAGTTCCTCCATTCCCCTCCAGGCCCAGATGGAGAACATGGAGGGGAAACATTTCTCCCGAACCCCAAGCCGACTCCAAAGCTGTGATAGCGGATCGCGCGACGCTGCGGAGACGTCTAGGCGACGTCATGGGAGGTTTGGGAACGGGAAGAGGGCTCAAACTTCATGACTCAGAGAAAACACTGTTGTTACGCTCCCTTCCAGAGCTTTTGTATGTGTATATGTTTTAATATATGTGCATATTAGTATCTTTGTCTCGTATGCTTTTTATGTAAGGAGAGGGAATGTGAAAAGGGGGTTCCTTCCATGTGTCAGAAAGTGGAAGCTCATCTTCTCACTAGTGTTCTCCAATGTGCTCTCTCTCCTACCAGGAGAAGTTATGTTTGCCTGTGTGCATCCAGCCAGTCCTGCTGCTAGTCCAACTCTCTGGTTTTCTATCTGCATTCTCGTAAGAGTAGCCTAGGGGTTTCTACTGAAATGAATAAAAAAGGATCTTCGGTTAAAGACTGGGGGATGTTCTTTTTAACAAAGTTACGTTATTAGAGTTGTTACAAATAAGTTATAAAATTTGCAGTCTCACAAAATCATACTTTTGGTTACATTATGAGCGATGATTAGACAGCTTGTACAACTAAACAAAACTCCAAACAGCTTTGTGGCATTTTGTATTTATTGCTGTTAATTCCAGGAAACAGTTTCAACAATTTGCATAAAATCCAAATTTGCTCTAGAAATATATTTGACCTTTCCAGTACATAACATTTAGATATCAAAGAATACAGTAAACATACAATGAAGGGTACCACTTGAACCCTTCCATATACAGTACAGCATTTTAACCCATTTAAAAGTTCAACAATTACGACTGGTAGGCGCGTTATGTACAACCCCAAGCTCTCACTGGTGCTTCATTCACCACGTCACACATGGTCCACGTCCTCTCCCTGTGCTGCCTGCAGAGGCCGTCCAAACTGACACATGACATCTGAAAAGCGAGTCGGAACAGATCTCCGTTTCTGTTCAAGATCAAGCAAAAAAACGTTTGTGTTTCAGCGATGGGGGGGGCGGGGGCGAAGGGGGGTCTTCATGTGTTTAATAACAATCGGCATCAAAGAAAACGTTGACTATTCATGACATCTGAGAAAGAAAAAATATATAGTTGTTTTCTAGTAGGCCTGTGTGTTTGCAACATGTTGCCTCCTACGTCACTAGAATTCTAAACAGGTGAAACTGATTATAAACGTCCTTGTTCGGTCTAGGGATACCCATATCTCTGACGGCTACCTACCCAATCCTGACCTCCGCCTGACTCAGAAATATATTTAAGAGTTCAATTGTCATTTCATTTTTGTATACATTTCAACGTTAAAAAGAGAATGTCCTGGGTGTGTGTGGGTGGGTGTGTGTGTAAATAGATATTTCACTACATTTACCGATGCACAAACAACATATGCAAAACAGTCAGACGTATCTATGAATGTAGATATCCAACTTCTGCACTGAAGTCATATTGACTAAGAGGGCAGAAAACAAACTACAAGTTTAGGTAAGGCCTCGTCTGCCACTCCAGTCCGGTAGAAGTAGCCTGGGTAGAAACTGAATCATTACACATCGACAACCCTAATCCTGACCACTCTGGCCTGTACCAAATATTTTTGAAATAAAGTTTCAAATACTTAAGGTGTGTTTGATTACGCTTGGATGACAAGACAAAACAGTGTCAAAGGCATACTGAAGCAATGGAACGATTTCTTCCAAATTGGATACAAAATGTTTTCAAAGTCTCCCTCTAGTGTTCAAAGTTCTGCATAGCAGCTCTGCATTGAAATGGCAAGACAGGCCCTGGATCGACAATACGCGTTAAAAGATGGGTTTCTTTTCGTGGGCAATTTAGTGAGCCAGACAGCCGGGGAGACTTGAAAGGCCCCTGCATCAGCAGGATAGTAGTGTGTTTTAGTGTCGTCACCCGTCCCAATTGCTCTGCGACCTAGCTCGTTTTAGGGACTTTTTCAGTGCACTTTAGACGTCAGAGTTACTGGTAGCTATAGTGCATGTTGTCAAAAAACAAAGGAGAAAAAAAAGATAAAAGATCGAGCAAACCAGCAGCATTTTAACATTGACAGACATGATGCTTGCTATGCCTTTCACATTATATCAAGTGGCAAACGCTCACCAAGAAACTTCTTTTTTTTTGATACCGCCAGTTCTTGACAATAAATGAAAACCATGTTTTACATTCAAAAACAGCAAAATAAAACAGCGGAACAAATCCAGCTTTTCTTTTTTTTTCTTTTTAACATTTCAGTTTTTTGTTCTGTATTTTAAATCGTTCGTAGCTGCTGTTCGGTTTAAACAATACAAAAAATTCTAGCCGACAGAATGATCGTAAGTAGGCATAAATATACCGTAGTATAAAACGAACTAAGAATAGAAAAGTCCTAAGTCTGAGATCAAAGTTGGCTCTCCGTAGAATCTGAGGACAACACAAATCTTCTCCTACTCAGCCGCTGTTAACGAGAGGTGGTGTTCCTAGTAACGTCACAAATAAGTTAGTAAACACAAGCGTGCTCTCCGCTGACAGTCTTCAGTGCAAAAATACTACAAGCCACAGAGAAAGGGGAGAGCGGTGGGGTCGGGATGTGGGTTAAAGGTCATCTCTGTGGAAACGAGAGCACCACAATAAGCGTTCTCCTGGTTGTCAGTTGGAAGTTCACCTCAGGCACAAGAACTCTGGCTGTCTGGTGGATCCTCGCACGTCTCGTCAGCTCCCTTCAGCAGGTCAGAAAACCAGAACCAAGAAAGCGACTGGAGGAGATCCTTATAACAACCCCCCGCATCCCCCCCCCAGGGAGCACAAGCTCTTCAGCAGACCGCTCACTGACAATGAGCAGGAAAGATTAAGTGGCGTAAACCAGGAAAGGTGGTTTTCATCGTCAGTCTGCGTTGTCGAGCGCTTCGGAGGCGTGAGAGGTTGGATACTTCAGCCGGAACCCCCCTGAGAAACGGAGAGAGAGACAGCAAGAGAGAGACAGAGAGAGTGTGAGAGAGAGAGAGAGAGGGAGAGAGAGATGGAGAGAGAGAGATGGAGATTGGTAAAGGGGGGGAAAAAGACAGAAAGGCATCAGTGGACCACGTTCAGACAACAAGAACCTTGTGATTAGATAAAACAACAAACGGAGGGATAGAGAAACGGAGAAAGGAAAAAGAACACGTGACCAAAATGGAGAGAAGGATGGAACTGAGGAGGTGGTGAGAGAGAATGAGGAACGAGGACGAGGAGAAATGATTAAAAAAAACAACTCAAAAGATAGGGGGGATCCACGGAGATAGCTGACAGAAGTCCCAACCTGAACCTAGCTCCTCTCCTCTGTCCTGTCTGCACTGTGTTTTAACTGCTGCTGAGCTTGCCCTGCCGAGAGAGTGGAGAGGGAGGGGAGCCCCCCCCGGGCAGGGCAGGGAGACAGGAGAGGCGCACACACACACACACACACACACTCACACACACACACGCCCATACCAGCATACAGCCCTGTAATGTCAAGGACTGAAGCCGCCCCCCCCCCACCCTCAAAAAAAAAGAGTCTGGTCTGGTTTGAGAGGGGTGGAGGAAGCCGCTCGTCTCGTTCTAAGGGCGGGCGAGGACGCGAGAGAGAAAGAGAGCGCGCGTGCGTGTGCGGGCAGGCGGAGGAGAGCGTGGGGCCCGGGGAGGGGAGGGGGGGTGGGGGGTCCCGACGAGGAGCCGTGACCCTCGACCTCTACTTGGAGAGACGCAGCAGGGGCCTGGCTAGCGGGAGGGGCCGTCCGTAGAAGGCGTGGACCACCCCCCCTCCTCCTCCTCCTCCTCCCCGGTCGCCCCCCTTCCCCCTGAAGCCGACCCCGCCAGCGCTGGAGGTAGCATTACCTTGCTGGGAGGAGTCTATGGAGGGCTGCTTGCAGTCCTGGGCGTAGTGCCCACTGACCCCACAGTTGTAGCAGGACACGTTGCCGTTCTTCTTATTGACGCCGGCCCCGCCCAGCCCCGCCCCGCCCACCAGGCCCAGGGTGGAGGGGTACACGTGCTGGTAGAACCTCTGGCTGAAAGGCGGCATCTGCTGGAGGCTGTACCCGCCGCCCTGGCCGCCCAGCACGTGGTCCGAGTGGGCGTGCGTGTGCATCAGCGTGCCGGTGGGGGGGTAGGGCGGGGGCGGGGCGCTGGGCGGGGGGAAGAAGGGGAGCTGGGCGGCTCCGTTGGTCTGGGCGGGCGCCGTGAGGTAGCTGTTGCTGCACAGCGACGTCAGCTGGAAGAGGGGCGGCACGCCGAACATCTGCCGCGGCGCCATCTGGGGCGGGAAGAAGAAGGAGGCGTGGCCGGCGGCGTTGCCCGGGGCGCCGCCGCAGTTGCCCCCGGCAACCGCAGCTCCCGCAGCCCATCGGCTGGGGAGGAGTGGCCTGCGCTTGGAGGCCCTGTTGCTGCTGGGAGACGACGACGCTGTGGGCGTTGCCGCCGCCGGCGCTTCCGCAGGTGGTGCTGTTGATGTAGGAGGTGGAGTCGCTCTGTGCCGTGCTGTGGGTCAGGGCCGGGCTGGGGCTGGGGGCGGGCCCGGGGGTGTGGGTTGGGATGGAAGGGGGGACCGCTGACTGCAACGTCTGTAGCTGTCCAAGAGAGGGCGCCAGTCCCACCCCCGCCACTCCCAGGGAGGGGAGGGCAGAGGCGGGGATGTGGGGGAGGGCGTAGGGGGAAGGCAGGCCGGAGGGCAGGGCCAGGCCTGGGTGTTTGGCGTGGCCTGGGTCCACCAGGGGAGCTGAGGAGGAGGGAAGGGCTGGGCTAAGAGGGCTGGGGTCCGGGCTGGGGTAGGCAGGCTGGAGAGGTGAGCCGTAGGCCTGGCCAGGAGCGATCACACTGATCGCTCCCCACGGGAGGCTGGTGGGCCACGGCTGACATCCCCTCTGAGCTGGTCTGGGGGGCCGCCGTCTTAGCCCTCTGGACCAGGGCCTGCAGGCCAGGGCTGCCGGGCCCGTGCAAGCCCAGGGAGGGTGCACCGAACGCGGGGAGCACGGCCGGCGACACTCTCTTCTCTGGGTCTCCTGGAAGTGGCATCGCGGAAGGCACCACGGGCATCATCAGAGCCCCACCTGAGGCCTTGGCGTCCGGGGGAGGGGCCTCGGGGTGCACAGCCCCGTTGGGCAGCATGTAGGGCATGGGGTGCATGAAGGAGAGAGGGGGGAACTGGGGGCTGGGGTCCCGACCGAGGGCTTCGAGGCCGGGCTTGGCGCAGCCGGAGGGCAGGGGGTGCGTGGAGGCCCCGGAGCCGACGATCACCTCCTGCTGGTGGGGGAAGAAGGAGCCGTCCGGGCCTCCTTTACTGGAGTCATCAGAGTGGCTGTCAGTGTCTGAGGGAGAGAGGGAGAGAGAGAGAGGGTTGAGGTCGAGAGTGCTGGGATTTCAGTTTCAAGTCTGTGGTGTGTTTTGTGCGTTTTGTGTTTCAGCGTGTAAACACCGACGCGAGAGCGACCCATGTGGCATCGTCCCCGTACTCCACTGTGTTCTTTATGTCTACGTGGATGTTGGGAAGCCACGTCCACCAGGAGGCAGGTCACCGATTGTGTGCGTGCGACGGCGGTAACCGTGGGGACAGAGCAGGGGTGTTGGATGTGTGAGCGTGCGTCAGCGGTCTCCACGTTACCTTTGTTCTTCTCGTCCTCGCTGTCCAGACTCTCTGGTCCGTCCCGCAGGGGGCTGGAGGGAGAGCTGTAGCTCTCAGACGACATCGACCCGTACGGATCCTGTCCTGACCCCACACCTCCGTCTACACACACACACACACACACACAATGTTACCTCGCTGAAAATGTGAACCCAGTAGCCAGCTTTATAGTTCGGGAAGTCACACGCTACAGTTATGCACAGCCCCAAAACCTAATCCAGACTGCCCTCTAGTGCTTCAAACAGCTCACTACAGGATCAACGACCAAAAGACTCCATTTGCTTCCGAGTCTCGCGAGCAAACCTTTGGCGGAGGTGCACGCGCGTCCGCGTTCCGACCCACCTCGGCTCTCTCGCCCTCGTCGTGGCAACGGCAGCGCCATGCCCCCGTTGGTCAGATAGGCAGCTCTCCCCTCCTTCTCCCTGCAAGACGAGACACACACACATCCAGTTTGCCGCTGACGCTAATCGTACATGGAGGCGTTGTGCCGTCGGGTTAGCATTCGAGGGGGGGGAGGCGACGCAAATACAAAACGAGGCTGACTCCCGACTGCTGGCACTGTTAGCATAGCAAGGTGCCCTCTGTGACCCGAGAGAGAGGGGGGAGGAGGCTGAAAGCAGTCGCTCTGTGTTAGCCTCACATCCTGTCAGGGCCCAGTTGGTTGGAGGGGCAGTGTGCTGCCAAGCAAAACAGCCTGTCTGTGTATACACGCCACACAGAATCACAGTCCTCCGGGGGGACTGGACTGTACATGACCATGTTTACGTGTGGCTGTGTGTGTGTGTGTGTGTGTGTGAAAAGGAGACGTGAGAGAAGTGTGTAACGTAATGCATTTATATACTATTTCCCTACTTCCAGGAAGTATATTTGGGTGCCTGGCAACATTGTGTCGTTCTGCTCTGCTAGTTCTTGGAGTCTGCTCCTGGATTACACGGCGTCCCCCGGTCAGGCTGGGAGCGACCACTGGCCATGCGTGTGGTAAGTAGCTTTGCCACCTCATCACTTCTCATCGAGGCTTACCTGTCGGGTGCCTGTGGGCGGGGCCTGTTCTTGCAGTTCCTCCTCTCGCCATCCTGACGACAGGGGAGGGGAACAGACGTGATTAGGACCCAGGGGTGAGTCACGACACTGTGCTACCTAGCCATGTCTCACATGGGTGCATCTGTGTGTCACGACACCTGCAGGGGACCAGGTGTCATGACACGCATGCGCTTGTTTTCGATTCTGAACTCCAGCTACTGGAGTGGACGACTGTTTTATTGAATTCTGGAAAAAGGATGTGAGGTGTGCGTGTGTGTCTGTGTGTTCACAGGAAGGAATCACTCCCACTGATACAGGTAGGAATGCAGTCACATGACCAGGCCGAGCCAGGTCCCGGACTCTGCCTCGGGGGACAGGGGTCAGAGTGGGCCCAGCGTTACCTGATAGCAGCTCAATTCATACAATATTCTATCTGCTAAAGCTTATCGGGTCCGTTTCACCTTGGAGCCACATTCCCCAGGCGCACACACACACACACACACACACACAGACACACACACACGCTCTCTCAGGAGCAGTGGAGGTGTGCGCTCGGCACGTCCGCTCTAATCTTAATGCTGTGTGCACACCAATTACGCCCTCAGGTGGGGACACTGGTCAAACGTACGTCTCTAAATCCTCAGGTGCGCATTAAGCTGCCTTCCCACTCGGGCCCTGTTTGTCTTCACAGCACACACAGGCCCTGCTGAGCTTCAATCAGCATGCGGGGGCACACACACACAATACACACAATACACACATGTCCAATATAGCATTACCGTGTCTGGATAAACAGGTGAGTTGAGGATGACACAGGACATAGGTTTCATGTCTCTCTCGCTGCTGTGAGAGTGTGTGTATGTGTGTGTATGAGTGTGTGTGTGTGTGTGTGTGTGTGGCTTCTTGATGAAGAGAGGTGTTAGGGTTAGTCCCACCGCCAGTCCAACGTTGTGACTGGGTAGGATTTTAAAAGAATGTGCTTTGTCAGCAGAGCGCGAGCGCACACACACACACACCTGACGTCACTAAAGCCAGAGAGAGGGAGGAAGCAGCCCCACGTGGCTGTGTGGGATACACACACACACTCCAGTAACCTAGTACATCCAGTGTGTGTGTGTGTGAGACAGACACACTCCAGTAACCTAGTACATCCAGTGTGTGTGTGTGTGTGTGAGACAGACAAACTCCAGTAACCTAGTACATCCTGGGTACCGTTTGTTTAATCTACAACCCAGTGCCCAGGATTATCCAGTGCCTACTCACTCATGAAAGATTAGAAATTCCCATCCTGGGGGGCGCCCCCTGTAGCTCCCTGGGTAATAGTGCCTACCGTTAAGGCTAATGCCTAATGCTTTCCTGTCCTCTAACTGTCCTAGCGATCAAATAAAGCTGAAAAACCCGAAAGGAATTCACATCCTAACAACGTTGGAGCCAGTGGCCTGAGGTGGGTTATAGAGGCTAAGTGAGGTGTGTGTCGCTATGTGTGACACAGAGGGTAAGTGGTGTGTGTACGTGTGTGTGTGACGCAGAGGCGTGAGGTGTCTAGGGGGGGGGAGGGGTCTAATCTGACCTGCTCCGTGCCCAGGTCGCCGTGCTCCTGAGACGCCTTCAGAGAGCAGCTCCGCCTCCTCCACTCCGGCTGGCCGTTCAGCTCCGCCCCGTGGCCCGCCCTCCGGCTCTCCCCCTGGGAACCTTTGGCACTGGAGACAGGGTTACGGTGGGGGAGAATGAGCTGGGTGAACGCAGTGTACCAGACAGTAACGGGGTGTGTCGAGGACAGCACCAGAGGAGCAGGTGGGAGCCGCCATGTCGGTGCTCTTCACAGTTCAGTACCACAGATCCCAGGAGTGTATTTATACATTAGAATGTACAGTGTAGAGTGTTGTAATGCTGAGTGTAGTGTAGAGGGCTCAGAGGAACTCACCCTAGACTGGGGACTTTTACTCCCAAGTTTCTTCCTTTGTCCTTGTAAATATGGCTCAAAGTCTGAGGACGAGAGAGACAACAGCCATTGAATTCGCCCTCTTCCTCCTCTGAAGAAATTCAACATTAACATGATGCAACCATTCAGTTTGGTGGCCTAATATTAACGTAATTGGTTTAGGGCTAAGCTCTGAGACGTTCCCCACATACTGTCTGCAGGTCTAGAATGCGGGACTATGTCTGTTTTGGTGGCGCCCTCCTGAAACTAGGTCACCGGAGAGTTGTGTGGCTGTAGCTGCAAGCTGCCCTTGAGAAAGCGAGTGTGACCGTCTGAAGGTTACAGCTCTCTCTCTCCATCCTCCGCGGGCTCCTGTCCTCCTCCGCTCGTCGGCTCTGGTGCCAACTGGCTGACACACACGGCTGCCGTGGCCCCGGGAGGCTTCCCATGCTACACGCACAAGCGTTTAGCAACTGCGACGGGCAGTTTCATGATTAGACCCATTTTCCCAAAATAAAAGGCTATCTACTTACTCACTTAAAAAAAATCTAAACGGTTCGAGTACATTGAAAATAATGAGAAAGAGCTAAATTTACGGACGCGGCGGGCCCACAGAGCTATTAGGGACTTTAAGCAGCGGTGTTTTAGGGACGGCTACGGCGCCAGGGAAAGATTCCAACGGGCTCCACTATCACCTAGCAACACTTAGACCGGCTACTTGCTGCAGTTGGTGTAGCGCTCACAACGTCAAAAACCCATTCTGCCGTTGTAAACAGACGGACTACGGCTCTGACTCGCTCTGACTACAGCGATAGGAGGTGATGACATAAATTCTCGAATGCTCAAAATTCTACTCGACCGCCGTAGCCGTCCTCTCAACCGTCGTTGCTTAAAGTCCCTGGTGTACAGTACGGTGACCGCATAATGACAGGGGCTGGCATTAGCACGGCTAAAGCTAGCATTAGCAACGGCTAGGCCTGTGATTAGCTCTGGGCCCACAGCGTGGACAGTCAGACAAACATAGCCCCGCAATGTCAGGGTGGGAAGGAAAGAAACAAAAGGGGACACTGAAAGAGAGAGAGAGACTTCAGGCTTTCCAAACCTCCTCCCAAAATAAACAGGGGGGCAAGGCCAGGAGTGCTAGCTAGCCAGAGACGTAGCCACAGCTCGTTAGCGATTCAGCCGCTAGTAGTAGGACTTCCTTTTTCCCCTATGAGCCGAGCCAGGGAAAGAATCCCACGTATTTCTTCCACTACTCTGGTGGAAAAGACATCCATCAACACCTTAGTACAGGTCACTGAGGGGAGAGGGTTGTGTCCCGGACTTCACATGTGGGTGAGCTGGCCACTGAAGCTAAGCGCCATGTTTCAAGAATGGGTCCCTGCGTCCACACACAGGTGAACTGGCAAGGAATGAAGGAGCTGCGAAAGCTACAACAGGCTTAGTTTTTTATATTGCTTTGGATCGAAAAGTCCGCTAAATTCATCAAATGCACTGTAAATGTAACTCCTTACTGAATTGCTACTCACTGATTTGAGAACTGTGGACTAGGTGACTGGACTTGGGGGTATGGGTTGGTAGAGTGCAGGAGTGTGTGTGTGTGTTTGTTGGGGGAACATACATACCTTCCTCTTGGCTGGAAACTTCTGAGCAGTCCTCTTTGTAGGCCTTCCCCAAAACAATATGACTACCTGGAGAAATGGATACGAGGCACGATGACAAGAGGGTAGCGAGCTGTGCAAGACAACAGACTCCCTACAGAGAAACAAAACAGGCCGTCCCCACACACACACACACACACCCCTAATGAAGCTAACGTGACAGTTAGGATCATTTACTCTGGTTTCAAGTCTCTTGGTCTCTTTATCCTTCTGATGCTCATAATTAGCCTACAGTGTCTCTCTCCCTCTCTGGAGTCAACTGTCACTCAATCACCATCTGGGGGTATACACCCCCCCCTCCCTCTTCTCTCTCTCTCTCTCTCTCTCTCTCTCTCTCTCTCTCTCTCTCTCACACACACACACCCCCCTCTCTCTCTCTCTCTCTCTCTCTCTCTCTCTCTCTCAGGTAAGCTGGAGTCAGGTGTGTGCGACTCCCAGCTGGTTTCAGCGAGACACCTGAGGTGCGAACACTGGGCAGGTGGAGGGTTTAATCAGTCCAAACAGACATGGCTGAGCAGGCACACCTTCCAGAGTGTTCTCTCTGGAACGCAACCCCAGAGCC
The DNA here is from genome assembly GCA_903064625.1 of Mallotus villosus. Classification (NCBI taxonomy): domain Eukaryota; kingdom Metazoa; phylum Chordata; class Actinopteri; order Osmeriformes; family Salangidae; genus Mallotus; species Mallotus villosus. Next base: position 578,396 of record CAEFZP010005721.1, read on the forward strand.
TGGGGACACGCAGCACTCCAACCTGGGTATGAATGGGAGCTAATGAGAGCACTACTACTATGTCCTACTCTGTGTGTGTGTGGGGGGGGGGTCCCTTTTGACCATACCTACCCACTATCTCAATATCTCCTCTCTCTCGGATCATCCCTTTCTACACCTGCTATGGTCGTTCGCTTGGCTTGGCCGGTCTCTCGGTTCACGAGCTGGTGCCCTGAGGGCCCGGGCATGACTAGGCCTGGCTCAGTCCCGTCCCGTACGAGCTGCCCAGACTGGCCCCGCGCCGCCAACATGTCAACACCCCCTCCCTTCTCCCTCACGGTCTCGCCCTCTCTCGTTCACTCCCTCTCTTCTATCCTCCCCATTTCCCTCCCTCCATTTCACACACATTCTCCCTCCTCCTCCTCCTCCTCGTCCCTTTCTCCATTCATAGCTCCCTCCCTCCCTCCCTCGCTCCATTCACCAGCAGCCTTCACTCGGCCACCCCTCTCCCTACCTTCTATGTGCTGCCCCCCTCCCTCCCTCTCGCCCTGCCTCCCCTTCAGCCCTCCTCCACCTCCGTCCTGCAGGAGGTTCTCCAGGGACGCGCTGACCCCCCCCTGCTCTTTCCCTCTCTAATAGAAAATCTTTGACAGTCACTCGGGCGTTGGGCGACGGCGGATCCGATCCTCTCTCCGCTCGCTCGGCTCTGGAAGGAAATGTCGTTTTGCTCCCCGGAACGTTTCGCTTCTAATCCACTTTTACAGGCGCCGTGAACGAGTCGGCAGCTCGGGGGCTGATCCAAGATACACAAGAGGTATATTAACTGAGAGAGAATGGAGTAAGGAAGTGTGTGTGTGTGTGTGTGTGTGTGGGGGGGGCTTGGTAACACAGTTTCTCTAACTCCGCGTAAATCCAATGTGACAGGTACCTTGGGCGAATAGACTGACTGTCTGCAGAATCACATTCGTACTCCCTGTAGTGTCCTCTGATTCAAAGCAGCTTTTCCCTTCACTGAGCCTGCGGAGGTGAGGACCTAGGCTGGGCTAGCGTTGCACCACAACAACTGGATCTGGATCAGCGCTGTAGAAACTCCTACAGATGACCTTGGTTATTTACGACAGTTGAGCTGCGTATCTCTATACCGAGAGAGAATACTACATCAGGTCTTTGCCCCTAAACCTCATGTAGACTCGACTATTGACCTGGAGAGATAGCCTGTGAATGAGCTGCATTCCTCTGTACAGAGTGGCAGGTCAACATAGTCTAGTCAGATTCCCATATATGGTCATCCTGATGGGAGGTGTTGAGTCCCGGGCCTGGCCCCGCCCCTCTTCTCCCTTAGCCCCACCCCTTTCTGCTGGACTTCGCCACAGCGACCCTGTTGTTGGGTCTGCCAGGGCATCAAGCTCACCCGACTATCAAACACCGCCAGGGGCTTGGCAGGATGTATGTGCGCATATATATAACACATACCGTTTATATGTGTGCGCGACACACACACACACACACACACACACACTAACTGCTTCTTCATGGGAAGAGGTAGCGTACACACACACACACACACACACAACACATACACATACACACACATACACTACACACACATACACATACACATACACATACACACACACACATACACACACACATACACACACACACACATACCAGCCCAGAGGGGGGCTAGGCCTCCCGACCAACCTCTATCACTCTGTTGATTTAGGATGATTTACTGGTCTAGCAAGGGGCTGCTCTCCCTAAACACAGGCATGGGGGAGCCTGGGGGGCCTTCATCAATCTGGGTTTGGGCAGCACACACACACACACACACACATATATACACACGTACACAAAACACACATGAACACACCGTACTTACATTTGCTGCAGAGGAGGTTGGAGTCTAAGCGAAAGAAGCTGCAGACCTTCCTGGTCTGTCTGAAAGACTGTGGAGCCGACAGAAGCTTCTCTCTGTGAGAGAGAGAGAGAGAGAGAGAGAGAGAGGGAGAGAGAGAGAGGGAGAGACAGAGAGAGACAGAGAGAAAAGGAGAGAGATACAGAGAGTGAGAGAGAGCGAGACAGAGAGAGCAGGGTAGACACATCAGTTCCTTAACCATACAAATATGTCTTTGATCCTAAAGATCCCAAACCCTCCTTAATGCTACTCGGGAGTGAAGGAGTGGAGGTGTAAAAAGAAGAGAACAAAGAACTCACAAACCCCCCCCCCAGAGCAGTTTAACACATTCAGTGTGAATCCGATTCCACTCCTGTCGGTCCACTGACGCGGGTGAGAGCTGACCTACATAGGGACGAGCACCGGAGTCGTCCCTCCCACTCAAACACAGTCTGCTTCTTTGAGATCCGCTCCTTGCTTTCCGATGCATAGCTCGTTGCCACGCAACCTGTTAAAGGCCAATATTTGATCGGCCCCGGCCCCAGATAGGGAGACACACACGGCTGCTGTCGCAACGCGGCGCAGACGGCCTGAAATGTCAAATGGAAAATTGGGACTGCTTTCAAGTTGAGCGGGCTGGGGGGGGGTTCAATAGAGCTTCGTTTGCGATGGCTGCGCAGGCTGAATCCCACATCAGTAACCCAGACATCAAACAGCACTTAGAGCGGACACACTGAGTGGAGCTTCAAGTCATTAGAGGGGATAGGGCCTCAGCCAATGATCTGCCAGACGATCAAACGACCACAGTTAGACAAGATGCGTGGTCGTGTTCAGGCTGAGCTAGCTGTTTATAGATGAGCAGCTCTAGACCAGATGAGGAGACTCTGTCAAACTAAATGTCCTGGCGATCGTTACCTGTCCCTGTCATTGGTCAGAATGAGACAGTAAGGCAGGGCCGCTTGCACAGACGGCTCTGTGAATCTGTATCCAGAAACAATCTGCCCTGGCAGTCCACCTCCGTTGTAGCTCCAGTTGGAAGCGTGTGTCTGGGTTGTCTTCCTGGGGCTCTGGAGCTCCAGTGTGTGTCAGTGAGCCAGCAGCTCTCCCTGCTCCCCTACAGGTGGTGGAGGACACCACAGAGTCTTGCACCAGAGCACTTTCCTTTCTCGCTAGCAGACACTTTCGCTTTCCAGAAAAACGAAACCGAAGCTAGCGGAGGGGTGGGGGCGAGGGGGAGCCCGGTCGCTCTCGGCAACCGGGGACCACGCCTCGCGGTTGCCATGCTAACCGAGATACAGTGCGAGTCACGCGTGCTTGTCGAACTACAGGCCTTTGTTCAGTGATTGGTGTTCTAAATATGTTTTGGCATCCCTTAGGGATGACCGATAACACCAGTAAGAATGGCTTACTGATGGTGCGGTGCTGTACATTAAAGCAATGCACGTTTAGGAGTTTCTGGTGTGTGTGTGTGTGTGTGACTCCGTTTTGGAGCTCGCTTCTAATCGGCCACACACCAGACAGGCAGATTGGGCAGCTGTCCATGGGGAAGTTCAAGCTAAAAAAACTAACAAAACAAATCACTTCATACTTGAGGAATGTGTAACATTGCTGCCAGGTTGATACAGCACAGGCACCAGGTGGTGTGAGGGAGGCTGCAGGGAGAGGCTGCAGGGAGAGGCCACAGGGAGAGGCCGCAGGGAGAGGCTGCAGAAAGAGGCTGCAGGGAGAGGCTGCAGGGAGAGGCTGCAGGGAGAGGCACAGGGAGAGGCTGCAGGGAGAGGCTGCAGAAAGAGGCTGCAGGGAGAGGCTGCAGAAAGAGGCTGCAGGGAGAGGCTGGGAACCCACCTGAGAGTGCGCTCCACCTCCCTGGTCTCGTGCACGTCTGCATGGCTGAGCAGACACAGGAGGCTCTTCTCAAACCACTCTGCACTCTGCTCCTTAGGCAGCTGGGAGGAGGAGGGGAGATGAGAGGTAGGATGAAGGTGAGGAGGAAGAAGAGGGAGGGGAGGTTAGTACACGCTCCACATACTGCACACACACAGGAAAATAGGGCTGAGGCCCATTTCTCAACCCAATTCAGTTCCCTTCGTTTCATTTGGTCCCAGAGGAAATGACACGATCTGACGGAGGGACAAACAGTAAAAGCATGTGTGCGTGTCGCCCGTGCTCTCATTACTGCCACGACTCAAACCACCCGGCCGTGACCATACCTTCAGCAGGAAGTTCTCCAGCTCCAGGTGTGTCTTGGTCACCTTGCTGGAGGAGGCGTTGGACCACGTCACCTAGGAGAGGAGAGAGAGAAGACCCAGTTCACCACAGACGTCCCGGAGCAGGCCCACAGTTAGGCTTCAGACGACGGCTTGGATACAATAACACGGCCGTGGTTCTTACACATCTTACATCCAGGATTTCAGATGGAGAGGGCTGCACGACAACCAAGGCAGCACACACACACACACACACACACTCTCGCTCGCTCTAATGCCTTGCCTTTGCGATCTGAGTGTCGACTTGAAACTCCAAAGCTAATTCAGTCTGCGTGTCAAAACAAAGATTTGAGTTTCAGTTCCACTGAAAAAGGATCATTAGGGCAACAAGACGGTAAGTAAACAAGGTCACCAGCCCGTAGCGTCGAGACGCTGGGAGACCCTGACTGTGCTCGGGTGCAGAGGCTCTATTTGCTTGGGTTTTGATGCGAATCTCAACACATGTTCGCGCTCGTATGGGGAAATGTGCTTTCCCAACATTAGGACTTGACCCGACTCTGTTTTTTGTTTTGGCTACGACGGGCCACATCTTAATACTCCGTCCTCACTTCCTGATCGCGCTCTCTTGGCCCTCCTTACTGGAGTACGGGAGAGAGAGAAATCTTTCCTGATTTATGCAGGGCCAGTTGACTGAGACCGTGTTGGTTTTTGCGTGGACTGCCTAGTAGGTAGCTGCAGCCTGCTATTGGCAGAGGAGAGTTTACTGTCCTCGGATGGACAGATGGTGAGGGGGAATGACTCAACGGTAGTCTGGCATGCCTCACCGTTTATAGACCATCTCTCTCGCTCTCCACTCCTCCTCCTAGTCTCTCTCGCCCCCCTCCCCTCGCACTCCCTTCCCACAGAAGTGGCCTCGCGAAGAGTCATGTCCCTCAAGAGTTGATGTCCTGAGTTTCCCCGGGAAGTATGGAATTCAAACAGACAAAAAAAGCCTTTCATTCTGTCTTCTACACAAACACCTCCTCCTCCGAGTCATTGTATCAAATCCTGAGAACCCTAAAGCTCACACGCCATGTGTGTGTGTCTGTGTGTGTGTGTGTCTGTGTGTGTGTGTGTGTCCTGGCCTCCTTTGCTACGACAACAAGGCCGCTGGGACTGCTGATTCTAGCTCACACCCTGGGCCACGGAGGAGAGTGAGAAAAGAGGATGAGGGAGCTAAGGGACAAAAAAAAAGAGAAAAGAAAGAAAATACAGAGACAGAAAGACAGATGAAGGGAGGGACTCGGAGGGGGGGAAAAAGGGTGTGTAGAGCATTCTCCATGGACACAGGAAGTGACGCACAGGACGTTGATCGTGCAGGAGCAGCGAGAAATCCAGGGGAGGATTTTCAACCGGGCCTTCGACACGCCATTTACACGGCGAGAGAGAAATGTGCCTGATCGGGGTCATCCCCCGTCAGTCCATAAGGCCCATCCCTCTAGTCTGCAGTATCCTAGCCACAATAACACTCTCATTCTCATTCACAATGCATTCAAACTGTCTGGGGCCTTGTCCCCCACTCCCCCTCCCCCAGTTCTCTCTCTCTCTCTGCTGGGCAGGAAAGAGAAACTCCCTCGTTTGGAACCAGGCCAGGACTTCATCCCACTCCACACACTAGAGGTGGTGGTGGTGGAGAGGGGAAGATGGGGTGTGTGTTGGTTGTTAGGTTGAGGTGGGGTGGGGGTGGGTTAGGAGGGGACTTCCCCTGGAGCCCCTCGAAGGGGGTTGGGGCGAAGGATTCGAGGGGGGAGGAAACAAGCGCCCCTTTCATGGCCTGAATGATTAAATCGTGTCATTAGGGAAAAGGCTATACAGGGGGTAGAGAGAGATAGAGGGAGAGGGAGAGAGAGGCTTGAGGGGAAAAAAGACATCCGCACACACACACACACACACAAAGTTCTGCTCTAGCTGTGAAGCCCAGAGAAAACACACTGCCTGTTGGAGACAGAGAGGATCTGATTAATTTTGAGCTGCCCAGGCCAGCCTGTAGCACCGCTGTGTGTGTGTGTGCAGATTAGTCGACATGACACACTCCTGTACGCATGTGTCACCGCTGAACGCATGCATGACCTTTCCTCAGCCTCTCTCGCACGATTAGCTGGACGGCTAACAGATATTCTCATCTCTTTCAACGACTTACCACCCTCGTTCCCAGGCACCTCGACTTCACCTCTCGCCCCTCACCGTTCCTCCCTACGACCCTTCTCTCCTCTCACCGCCACCCTCGTTTGCCTTTCATCGCTTCATTTCTAACCTATCGAACCAAATCAACCGCGTGTATTGGAAGTGCGTCCAGCTCCGCGGCATTCCACAGCAAACAAACTCCTCAGTTTACGCCACACATACTTTCGTGGAACATTTGATCGGACGATTAGTCTCACGCCATTGGTTCTCTACCCCAGCTGTTTTCCTCGTCGGCACAGGCAAGGTCATGTGACCGCCATTGACAAGGGGATAGGCCAATGACTCATCACTTCCTGGTCCAGCACGGACTTGTTGTCCGCCCTCAGTGGAGAGCAAATACTGTGTTTCCATGTTTCCTTAAGAGAGTCCTTTCTAGAAACCCCCCAGGGGCTCATAGTGATAAGGTAAGTAGCTTCAGCCGCATTATAGTTTCAGCTGAAAAGGTTTTCGAACACGACAAGAATAAAAACACAGGATAAGAGTTTTCCTAAGGCAGCCCATTCCTTTAGCCCCTGCTCCATAATCTCTCATTTGATTGGATTGGTGAAATTATACTTCTCTGCACAGCTTGTGCAAATCCTCTTATGTCATATCAGCGATTTCACCAAAGAACGGAGGCGGCCTCGTTCTACACCAGAGTCGAGGTGAACAAAAGGGCAAAGATGCAAACTAGAGGTCATTCTGAATGAACCGCGTGCGTATGTGTAAATGCCTGGCACAGGGCCTGGGATCACATTACACGGAGGGAGTTCCCCCCCAGCAGCCTCTCCTGTCGCTGCGTCCTCAGGTCTCCTCCTCCTCCCTCCCTGGTGGTCATGGCTCACCCCGCCTGGCTGGCTCTCCCGAATACCTGCGCATGACACTGCGGCCGCCTCCTCTCTTCTCCTCTCTGCTCCCCGCTGCTCAAGTCGGTCACGTCTCCGCTCTCTTTCCCTCCCTCGGTACTCCCGGAGGGAGCGAACCAGGGGAGGTGACATCATTGATAAACAACCATTCCTCTCTTTCTCTCTCTCTTTCTCTCTCTCATCACTCCCTCCCTCCCTCATTCAGCAGCCCCCTCTCTCTCTCTCTCTCTCTCTCTCTCCCAGTGTCAGCTGCCAGCAGCCCGACACACACACTCCCGGATGTTTAACCCCAAAGGTCAAGCAGCTTTTTATATATCCCCCACAGAGGGTGAAAGAGAGAGAGAGAAAAGGAGCGAGAACGAGAGGGAGAGAGAGGGGAAACAGAGGAGACGGAACGGAGCAAAGGAGAGATGAGGGGAAGGACCGGGGGGGGTGGTTGAAAGGCAGATATGTAATAATCAGAGAGGCGTGTACTGTATCAGAATGTAGAGTTCATTTTTGTCTGTCCTCTTTCTGCGCTCTGTCCTCCTTCTCATGCCCCTCCGGCTTCCTGGAACCGTGACCTCCAGCCCGTCGTGTCAGCGGCCCATGATCCCCTGCTCTCGCTGCTAAAAGACTGTGGCGAGGCCTGAGGAAGAGGCTCAAGCTAGGCCACCAGAGACCGTCCTAGCCGTGTGAGCAGTCGACTCTCAGGGTGAACCAGTCTTAGCTGGGCTCCTATGGGTCGATCCGGCTACCCTAGTTCAAATCCCAGATACGGTTTTGGCCCTTTTTGAGTTACAGTTGGGGGTTGGCAAACACACCTCAAAATTGTATTCCCTGTCGATTTTGCAGGAGTTCTTCCCGGAGATTCCCTTCAGGACGATCCTCTCGATGTGCACTGCTGGAAGAGACACAAACGAGATCCTGGTCAACACATTCAAGATCCTCCATGTGACATATACCGTGTTGGTTGGATGCGTGAAAACAACGAGTGTTCACATAAGCTTCGGAAGCATTCCGTTTTAGTTCGTTCAGTCGTGTGACACATGCGTGTGGTGTGTGTGTGTCCAGGTCTTACTCTCTCTCTGAGTCCTCCTGCTGGGGGGGTTCTGGCCGGAGTGACGAGGCTCCCCCGGGCTCCCCTCCACCACCCCTGGGGGCAGGTACTCCGGTTTATGGGTCACTTGGAGCTGCAGGAGCACAGGAGATCCACACAGTCATTTATCACCCACGTTGACACAACAGGGGCCTAGCTTTTATAAATAAGATCACGCGTGTAGTAGTCACTGCCTATCGCGCTGCATGTGTCCCAAGAGGTACTACCTTCGGGACAGTAAAGCCTGGCTTATCTTATCCGAGTTATTCTTTAAACGGGCAATCGACCTCTCGCATAGCCTACAATCACGTCTCATTTGGGTCAAAACAGACTGCAGACACAAGGCGACTCCTCAAGAGGGAGGACAGGCAGACAGAGGAGGAGGAGGAGTCAAGGACGGGCTTTTCAGCACCCCAGCTGGGCGCACACAAGGACCCCGAGCTCTCCTCCACCCTTCCCATGTTCCACAGGAGATTACCAATGGAAGCCTCAAACAATGGACATCTGTCCGCCGCATTCGCCCAGGCTCATCAGTGGAGAGGCTAGCTCTGGGGAGTAGCAGTTGGTCCTTCATTGTGGAAATAAGTCGAACATGGTGGGAGAGACCCTCTCTGTCGCTCTCTCTCTCTCTCTCTCTCTCTCTCTCTTCTGTCAGACCCACACGATCCCTGCCAGCCAGTTTCCAGCACAGTGGAGCAGGCCAGAGCTGACTAACACAGTCTGACAGTTATCCCTGGATGAAGGTCACAGACAGCAATACACACATGAGAGCATACACACACACACACACACACTTTTTCCCTCCCAGTAGTGATGGTTAGGACAGATTCTGGATCTATGGAAACCTCATCTGCACCAGTGGTTCACTTAAAGCTGGAGGCCACTTTTCGAAGAAAGTAATGGACCAAAACAACCGAGAGGGTCAGCTGTCGGGGGCCAGCTCATATTTCTGTTGCCAGCGCGCCACTTACCCTAGCACCCGTGTGGGCTACGCCAAATACAACAGGCCCGTAGGCCTGGTAGTCACCACATTCACTACAGGCTTTCATCCATCCCTCCCTCATTCACTCTCGCTCTCCCCTGTTCCCTCGCTTTGGGGATCTGATGAAGACCAGACCAGCCCAGTGGCCTATATATGGACCTAGTGATTTCATTTGCCGTTATGTAGGCATCTGCTACAGCAACACTGTGACTCACGGCCATGAAGTCATCACAGGGGTATTTCTGGAACGAGTAGACATCGTACTGTCAATTCAGGCAGTCACATGCATGTGCACGGTAAAAGTATCCACAGGAACACACACACGTCTTTGCTTCAGTGACTGAGCTCCTGAACTAGGTAGAAGCCTATGTTTGTTGTTACAACACCCACAAATCTGGATGTTTCCCCTCAGCGACAGCCATCCCAGGCTGAAGATATTCCCTCAAGAGCCCGACGTGGAAATGTTTGCCGCTATATTCAACGAGACACATTACAGCACTTATACCACCGAGGAGATAGTGTGTTGGTACTGTATTTTTGCTGTATGACTTTGATCCAAGCCACACATGCTAAGACTAAACCCGGAATGTTTACAACGTCTGGCTCCGCGCCTGATTAACACTCGGATCGATAAGCAGTCTCTAAAATGGTAGCAATATAAAAACATATACGATCCCTTTCCGTAATCATAATAATAACCCCCCAGAAATGTTCACTGCACACCCAGTCAAAGCAGGCTGCCCTTCCAGCTAGCATCACAAACATCACCAAAGAGATCGAAGCGGTTTTTACAATTCATATTTCAGCTAAACAGTACATGTAAATCGGCATTTGAATTCAAATGTGACGAGAAATGGGCAGTGTAGTCGCTGAAACTGTGCATATTTTATTGATGAAACGGCTCATTTGTAAATTTGCTCCGAGTTTTCGATAACCTATAGCTAGCATCGCAGTGCAGCGCCACCTACTCTTCTGGCGGTGAATTGTTTTCAGCACTCACAGCCTACGGAGAACTATAAACGAAGTCTATATATCCGTGCGTATCCGTGAGCCCGCCCACCCGAAAACGGAGACGCAGAAGCATATTGAGGCCTTTACATCCTCTTTGAGTCTCAGAGCTACACACAGGCCTCAGCTCAGAGCTTCTCCCCAGAGTTCAGTACCAAATAGAGCTAGCATCCGAGCGCGTTATGTACCCAGGTTAAAATACTTGCAATTCACAAACACAAAATAATAATCGCATCTCTAAAATGCTGTCTGTTTTAATCAGCGCTGATTCCTTCATTAGGAAAGTCTGTCAGTCACTCCGACAACCATGTGACAACTCCAAAAACTTCTGATCCCAGCAGGCTTGATTCAGGGCCTGCTGCTGACTTCCTGTCTAAATATTTGCCCTGCTCATGGGAGACAGATTGTATGATGTATGAATAAAAGCAGAGGAAGATCACAGGGGAAATGATTTGTTAGAGAGGTAAAGTGGAGAGGAGAGAGGGAGAAAGGGAAGGAGGACAGATTCAGACGTGAAGAAGATAAACGGTAGAAGAGGAGACGAATGGAAAACAACCAAAGTGAAAAAGTCTGTCTTGACAGTGGGCAAGAGACTATCAACTCAGTCAAGTAATTGATCAAAAACATTCCAATTATGTCACAATGGACTAAATACTTAACCATTCTAGACCCCAAACAACCTAGCAACCAAACCGTATTGAACTTTAAATCCACAATAAACGACATTAAAATTCTGGGCGTCGCGGGACAATGGATAGAGCAACCGACAGGCAACCATAAGATACCGAGTTCGATACCCGCCGCCGCCAGTGGGAGGCGCTGTGAGACTCAGCGGATTTCACAGATTCGAGAATTCACAGATTTGGACGCAGAAGGAGACACACGCAGGTACTGTACCCAAAGTAAGCAATCTCAAAAATAAGTTTCATTCCATAGAATTTACAGGGTTACAGGTTCATGAACGCGCGCACATGGTGGATAGCGCACATGGTCCAACATCGTGGAGGTATCCCACCATGTGCGCGCGTTCATACAGGAGCATACAGGAGGATGGATGCGCATGACGTGAAGGTAACATTCTTTTTGTATTAATCTTGGCCTAGTTATGAACTACATAGGCCTACCATCCGTTATTTGGGTCATCTATTTTTAACAGAATTGTACACTTGAAATGTCACTATATAAAAAAGAAATTCTGAAGGATGTGATGAGCATTTATGCACTGTGTCAGAGTTTAAACTGGGAATAGCTTTCTAGGAACTTCAAACTGCATCCGCCCGGCAATTTGATTGTCTGTTGTTTAATTCACGACTGGTTTCCCCAATCATCTGTCATATTACCACACACACACACAACCTGTGGGTCAAATCCCTCTCTAATTGTGGGCATCAACTAACTCTCCCCCCTGTATGCCCCTCCCCGAGCTAATGGCCAATCCCAATACATCCCCTTACCCCTTGGTTTTGCGCGTTCGCGTGAGACCTAGTGGTGTCCCAATACTCTTTTTGAGCTAGGGGTAGGGCTAAGACGAAGGGGTATACACCCCTTGAAACCAAGTGAGATCGAGACCTTACTTGAAACCAAGGGGTATGCGAATACTGCGCGACCGGCAACAATGGCGGCCAGATCATCCCGAGAGTCCGATAAATTATATATTTGCGACTTAATTAATTGATAAAAAAATTATTAAAGTCTTGTTTTGTGCTATACACAGTCCTGCACATATATATTTGCAACCATTTTCCTAATTGAAACGTTTCTAAAAATCGCTAGTATGATACGATAATGTTACAGTGTTAATTTGCACAACAGTCCCGCATTTCTCTTACTAGCATGTCTACAGTTTTAAGTAAACTCCATTAGCAGCGAATTTCGTTTGAAATCAGTGCATGATACTACTTGCTTTGGAGATATCGATACGTGCTAGATGATGTACACGTAACCAAGTGTCGTCCCAATTCCTAGGGCTATGTAGCCCTTACCCCTCGGTTTCGAGGGCCAAGGGGTAGGGGTAAACCAAGGGGAAGGGGTAAGGGGATGTATTGGGATTGGCCCTAACCCCACTGATTTACTGGTTCTGCTACTCACACGCAGGCTTCCACATACCTCTTCCAGACACAGGCCATAAAAAAGGGGTTGAGGGTATATGGGAGTTTGGTGCCGCGTGTTGTTAGTCATTAGAACCAGAAATAGACAGTGGAGAAAAGCAACACACACCCCATGTGACACTAAGGCAATGCTATACCGACTATGCTAAATCTATGCTCAGTTTGAGCTATTGATTGCCAAGCACTACACCTACTATGTGTGTGTCCATGAGGCTATCCTGTGTTCATTATCTCCAAGCTCCCTCTGACAATGTAACAGTCAACCGATGGAATTCCAAAGAGAGAAGGAGATATTGCGAATAGGAATGTTGGTGAAAGGAATATGTTTCCCACTTGTGTAAATATTCCTTTGGCTGTTCCCCACCCCTACCCCCCCTCTCTCCTTCCAAACACATGGTACTCCCATGCCTGCCCTACTTCTGAAGAGCACCTCATTTCCTTTCTCCTTTAGGTTCTAGAGGAGTCCGGAGAGTGGAGGTACTGTACATATACCCTCCGGCTCCAGCCAACAGTGTTGTGGCAACTGAAACTCCACCAAGATTGCAAACAACGTTTAATGTGAAATTCAGGACAGGTGCATTCTACTGTGACTCTGCCCCTCCTCCCTGGTCATAAAAATGTAATTGCAGTATTGTGATTCAACTGATCGTTAGGTCATAAATGTAGGCTAGAACCTTGAAAGTGAGTCTTGCATGCAATCGAAATGGGTTTCGAAATGCCCTTACGTTTGTAATGAGGCTGCTTAGCCCTGTTTATGTACAGTTCCAATCTGGTAGGGTTTCTCCAATTTTCATCGAGGACACCTGATTCTAATAAATCCGAATTAAAGGTCATTTACAACAGGTGCGAGAACCTACAGCTCTCCAGGAACTGGAGTTGACAGCCAAGCTTGAGTCAACATCATGCTGAGTGAACGGAACTTCATCAAGTTAGCCATCTGCATAGGGAATGCTGATACCCTAAAACATATTTACAGTGGCTTAGATTAGACAAGTAGTACTCGGATTGATATCTCAATATTATGTCTGATTGACTGGGCCACGCCCATCCTTCTTTTTCTTAATTGTCGATAATTACATGCTTGCACGAGATTGCTGGAGTGAGAGGGCAGGAGGGCGAGACTGTTGTCTGCACTCTTTAGGAGGTTTTCCCTTAATATCCAACTTACCGAGACACAAGCACTGAGGTAGCTGCCTTGGAGAAATAACTGACAATTTGGGAAGCCAGTTATATAACGGGATTCCCCATATAGCGTCGTCGAGCATAGCAAGCTAATACGCGCAAGGCCCTATACTACTAGCTAGCTCAGCTGGGCCGGCTAACGTTAGCGGATGGCTAACTTCAACTGGGCCCTTTTTCAAGCGAGCAAAACTTAAATTTAGACTTGACAACGTCATGAAAGCGAGTTTTCACCAGTAGCTATATAACCACCATTACCTGTGCATTTATTCTGTGCTGATTTTGCTTCCTGTCTTCTTCCATTGCATGTTCAATTTTGTCAAGCTGTATCCTTATCGTTTCCCTCTGGTGAAAAGGGAAAGCTGGGTGCAGTGAGGCCATTGTAAAAAGCAGCGCCAACTGCTCGAGTGGCCCAGCCGCTGCGTCCATCCTATTTTGTTCCGATCTCCCGTATATGTCCCCGTCCGCGCACGGTGGGTGAACCAAGTTATGATGTGGGTCCCTGAAGGAAGAGTAGCCATAGTTTTTGTAGAACGAAGCGGGATCCACATGGCTCAGTATCCGAAAGAGTATCCCCGCACATTCTCTACTGTCAGACCCGAGCAGAGACAGACAGACGAGCAGTTTGGACCGAACAACTGGGTCAATAGCGTTAGACAAAATCCCCAAATCGTTAGGGGTATTTGCCCTGTTTTCAAAGTCCCGTAGAACGTGATAATCTTTTCGTGCAAGATCCTCTAAACAGGATCCTAAAAAGCGGAGCTCCAACGGCTGACACATATGCAGCAGTCCGCACATAAACTCAACCCTCTTCGCAGAATTCAGGTGCAGACCAAACCACTCGAATACGGTCTCTTTATCTAACTGAGATGGATGTATTCCCTGTCGGGGCGAATCCTCGAATCTATCTGAGACCGAGGGAGAGACCGATCTGGGAATATGGAGATCGGGTTGTTCCAGCTCGTCTTCGGCAGTATCGTCTCCACCTTCGCCCGCCGTTCTCATCGGAAGCTTCATTTTCAGCATTATCAGCTCGGCAGGAAAGGCTTCCAGGCGTAAATTACGGATTGCTGTACATTGTTTAATATTTTAAACGGGTTGTAATCTGAATCGACGTCGCCTAATCAATCTTAGTGTTTTAATATAATCACAGTGACAATCGGCGACCGGCTGTAGCTAGCTAGTTTTCTCGTTCACTGTGTAGACAGCACTCTGGTGGAGTCAGTGAGGTTGCCAGGTTTACCCGCGTGATCCCCCTTGTAAAGTGTCTGTAACCCCCAAACGAAGCAGTGTTTTACAAATGTCTCAAGCTACATGGCTACATATTGATTTATGTATGTATTAAAAGCCCGTTGCTCGCATGATTTAATTTGCACTGGTGCATTCCTAATTTCTTTCTCAAGTGGAATGACTGAACCAGATGTCAGTGTTGACAAAGTTAAAGTGACATTTAGCCACTTCAGAGCCACTTTACCTTAACGTCATAACCACCTGTGTGCTCAGCTTCCCTGGAACTATACCCTGCTTTTATCATTCAAGCTAATTGCCTTCTTTGGGGTTAAGCCTTTTCCATATCACTCCAACCTCCCCCTCTCCTCCTGCTGATTCCATACGGCCTGAACTAGTCACCGCTGGTTCCAACCTATCACTATCAGGTACTTCCAAGAACGTTAATGGTGATATTGAATGCTTTCTGTGGATAGCACTGCCCTCGTGTGTTTAAAAGTGGCCATTGCAGTCAAATATGTGCATACTGCCACTTTCAACAGGAGGCAGTATTGTATCTGATTCAGACTACCTTAGATGCGCACCATAAAATGTGGGTCCCATTTAAAAGAAAATAATAGTAATTTCAGGTCATGGAACTTCTGCTATAAAGCTCACGTGCCTCTGAAACTAACAGTTAAAGCCGGTTAGTAACACCCTCCATTAAACCCTTACAAATACCAACAAAACTTCCAACATGTTTGGATCTTACCCGACTGTCAAAATTAATTCCATCCTCGTGTAACCTGCGTTGTGTACATACAACATTGTGCAAGGACAGGAAAGTGCAAGAAATCTACAGTTACAGACACCATATGTTTCCAGAGGAAAAATTAAATGCAAAATGTGAGCCTGTTCCATTGGCGTATAGCCTACAACAAATCCTGAATATCACCGTGACTTTTTGCCGCTGGCAAACACATATGGCCTTTCAGTTCGTCTATAGCTTAGACATATTTTCCCGATCTGTAGTTATGACCAGCTGTATTACAACAGGGTTTCTCATTTTATCATACGTATGCCACACATATCAGACTCAGAAATTCAAAAGCACATTATCACTCTCAATTTCAATTCCTTCGCTGACGGACAAACCGCTCGGGCGTGAGTAGGCTAACGTCACAGACGCACAGGGTATAAAAACCTTTACATGCCACACTTCCACATGTGGACGGTGTGGGCTCAGTCTCCCCCTAGTGTCCTTATCCCTAACTTTAATATCCACAAACCATCACTCGGCTAGACTAAATTCATCACTTGTTCAGAGAGGAGAATCTTTATATACCACTGGGAACAGAAAAGGTAAGTGTATAAAAACAATCCTACATGTTCAACAAGCTAGCTCATATGTTTGTTGCCTCACAGACATAAAACGCGCTAAAGTTTAATAGGTGATTTGTGAGCTATAGGCTAGTTAAGTAAATTAACTATTTGTTTATTTATCACGGATAAACTGTTACAGAAAACTACTGTGTTGCCATTAGTCAGAAATACTTAAACATGTCCCTTGCACCGTACATCTATAGGGTTTGCGTAGCCTATCCATAGTTCTGTAGATGTAAAGTTGACTGCCGGAGGAAGTGTATTAAGGGACACTATAGGTGTTTGAGAGGTGAGAAATAGCAAACGCAGTTTTACACTAAAAAGTTTTGTACTTCAGTTTGGTAAAAGTTAATTCTAACTCAGGTGTGCAACGCATTTAAAGCAGATTGGTTAACACATACGGATGATTTTTCAGTTATGGTATGATGAATCGACGGTAGGCCATTGGGGTGTACATGTCCCACAATTAAAATTCTACCCATCCACGCCGCGTTGCAGGCAAAGAGAGAAGTACTATATATAGCCTACCGTAACCAGCCCATACATCTGATTATGCCTGTGTGGTTACGTATATGGCACATCGCACAAAACAGAGTAGGCCAAGCCTCACTCATGGATCTAGCAGCTGGAATGATTATATACCCAGCATCTGAAGAATGCTGTTTAGAAGTTATAATGAGACAGAGATCTGCAGTTCCTGGTTCTATAAAGAGGTTGAGTGGTTGTGGATTTAAAAATGGTATGGGGTGTGCTGTTTATGTCTGAGTCATGTCAAGTGAGACATTGCAGCCATAAATGAGCTTTGAAACAGCCAAACGAGCTTCAAATACCTACAAGTAGCAGGAAACATCCTTGAACCGTCCCTGGTAACAGCCTAGCGCAGCACTATTAAAAGGCTGTGATGGATTGGAAAAGGAAGCTGTTAGTTGAGCGCACCAATAATTTGCAAATGTCCTGTGCGGTTCATGGAGTATCCGGGGGGTTTGAGGGTCGACCGCCACGCTGTGCATGTGTCTGTAATCACCTGTGAAATGGCTGTCAGGGCCCTCAGGGAGAGGAGGGGTCTCGAGGGAATACAGCTGTGCTGCCTGGATAAATGGAGGAGAGAGAGAGATAGAGAGAGTCAGGTGACAGCTCGCAAGCTGGTAGGGATGACAGGCGGGTAGGCCGGGCCGGTTGAAAGACTAGCCTAATGCAAACTGGCAGATTACACGATGGAAAGGGAAAGATATTCCACATGTATTCAAACAACCTGTGTCCCCTATATATCGGTGCTATATCGCTCGACTGTTCTGTTCAAAGGCTTGATTTTCAATAAGCCTTAGCTCATTTATATATCGTTTTCACCTTAATGACTGATCTGTCCAGATGCTCAGCATTGAGGGAATATGCCTTGTGGGTGGCTTTTGGTACTGAATAGTGTGGAGTCAGGTGGCTGAGCGGTTAGGGAATCGGGCTAGTAATCAGAAGGTTACTGGTTCGATTCCTGGCCGTGCAAAATTACGTTGTTTCCTTGGGCAAGGCACTTCACCTTACTTGCCTCGGGGGTACTTACAGTAAGTCGCGCTGGATAAAAGCGTGTGCTAAATGACTAAATGAATAGAATGTCAGTGTTCTACTGGTATCTCAGTATTTTACTGACACTTGGTCTTGTCAAGGGGCAGACAGGCGTAGTCTGCAGGATTGGTTTAGGATAGTACAGTATGGAGTTATTGCCAGTGGTTATAGGAAATTCATGAGCACACACAAAATGTCTTAACATTTATAATGACATATTCAAGAGTTATTTTGGAAAACAGCTGTGAAATGTGAAGTTGTTAACTGTTACTCTAATTTATTGACCTATGCTGTCGGCTCAATTCTATTCTCAAGAACGTGATGTACTATGATATATATTATGTTTAATGTCAGTTTTGCAGGTTAAGTGGCAGTGTAACAGCAATCTGTGGTAAAAACCTGGCTGTCAGTCGGGCGATTTATGAGTGAGCAGTTCCCATGCCCGCCTCAGTCCTGCCTGAACCCCCCTCTCCCAGGGCCTGTAGTCAGTTACTGCCTGGTTGTAACATTTTACTGCCTGTTTACTAGACCGCTGGAGTGGTGAACATAGGGAGGTTATGAGCAATCCTTGGGGGGTGATTAGGGCACCTGTTTCTGAGTGTTTGAATGATTGCGTTCGTGCGTTGAATATTTGATCTTGTCTGTATTTGGTTTCTGTATGTGTGAGGAGCTCTGCCCTGTCCCTCAAAGCTCCTGCCTGCCTTCTTCAAGGGGCTGCCTGTTTTATTTTGGTGTTGCATCCTCCAGCCTCTCTGCTTACATCGTTTTTGTTACCCAGCTCCGGCCCGCGGTTGGCATGGCGATGTTTGTCGGTGGAATGAGAAGTGGGAGAAACGCCACGGAAAACACCGACCACATGTCTCAAGGCATAACGCAAATATCCTCAGGCTCACCAAGAACATTTTTAACGAGGGATGGCGCAGGAGTCCATAAAAAGAGGAGGCGATGTTGGCGTTTGACAGGCGATAGATGTCTTGTTTTCAGAGCTAAGGGGCGGACTGCAGCCACAACACCATTCATCACATGCTGTGTTGATTATAGCACACTCTTATGTTCATTCTTCAGTCTCATATCTCCGTACGCACGTCCATCCCACACTCGGCAGAAACACATCAAGTGGAGAATCAGAGCATCGTGACTTGGGTCAGTTGGAAGCAGCCAGTTAGATCTGTGACAAAAGAACCAGAAAAGAACAACAACAAAAAGGCTAAATGCTGCACTTGACTTTGGGGACACATTTGTGTGGCTTGTGTTCAGAAGTTTGGTTTTCTCATCGAGAAGACTGATTCCTTTAAAGCCACTTGCTGCAGTAGACTCGCAGATGTCTTACTCTAGGCATCTCACTGACAACCTAATTAATATCACATGCTACTGCATGTAAGAGCACACAGTAATGAACTCTCCCCAAGAGATAAATGTGACATTTTGAGGTCTGGTGTGACAAGAGAAACTCCCTAACTGCTTCTTTCTTCTCCTCAACTGACTTCAGCTCCGCACAGGATAATTGATGTTTTTCTTCTCTCAAAGATGTCTCGTATGCCTTCCTCAAATCTCATGCCTTCCTAGCATTATGTGTTCTGAAGTCCAAGCCCTCATTACTTACGGCGTAGCTGGGAAATAGTACGCTAGCAGTTTGTGCAAAGATTCTTTGTCTGAATTGTCAAAGACAATGCGAGTGCCAGTGAAAACATGTAGCTCAACATCCCAACTGTCAGCTGTTCCTGTCAGGCTAGGACTGGAGCAAGACTTCTGAGCTTAAATATTCTCAGTGAAAATGTTTTCTCGTTCTCATGTATTGTTCTCGAAACTCTTTGGTTCGGTTGAATGCCTTTCGTGGACCCAGATACTAACTATGAGCTTACTCGCAGTTGTGTTTAGCAAAGTGTTCGAATATTGGATCGTAGATGATTTGCCGGTTCAATTCCTGCTGTGTGGGTTACTTTGGATAAAAGTGTTAAATGAATACATGACTATTATTCTTTTCCAAACCAGGGGGCTGAGCTAGACTGACCTGGGCTGGACTGAGCCGAACTGGGCCTGCTGTTGGATCACCATGGGGTGGCCAGTGAACCTGCTGACTGTGCTGCTGCTGTCGTCCTGTCTACAGGCCATAGAGGAGGAGGATATCAGAGCTGGTATGGAACCCGTCTGGACCTGGCCTCACCTTGGCTTACTGTTTCAAACAATCATCTCATTTACCCCTCAGACATTATTTGAAGCTCGAGTCATTAACTCCCAGTTGACTGCCTGCCTGCTTGTGTGTGTGTGTGTGTGTGTGTGTGTGCGTATGTGTGTGCTTGTGTGTGTGTGTGTGGACCAGGCTGCAGCACAGCCGTGAATGACCTGGTGTACATCCTCGACGGCTCCTGGAGTGTGGGTCACACAGACTTCGACACGGCCAAGCACTGGCTGGTCAACATCACCAGCGGCTTCGACATCAGCTCCCACTACTCCCAGGTAAGAGAGAGAGGGGGGGGGGAGGAGAGAGAGAGAGAGAGAGGGAGATATAGAGAGATGGGGGGGGTGGGGGGAGCTAGAGGGAGAGAAAGAAAGTGAAAAAGTGTGAAAGTACAAAATTGAGTAGAGAGGAAGACCTAGATACACACTCACATTCACTCACTCACTCACTCACACTCAATCACTCACACATACTCACAGACAGAGAAAGACAGAGAGAGAGAGAGAGAGAGAGAGAGAGAGAGAGTGACTGAGTGGGTCTTGCTTCCAGGTGGCAGTGGTCCAGTACAGTGACACCCCTCGTCTGGAGATCCCGCTGGGCAAACACCAGGGCGGTCCTGACCTCATCCAGGCCATCCAGAACATCAAGTACCTGGGAGGGAACACGCAGGTCAGGACCCAGTCAACACACTCCCCCACACACACACGTACACACCACACACACTCATTCTGACTCCAATTCCACACCAGACGGGCCGGGCCATCAAGTTCGCCGTGGACCACGTGTTCCCCTCGTCCCAGCGCCTCAGCGCCGTCAAGAACCGCATCGCCGTGGTGGTGACGGACGGCAAGTCCCAGGACGACGTGGTGGACGCCAGCGTGGAGGCGCGGGCGCAGGGCGTCACCGTGTTCGCCGTGGGCGTGGGCACCGAGATCACCACGTCGGAGCTGGTGGCCATCGCCAACAGGCCGGCGCCCGCCTACGTCCTGTACGCCGAGGACTACACCAACATCGACCGCATCAGGGAGTCCATGGAGCAGAAGCTGTGTGAGGGTGAGCGGGACGCAAATACCTCCCACAAGCACGCGGATATGCACACACACAGGTGTGTGTGTGTGTACTGTGGTCGTGTGTGTGTGTGTCTGAGTGTGTGTATACTATGTGTGTGTGTGTGTGTGGGAAGCCACAGGCCCTGTAGCCAGACCCTGGGACATGTGGCACGGTGGCTGGATAGCTTTGAGCATGGAGCAGATGTTGATATTCACATCACTGCCAAACACACCCTTAAGCAGTAGGAAGCATTGTTGAACCACTCGCTGCTTGAAAACGTGTCAACAACAGCCAAGTTAAGCAAGTGAAAACTTATTCACAACGAGTGAAAAAGAAATAATGACTTATTTATGCGGCGTTGATGTTGTAAGTGACTTAGTTATGCTGCTGTTCTGTGTGGAGGCTTTTCTTCCAGCTTTAGTCTCGGCCCTCATTAGCTGCAGACTCCCCAGACAAGGCTGTTCCACATGCGCTACAGAGGAGCAGCTGTTAGAAAAGCCTGCATTAGTGCCCACTCATCCGTAATTAACTCCATCTCTTTATTTCTCTCTCTCTCTCTCTCTCTCTCTCTCTCTCTCTCTCTCTCCCCCCCCAGAGTCGGTGTGTCCCACGCGTATCCCGGTGGCGTCTCGTGACGAGAAGGGCTTTGAACTGCTGCTGGGCATGAACATCCACCTCAAGGCCAAGAAGACTCTGGGCTCTCTGGCCTCGGAGGCCGCCTACTCCCTGACCAGCGCTGTGGACATCACTGAGAACACCAGGTGGGTGGGTCAGAATCACCATCACTATCAGAATGGGTTTTAATCGCCATGAAAGTTTGCATAGACAAGGAATTTGCTTTGGCAGGAAGGTGCATACATTAAACATATAGGAATCTTAAAAAATTCAATATGAGGTCTAACTATACTAAGGGTACGTAAACTAGCAATACTAAGTGGATTTAGAATTTAAATAAAATATACAATAAAATATAAATAAAGTATAAAGTTTCCGTAATTACCGGATGACTGTAGCAGAGGTGGTTTCGAGGACAGTGCTGGAGGAAGGTCACCAGGGGTGTTGTATAACAGTACGTGACTCAGATAACTGACTCATGCACTTTCGTTCGTGTACTTGTTCATATCTATTGACACAGAAAACAGTGCTGTCTGGGTGAAATACCACAGACAGATAGACTTCTTTGTTGGTATTCACATATTGTGTTCTTTTAGTGTTACTGTGTAAGTATCTATACATACATACAAAGGACTTTGGGTCAGGGTCATCCTTAGCTTTGCAATGCGTCTCTGAGAAGCCTCAAAACATCCAGAAGATTTCCAATGCTGAGGCCACTGTCTGTCACATGTTTGTACCCTTCACAAACCAAACAACAACAGCTCTAAGTCCAGTAGTGGAACACTTGACAGGGCAGTATTCCTGGCAGTCATACAGGGAAACATTGGCATGGTGAACTCACACCACGCCCAGCTGAAACAACCTTTGCGGCTTCACAAAGGTCGATTATTCGCAACCAATTGACCCTTATGGTTTAAGTCAAAGTTTTGATTTAGCGTGACATTAAACAGTTTCAGTGGAGCGGTGTATGGTGACTAGCACAGTCACAGAACAAGCCCTGTGTGTTCTACACATTCTCATTCTACTGCTTGTTTGTTACAGTTGAAAGTTTCCCCCCCCATAATACACCAGTTTTCTAACGCCTCATAACGAAGCGAATGAATGAGGAAATACGGTCCACAGCATGAGCCTGTATCTTACCCCCCCCACTCCACTCCACCCCACACCCTTCTCCTCCCCCCCTCCTCCTCCCCTCCAGGGAGATCTTCCCCGAGGGCCTCCCGCCGTCCTACGTGTTCGTGGCCACGCTGCGTCTGCGCGGCGCGGCCGGCCGGCAGCACATGGACCTGTGGAGGGTGCTCTCCAAGGAGGGCGAGACCCAGGCCGCCGTGACGCTGAACGGCCGCGACAAGACCGTCGCCTTCACCACCACCAGCACCTCTCACCTGGAGCAGACCGTCACATTCACCACTCCCGGCTTTGAGGTAGAGGGAAGGACGTGTGTGTGTGTGTGTGTGGGGGTGAGTGTTGGTCTGTGTGTACCTGTTTGTGTGTGTGTTGTGTGTGTCACGTGTTCGACCGGGAGTGTGTCAGTAAAGTACTCGCGGGGGGAAACCTTTGCACGAGAGAGAGAGAGAATTAATCTGTCAGACCGAATCAATAGATGCTCCTTGTCTAATCAGGTCAGTGGACAAGATAGTCAAAGGTCCTGGAGGGCCGCACAGTTTAGCCTGCGAGCACACTCCCCTCTCCTCTCAGAGCCAGCCACCGCACACTCGCACGGCCGCGTGGGGATACCGGGAGGATTCGAAGAAAACGTTTCCCTGGAAGAGGTGGAAAGGAGCCGCTGGCGATTGGACACCTGGAAGCTCTCGCTGCTGTTTCCATGGTAGCGCAATCACCGTTTCCCCGCTAGCCGTGGCTGCGTTGCCTGTGGGAACTGTCGTGATGCTTTTCCACTGAGAGTTCCGTCGCTGTCGTTTCTGATTGGAACGTCTCGGTTGGTGTCGTGTGTGTACAAGCGTGCGTGTGTGAAGCCTGGTGAAATCACATGTATGAGTGTCTCTGTGTGTGTGTGTGTGTGTGGGGATCAATGCCATTGACAAAGACACAGGGAGGGCACAACCTAACAGCAACACACCATCATGGTCATGTGTTCACACCATCCCAGGTGTAGGACCTGCAGTACATCACAGCACACCGTCCTAGCCCAGCCAATAGGCAGCCTCCCCTTCCCCTCTGTGCCGAGCCTTTCAAACAGAAAGCTTGTACTCGGAAAAAGTATCCCTCTGCCATCTCCCCACCCTGGCACTGCAGCAAACCCAGCCTGGCATCCCTGCTGGCACCACAGCCAGCGGCCAGCGCGCCGCAATTCATCCCTTCCCTGAATGCGACTGATTGATAATGATATGGTTCCTCCCTTGGCACTTGAGAGTGGGAACACGGACAAAGGGTCCAGCTGTAAAGGAGGTCGTTACACCAGCACTTTCCTAGTAAAAACCCACCGCCTGAGAATGACACATTCATGT
This sequence comes from Mallotus villosus, assembly GCA_903064625.1. Lineage (NCBI taxonomy): Eukaryota > Metazoa > Chordata > Actinopteri > Osmeriformes > Salangidae > Mallotus > Mallotus villosus. The sequence goes on from CAEFZP010005721.1 coordinate 602,360, forward strand.
TGTTGACATCAAAGCCTGCCCCGCCCTGCCCCGCCCACTTGGTGTCGGTCTCTTCTGATTGGACTGTCTGGGCTACCGTACAGGCTCTCTTTGATGGAGGCTGGCACCAGCTGAAGGTGCTAGTGAGGCAGCGCCACGCCACCGGTTTCCTCGACGACCAGCAGATCCAGGAAGTGGCGCTGGAGACGGCGGAGCCGATCTTCATCAACGGGAAGACGCAGATCGCCAAGAGGACGGGGGCGGAGACTTCCGTAGCGGTGGGTGACAGAGCTGTGTTTGTTGTCTTCCTGTGTTTCTCGAACCATTGCCGCACGGGTTCTGGGTTGGGCCTTGTACCTTGGGGCTGAGCCTATCTGCAGAACCCTGCAAGAACCAGACTTTACTTGGGCTGTGTCAGCGGTAAAACAAGGTATCACAGATTTGTTTTGTTTGTTTCGTTCTCCTCTGTTGCCCAGGTGGAACTTCAGAAACTGCGTCTGTACTGCGACCCCCACCAGAGTGAGAGAGAGACCGCCTGTGAGATCTACTCTGTGGTAAGACCGCGTAGACCACTGTTGTCTGACAACTTGTGTGGAAACGGTCTCGCTCGAAACGAATGTAACTTCCCCAGGCATTGTTCAAATGTATTGAAAAGGAATGACCAAATTACACTACTGGAGGTGTAAAGGCTGCAAGGTCCTCCGGCAGTTACGAGTGTGTGTTTAAAGTTACACGTGATCTTTAATTATCCCTCGACGACAGCCGTCTCACCCCCCCCAGCGCTGTAACACCTCCCAAATAAGATCTCGTAGAGGACCCGAGATATCATCTCGACACGGAGTACTGTCTCATTTACAGTACTCGCCAGGTTATCTCGACAGGCAATTAACACATCCCTCCTCTCTCCCTCCTCTCTCCCCCCCTCTCTCTCCTCCTCTCCCTCTGTCTCTCGCAGGATGACGAGAGGGTAAGTGTTGCCTCTCTTCCATCATGAAACGGGCCTGGGTTTTAATCCTGCCTTCTGTACCTCGTGTAGTGGACGTGGTTTGGTGAGCCGCCATTGGATGAGTTGGCTCGGCAATAAACGCTCTCCATTGAGAGTTGGCATCTACCGTGCTGAAGCTAGCTCTCAGACAGCCAAGCCCGGGTTTCGGGTCGCTGAAGCTAGCTCTCAGACAGCCAAGCCCGGGTTTCGGGTCGTGACTGATTACTCCAGTGAGTCTGTGCGTGCGTAGCACAGAGTCAGTCATCTCTGTGTTCCTGCAGTGCCCCCTGAACCGCACAGCTGCTGAGGAAGAGGAGGAGGAGTGTGACTGCTCTACCGCCCCCCCCGGGCCCCCCGGCCCCCCCGGCCCCACGGTACTGTTGACACTCCTCTGGCCTGCCTGCTACTGCCGACACCTACTCACTGCACTGGGAACGGACGCACTGATTATTCTCTTTTGGGGTTTTCTCGTCTTTTTTTAACTCTCCTTTCTCTCTCTCTCTCTCTCTCTCTCTCTCTCTCTCTCTCTCACACTCTCACTCTCTTTCTCTCTTTCTTCATCTTTCTTTGACACACACACACACATTCCTCAGCATTTGGCAAAGATCTTCTAGACTGTTTAGTCTGTGACCTCAGAGCAGTTTTGACACAGGAGCTCTAAAGGTTTCATTGATCAATGACAGGCCTCTGATTTATGACCCTGTGTCTATGTTAGAGATGTGTGTAAGAGACCTGTACAGCAGCCACTGTTAAACAGGCTACCCATTGTTACTGTACTATTTATTTGAAAGACCTTAAAGGAAAAAAGGACAGATCATTCAGTTATGCTACAGGGAGTGAATACAACTGGTTGGTTCAACCTAAATCATGAAACCTGGGTTTCAATATGAGCTGCCCAAATGTGTTTAATTCGGTCAGTGTACTGTAGGTTTGACAATGCTCGCCCTGTTATACACGAGAGGTCTACAGTGTGATTGGTGATTGGCTGTGATTGGTTGTGTCCTACAGGGTTTCGGAGGGGAGAAGGGAAAGGCAGGCCCTCCTGGTCCTGACGGTAAGCCTGTGAGTACACACCCATGCCTCCTGAACACACACACACACACACGTTTCAAAGAGAACCTCACGTTACCTTACGTATACATGACTGAAGCATGTGTGTTTGTGTGTCTGTCTATGTGTGTGTCTGTTTGTGTGTATGTGTGTGTGTGTCTCCCTCAGGGGAACCAGGGGGAGTCAGGTGCGTCAGGAGAGCCTGGCTTACCAGGGGAGAAGGTGAGACATCTACAGCACATTCACAACATCCGCGACTCCCATTCAACACGAGCCTGGCACGGCACATGCACGGGACAGTGTGTTTATCCTGTTGTCATGTCGGTTGATCCAGGGAGAATTAGGCCCTCCAGGACTGAGGGGAGAGCCTGGTCAGACGGGCTGGAAGGTAAGATGCTCCTCGTGTTGTTTGGCTACTGGACATGTTCCCCAGTGTCTTCGAAAGTCTCTGAGCCAGTCTTTGATTAGCCTCCAGTAGTCAGTACGCTGTCTGCCCCCAGGGAGGAAGCACAGCCTTCATAACTTCCTGTACCTTCAATACTAATATGTTTCTCTCTGTCCAGGGAGAGACGGGGGAGCCGGGGTTACCAGGTCAACAAGGCCCTCCAGGACCCATGGTAAGACATGTCTGATATAGCCGTGTGTCTGTCAGTCAACCAGTCAGTCAACCAGTCAGTCAACCAGTTAGCTAACCAGTCAGCTCAGAACGTTTTGACAGAAGGCACTCTGCCTTGTGTGCTAGGCAGCTAGCTAGCTAACCCTTCTTTAGAGGGTGGGGCAGATTGTCAGAGCCCCACAGCCCACACTGTTAACCCATCCAGCCTCTGTCTCTCAAACCACAATGGACCTCTCTGTATACCAGGCCTGGTCGGGTCTGGTCTGGTCTGGTTGGGTTTGGGTGCTTGGTGCTAAAGCCTGGATGAAGCTTCAACCAGATGCTTGTGGGCACAGCAGACTCACTTATGCACGCACCACACACACACACACACACCACACACACACACACACACACACACACACACACACACACCACACACACACACACACACACACCACCACACACACACACCACACACACACAGAGTTGTGGAGCAGGGCAGGCCCCAGGAAAGCCGATGGGGAGGAAGGATTTATTTTCTCTTGTAGCGTTTCAAAACGCCAGACATTTGAAGAGGAGGAGGAAAGAGTACAGTAAATAATACGACCAAAGGCCTGTACCTTGATTTCATCAATGCATTACTGTGTGTCTGCGATGTGTGTGTGTGTGTGTGTGTAAGAGAGGGAGCGAGAGAAACTGTGTGTGTGTGTGTAAGCGTACGTGCATTGTATTGAAGAAGGAGTATTGAAATGTCCTCTGTTTCCCCAGGGTCCTGCAGCCTCACGGCTCAACCTCGGGGCGGCTGTAGGAATACCCGGGAAAAAGGTAAAGAGACGAGTACAAAAACTGATGAGTTCAAACGTGTCAAAGGAGATGACGAAAAGGCCTGAAATCTCTGATGTCCACACAGGGACTTCCTGGTGAGAAAGGAGAAGTGGGACTTGCTGGAGAGATGGGACCAATGGTAAGACACTGTCCTTCTGTCCTGCCACCGACCGACCAATCAGCATTGGAGAGTTTAGGAATGAGAGACTTTTGTCCGATGTCAAACGTATTAAGGTCATAGGTATGTAGTACAGAACAGAACTGTACAGTGCAGATCAGAACATAGAACAGAACTGTTACAGTGCAGATCAGAACATAGAACAGAACTGTTACAGTGCGGATCAGAACATAGAACAGAACTGTTACAGTGCGGATCAGAACATAGAACAGAACTGTTACAGTGCGGATCAGAACATAGAACAGAACTGTTACAGTGCGGATCAGAACATAGAACAGAACTGTTACAGTGCGGATCAGAACATAGAACAGAACAGAGGTGTTTAGGAGGCCCTGCGTCTCCGTCTCCAGACCTCTCCCTGCTGCTCAGACAGTGTGTCTGAAGTGGGACCACAGGGGTCTGATGACTTTAAGTGTGTTTGATTTGGCTCCTGGTCGCAGGTGGGACAGAGAGAAGCTGCTCCGTGTGCTGGTTCTGTCTGACCCGGGTACTTCTAATGAGGTCTTTATTTTCCGTGCAGGGGGAACCGGGTCTGCCTGGAAAAGATGGGCCAATCGGCCCTTTGGGGCCCAAACGTAAGTCGATTTTTCCTTTGAGTACAATGGTGTGTTGTCTTGAGTGTTTGCTGTCTAGATCAAATCTGTTCAGGAGTGGGTCTACTTCGGATAGAGTTATGTGGAGACCACAGTGTCGGCCACATCTTAAGGGATGCTAACTTGTCAGACACGACAACAACGTTAGCTCGTAAAGTGTGACTGTGCGACGAGCTCGACGCTCTAATGGCGTGCCGTCGCTTTTAACTGTTCTTGGAACTTGGAGCCGCGGGTGTTAGATCAATTCGCTTCCAGGCGCACGGTCATTTGGCAGTCTTCCTGTTATTACGATCAAATGTGTGCCGTGGAGACACTGTAACTGTAACTCTAGAGTCTGTGTGTGTGTGTGTGTCGCTGTGTGTGGGTTGAGAGCCACTGCAGTAACAAGCCCATGTCCTGTTCACGCTCAGTTCTAATGGGAAACACATGGGCGGGAGGAGTGCTACTGCATGTGCCACAGAGCTGGCACCAAACAGACACTTCAACGGCTCTTTTTAGACACCAAGAAAACCTTATATCAGGCTGGAGAGGCCAAACAGTCACTTTCAGTGCAGCCTCTAGGGGTGCTGTTGTCAGCTATCTCGATCCATCCTGCTCACAACCGGTATAGCCAAGTACCAAGCGATAACAGTTGTGTGTTGCTCATTTTGAGCTGTGTACGAGTATGTGTTGTTGAGGAAACTTCCAGTCTTTGAATTGTCATCATGCACTGCCCGCATGCCTAGATCCCCGACACGCGTTGACCAGCTCACAGATCCTAGCTCAACACACAGTTCGAAGGTTATGCCATACCTTACGTCTGGCATGTCCGTCGCAGCTCACGGTAAACGGCTAAACGGACACACATACAAGAAGAGGAGATTGAAAGATTTGAAGGTTTAACCCAGAGTTCAGGAGAATTAGTACCTACTAGTTCAAGCAGTGCTCTCTCTCTCTCCACATTAGTCTGGCCGGAGAGTGTTCCCGGAACAGGCTCTAATGACCACCAGAGAGTTACGTCCTCAGATACTGCTGCTCAAATAAACAGTCTGCATTTCCCCTGTGCTGTTTCAGGGAACATTGCACTGCCTAATGATTCACAGGAACCAGTCTGCCTGGAACAATGAAGGATTCTGGGATACTCCGATGCAGTTGTTTGAAGCAGTCAGACTACTGTTTAGAGGAGTTATGGAGTCAGAACAAATGTTTGGATGGAAAGTCTGAGTTGTTTCCTGTGCAAGGATCACGGTGCGTATACAACTCGTACATGTTAATCAACAGAATATTCAATAGGTTTAGCATCCAATGAAGTACAAGGGGATATTCTATCACTAATCACTTTCATTGCGTACTTGTCAGTTTTGCCGCCTCTCTTTTGCCTTCATCTGGGTCCTCTAACTTATAACCACCCATGACTACCTTATCTAAACATCACTTGGCATGGAAGGCATGGTTAGTCCATTTTTACACAAAGTGCATTTAACCAATTAAACTCGGTTGCACTCGTCTGTGCAGCCTGTTCACTAAAGGCATGTGCGGTGTGTTTTTATGACCCCGCGTCCTAACCAGACACACTCCTCCCTCCTTTCAAAACAGCTCAGGTGGCTGGTTCTCATCAGACTTGAGCATGCGTGTGTGTGTGTGTGTTGTGGCGGTGGATGTTTACACATGTGGCAGGATGCCAGACCCTTTGCCCTCTGTACCCGACTCAGCGGTTTGTGCCAAGCCGGGTCTGCAGACGCTCTCCGACCTCCTGCCAAGAACAGCTCCCTCGAGACCGCTGGGTGACAGTTGCATGTGTGAGGTCACCGCCCGACAATTAACCTGTCCGGCTCCCAGCCAAAGGCCTGCTACCGTACGAGCTAACTGCAGAGCAATGACATGCAGAAACCCAGAGTGTAAACAGTGTGCACAGGCAGGATCTGACCTGAGTGCTGCTATTATGTGCGTTGCCCTTTATGTTTTTGAGAAGCAGCCTCGGTCCAGCCTGGATCCATTAGCATGCATTATGTATTTGCGTTCATTTAACAGCTGTTATTTCCCAGTCCTTTTTTTTTCCCAGTGTTTTGTCGTTATTTAGTGACTCATCTCACCGTACATTCTATTGCTCTCGAGATTTTCCACTAGAACGAGAATTCAGTGAATCGTTCAATACGAGGAGAAATATTTTCACTCACATTTAACATTTTCCACTGCACTTCCGAGCCTAGCATAATATTGGTTCTGGTGGAACACGCTGAGGGCATGTTTCGCTCATGTTTTGTAGCCGTTTCCTTTGGTCTCCATTTTTTTCAATAATATTTGTCAAACTTTGAGGCGGCCGTTTGCCTTTCCACACTCTAAATATACCGCGGGTGAGTTCCTACAGTAGTTATGACACAGGAAGTGTGTCTGTGCGTCTGTCTGCGATCACCACGGAGGCACGGTAGACGTTGACACGAGCGAGGCCAGGTGGGATTCAGGGCCCATTCTCCGCCTCATAGCCTAGCATAGATAGTCTGGTACCAGGATCTCTCTATAGAACCCCAAGAGAAGAGCCGTTAGTCACACACACATCTGCCTTGAATGTTCCCACGGGACCACAAGAAGGTTTTCTAAGGTCTAACGGTAGACACTCAGTGAGCAAGGAGACAGGGGTTCACATCGAGCAAAACCTCTTTTGACCCGATCACCTGTAGTAAAGACACGACAAAAGCACAACTAAAATCCTGTCAATATTTGTCCGCCGCGCTCCGTCAGTCGAAAACATGGAAGATGTCCTGCTAGACACGCCAGGACTGGCCCGGTGGACATACCAGGCCACGGTCAACATACACTAGTAACCCAGGTTTCCCCTCATGAAGCCCAGCCTTCAGCCGTCCAACACATGCGCCTGGGGTTCCCTCTCCAGCCTCCCCATTCAATAGAGGACAGAAGAAGACCCATGTTTACACACGGAGCTGTTCTCAGAAAGCAGCGGTCGAGCCCTTCAGCTTTTAGCGGGCGTTCTTACAGTGGGCCCTATCGACCACTGCGCTAGATTTATCGTTGCTTTTGTCCTGTTCTGACCCTGGGTCAGGCCCGTGGGCATTCCTGGGGCTGGTTTAGCACCGGTTACTGAGGTGGTTCGTAGAGACTGAGACTAGAGAGACACATTGTGAAGGTGCATGCATGTAACATGTGGAGTGGAATGCTGCGCTCCTGCTATCCTTTAGAAGAGAGGTCAGTGTGGGTTAAGGCTGGGAATGGCTTGGTAAAGTTTGGCCAAAGTTGTAAAGAAAGGGCTGTAAAAGCAAAATAGGCCAAGGTTTTATTATTAAAGGGTTACAGGGTTCGGGTTGGACAGGGTTACAGATGGTTAGACATGGTTAGCGTTTGACCAGGTTAGACAGGTGTAGGGATGAAGGGGGGTGGGGGGGGGGTTAACGTAGGGGAATATATGTGTTTTTACCAGTATCTAGGATCTGTGATCATCAGGACCATCAGGAAGGCATTAGAACTTCTGACCTCCTTTATGCAAGATAGCCGTTATCAGCACCACCGTGACTATATACAGAACCCACATCTGCTTATCTCTGCAGCTGCACTTTGGAATCTCTCTCTCTCTCTCTCTCTCTCTCTCTCATCTCTCTCTCTCTCTATCTCTCTCTCTCTCTCTCTCTCTCTCTCTCTCTACTCTTTCTCTCTCGTCTCTCTCTTCTCTCTATCTCTCTCTTTCTGTTTCCCTCAAATCTTTCTCTCTTTGTGGCGAAATATCAAAAGGCCCACCACTAACTGTTGATCCAGCTCCCAGAATGATAAACATCTGAATCTGTTTGCTTTGTAGCTCTGTAGATTAAGAAACAGTGGAAGATACCACACGGCCACAGTGAACGAGGGGGGAACGTCCCCGTCAGACGAAATCCTTTCCTCCGCTCCCTTCATCTCCCTCCATGTCCAGGCTCATTTGACAAGCCCGCCGGCTGGCTGTTTCAGCTTTACTGGCTGGTTTCTGGCAGGAGGACAAGAGGGAGGCTAATGACACCAGTTCCCGCGCTAAAACCCCTCGCCATACCCCGACGAGACGACACAACAACCCATCCCGCAGAGGCACGCCGACACAGGAACCACCTCACGTTTGGATGCACCCATGCGTACGCACATCCCCCCCCTCTCATAAGCACGCCGTTTGTGTTCCCGCTGACACGCAAGCCCATTTAAACCCCGCCACTGTGCGCTTTAACAGGCGTATAAAAGTCACATTCGCCGTAAAGATCTTTGATAAACTCCCGAGCCGTGCCTTTCGACAGTCCTGAATGTCAGCCTTTCTGTTGCTGTTAATGTCAATGAGCCTTGTACAGTCGACTTGTGAGACTCGAGTAAAGAACGTGCCGGCAACTTCTCCCATAAAACAATTCCATTGTTTGGGGTGAGGTGCTGTACGAAATTACAGTGTTCCTTCTTTTTCAACAAGGCCTTGGTGAGGTCCTCGTGTCAAAACAAATGTGTTTTTCTACTCGGGTTCTCCGTGCCCATGCTCTTTAAAGTCCAGTGTGTACGTCTGTCACTCTGCATCTGTGGACCCACTGTACTGCAGTCCCCTGTCTGCTCCTACACTTAACCAGGGGGAACGAAGATGAGTTACACATCTGTGGGAAGTCTTTGACTATTCCGAGCACATACACCGATTTTAATTTGCCTTATCCAATCGTTTCAGCCCTGCTTCTCTCTCCTTCTGGATTTCGGTCCTCCAATGAAAGCAGTGAGCAGAGTATCATCCATGCGGGCCGGGGTGTTGGTGTGGGTGTGTTCCCCCTCCCTGTTAATCCTCGCTGGAGGCCTGAGGTGAACGAGATCTGCCCTAGAGGAAACTCAGACTGCAGAGCCGTTAGACTCTGCCGTCAGAGAGGGGCGAAGTGCGTATCATGTGACGTCAAAGAGCTCTGTTCATTACCACAGTACTGTAATGACTGACTCGTGGCCAATCAATGAGAGAAGTAGAGTCATTCTGCAACAGGTTGGTCTTTTCCACCTACACCAACATCAAATCAAATCAAATCAAATCAAAATGTATTTGTATAGCCCTTTTTACACGCAAGCATGTCACAGAGGGCTTCACATACGCCCATAGAGCTGCCCCTCAACCAACCTAAACCCCTCAAGGAAGACAAGGAAAAACTCCCAGAAAAACGTATTATTCACCATTAAAATACATCCTACTGGTAGCTCTGGCCAGCACACAGCCTTCATATGGTCACTGTTTTCCTGTTAGGAAACCGCCTGGTCGTGGGACATATGTATTATAGCCTCCCCACATATGTTCGTTGCATGTGTGTGTGTGTGTCAGTGGCAGTCTGGACACAAAGCTGTGGTTGTGTGAGACCTGCCTCCCACTCTGGGCGGTGATAGCTGAGACAAGCTTCTGGCACTACGAGGGAGCCGAGTCTCCACCAGGCTCTGTACATCGCTGCTTCGTTCAGTCCTCTCTCACAACTCCCTCATTCTTTTCCCCTCTCTCTCTCTCTCTCTCTCTCGCTCTCTCTCTCTCTCTCTCTGTCTCTCTCTCTGTCTCTCTCTCTCTCTCTCTCTCTCTCTCTGCTCTATCTGTCTCTCTCTCTCTCTCTCTCTCTCTCTCTCTCTCTCTCTCTGCCCCCCTCTCCTCGGAGGACGGACAGGAGGCCATTTCGGACAAGGACAAATGACCACTGCCACATGTTCCTGGTCGGGCGATGCACGTCTGCGCCGCAGTGGCAGAGGCGCACAGAGAGCTCTTTATGCAACCCCGGCGTCGCTACGGGGGGAGAGGAGGGGCCTATTGTGATGCTCCATTAATCTGCCAAGACCACTGTCGGAGGGCTCATCATTAAAACGACACTGACATGTAGACGGCCATTAGCGAGGCGGAACGCGTTTTCCCTGTGTCGTTAGCGCTGTGTTGACCATGTGGCAGAGAGTGTGCGGCGGGTGGAACGCTGACCAAGCAAACAAACAGCAGTCCTCAGAGGAACCGTACCCTCAGACCATTCTCATGATGTTCCCCTCTATCGAGTGCTAATGTGGGGTGTGTTTCTGGGGGTTGAGTGGAGATACACAAGCAGGCACACACACACACGCACGCACATGCACCGGTAAATAAACCTGGCCCCTTTCTGATTGTGTTTTTAATCAAGGTTCAGCAGGGGCCTCTGGATGGCTTTTTCCATGACAGATTTTGAGCTCAGTTTTCAACTGACGGGAGAGGTTACCGAGCAACACAATCTATCGGTTGTTTACAGCTTGGTTACATGAAAAATGGTTGTTAACATTACATACTGCAGGTTTTAACTGTGCTTCGTTTGGATTTTTCATCCTACTAGGCTGGATATACACTAGATTACATTGGGAGAAAGAATGTGCTTTATTCTAGAGTGTAGTATCAGTTGCCTAAAGTATTATATTTTCCATCTAGGAACATTTCCATTTCACATTTTCCTATTTCCGTTTTGAAGCGACTGTATGTTTTGCAACCAATTTGAACCTCTGTTTTGATCTCTTCACCCTCCAACGCTTTATATTTTTCTGCCCTTTTTGAGTAGTACGTTCAAAATAGACTACAACGACTGCTTGTCGTGTAGAACAATTTTGCCTTATTCTAAGTAGTGCCTGTTTGCTGACAAATTGCAGGTCTGAAAAACTGTTTCTAGACGGTTGACATTTGAAATGGTATTTTCCTTGGATGGTTGTCATTATTTAGTGTAGTTGTGTGAATAGTTTTTGTGTATGACAACAGCAGTGAGGTTTTGCAGTGGCTGGTAGCAGCAAATATCCCTCGGATGCCTGAGCAGGTTGAACAATGTATTGGATATATTGTCATTGGTGAAACATCCAGCAAGTGAACCAGCCTGACAGCTGAACGTCTGGTTCAGAGCTGACCTACCCTCACGTGACCCTTCTTACAGTACCGACTCAAATACTCAGACCAACATATGAAACGACGCAGACAGGCCTCTCATCTTCTCTTTGAGAAAGCCTGGCCTCTCTACAAATGAAGAAAAAGGAGAAATAAAAACCGAAATAACAAAACGAGGAAACTAACGCCAAGTCACTGTGTGTAACAACAAGCCCTTGTCATTTACAGCCAGCTCCTCTGCACTTGTCTATTTCCTAACAGTGATTGCGTAGAGAGATTGACGTCTCTGTGGCCTTTATTGGTGGACAGGCACGTCTGCTGGGTGGAATTACAGGGTCGGCTGCTCGTATGTTTTTACACGCGCCGCGTGGCAGGACAGTTCAAAGGAAAACAAACGTCAGGGAGAGCTAAATCACGGCTCCTCTTGCCCATCCTGCCACCACCCTGTTCCCCTAGGGCCGGTGTTTAAATACATGTTCCGCTGGCTCCTCTCAGCCAGGGACTGGTGTCTTTAGAGGAGGTCAGTGGACACGAGGCTCCTCCCTCTTATCATGATGTCTTTGGAGGAGGTCAGTGGACACGAGGCTCCTCCCTCTTCTCATGATGTCTTTAGAGGAGGTCAGTGGACACAAGGCTCCTCCCTCTCCTCATTACAGCTGGGATTGGACTGTAACAGTCACCAGTCAGCAGTTTTGTTTCTGCCACTCTGCTGCGTTCGAGATACAATGCCCTTTGTTCAGCTTTTTGAGGGAGGCAAAAAAAGAGAAGTTTCCTTTAGTACCGGAGGGGGCTTGGATTGCCATTAAAAGCATTATGAGTATGTTATAAACAGTCATTAGGAATTTATGGCCATATCATAAACATTTATAAACTCTATTACAAAGTGGGAGCAGATGTGTTTTGAGAGAGGATGAATCAAGCTGGGATGGGGACAGATGAGTCTGGGTGGCGTGCTTCCTCATTGGCCGAATGAAACCCACTTTCACATAGGGAGCCCACTGATTGTCTGAAACCGTCATCCAGGAAGCCCTCTGGTTGGCTGGAACAGTAATCCAGGAAGCTGTCTAGCCCGTCAGTGTGTCCAGTGTCCAGAATAGTGTCCGGCAGGGTAAACCAAACCACTGGCTGTGGTCAGCTGGGTCCGTCTGGGTCCTCCCTGCATGGTCTTTTACTGGTGTCCCTGAACACAACTATTGGATTGATTCAACAGAGTCAAGGGTTTCTGCTGTAAACCATTCCTTCCCTCCCAAATCTGTCATGAATTTGGGTGTAATTTGAGGGAAACTGAGGTGGGTGGCCAGGTGGGGAATTAGCAATGTATTCGAAATCCAGAATGTTTGTGTAGCTTTGCGACACACTATGCCCAGGTGTATTGTTTGGGGAGGGTTAGGACTGAGGGTTTCAGGGTTTTCATTTCCCTTGGTTGGACTGCTGCACATTATGTCCAAAAGAAACATCAATAAAGAGCATACACAGTCTACACATGGAAGATCTGTCTACGTAGGCATTAGCCTGTGAGATCTTGTCACATCCTGTGCTGTGTTCTTCCACCCTGGGGTCTAATGCTGGTGCTTTGTTCCCAGGGAGAGAAGGGAGATGCTGGGCTGAGTGGAACAGATGGTCTGCAAGGAGTCCCGGTAAGTCTGAAACACCTCACCCAGAATACAAACAAGCCACACAAACACTATCGTCAGTGAGTTGGAGGACAGCTACAGCGGGATACATCGCAGTGTATCGTGAAAGACACGTTCATTCAACTGCATCCAGCTGTCTGATTGGTGTTGACGAGGGGCAGTGCAAAGTCATTTGCATTGACAACAAGCTTCCCAGTGTTTAAAGAAATAACGGTATTGCTGATTGTTTAAGACGATGGGGAACTCATTCATGAAATCAGCTCTGGGTGTGTTGTATATCAAAAGTGTCGGGGAAAGTCAGTCATGTGAATGGAGAACAAACAAACACGTTTTCTGCCCGTTCAGCACTAAAAAGCTATAATCAGAAAGTACTTTTTAAGTGGCTTCATAAAGATCTGGGGGGAAAGAGGCATTAGGAAGTAGGCACGCAACCTTTCTGGTGCCCTCCCCAAACACTCCACCACTGGGTGTACCAACCTCAGCCAGGACAGACGCCCAACACGTACACACTGCCACACACACCACTCATGGTTAAACACACCCACCCACACCCACCGTGCACACACATACACTATGTTTACACACACACACCCGCCACACAATCACACCCACCCGGCACGTACAAACCCACCATGTTCACAACCACTCCCACCACACACACGCCCAGCACTTACACACGCGCCTAACACATATACACACACAATCCCAGGTTAGCTATTGAATAGTACACTGACTGATCTACAAAAGAACATTTTATAAAGCTTGACAAAGGCAATCACAACACAGGAGATAGATCACTGTTATCTGCCGCGTGTCCTGATTAGACAAGAGATGAAAGTTCAGGGAGGGAGAGAGGGAGGGAGAGAGCAAAAGAGAGAGAGGGAGAGCGAGAGAGATAAAGGATGGAGTGATACCGAGCGAAAGAGCGAGAGAGAGAGAGAGAGGATGTGAAGGAGTGCAGCAGCTGTTGCATGTCTCCTGTGAGGTTTGGTTAGTCTCCAGGCTTGTTTGCAGCGGCGGCGGCGGCGACAGCCAGTGTTTGTAACTCAACCACAGTGGTCCTGATGTGGCGATCACAACCATCTGGACCGCGCTGAACATAATGGCTGCTAACCGCTAACCGACAAACCTCGGCACAGGCGTGCTTCAAACAGAACATCACAGTAGATGAACATCAAACCTTCAGACGTCTGGGAGATAGCCCCACCTGAGGTGGCCCGTCACAGGATCACTCAAAGCAGCATGTGGTTTGAATTCCTGATCAAATTGTTTCCTGCTAAACTTTGATTCCGTGTGGCTGCGGTGTGTGTTTATGTGGTGTCGACGTGCCCAGCCTGGGCCGAAACAGTCAGCCAGAACAGTCAGTAAACATGGACACGAGTGTGTGAGAGTCTGGTTAAGTCATCATCATCACCCACAAGCTATAGTTTATAGACTGCCGTCTCTTTCGGCTTGTCTGACTCCACTTACTCCATTACCCAGATGCCTTGTTGACAGGCTATCAAACTGGCATTGTAAAGGGTTATTGCTATTTTCTGATTACATTCAAACATTGATCCCCTTGGGACAGTCGGTTAGGGATATTACAGTGCTTCAATCAAAATACGTACATACATGAAACAATACAATGCTCAGACAGTAAAATACATCAGTGAACAAATGACTATGCATGAACATGTCGTAAATCATGTTACTACTGCGTTTGATTGCTGTTATGGAAGGCTTGATTAGGTTGGCAACGATCAGTATTTAATTGGTATTTCAAACCCCTGTGTTGAGGACGTGTACCCACCCTTTCTCACATGTAGAGAAACCTGCTACGGCACGCACACAATCACACACACGCATCCTTGTTTTCCGAATCAAACCACGCTCGCATGCGATGGGTGAAAACCTTGAGCAGAAGCCAGTTTTACAAATGTGTAGCCCAAGAGTGAGCCCCCACGCTCCCTCCTGAGGGTGCCTGCCCCTGGGCCTCCTGAGGGTGCCTGCCCCTGGGCCTCCTGAGGGTGCCTGCTCCCGGTCCTCCTGAGGGTGCCTGCCCCTGGGCCTCCTGAGGGGGCCTGCCCCTGGGCCTCCTGAGGGGGGCTGCTCCCGGTCCTCCTGAGGGTGCCTGCCCCTGGGCCTCCTGAGGGGGCCTGCCCCTGGGCCTCCTGAGGGGGGCTGCTCCCGGTCCTCCTGAGGGTGCCTGCCCCCGGTCCTCCTGAGGGTGCCTGCCCCTGGTCCTCCTGAGGGTGCCTGCCCCTGGGCCTCCTGAGGAGGCCTGCCCCTGGGCCTCCTGAGGAGGCCTGCCCCCGGGCCTCCTGAGGGGGCCTGCTCCTGGGACCTCTGCTCCAATGTGCAGGCCTCCTCTGATCAAATGAGTGGTTAATGCAGATCAGGATGGAAAACTGGGACCAAGATCAAAGACACACTGTCCTCTTATCTTCCTTCCTCTCCTCTGCCCACTCCTTTAATGATAAACTGTGTGTGTGTGCGTGTGTGTGTTTTGTCATAATTCAGTTTTTTGGTATACAGTACCAGTCAAAAGTTTGGACACATTTTCCCATTCAACTTTTGACTGGTACTGTATACCAGAGGCGGGTTGTGTGTGTGTGAATGCAGGTATGCTGGTAAGTGATAGTTTGAATCACAGGGCTATTTCCTTCCTTCATCTCTTGCTTGAGAGAAATATTAAATTTGATACAACTGTGCAAACACGTAATATCACAAGTAGTGCGCCAGAACACTTGAGTACACAGCCAGAAGTAACCTTTCTGTCTCCCCTCTGCCATCTTTGTGATACTCTCTGTGGAGGAAAACAGAGACCAGTTTCATTCAGTTCAGGGTCTGTTATGTAGTTGTCCGCTCCTTGTGCTGTAAGTTGGCCTCTCTGCCTGTCTATACCTTAGATCTACTTTTCCACAGTATTGTAAAGATGTTATATATATATATATATACCAAATTTCCCAAATGAGACTCAAGCATGCAGTCAACTGCACAGTTACAGATGACATAAAAACACACAGTTCAAGAATGATCAGCGTTCTACCAAAGGATGTTATTATCCGCTACACAACACCAGACAACGCATGCTCACACAGCTTGGTTAAAACAAGGCTGATAGACACGATGGTGATAGAGAGACACAGAGAGTAGCCCTGATGGGGATGTTTACCCAGTTAAGGCTCAGGCCCTGCTCCCTGCTGGTAATATATGAGCTAACTGGAGCCCCCATACGTCAGGCCCTCTAAGGACCCCAGCTGACCCCAGCTTGAAGCAAGGAAAACAGGATCTGTCAGACTAGTTCATTACGGCGAGGAAAAAGAAAGGAAGAAACAAACAAATCTAAGAATGAGCAAAGTGCTAGTGCTAGTGTATCAGCCTGGCCTCTGATACTGTTAAAGTGATCCACCGTGTTGTTTATCATGTGCCTCGTCATGACGAGGTCGTCTCATCCTCAGGGTATTCGCGGACTTCCTGGAGGGGCGGGGACAAGAGGACCTCCGGTAAGGTCCCACTGTACAGTCTAGCCAATCACAGCCCATCTGATCATTGTACCGTGTACAATGGTAGGATCAATGCACCGTGAATGTGATGCACGTGTCTGCTGGGGAGCCATAACAACTTTGCAGATTTGCTCTCTGCAGGATCTAAGACGCCTCTGATCTTTCTGCAGGGGGAGCGAGGCTCGTCTGGACAGAACGGTGCTTTAGGGCCTAAAGGACCTCCGGTGGGTGTCATCATCTCCTCCATAACTAGTCAGACTCAGAGAGAGAGAGACAGAGAGAGAGAGAGAGAGAGAGAGAGAGAGAGAGAGAGAGAGAGAGAAAGAGAGAGAGAAAGTCGTGTTTAGGCCAAGGTCATCTTTATCATCCCCAACGGGCAAAGTATAGCACCGTAGCTTGATGGCAGGAAATGATGGAAGTGCTCTATAGCATTACTGCTAACTACCTCCACAAGGCCTCAAGGTGATTAATAGTCCGAGCGGCGGGACCGGGAGGTGTATGTTGTTCTGGTGTTAATTAGAGATGGCTGATTGTAGCTGCTCAGACGAGGGGGGGTGAGATGACTGGGGAGATTGCCACTGAGGAGTTTTGCTCCCTCAACTGGTGGAAGGCAAGGTTACAGTCAGACACAGAGGAGTCACGCGTTACCATTCAAAACGCTCTCGTGCACAACGCCGTGCTCCGGCGCTAGCACCACCTACTGGTCAGGAAGAGGAACAGGTCAATACCCATGTCTGGTGGGACTTGACAAAAAACGAATCATCTCATCATGAGATTAAAACCAATCTTTTGTCTCTCCAGGTAAGATAAGGTGAATAAATAAATTGTATTTAACTAACGGTAGGTATTGTCAATAGCAGGTTAGCTTTATTCCTCTTTTTATATCAAACCCTCCTAGAATAGAAGAGGGTTGGACAGCCACTGAAGCTCGACTGGAAAAGTCCGAAACAGGAACAATCCTCAAATGGAACAGCGCCATGTCATTTTTCCTCTGGTGTTTTCTGACTAAGCTGTCAAGCTTTTTTGTCACACTGCAGCCCCTCAAGTAATCTTACCCGCTCTCCCCCTTCCCTCTCCTCTCTCTCCTTTTGTAAATCTCCCACTCTCTCACTTTATCTCTCTCTCGCTCCCTCCGTCTCTCTCTCTCTCCTTCCCTCCAGGGCATGCAGGGCCCTGTAGGAGTGCCTGGCGAGAATGGACGAGATGGCCCCAAGGTCTGTCCCCTCAGCCGTCTGTTTTAATTAGCGATTATGCTAATGCTAATGCCCCGTCCCCAGTGTCCAGGCTATTCACTGCTCTCCTGATAATGATAGAATTCGCTCAGACTTTGTTTCTCTTTAGATGAGAGGTCAAATGTGTTTCGGGTCTTTATTGTGGGTCTTTATTCAGGGGAGCTGTGGAGACCAAGGAACATCTGGTTCAACCGGACAGCCCGGCCAAAAGGTGAGACGCCAGTGGAGACACACACTGTGATTAATAGTCAGGAAACACACACAGCCTACGCACTTCCTCTCTTCTATCTCTCTGCGTCTTCCTTGGTTTCCCCCTCCGCCTGTCCTTCTCGGCCCCTCCTCCCCCTCCCTGGCCCTCCTCCTCCTCAAGCCTTTCTGTCCTCCCGTTCTGACTCAGCCGTCTGCCACCCTCTTTCTTGTTAGCCAACACTTAAACAAGTCCTGCTTCTCAGACACGGAATGCTGTTACTGCTGTGGCAAGATATTACTCCACCGATGGGTGAAGTAATCATTCCCGGTTAGAGGCAACGACATTGCTTGTGAAATTGCACTATGAGGAGAATATTCCAGATAAAACTGTCACATTGTGGGTAACCTATGCCGTCATTTTTTGCTGATGCTGAAATGCTTGAGCTAGCATGGAATCCACAACGCAGTCTGAAAGGCGAATGCTGCAGGTGCTTAAAGGCCCGTGTTTGGAGAAAAACTACTTCAATTAGGGAGTTAAAATGTTGCATGTGTCATGTTTACCTGTGCGACCTCTCACCTGTCACCTCTGTAGGGGTCACCGGGTGATCCGGGGTTTCCAGGGCAACCAGGTTCCATGGGGCTTCCAGGGTTCAAAGGTCACAAGGTGAGGCGACACCCGACGAGTGTTGATAGCAGTCACACCAGCGCAACAGGAAGTAGACAAATAAAGCGGGAATTTAATAACAAACAAAACAAAATCACCTGTGGGGGAGCTAACAAGGCTGCCTGTTGCCTTGGCGATGATATGTGCATGATTTATGACCGCTGGAGCTAGGAGCCTGTTCATTTGCATGTTTCTGCCATAAAATGTTGACGACTCTGCATAATGCATATTTGTTTTTGCATTATTTATGTTTACTTACATCCTCGCGTGGAACGTGCTGAAGGGTTTGTCAGTGATTTTAAACTGTGGGCGATCCCAGACGCCTGCCTTTGCTTTGACGTATTGGCCCGCTCTTGTTTTTCAGGGCGAGGGTGGAGAGACGGGGCCTAAAGGAAGCCAGGTAACCTCCTCTCGTTTCTCATGGGGTCTCTTAGAAAAAGAGTCGAGATAGCTACAGTAGCCTTGGAGTCACGTGTGCTCTAATCACACCTACAGTACTGTACAAAGCTGCTTCATTAGCCTAGCTGGTTAGCATGTCGTCAACAAAACCTCATTCAAATCTCTGATAATTCACCTAGAATTTCAGAGGTACTTTACCTGGAGATATGGGTGCATGATGTGGTGTTTATCTCTGACCTGTGCATCCAGCATACATTCGTCGGAAAGCACTTAGCGAAATATTGTAAGTACGTTTTACTCAGGTCAGCAAAATACCAGCATTATTACCATTGACGACCCATAGAAGAACTGTACTTCCAATGTAATTAGTGTTTAATGACTAACAGTGTGCTCAAAAGTGTCTTACATAATCACCTCAGACAAATCAGCGAACTGACCAGAACATAGTTACTCATGAATGAGTCACCAGAAAGTGGAGAGCTTGTCTTTAACCGCTCGCACGCCATACACACACACCCACACACACACATTCAAGGGACGGGAATATGAAAGGTCTCTTGAGTTGTGTTGTCCTACCTAGAGAAAGACGTTCCTGCGTCACTGCCTGTGTGCTTCTGGCCTCTGTCTGTCCACATCGATCTGTCTCAACGGGTCATTCGATCCTGCCTCTTCAGCTGGTGATGATCGTCCTTGTGCTGGACTCTGGTCCTCCACTGCCATGTGCAGAACAGCTACACCCTCGCCTAATAGCATATCGTGGCCACAGATATTTAACTGCAGAACTGCACTGACTCCTAAAAATAGGGGGTGTGCACAAAATCGATGAACGCACGCACACACACACACACACATCCATCTCATCCAGGTTTCTTGTTCCAGGGGGAGCGGGGAAGTGATGGCGATCAGGGAACAGCCGGCCTGCCGGTGAGTGCAGCTTCCTCTTCCCACCACTGGGTGGCACTGGTGGTCACAGTTACTTCACAGATGCGGCGCGTGCATATGTGCGCGCACGCCTTTTCCTCCCGGTGGCTCGCGTGTGCGTGTGTGATTAGTTGGGTGTGTGTGTCAGTTTGTGGGCCTTGTTGTTGAATTATTATAACCAACAGGTTCTCTCCAAGTGCTCCCAGAGTGGCAGGGATATGACCCAGCATTTCTTTCTTCCTGCTTTCGTCGTCAAGCTCTTCAGTCACTGACTGTATGAGGGGCCTGCTTGCCTTGACAACCCCATAGCTGTTCTACTCCAGAGGGTCGTTGTACAGTATAGTTCAGCTGTAGCCACAGGATTGTGTAAAGAGGAAGAACAGAATGCAGTAATGTGCGATAGTGCAGGGAAACGCCACAGGAAAAACAATTTCAATAATATGAGTGCTTTCATCTGGAGGGAACGGTGAACATAGTGTGTGTCTTCGGCAAGACGGGGTGCATTTTATAACCCTCTTTTCTTCCCTCCTCTTTTCCTCCTCATCTCTTCTCTCTCTTCTTCTCTCCCCCGCTCGTCTCTTTTGTCGTCTTCTATCCCTCTCATCCTCTCTCTCCTCTCCTCCCCTCATCTCTCCTTTCCTCGGTCTACCCTCCCCTCTTCCCTTCTTCGGCAGGGTGAAGTGGGACCCAGAGGAGTAAAAGGAGAGGTTTGTAGAATTAGACTGCAGTGTTAGATCTAATCTATTCTCCGAGCCTCTACATAACTCCCCAGCCAAGAGACTGTCAACGAGCTCCTCACAGATCCACGGGAACAGAGCACACCCCACGGTGTTCCCGCGTGAGCCCCAAGAGACCCTGGCCTCCGGGGCACAGATAAATCTGCCTCGCAGGATACGGATCTATAGTAGCATGTAGCGTGTGTAATAGCAATGTAGCGACTCCTCCAGGCCTCGCAGCCGCTGTGGATTGGCCTGTGTAAGAGCTCCTTTTGGGGGGAAGCCTCTTTTTGGCTGTCAGAGCAGAGCTGGAGGGACAGAGGTGCAGGATTTAGGTCTGCCAAGACGGTTCGGCTCAAGGTCGAAAAGAGGTCGACCGAGATGATGGAGGTGGTTCCCGTGACATTTTTACACTAAAGAGTATGGTCCTTTCGGACAGCACATTGTTCACTGCGTGTGTGTGCGTTTTTGCGCGTGTGTGTCCGCGTGTGCGTGTGTGTCTGGTCTCACAGAAAGGCGTCCTGGGAGAGATGGGTGTCAAAGGGCATGATGGGAAGAAGGGGGACGGGGGACACGCCGGCGCCGCCGGGCCCCGGGGATCCAGCGGCCAGGACGGGTTGCCGGGGCAACCAGGCGGCCCGGGCTACCCGGGGAAGCCGGTGAGTCTCTCGAGTCACCTGACCTTTTCCTGCGAATGCCGAGGTCGCACGTGCATCCCGCCGGTGGGACGGGGAGCGCAGGGACTCACGGGAGGAACTCTCTTATCTGGGTTTCAGGGGAAGCCGCCTTCGGACGACCAGCTGATGAAGCTCTGTGGAGCCGTGCTGAGGAGTAAGTGTCTCTCCCTGTCAGACGATGCCTCCCTCGCTCTCTCATCCACTCTCCGTCTCTGTCTCTCTCTCCCTGCCTCTCTCTCTCTCTCTTGCTATCTCTCCTGATAATAGTAGAACAGGAGACAACATGAGTTTGACCTTCTGGTCCATCCATCCCCCTCCCCCCCCCTCCAGACCTGTTGCCCCAGCTGTTGCAGAGCCTGGCCCCCCCCAGCAGCTGTGAGCCCTGCCAGGCCGAGAAGGGAACCCCAGGTCAGCATGGAGCTCCAGGGCCCAAGGGCTCCAACGGCCAGCCTGGATACCCCGGCAGGACGGGCCTTCAGGGCTACCAGGGCCCCCCCGGCCACCACGGACCCCAAGGCCTCAAAGGTGACGGAGGAGGCGGGAGATGACAATGACAGTGGAGGGTTTCATTGGTTTGGGATGTGCATACTGTGGCTTCCTCTGGACAGTGAATGTTGTGTCGTCCTAGGTGACCTGGGGCCGCGGGGCTTGAAGGGGACGAGAGGAGAGAGCCGACCTGGTCCCACAGGGCCCCCTGGACAGCAGGGTGAGATACAGCAGGCAGGATTAAGGCTTAACTGGGCTGGATACGGAGGGATTAGGAATGTTTGTCGAAACCTCACGAGAGATTTAGTTGTCTGTTTGCTTGAACGAGGGTAAACCTTCTGCACCTTTGTCTGTGAAAGGCAGTTCTCCACCAACACTCACACTTGTCACGGTGGAAACTTCCTGCTACTTCTTTAGCACTATCGGTATCTGTTAACCCCGCCTCCTGCTCCCCCCTCTCCCCTCCCCCCCCTCACCTCAGGAGACCAGGGACCTCGTGGCTCGGACGGAGTCGGACGCCCAGGGCCCCAAGGGATACCCGGGAAGTTCGGTTCTCCGGGCGTTCCCGGGAAACGGGGCTACCACGGGCTACCGGGAGTGTGCGACATGTCCATGTGTTACCAAGCCTACGACCACAGGGAGGACCGCTACAGCAAGGGCCCCAACTTCTGATTGGCTGCCACTCGTATTTGTAGCGGGTCAAAGGTCAACGTCGCGTAACAAAACATGGACGGTTTACCTGACACGGGTGGAGAATAGAGTAGATGTGTTTTCGAGTCTCCTTTAAAGGAAGTTCAAACATGTTATACTATGCTTAACCTGTGTCTGGAAAACCAGCCTGTCTTGTCATGGACTCGGTTGTTTGGTGGGACAACAGGGGTCACTTTTTTTACTAGATTGGTAGAAGTGAGGACTGTCGGGTGTCCTATTGGTTTGCCGTGACCTCTGAGCCCAGGCTTTTGAGAGAGGTTTCAGGGTCAAGGGTCATCATGTCGAACGTTTTGGACTTTTCAGGATGATCGTTCCTCAAGGATAAAATTGATGTATTTATGAGATTTTTTTTAAAACATTTTCTTTCCTTTCATTTTGACCGAGACAAAATATTATGTTATCCTGTACATACTGCACTGCCAATGGTACTGTAACTTGACCTCCATGTTGAACATATAACTGTGTTAAATGTTATGTCATGACAGGGGTATTTTTTGTGGTCTTTTAAACCCAGATGGGGCTGAACAAGGCAACCAAACCTCAGCACCAACTCCAGAGGGGCAGTTTAGGACTTTGAAGATGTCCAAACTGTCTATCTAGTCATCAATGGAGCATTGTTCTTTTCTAACATACTTCTCTAAGTTCAAGTTTTTATGTTGCAAAAGCTATCTACATTTTACTCCTCATGAAGCATTCTTGATTACATTTTTCACACATCACCTTTACTTTACTAATGAGTCGCAAGATAGCTTCACATTATGTGGCATTCCCCATTTCCCATATCCAATAACAGTTTATGTTTGTATTTTTGCTGTGAAAAGACTACTGGTAATGATTAAACATACTTTTGTTTCTCTGAGAAGCATTTTTCACGTTGTTTAACTGTCATACCAGATGTTGTCAAATTTGAATAATTTCTCTTTACTTAACAACTCTTGGTGTGTTTTTGTGATTTCCTTTTAGGAAATACTGTGCCCTGTTAATGTTAATCTTATCGGTTGAATATAGAAATAAAACACATGTTCAAAGTGATAAGAATAGGAACTCAAATGCTAAAGGAGGATGATTCACAGGGTGTATGGTCAGTATTTATTGTGCATTCTCCACCCCTTTCTGTGACTGTATGTCATTCTCTCTTTCTCTCTCTCTCTCTCATCTCTCTCTCTCTCCTCTCTCTCTCTCTCTCTCTCTCTCTCTCTCTCTCTGTGTGTGTGTCTCTCTCTCTCTCTCTCTCTGTTTCTCTTTCCCCCCCCCCACACACACACAGTGTCACTTGCCCCTGTGTAGTCACCCTCTAGTCCTAACTTATCTCAGTGAAAAAGGAAGCTCACTCCAACCCTACCCTCCACTTGCTGCAAGCAGTCACTCCAGTCAAGGTTTTGGGGTAAGTCATTGGATTTAAACAGAATTGAATTAACTGATCTTTATTGATCCCTGAGGCAATGTTCAGATGTCAAAGGCTTAGCCAAGAGTACTCATGGCAGTATCAACCAACATACATTTTCAACATACAAACCTGTATGATTTTCGGGGGGAAGAAAGTGACATATCTTAATGTCTGTGCACATCTTTACAGTACTGCAATGTTTTAGGGATGTAAATATCATTTTTATATTGATGTAAGTCCCTCAAAATACTAGTTCAGCAAAGTTATTTGGTTATTTTGCAGGTGTTTCAAAGACATGGATACGTCTACATCTGACTACATCTACAACGGGACATACCCCGATTATGGGACGTACCCCGATGATGGGCAAACGGTATTCTGCGACCGAGAAGACAACAACGCCTTCGGTGCGAAGATGTCCATCTTCTTCTACTTGATCTTTGTCCTGAGCCTGCTGGGCAACAGCCTGGTCCTGGTGATCCTCTACAAGTTTGAGAAGATGAACACAGTGACCAACATCATCCTGGTCAACCTGGTGGCGTCCGGCCTGCTGTTCATGTTCAGCCTGCCCTTCCTGGGCGTCTACCAGCAGCTCTCCAACTGGGTGTTCGGCCCGATCATGTGCAAGCTGGTGGGCAGTGCCTACAACCTGGGCTTCGACAGCTCCATCCTGTTCCTGACCCTCATGACCTTTGACCGCTTCCTGGCCGTGGTCCACGCTCTGGAGGCCCACCGCTTCAGGAGGCGGGGCTACGCCGTGGCGGCGTGTGTGGGCGTGTGGCTTATCAGCATCCTGTCCTGCGTCAAGGACTTTCTGGTCATCGGCTTGATGGTCCACAAGGGCGAGAGCATACTGTGCCAGAGGCTGGAATCGTCCAAAAAATGGGAGCTCTACATCCAGCTTGTGGTGTTCTTCCTCTTCCCGTTGGTGGTGATTGTTTTCTGCTACACCAGGATCGC
The DNA here is from genome assembly GCA_903064625.1 of Mallotus villosus. Lineage (NCBI taxonomy): Eukaryota > Metazoa > Chordata > Actinopteri > Osmeriformes > Salangidae > Mallotus > Mallotus villosus. The sequence goes on from CAEFZP010005721.1 coordinate 626,858, forward strand.
CGTGACGGTCATCTCCTCCAGGGTCGTGAGCAAGTTCCGCACAGTCAGGCTCATCTTTGTCATCGTGCTGCTCTTCTTCATCTGCTGGACCCCCTATAACGTCGTCATTCTCCTCAACTCCTTCGAGAACAAGTCCTGCGAGGTGACCAACCACCTCGGCTACGCCCTCCACCTGACCAAGCACCTCACCTACCTGTACTTCTGCATCAGCCCCATGTTCTACACCTTCGTAGGCAGGAAGTTCCAGAACCACTTCCGCCTGCTGCTGGTGACCTCCATGCCGTGGCTGAGGGAATACATCCGGGTCAGCCAGAGTAGTAAGGGCAGCAAGGTACGGAAAATGGAAGGAGGAGAGTTTGGTACTGAGAGGACGAACGACTAAAGTTGTACAGTGTCTCGCGGTTTAATTGGTGTTTTAGGCAGGGCACGTACTGTACAACCTCAATTATGCCCTCAAAAGCCTCTACTTCAAAACAAAAAAAGACGAATATTCTATAATATGATGATGAAGTTGCCAGGGGTTAAGGCGAGGATATATGTTGCCAAATGTTTTTGACCAATCCTGTCTCATCTTTATGATTTTACAGGAAGTGGGTATCAGGGCTTGATTGGAAGAAGCAGTAGGATAGGATTTGTGTTCTGAGGCCTTGGAAGACACATCAATACAGCCAGGTACTTTACTGTGGAATGTAGATGAAGACAAATTGACCATTTCTGTATGCCTATAGTAAGTAACAAAGGTGAATTATAAGCGTTCTCTTAAATGTACAAGTAATACTTAATGAATGCTTTTTTTGTGGTCTGACCTGTGTACTGTGTTCTTGTGTGGTCACTTTTTTATGTTCCATATAATGTTCAAAGAAATCACTTTCAAACACCAAAACTAGTTTCATCTGAGCTGCCATCAGACCCAGGCAGCTTCCATGAGACATGAAACAAGCACACAAGCAAAATCCTTTAAGACAAGCACTTTATGACTAGGAAGTCAAAATGGTGTGGCCTGTACAGTCAGTCAGTTCACGGTGGTGCCTATTCCAGTTGGATCTTGTCAATCGTTGGGCAAGAAACTGAGGGAGGAAGTTTCTGTAGTTCCTGTGGGTGTGACTCAATGTCAGAGACTACTTGTGTAGCAGTGTCAGATGGAAATTCAAGGAAACTCAGCAAGCATGTGTAAATGTAAACATTGTGGCTGTTCCTTGAAAGCTACTCTGACGGCTGGATTTGGTCGTTGCTGGGGACGTTTCAGTACAGAGTCTGTTACAATCTCACTCACCCCTTCACCCTGCCTCAGACTCCCCCCGAAAGCACCTGCAAGTCTGTAAACCCTACTGCCCTCACCCCTCTACCACCTGGCAGGTGGAAGCACTTAGTGGGATCCGTAACCTGAGGGGATCCCGAATATATTGCTGTGGTACCTCAACAACCCTGTCAGCAGAGATAGCAGCGCTGCTCTGACTCGTGATGCGCCCCGTCTCGCTTCCAGCTCCATAACACCAGGTGCCAGAGGTGGTGAAGGGAAAAGCAACAACCACCAAACATCAGCAACAAAAGCTGCCCTCCCCTCCCCCTCCACAGGGGCCACTGCCTCTCCAAACAGTTTAATCACAGCCTGTAGGAACGTCTATTGAAAGCCCAGATAGCGTTCCCTCTGCGGAGAGGACAGGAGACCCGGCCGACGCAGGAACGTCTCCCTGCAAGGTCGGAGGACTTCTCACCGGCACGGAGAGGAAGAGAGAGAGAGGGAGAGAGAGGGAGAGAGAGAGGGAGAGATAGAGAGGAGGAGAGGGAGAGAGAGAGAGAGAGAGAGAGAGAGGAGAGAGAGAGGAGATCTCTATTCACCTTCATGCCATATTTCATCCCTGCTTTTTAATGGAACTGTCAGGCTGCTCTCCCCTCAGCTCCACTTGTGGGGAATGTGACTTAATTGGGGGATTAGAGCCACGTGAGCCATGCCTTGACTTATGTCAGACCCTGAGGGCCCGTAATACCAATTTCTGAGACAGTGTGTGTGCCTACGTGTGCGAGTGTGTGTGTGTGTGTCCAGGTTGGAGCTGTGTCTGATTTCCCTGAAGCTGTTTTGGGTGTCGGAGGCCTTAGATTGGGATTTGGGCTTCTTTAAGCAAGTCTGAGGAATCAGGAATACGCAATGTGCAGACAGCACACCTACAGGGTGTTTAAGTCATTTTCCAACGAGATACAGCCCCCCCTGACAAACACTGCTGCGGCGCACTGGGGGAGGGGAGGGGGGGAATGGACGTGAGTCTTTACCACTGCTAATCCCACTGACTGTAACTCCATGACTGGGATTGCTACTCAGGCCTAACCACAGTGATGACTGTAGGACAGAAGCTGTAGCATTGCTACACACTCTGAATTGTGAAATACAGGCTACGCTCTTATCTCCAGGACACACAGACACAGCACTGCGCACACACGCACGCACGCACACACAGCACTGCATACACACACTGCACTGCACACACAGGCCCCTTGCATGCACACACGCCACGCACATGAGCCTAGTTCTATCTCGAACATGGGGACGACAAATCGGGCTTTGTCATGAGTCACAGAGACTACGTATGTGTTGTCGTACCAGCAACACGGCTTTGCAATGAGCCTCCGTGACATGGGAGAATAAAGAGGAAGCCAGAGAGAGACAGGAAACGACAGACTTTGGATTGAGAAAAGACGGAGGGAGGGAGAAGAGGGAAAGAGGACGAGTGAAAAGAGGGAGGTGGGAAGAGAGTAAGGGAAAGGAGAGGTGGAGGCAGTTTACGCATGCCAGAAGTACAAAGGCAAGCACACAGTACATGACACATACTGGGAAATAGCTCCCTACAGGCATCACACAAAGCAAAGACACTGGGGCTCTGTGCCATTCCCAAAGCTTATGTTTTATCTCTGGAGGCACAAGTACTAGACATGCTCCCATGCACAAAAGAAGCAACTTGCTCCCTCCTCAAAAGACGTCCCTCCCTTCCATCCTCTGTCCTTCCATGACTCCCTCTCTTATTCGGCTCATTCCTCCTTCTTCCCCCCCTCTCTCCCTCCCTACCTACTCTCCCTCTCTCTGGGAGCAGGTCTGTGGGCGGCGATGGCATGCTGGTGGAGGTGGCGGGAGACTCAGTGACTCTTCAGGCACAGCCGGTACCTGGCTGGTCTACCTGTGGCTGTGCTCCTGATGGGGTGGAGACTTAGGAGAGGAGAGGGGGAGGAGGGGGGCTGTGGGAGACTGGAGGTTGGGCTGAAGGCTCTTTTTTTGTTGCAGTTTTGGTCACTGTGCTTGTCCACAATCATCTGGGGTATAAGTGATTGTTTTTCGGAAAGTCAGAACGTTGCCTTGTACCGAAACGTACGTTCTCATGACTCAAGACTCTCATGGAGGTATTGTGGGTCTCTATTAGCTTCCATGTCAATGCCACATGCCTTTATGTTGCCTGTGCAGTGACGGTGAAATGCCATGTGTAAACATTCCTGTAAATTCCCCCTGCTTGCTTTGGCATGCGTGGACCACAGATGGCATCTCTGCATTTCTTCTGGCTTCAGTCATGCTGCTTTGGCTTGTAATGAAGACACCATGATAGCATACACACACACACAACATCTCTCACACACACACACACACAAACAAACACACACACAGACAAACACACACATCGCTCATTATGAAGACACCATGATAGCATTCACACACAAACGCACACACACACACACACACACACATCTCTCATCTGCCTGGAAGCCAGTGGCTGGGATCCGCACCATCAGTAATATAGTTCGACATGAGTCATCACCACCCATGTAAATACAGGGTATAATCCCCTTATAGACAAATTGCTTCATTAAACCACAGCTTCAGCAGAACATGGAGACCGAGCAAAGGGCTGTGTCTAAGGAGAGTACGTCAGAGTGATCGACAACCTTACTCAAAGATCCAAGGTCCAATCACACCAGTATAGCACGGCCCGAACAGTTTCTATGGTATAGAAGTCAGACATTGAGGCTTATACATGAATGCCCTGGCTGCAATGAAAGGGTGCATTTGAAAATGGGAAACTGACATGGTTTTCATGAGAAATAATTGAGAATGAATTAAGCGACGTCATAAACTAATGTGGTCCGATAATCTGGTCCCCCCCCTTACAGTAGAAAGGGACACAGAGGACCGAAGTGGTTTCCAGCATTTGTGAAGTAGTTCAGTTGCATTCTGACAGGACCGTAAAATATCTCCCTAATTAGTCATGTGTTTGGGGGCCATTTTCCCTTCACAAACAAATTGACAGACACATGCATCATCTGTACGGTGTGAGTAGAAAAAGGGAAGAAATTGCATCGATTCACAACCTCAAATCTCTACCTTGTTAGAATTGAGTAGCAGTTCCCATCACGCTAGTCAAAACCACATGCTGCATTCATTTAATGAGGTGGCTTTAAGGTTCAAGTTTGTATCTGAAAATGAAGCAACTCACCACAGATTACTACCTGGCCTTTTTCACTCCTGTTAAAATGCTAAATCGCAGGCTCCTCGTAGCTAATTAACCTTGCAAATACCCTGACGAAAATGTGCCCAGGCTTGTTTTCAGTTCCACTCACAGACTTCCTGTTTTTAGGTTAAAGCTCATTTCTGCACAAAATGAGGAACCGTTTTTTTCTTCTTTGTGGCCCACTGTTTTAGTGTGTGTGTATGAAGCCACCAAGAGAACCAATCAATATAAACTGCCAGACCAAAAAGAAATATAGATTGTGAATCCCCCCTCTCTTTCTACTGCGATGTTGACGACGTATTGATTTAACAGTATGTCTGGGTAAACACACCCAGATCTCGTGGAGTATTTCTTATTGTTCGACGATGGTTTTTATGGTTTGGAGACATATTTTGTCTCATTGCACATTTGTTAATTAAATTCTGACAGTGTCATTCCTTTAATGAGAAATTCCCACTGTTGGGTTGGCTGAGGGATTCATGGAAGGGCTTGAAGGGGTGAGTGAAGGGGGGGGTTAAGCTTAGCTAAATAACGGCACTTTTTAAAATGAGCTCTGTGATTTAACATGTGCTTCTCGCCGGACCATTCATCACTCCACAGCTCCGTGGGAGGGGAGAAGTCTGGGTATACTCCCCCTACAGGACAAAGTCCTCTTTACGTTGATGTTCTTACCTTGCTATTGTGCTTTCCTTGCTTTTATAATCAGTGAATTAGTTATTATCTTAACTGTAGCACTTTGAGATTCATGCTTCAAATGTAAAGTGCATTACAAATAAATCTATTATTATTATGACTTTAATCTGGCTCTAATGTGATCATTCTCTTACTGTATTTGATGGTGGCAGAATCTTCAAAATGTAATTTTAAGTCACATCCTTGCAAATAGTTTTGATTCATGATTATTTATCTACCCCCAGTATGCACAGTATAATATAGCACTGGCGCTTATTGCATGACGACAATGGCTCTCAAGGCTGTTTGTGTATTTCAGAGACGCTTGCACTGTGGATTGAAGTTTAATGACTAGGAAAGCACAGGCTTCTAAAAGATTCACTCGACAAGATGTCCCCACCCGCAAACGTAAGACACAGTTTGTTTTCATCTCCAAAGCAAACTGGTCCTTTACATCTGTAGCCTCTGTCGCTTCCCCAGTAGCAGTGAACAGTTAGCAAACAGGACCCAGCAGACTGCAGCTTCCTCCAGGCCCGGGGCCCTCTTCTCTGAGCTGGGAGACACTGCTGGCTCTCGTTACACGCTGACAGCACAGGGAGCTTTTCCCAGCATCCTCCTCCGGCTGGTTCGGCTCGTTCCGCTCAGGGACTTCAGGTCCCGGTTGCCCGAGGCGTGCGGGGAGGAGTGTGGACGCTTCATGCAGGCTTCATGCAGACGTGGATGGAGGATGGAGGCCGCGCTGTTCGCTCTGTCGACTGTTTGTAACGTTAATGTGTTGTTTTTGTTCTCTGTTACGACGTTTGTTCAATCTTGCGTTGAGATTTTTGCCGTCTTTTTTGGGGGGGGCCTTTGCTTCCCTTAGAAAAGAGCTATAAAAAAAAGTTAAACTAAAAACATTGTGAAATATTTATACTGGTGGTAATGGAACTCAAAAACTCAAAAAACATCCTTCTATCCCATCAGCCATTCTGTTCAAGCATGGCTCCAGCTTGAACACATCTGTTGTGATGGTCTCCAATGTGTCCACTACTTCTACTTGGCAGACACTCACAGAACCCTTCAAACTCCCTCCCCCTGAAACGCGACGGAAATAGAAACGACTCCAGCAATTATCCAGGTCCATCACAGGAGGACATCTTCCAGGTCCGTTCCACGAATCACTGTGTATTTGATGTGTCTGTGTGTGCCCGCCTTTTGAAGTGCGAACCTCTCGAGGGCAGATAAGAGCAGGCCTCCTCCTGGCAGGAGGAGGGCTGTGAGGGGGGACGTGGGGTGGGCTAGGGGCCGTCTGAGGTGAAGGATGGTGGGGGTGGGGGTGGGGGTGGCGTCCTCCTGACTGTGCCAGACATCACCGCGCTGGTGATGGATAGATCAGTCGGCCGTGTTGCCGGCCTGCTCCGCTCTGCTGCAGGGCCTCAGCTCTCCTCCCCGCCCCGGACCCGTGCCCGTGCCCAAACCACCTCGGCCTGGCAGGGAGCTGATGGGAGGGAGCTGGGGATGGAGGACAGGCAAACAGAGAGAGACAGAGAGAGAGAGAAGGATATATAGGGACAGAGAGAGATAGAGAGAGATGTTGCAGTGCGTGTAGGAGCTGACTGAAGGCAGGGGAAATGGAGGATGAGAGAGAGAGAGAGAGAGAGAGAGAGAGAGAGAGAGAGAGAGAGAGAGAGAGAAAGAAAGAGAGATGTGCTGTAGTGTGTCTGTTTGTGCTCTTGTGTATGTACGTGTGTGTGTGTGTGTGTGTGTGTGATGTGAGAGCTGGTGTGTGTGTGTGTGTGAGCCTGCATGCCCAGGACCCTGGCAGAGGATAGCTTGTTGAGGCCCAGACTTTATGATGCCCTTCCAATTATACGGGCCTCTCTCCTTCCATGACTGACTCCTCTGTTCTTACGCCCTGATTAGTATTATGACACTGGGAAACGAATGGCTCTCCTGCACCAGAAAGCCTCCTCTCCTGCAGCCTTTCAGGTATCGGACTCATCCACCAACAGCCTAACTTGGCTCTGCAACAGTCAAGCTATGCCGCATCGACTGATGCATTGGGATTTAGGCATTATGCTGCCGGTTTGGACATGATGCTGCTTCTCACACCAGTATTACTGTAAACATCCTGAGAAAAGCCTGGAAATGTGTCGAGCGTGGGACTCGTGAGGGACGCACAGCACAGGCGTCCGCCTGTCAGCCTGGCGATGGGCAGCTGTTTCGTTGGAGTCGCGCGGAGGAGAGCTCGGACTGATTTGAAATGTGATCGAGATGGAGTGGGAGGGAGGTGGAAGGGGGGGGAGGGGGTGGAGGGGGGGAGGGGGGAGGGAGGGAGGCGGTTACTTTTATAAACGTTGAGTCTTGGCATCATTTCAGTTCATTACCCATCCTGCCAATCATGTTCCAAAACAGGATAGAAACTTCACAATCAGACTTGAGGAGAAATGCCTGTCGATGTTGTCTTCGTAACTGTCACCTTGGGATACAGGACCAATGCGTGACGGCCAAATTGTCCTTTTTGTATTTCCTTATTTAGCTGTCTAGCAGACTACCTTGGAACATAGAAAATCTAACATGGAATACTTTTGCCTCAGAAGCAGTTTTCTTCCCGGCTCCACACAGAGCTGCAGGACTGCATCTCTGTATCCCTCAATGGCCGCATCCATAAAGAGTCGCTAGTAAATCATACCACCTGCCGAATGCAGAGAATTACTAGATAAAAACGTTTAAGCTCCACACACACCTGTGGCTGTGATGGATCCTGCTTTAAACACTCCAGATTCTCCTCATCTGCAACTCTGTAAAGAAGCTACAGTAAAGCTGCTGTGCTCTTCTGAACTGAATTACATTTAGCTTATTGCAATTGGGTTTTATGGGCGCTCACATTTCACCGCCCCTGATCAGGCCTATGAAAACGACGGGTAATTGAATGAATAAATCAAGCAGATCTTATTCCAGCCAGTTAGATTCAGCGTGCACGACATGCACGGTCGCGGACAAAC